>CM077651.1:29392518-29992518 GCA_039707465.1 Rhabdophis nuchalis | reverse complement strand
GCACAAATATCCTAAAACAAAGAATTCAGTGCTCTCAAGTAATTAAAGTTGTAAATATGAAATAGATGTGAATGAAGTATTTTGTGTTCAAATCGGATGTATGCAAAATTAATTTGGATATTGAAGACTACTTATTTCTCTTTCCTTGCCTATTTTTTCATTGTAAATATTTATATATTGCTGTCCAAATATTACAGGGAAACACTTTTGTAAAGAAGCCGCTATATATCAAGTCATTCAATTATCCATTTGTTATATTCACAGGTAAAATGTTAGAAAATAAACACAATTATCTTTCAAACACTTTTATCTGTTTCTTCTAACTGGAAAAGTGCCTGTTCTTTAAAAAATAATTATATAATAAAATTAGTTTTGAATGTATAGGTCCTTCTTTTCTTTACTTTGCCTGATAGCTTATCAGAATACATAATATGTCTAAAAAATGGGAATGCCTGACTCCAAACTGAGTTCATATTGAGGCCTCTATATGGGTTTCTTAGATGAGCCAAATTTCAATATCATAGGCTGCAGAGCCAAGAGTATCTTTATTATTTTTGTTTCTCTGAAACAAAGTATTTTTTTCTGAATTTGTTTTATTCATAGTGTGGGTATTTTTAAATAGAAAATAGCAAAAACCCCTCCCCAAATCTCTGTATTCTTCCCTATATTTCAAATTCTTTTTCTGCTTACATGTATCAGATATGTCAATATCTACCTTGTTGTTTCAACAGTGTTTCAATTTATCCAAAGTGTTCAATATGTGTATGGTTTTACACGACACAAAAAGTTATTTGTCATTGCAGAGTGCATTACTCTAGTTAGGCCTACTTTCCTAATTTGAAAAGTGCCAGATAAAGAATTTGAGGAAATATTATAGTTAAATGAACTTTTGCTTAAGTTGAGCAAATCCAAGAAGCTAGATTAGCAACTCCTACAACTCAAAAAGTATAAAACTACTTTTTATTATTCCTAAGCATGATTGCGGTATGATTGATTGCCGTACTATAGGGTTTCATCATGATTACTCTTGGTAAAAACATTTGGACTAAATGCTTCTGGGCATTGGTTAAATAGAATAAATAACTCTTTACTATTCCCTTGCTTTTTTAGTCAGAGTATGAATCTGCACCAGAATCATATTTGTGATTCTGAAAACAGGAACACTCCGTGCCATCAAGCTGGGACATTTTTGATTCATTAAAGTTTTTGTTTATATTTGGAGCAATGAAATTATCTGATGAAGGATCATGAACCCCATTTAAACTGGTATAATATTGATGCTTAGATAACTGAGCGGTGTCTGCTCTTTTGGGTTGTGTGGATTTTGGACTACTGGAGGATACATAATGGTCTGTTTTTTTTCTGTGAGAAGTACTATCTTTCGCTTGATATCTTTCATAGTCCTGATTCCTGGGTGTATTATATTGTTCTAGACTATTATGGGAAGTGCTATTCAATTTGAAAGGTTTAGATTGTAGTTTTAAATTCTTATGTGTACTATAATTAGGTGGTTCCTCTAATGATTCAACATAGGGCATTAATTCTGTTTGTTTTGCTGGGCAGCTAGGGGAAGAAACAGACTGAATCTCTAAAGGCTTTGTAACATCTTCACCATCTGGTGAAAGAAAAATTCCTGGTGGTGAGCAGTTATTGTTGTGATTTTCTATGTCAATAGCATCGTAGACTGATGTTTTTGGCTCCAGTGGTATCATATTATTTGTTTCTGATTCCTCAGTTTTTTCTAATTCTTCATGCTTGTCTGATTCCTTCTTTTTGACAAATTCATCCTTGTTGTCAGATTCTTCCTTCTTGTCAGTGTCGGCATTTGCTACAACTGCTTTCCTAAAAGGATAAAGGAATAATTTTAAACAAAACTTATAAATAATTCTTATAACAACTTGGGAATAACCTCAGCTAAAAGACCATTATTGAATAGATTACAAATATGAAACGTATCTTTCCCTGTGTCTTTTCCAAGAAAGGGAGGTAATCTTTTAATCAAGTTGCCATTTTTGTTACTGATTCCCTCATTTTATTATCAGCCATAAGGGAGAGGGGGCTGTTGCATATAAAAAGTTATATGGCAGGCAGAAGGGTACTGTGAAGACGGCATTTGACATAAAAGAATTATATGAAGAATAGATAAACATTTAATAAGCCCATACAAAATACATAATTGTACTTCTCACGAGACATAGCTTTTTATGCTTAACATGAAGTTTAGGCCAAGAGACAAGGCTCAAGGCCTTAGAAGGGAGCATCATGGCTGAACTGGGATGTCCTCCTTCTACAGGATATTCAGTTTCAATGTCAAGAGTCTTACATGGCTGAGATGCATTTGATCTATTCAATAATGGACTTTTAGCTGAAGCAGTCTCTACTTACTGCATCAATTTGACCTAACATGTTATATCTATGTTAAATATATATAAATGGTAAGGAGTTGTTAGTGTGGGGTGGTAAGGAGTGGTTATGCTATAGAATGATAGTGATAGGAGGGGAGAAGAGAATAAAACAATAACTTACCGCTTCTTCGCTAACAATGAATTGTATATGTGCACAAGGACTATCACTGCTAAGATCAAACCAGAAACAGCTACACAGGCAATAATGATGTGCTTTAGTAGTTGTTTAAGATCTGCAGCCTTTGCTCTTTTCTTATCCTGGATACCTAAAGGGATATAATAGATGATACAGAGTAGTACATCATATTTTCCATAATGTAACACTGACCCGTCATATGCGCCGTAATTCATGAAAACATTTTTGTAGAAAACGTGCGGATACTTTTAAGCATTTAAAGTCAGATCACCCATTTGATTCACTTCATGTAAAGCAATTGCCCCCCCCCCCCAACCTCCGGGCCATGGCCCGTTTGGCAGGCAAGCCTGTGCAGCTCCATTTGCATGAGCAATTTGTGCTCCCATGTGTAAAGTTCCATTTGAGTGAGTGGTGGGTGCTGGTGTTTTCACGAAAAATGGGTCATGTTTTGCTTGTTTGGGGGGTCACCCCCAGGAGCACTCTACAAGCCTCCTAAAGGATATTCATGCCCCCCCCATCTTTTTTGGGGGAAAACAACGGGCCGTTTTTGGGAGATTTGCAGAGTGCAAACACTTTTTTAAAAAATTTGCCTCTTCAAAACCTTGGTGCGTCTTATACTTCGAAAATATGGTAGTTATCTCCATAACAATAACAGCTTCATTACTGAATTAAATCAATAGTTCCTCAGCAAAATGCCATAATTACTTCTGTAGCCTTACCTGAGAAATGCTGTAAAGAGAGGCTTCTTTTACAATCTAATGCCAAAAAAACCATGTCGTTTGGAAAGACTTAATGCTGCTTTCTAGAGGACTGAACTTTTTAAAGATTAATTCTTTAGCTGCAAAGTCTTTTACAGTTTGAAAAGAGGAGTGGAAGGGAAGAGAATCAGAATTCTGATGCTCATCTCAGTTGTCATGTGAGCATTAGGAAGCTCAGAAGCTTATTCCAAAGTTTGAGCCAAAGCTTAAGCCAGCATGCATAATGAATTGTAATGTAATCACTGCAGTGCCAATAAGGTTGAACAATTGTGGTATTCTGAGAAAGAGTTCAGAAGGGCCTCCTATAAACAACTGTCCATTTTACCATGTACAATTTATTATAATAAATTTACCATTTAACACATTTACCATGCACAATTCATTATAAGAAGTTAACTCCTCTTCTACGTTTCATTTGACAGTACACAATTAAATATTTGGATATTAACAACAAATTGTACATAAACAAGGATCAAGAGATTATTGAATTTTGGAGCCTTACAAATTCTACATTTTTAAGCTGACACCTTTATGCTTAAATTTACATTTGATTTCTATTGAAATGGGAGGGGGGAACTTTAAATATCTTCCATTGGTTATAGTCCTACTTTTCTCATTTAAATCCCATGTTAACTGTCACTTCTCAAGATTGTACTATGTGCTTCAAATACAATTAGCAAATGGAGAAGGTTTTGAGTTCAGAAGTTACACAGAATATAAACAGCTTGCATAACTTTTGTATTCAGTTAATATTAAATATCACATTTCTTGCCTGAAAGCATGCAGGTATCTAGCAGTGCTCATTTGTGAATCTAAATTTTTTGTTTCAGCTTTCTAAAGTGAGTTAGAATAATAATATACCATATTATATGACTGATGTTAAGAGCCCTTTCCTTGGCAACATTAGAGGTACATGCTTTATTTGCTTTTCACCATCCAGCCAAACAATATTTTTTTCTTCATAGTGAAATTTTGCTCCGGCTCAAGATGGAGAGAAAACATTTTAAATTTACATTTAAGAAGCTTTTTACAATTAATTTGTGATTTTTACTTTAGCAATGCCCTGGGTGATGCAAAACTGCTGGCTTAGATGTGGTTTACAATATCTCATCACTTTGATCTTTCATCAATATCTCTCCCCTTTATCCCCAAACAGATTTTCTCCCATTCTTGATCTATATTCCTCTTCTTCCTCCTGAAGTAAAGTTGCAGTCACGATACAGAAAAAAAGCTTTTCCTCCAACCCCAAAGATCCATTTTAACTGTATTCGTTTTTCTCCTCTAAATAGAGATTAAAAATGACAATTCTCACCCAGAAATCAGTTGTATTAAGTATTTAGGAAAAGGTAGTTAGGAGATACCCTGCTATTCGTAAAGCCGTATGTATGCTTGATTCCCCGTATTCCAAACTTGGCTGCTGAAATGCCAAGGGATGCAAGCTTCATCTAGAATTTGGATACAGGACTCCATGAGTATTTGGCTTCAGATCCAAGCAACAGAAGCCCAGAGAAACCAGCACATACAAAAGCTAGGCATATATTCACTAAATCTGGCATGCAGGAGCAATGCCCCAAAGCTTGCCAGCCTTAAGCCTTTGAATGGTACAGCCACATTGCTCTGGCATCCAAAAACCAGCATTTACACTGGGGGTTGTAGCTTTTATCTCATGAGAAAAATACTAATGCTATTAAAAATCTGTTTTCACTAGAGTCTGACTATATCGATGAAATATTTCTTTTAGGACTAAGCCATTTTTGCCATTTATCCTTCACTGTGCTGTGGACAAAATTCCTTATTATACATTAGTGTCTCATAGAGCCATTGCTCTACTTATCCGCTGTTTTATTTATTACATCAAATGCTGCTAATGGATAATGATTTGAAAAATAAAAATCTTCATATGTTTTTGTCTTATACAATAAATTTTGAAACTACACCCCGTCATTAGTTTACAAAATTAAAAAGTAATATGTTATCTGCATATTGTTATCGGGAGCTTTGCCTGTCATGCTTTATTAGAGGTTTAAACTTTGGCTTAAGGAACCCAACAAAAACAACAGCAACAAACCCTGCCTTGTTAATTTGGTAATTGAGGTCTAGACAAACAAATTGCCACAGCCATAGAAAAAATGTTTGTTTCTTTTCAGCTGAACACACACAAAATAGGTTTTATCAGAACAAACCCAACAGAAAAGCATAAATCAAGTGTTTAAAAATAGAATGGAGATGGCTGCAGTTTGCTATGTCAATGAACACAGGACACCAGAGCTGAAATTATAGCCCTGGTGTATTAGGTAATATTCTTCTGCCCTCCCCTCCTCCCAAAATGGCAGAACATAGAAGATGCACAGGGAACGTCATTCATTTTAACTTGGTGTAAGCTTATCTTACCTAAAAGCTTATTTTATTTACCTTCATACTTCTCAAAAAATTCAAATCTTCTGGCATTATTCACATCTTCATTTGTCACTTCAGTTTTTATACCTAAAAACACAAAACATAGATTGAATAGTATTTTGTGCTGCTGGTTTTTAGGTGACAAGTAAAAATATATATTTTTTATTTCAAAGAGCCCTTTGAAACAAATCTGCTAATTTGGGTTTTGTTGAGTGTTCTTTTATTATATTCCTTGATATGTATGTATGTATGTATGTATGTATGCATGCATACATGCATGCATGCTATAGAGCAGGGGTCTCAAACTCAATTTACCTGGAGGCTGCTGGAGGCAGAGTCTGGGTGAGGCTGGGCCGCATAAGGGATTCACTCCCCCTGCGGGCTGCACTAATATTATACTTTCATATCACGGTGGGGGCCACAAGATACCGTCCTGCGGGCCGCAATTGGCCCGCGGGCTGCGAGTTTGAGACCCCTGCTATAGAGGATTTCTTAACAGCTATCACTTCACTTTTTAAAGAATTGTCATTTTCATGCTCTGAGTGGGCAAGAGGATTAAGAAGAGACAAAAATAGTCAAAGAGATGGGATTATTTTATCTTTCCAATTCAGGGAATCATCAAGTTGCTTGCATCCAGTTCTGTCCATGAATATTCATTATACAGATTGTCCAACTCACAACCACAATGGAGCTCAAAATTTTGTTGCTAATTGAGAAATTTGTTAAGTGAGTTTTGCCCAATTTTATGACCTCTCTTGCCAGTTAAGTGAATCCCTGCAGTTGTTAACTTAGTAACATGGTTGCCAAATGAATCTGGCTTCCCCATTGACTTTGCTTGAATTCGACTTTTGATGTAGCAGGTTGCAGAGAGAACTAATGTCCTCATCAGAACACATTAATTGCAAGTAGGGAATCTTCCACAATATAATTCAAGCTGCAGTGACACTGTACTGTAGCCATTTAATATTGATAAGCAAGATATAGAATCCTACACAGAAAGGATCTTAATATCTTGAAATATCATGGGTTGTCAGCCAAATAATTGCCCAAAACAATGTTTTTCTACTTTTTGACATCTCTCTAGAACCTTATCCATACCCTTAATATAGGTAGTTAAAGGTTTCAATTATGTTCCCCATTTCCCTTTTGCTTATTATTGTGAAGATTTGTTTATCTGAGTTTGCCTCATGGAAGCTCTGCCAGGTATTCCATTTTACAGCGTTGCGACTGAAAGCTTGGCCTGGCAACTATCCAAGGACTGATAAAGTCTGTTTTTGAAATTAAACCTTGAAAGGCTTATTCATTATTAACCCTAACCCCAACCCTTATTAAAACTTGTTAATGCTCAACAGGCTACAAAACTATATTCAAAGAGTTTTGATTCTACCAGTACAGTGCCAGACAGACTGTACAAGCTGAGATATTTCAATACTAGTTATCTTTCCAGGTCGGTTGTCCAATCAAGATCATACCAAGAGTGAGGCAGGCAAAGTGCTAGGAGGTCTCAAAAAATTCCAGGATAATGCCTAAGGAACAGGGGTGGGTTGCTGCCGGTTTGGTGCCTCAAAAATTTTGCTGCTCCGAACCGGTAGGAACCCACCTCTGCTAAGTAACTAAAGGCCTGTCTTGCATTGCTGAATGTTAATATTCCTGAGATCAACATCAAAAGAACAATGAACCCCAATGGTGTACATGATAGGGGTGCAATAAAAAAGCTACTACACCCCAAAAAGAAATTGCATCTACAGTTCGTGAGGGATCACTTGGATAAGCCAGAGGGCTACTGGGAAAAATGTTTTGTGGACAGAGGATATTTTTTGGCTTTAGTGAAAAATTATGTTTGGTCAAAGGTAAACGCTACATTCCAGCATAACAGACTTACCATCTGTGAAACATGTAATGGTGGCAGTATCATGGCTTGGGCTTGCTTTGTTGCATTTGTACTACAATGGCTTGTCATTATGAATTATACCAGAAAATTCTACAGGAAAATATCAGAGTATCTCTCTCCATGAATAAAAAGCTCAAGACAGTGCATCATGTAGGAAAACAATGATCCAAAGCACATGAGTTGTATCACCGAAGAATTGTTAAAGCAGAAGAAAGTTAATGTTTTGAAATGGCCAAGTTAATGTCCTGACCTTAATCCCAAAGAAGTGTGAAAGGACCTGAAGCAGGCAGTGCATATGAGGAAGCGCCCCAAAATCCAAGTTGTTCTATTAGGATGAATGGGCTGAAATTCCTCCAAGTCCATGTGCAGGACTGCTCAACACTTACTGGAAACATTTAATTATTATTGCTAACAAGCATGTCAGTTGTTGAAAGCAAAGGTCACACTTTTGGCGCCCACAAATACACAGTATAGCTTTGGATAATTGTCCTCAATAAATCAGTGATAAATCAGTATAATATTTTACTCATTTGTTTAATTGGGTTCTCTAGTTTTATGACTGTGTAAAGAACAGATCACATTTTAGGTCATATTTTTGCAGTTTTTGAAAATTCAAAAGTTCATAAATTTAAGCACAACTGTTTGCCATCACAAAAATTTGATGCAAACTTATCTTTTCCTTTTATTTTCCACATGTGCTTTATAATATTGGATGCTCTGCATTGAGGCCCTCCAACATCTCATTTTGTTTTAACGTTGCTATGATCACATTCATGTTGCTCAATTACATCAAATTTTTGCTCTAATGTAAGAACGGGCCTCTTCTTTTTTGAGCTGGTAGTGTTTTCCTTTGAAGAGATCTTCCTTTCCCCATTTTGCACACACAAAGATTGGTGGTGTCTAAAACCTCAATGGCAACTGCACACACACTTGCTTCACTTAAACTGAACGTTGGTTTGCATTAAACACAATGTGGTATCAATTTACAATTTTACACTAAATTTAATATCATGTTATTTCAACTGACATTAATTGCAACCTAGCAGTACATCATTCCACCTTACTTCCCAGTTGCTGCTTTTTTATATTTCTGATTTCTTTTATGGCAAATGATCTACCCAAATCCATCTTCTAAAGCTTTTAGAACAATAGCATAGTCTAATAAATAATCTCTTATTTATAACCTAAATAAGCTCTTCCATTTCAGGTACTTCATTTTTGGAATCTTTATCATTCATTTCAAATGTGGATTTGGGTAGAAAAACCTTGCTCTTAATGACTAATTTGATTCAATCATTCTTAATAGGAACAGATGAAGTTAAAAAAGATCAATTTGGGCAGATGTTACCTCAGACAAAATAGCATAGAACATTAGATAATGATTTTACTTTGAGGAAGAGTTGATTTAAGCGAGAAAATCAATGATGTTTCACTGGAAGCAGGTAAAATAAGACTTTCTTCTGAGGGAGACTTCATCAGTGTGTTTTCCTTTTCACTCGATTGTGTCTCTTTAATTCAAGGGGACAAAATATTGACAGTAGAATGAACATTCTATAAGCATTGTCCAAAAAAAGAGAATTCTAAATAATACAATAGTTGTTAGTGTGAAATGTAGAATTATCTCTAAACAATGATATATTTACAAAATAATGCTAATTTGCTAGTTTGTAAAATCTAATCTACATATATCATGGAAAAGACTCAAAGAGATGCTTTTTCATTGGACTCAACAGAACAAGGAAAATCTGAATCTGCACATTCATGTAGCCTTTGCCAACGAAATGGATTTTTCTAGGCAAGTTAAGTACAGAAATGTTGCTTTTCTTTTTTTGTGGGTAACATCCAGATGTTCCTCCATGACAAAATATTTAGAGGGTGTGCTTTTCAGCTCTCACATTTGGTTCTTTATAGTGCTTCTGCCAACTACTTGGTTGTGGAGTTCCTAGAGTGAAATTATTTGAAACATGGGACAAAACAATGTCTTAACCCGAGACTACAAACATATCAATGTAGACATTTGGGGAAGATATTTCACAGCGTGGCCATGCTTCTTTGAAGGCTTTCCCAGGTTTCCTGCATGTGCTCATAAAGATAACCCTTGGCAACAATGGCCTCAGGTTCTCCCTACTTTTATTAAATGACAAGAGTAGTGTTGTGGCATTGCACTGCAAACTCTGTCTCTTTGGGTCATGCATGCAATGTTTATGGAAAAGGAGGATCTTGAGATAAACATATACATTTACTATGAACTAATTACTATGAGTGCAGCAGATGCAATATATTCAGCTGTGTACATATTTCAAAACTTACCACAACTCCCATTGAAATGATGGTTGCACAAAGAGGCAAAGTCATTGTGTTGGATCCAAAAAGATGGCAGCTGCCATTGTGTAATCAAAGCCCTGCCCCTTTTTATGTGTGTTCCGTGTATAACAAATTATGTTCAGTTATGTTATCATGGACATCTTTTATTTTCTTTTTTTTTACACTCCTTGCACTTCTTTGACTTGATTAACCTTCCCTAGCCCCAACCCTAATCATTTGATTGGAATTACTCCACAACATTTAACTACTGAGCATTATTAGAAATCTATTCCGCAGCACTATAAAATGAGTTTACCTAGAGCTTGAGATTCTTTTGACGGAAACTTTTCCACAAGCATCTGTGTCTTGTTTTCAACAGCTGGTGGAGTATTCTGACCTTTATCATTAACAAGAGATGAAATTGTGATTCATTTAACCATCCACACTGGAAAGCTACTAAGATTGAATGATTGACCAATTGATTGGTTGATTTAGATGTCTTCAAGTCAGTGTTGATTGACTCCTGGTGACTGACTGACTGGACAATTCGCTACAGTTTTCTCAGCAAGGTTTTTCAGAAGTGGTTTACAATTGCCTTCTTCCTAGAGCTGAGAAACAGTGACTGTCCCATGGGAACCCAGCTGGCTTGATGCTGAAGGTGGAACTAGAAGTCATGGTTTCCTGGTTACTAGCCTGATGCTTTAATTTCTAGCCATTAATTTCAATGGCTATGTTGTTCTAGCATAGCCATTGAAATAAATAATATTTAATAATATTTTAATAATATTTTAATAACCACCTCATCAGCAGATAGTGGATAGTGCTTAGCTTAATTACTTTTGGGATATTGTAAAAAAAAATATTTTGTAAGGGTAACCAAACAACCAAGCTGAGAAAAAACAGGAACTCCATGATTTACAGTTAAGATTGCTTGGAAGGGAGAAGTTGGCCTGGGAACCTTGGAACAGTAACTTTATTCTAGTCTAGATAGGCCTGTGATGGTGAACCTATGGCACATGTGCCATAAGTGGCACGTGGAGCCATTTCTGAGGGCACGTGAGGCGTTGCCCTGACAGCTCCAGCTGATTTTCGGCCTTGATTTTCAGCCGTTTTTTGCCCTCCAGAGGGAGAAAAACGGCCCAAGGAACAACTTGCAAGTCCATTCCTGAACTTTGCATGTTGGGCCATTTTTTGTACTCCCCAGGCTCCTAGAAAGCCTCTGGAGCCTGGGGAAAGTGAAAAATGGACCTACCGGTCCACCAGAAGTCGGAAGATGGGCTGTTTCTGGCCTCCAGAGAGCCTTCCAGGGGGTGTGGAAGCCGTTTTCGCCCTCCCTAGGCTCCAAGAAAGCCATGTGTGCATGCGCAGATCAGTGGGGTGTGTGTGTCACAATGCAAAATAAACCGCAATATAAATATATATATATATATATATATATATATATATATATATATATATATATATATATATATATATATATATATATATATATATATAATATATATAATGGCAATGTAATATGATTGACATCTGATCCCAACCTATCCACCCCAAATCTCAGATAACACTGTCTAATTTAAATTTAATTTATATACCATATAAGTTACCTATTAGTTGACAAAGTAGAATGGTGGGAAATACTGCTTGTAAGGGCAAAAGGCAAGAAGAAAGAACAAAATAATATACAGCTATTAAACAATTTACTGAACAATTTACTGAACAATTATAACTGTGGGACAGAAACATTAATTAGAAAGGGGGCCTAAATGCAAAGTAACTGAATACAATTGAAAGCTTAGGAAGTATTCACTGTTATGGAAATGCGAAAGAATGTTTGGAAAATGAAAAAGGGAAGTTGGATAAGCAAACTAAGTATAGGGGAATGAAGTTATTACGAAATTGAAAATGATGAAATAAATAAATAAATCACCTTTTGCACACAAAAGGTACCGTTGTCAGTGTCACTACATAAAATCAGTCTGGATAATAATGGGGAGGATGGAAAATACCAGCAAGAGTAAATAGTTTATCCCTTTCTCTTCCCATGAACTCGGGACCTATCCGAAAAGCTACAAATGGGGTGATATGTGTGGTCTGATTGCAAAGGTAACTCTGATTTGTTCACTGATTTCTATATCCCCCCCTTTCCTTCCACACCTCATCAAGGCATTTTACACAAACAAGCACTGCAGTTGCTGTGGTGATGCCTTGAGCCTTGCAGCTTGGCAGCGAGTTATAGAGGCAATGCCCTACCTCAGATGGAAAAAAAATAATAATTCCAAGTTGAACTGATGGAATCAGAGAACAGCTGTGTTAAGCAGACAATAGCTCTAACTAGATAAGCTAGGCTTCAAGTAACAACTACAAACCATGGCACAGTGAACAGGAGAGAAACAGTGCAATTAACATTAGCTCAGTATCCAACTTTGATTAAAGTAAAATGACAAGCTAAGAAAGTACTATTAAATATTAATTGACTTTCCATATTTTCATTTAGAAATATACAGGTGGTAATAACCTTAGCATATCTCCACCATCAAAACAAATATTGCTTTGTAGACTTTCCCTTCATTATTTGGACAACCCTTGATATCTAACATGTTACATAAAGTAAGAAAGAACATACCATTATCTATAATATTAGGCTGTGCAATAAGACTTACCTGTATATTTCTTTAATTCCTGAAGAATATTTTTCATTACTGATGATTGTATTTCATCACTAGATAAAGGCTTCTGTCCTTGGATTTTCAAGATACCAAATGTTAAATTAACATTCATTTTTACTTTGATTAAGCACAGTAAGAATGACAATATTATTTAAATAACAACAACTGCCATCAACTGTCCTTTAAGAATAAATAATTTTAAAATATTACTTTCTACACAGAAGTACACCAGATACTACTCAAACATTCTAAAAATATCCTAGTCAAACATTTTAATCTTAAAATGTATCTTAATATATAAGAATTTAGCAGTAGAACCCTAAGCAGGTTTACTCAAAAAGTATACACAGTAGAAACTAGTTCAAATTTTACTGTTGGACATAACAGGATGTGCTACATCTAAATTAGGAAGCCTATAAACTAGGGAACACAAAACAGAGAACACAGTGTAATTAGCCAGGACAATTCGAAGTTCAGATTGTAAAATAAGAATTATTTTACACATAAATGTGTCAGCAAAAGACTAACTGGATAAGACATTGGAATGTAAGGACAAAGCAAGGAATAGATTTAGTAAGCTTACTTTGTGAAGAAAGCTATGGAGGAAAATGGGATAAAGGTGAAAGAAGGTGAAAGAAAAAAAGAAAAAGATATCAAGATCCTGAATACCAAAGCAGAAATATATATATATGTGTTAAAAAGGAACAGATTCAAGTGGCTTTCAGAAAAAAGCTATCATGATAGCCAGGGAAAGGCAGAAGATGAAAGCCTTGGGCAATGAAAATGGCATACAATAATTAAAAACACAGTCTTTCAATGTCAAGCAAGAAAGGACAAACAAATACATATCACTCAACATCAGCAAATAGAAAAATTTGACACAAAAAAGGAAAACGAAAGTTCTTAAGAACTGAAAAAATCAGACAAAAATTTATAGCAAAGTTCGAAACGCTCAAAATAAATAATGAAGGAAAGCTGAGGCAAAGAAGATTAAAGAAAGATGGAAAGACTACACTAAAACCCTTTACAAATGGGATTATAAACTGACAAACATTTGTAAGCAGAGAATATATTCAGGAAGTGATTCTGCTCAAAAATTAGGGAAAAACAAATCGACTAGCTATTAAATATGAAAATATTAGGCACAGAACTCTTTTAAAGCTGTTAAGAGAATTGAAGAATTAAATGCAATATAGCCTAGGCATTTGCAAAATTGGTGGATATACCTATAAAAAAAAGAACAATAGAATATGCACATTGCCAGTTTATTTATTCCACATACAGGCAAAGCTTTGTTTTAGATCTTGCAAAGAACATGGCCATTAACTAAAGAATGAAATGAGATAGGCTTCAAAAATGGCAGAGGGACATCAAAAGAGTATTTTCCTTCTTGAGGATGGAAGTAATACTCTGAGAGTAGTAGTGGTCTGAATGATTCTATAGAGGCAACCTCTCAGTTCAGCCCTTTTGCTCAGATCTGAAAGGAGGGAGTATAGATCTCTTGGCAGTATTAGCACTGACTATGGCAGCCTATTGAAGAACCTGCAAAGATTGAGGTTTATTGAAATTTTGTCATCGAGGTTCCACTAGTTTCTGAGGGGCAATTTCAGTCAGGTCTCAGTCCTTCAAACTACCGTATGGTCAAAAAAAACCATACACCAAAGATTCCAGAAGTGCTACTTTATTGATGTAGAACAGGGGTGTCAAACCCGCGTTGTCACTGCATCATCATATGATGTATCAGGACTTTCCCCCCTTTGCTAAACTGGGTGGGCGCGGGGCCAGCACATGACACATCCCACCCATGGGCCACGAGTTTGACACCTCTGATGTAGAATATAGTTAAGGGAATATTGAAAGTTTGTTCAAGTTTCTCTTGGTTCCTTAAACAAAAATCAAGGCAAAGTTATTTTCATTTTTTATCACATTTGCTTCAGTTTCCAGACTGTGTAGTCTCTTTTTCAGGTCCCTCCTTAATTACTCCTTTCTTCCTTCCCCCTTAGTAGTCTTTCCGATCTTCCTCAGTGTCAGCTCTAAATTCCTTTATTTAGAGATGATGAAAATACTGGAGTTGTTTTTGGCTCCACTATGGGATACTAAAGGGCTCAGATAGTCCCTCCATGTTTTTCAATGGCTATATGAAGGTCGTCTATTGATTTTAAGTTAATATCAACATGTTGATGGTCTTCAACTATATCCTAGCAAAATAGAGGTGGTTTTTGCTCTTAATCAGTCTGGCTTAATTCTAGTTGTGAGGTTAGCTCTGACAGGGGAATTCAGAATAGAAAAGGGAGTGAGTAAAGTATGCATTTCAGGTTAATTTATATAATAAATATATCACAAGAATAGCATAATTGGAAAAGATATCACCTGAAATAAAAATTGTAGATTGGAAAAATTTGCTATACTATACAGTATGTAGATGACAACCTCATTAGCTTAAAATAGAAAAACTCACCATGAAAATAAAAAAAAAAGAAAATGTAAAATCCATATTAAGACAAAAATAATTATTGAAGATAATGTCAAATAATAATACCGAAGTATACTTCCTGAACTTACATTTGAGAGTAAGAAATAAAGATGGCATACAGTTTTATTTTCTTAGCCCAAGAATGGGCAGTGAGTGTGCTGGAGAAATAATAAGGTCATTAGTCCTGCAGAAGGATGTCATGATAAATTCATTCAAGATCATGGAGATAAAGATATCAATGATAATACAATCAGAATAGTTAAAGCAATGATCTTTTCAGTGGTAATGTATGGCCTTTAAGGTTGGTGACTGAGAAAGAACAAGAGAAAGATGGATGCCTTTGACTTATGGATTTGGAAACAATTACTAAGAGTATCATGGACTGCAAGGACAACCAACCAATTAATCTTTGACTAAATAAAGGCGGACTGCTCCCTTGAGGTAATGAATGGCAAACAGAAACTCATACTTTGGGCATATGATATGACCAGATGATGGGCTAGAAAAAAATGTTTGGCAAAGTGAAGGGAAATACAAGAAATACAATAGGAAAAGTTAGTGTTAGGGTCAGAATTAAAGAGATTACTGGACATCCTTTCAAACAGAAACTTGTTACTGCTAAAGACAGATGAAATGTTGATCATTTGTCCACAGAGGCTAGCAAGAATTGAACCAAACTCAATGGCACCAATCTAACTAACTTGTCAAAATAAAATCAAAAACATTGTATTTAGTCCTGAAATTCAATCTACTGCCTAACATGAACCTTCAAGCCCTTTAATCTGAATTGCATATCAAAAATATAATTTATGGTTGATATATATTTTAATGAAATCCTAGTTTAAACATCTTTGGAAAACCATTTGATTTTTACTATAGAATAAACCCAGATATAAGAACACATTTATTATACAAAGGAAATCAGAAGATGTACCAGTCTCTTTGCTTTGCTCATTTAATATGTATTCCAGTTCTTTTACAGAGATTTTTGTCTGTTCATTGATTGTGCTTTGTGAATTGTCTCTGTGTGCACTTTGAGCTGTAAATTGCAAAAATAAAGACTGACTAATTCTGATTACACAAATTATCCAACAATTTATTCAATAGAATCCATATTTACCCCTCAGTGATTGTAGAATTTGATTTAATACCAACATCTGATAAGTAAAAGGTTCAGGGACATCTAAAATAAAACATAAATATATATTAAGACTCACTCTTATAAGGATTTTTTAAAGAATACTTTTGCAAATTGTAAAAATACTATAATTGCATGAATTTTGGAGTACTAAACCTGTATAAAAGTTACAATGAATATAACTAAGAAAGGCATTTTGAGAGTCCTGTAAAAGGAAATAATTCTGTAAGGAAAATATAAATAGTATAGTACACAAATAGAAAAGATTTATAAGCACCCAGATAAATTGTATTTGCTTCCTCACTACCGCTTATAGGTAACACAGGATAATTTGATCTGATAAAGGTAGTGTAAATTGAGCTAGGCAGATGACTAACTGCTTGCTGAAATGCACATTACATAATAAAACACAAGTTAATCAGTTAATTGCATGTGAATTTTATGGAAAAAATAATATCTCATCAGAAAATATGGGTATGTGTATTTTTATTTTAGGGATGCGGTGACTCAGTGGCTAAAATGCTGAGCTTGTCGATCATAAAGATTGGCAGGTCGGCAGTTTGAATCCTTTTAAACCTTTTAAATTTGACATTCCTTACTAGATTTTGACTACTTGTTTATTTATTTATATCCATGTCACACATAGCCTAATATTTGAAAATTTGCCAAGCTGCCACAGAAATATCCAAGTCAAAATCAATCATCCGATGGCAAATGCTCATCTTTTTTTAAAATAGTTATAAGAGTGATTGAAATATAGTGAGGTAGAGAAATGAGTATAACACACATACGCATTCAAATATTTTTCTAATCTTTGTGACTGTTATCTTCAGCAAATAGACTTAAATATTTTTCTATGTTACTATTTTTTAATGGTTTTAGAGTTTTAGATACACAAAGTAAATCATTTCTTAGAATGTATGAATAACTACTGTATTGACATAACAAGATAAACTGTAGACTGAAATTCTACTTTTTTCTCCACACTGGAGCTTAGCAGAAAATAAAAACCAAATATTTGACTGCATGTCTTTTATAAATAGGAAAAAAGGATCCTTAACAGTATACATTCATAAATGGAAATAACATTATTTAGAGTATTATATTCTATTTCTAGGTTCTAAGTTCAAAATGAAAAGGATTTTTGGATCCTTCTGAACCACAGGGAATCTTAATAATCCTAAAATGTTATCAAATACATGTACATGTAGGACAAGTAGATTTACTATAACCTTCATTCTACAAACATATACTACTTATAAACTCTTTGCATTTAAGATCTTGTTAATGTAGTTCAAGGCACTGTACTTTCATGAAAAATGTAGAGTAACAGAAAAAAAAAGATAGTAATAATGAACTGCATTACATTTACACTTGGCATCTATTCATACAAAGCAAATTTATCCAAACAAATGAACATACAGTAAGTAATGATATCTAGGACACAAAATTTGCTAGTTATATCTGCCATATAATAATGTCATAATTATATAAAATCATTTACAAGTGGACAATCTTCTCATTCATGATCTCAACAGTTTTACAGTACAATACAATAACTTTTACAATAGCTGATAAGATCATGTATTATTCTTAAAGCAGGCCAGAAAATTAACGGCACAGGTATAGGTTGCTGTATTTTTCAGAGTATAAGACGCACCTTTTTCCCTCAAAAAAGAGGCAGAAAATCTGGGTGCATCTTATACACTGAATACAGCATTTTTTGCCTTCTGAAATCCCGCCCCTTCACCAAAATGGCCACGCATAGCCTTAGGGAGGCGTTCAGAGAGCTCCTGGGGGCTGGGGAAAGCAGAAATGAGCAAAAAATGGGCCTCCTAAAGGCTATCCATGCCCTTTTTTTGACAAAAAATGGGCCCATTTTTGCAAAAAACGCATCCTTTTTTACTCGTTTCTCCCCCCACCGCCCCGCCTCCCAGGAGCACTCTACAAGCCTCCTAAAGGCTCTCCATGCACTTTTGTTGGGGGAAAAAATGGGCCTGCTTTTGCAAAAAAAATGGGCCATTATTGGGATGTTTGCAGAGTGCAAAAACTTTAAAAATTTTCCTCTTCAAAACCTTGGTGCGTCTTATTCTCCTGTGCATCTTATACTCTGAAAAATATGGTAGGTAGTAACTGTGCATTTAATAGCACTAATTCAGAGGTGGGTTGCTTCCGGTTCAGCCCGGAACGGCCGAACTGGTAGTAGTGGTGGTGGGAGGCTCCCCCCACACTCCTGGACCCTTTTGGACAGAAGCGTTGCACCCATGAAACGGTAGTAAAAAAATTGGCAACCCACCACTGCAGTAATTGCATGATGGATCTTGGAGTCCTAGAGGACAATTCCTTAAATATTGGCCAGCAGTGTGCTGCAGCTGCCAAAAAGTACACAGTCCTATGCTGCATTAACAGAGGGATAGAATCAAGATCACATGAAGTGTTAGAAACGCTTTACAATGCCTTGTTAAGGCCACATCTGGAATATTGCATCTAGTTTTGATCACTACAATATAAAAAAGATGTTGAGATTCTAGAAAAGTGCAGAGAAGAGCAACAAGATCAGGGGATTGGAAGCTAAAGGATAAGAATGTTGCAGGAATTGGGTATGTCTAGTTTAATGAAAGAAGGACTTGGGGGACGATAGCAGTTTTCCAATATCTCAGGGGCTGCCACAAAGAAGAAGGGGATCAACCTATTCTCCAAAACACCTGAAGGCACAACAAGAAGCAATGGATGGGAAGTAATCAAGGAGAGAACTAAACTAGAAATAAGAAGAAAGAAAAGGAGAAATTTCCTGATAGTGAGAACAATTAATAAGTGAAGCAGCTTGCATTCAAAAGTTGTGGTTGCTCCATCACTGGATGTTTTTAAGAAGAGATTAGATAGCCATTTGCCCAGACCTCGTGCTTAAGCAGGAACTTGGACTAGAAGACCTTCAAAGTCCCTTCCAATTCTGTTATTCTATTCAAAATACCTAATCAGGCTATTTGGTAAACTCACATCTAAAAAGAATTTAAAGTAGAGATTCCTGGATTTCTTCCTAATATGTGGGAGAGGTGGGCTACAGACTCCATCAGGCAAAGTATTTTGACTGGTGGGGTTTAAGAAGAGGGTCTTCTTTGCTATTGCCCCCGATTATCCCACAATCTTCTGGCCAGTCAAAACCTGGCTATGTAACCTTACATGTGGGACACAGAGGCCCACAAAACACAATGGGGCTTGCTGACTTCATGAAAAACACCCACCACCACCTGTATTAACAATTGTTAATTCCCTATCTTGGAATTCCTTGCCTTCTGAAATTTTTATAATGTTGTTTTTATAATTTTAAGATTTTTATTTCTAAATTATCCTGATTTTAAGGTTTAACTTTATTGATAATATTGTGTAGTGCTCAGCATAGTTAAAATGTGAAGTATAAATAAAAATAAAATATTTTATTGGAGATTTCCAAGTTTACAGAGTGAACGAGAAAGCTGCTTTAATTTTAACTTAAAACTTGTAACCCATTTATAGGAAGGTTCTTATCTATCTATCTATCTATCTATCTATCTATCTATCTATCTATCTATCTATCTATCTATCTATCTATCTATCTATCTATCATCTATCTACCTACCTACCTACCTACCTACCTACCTACCTACCTACCTACCTCCATTCATCCATCTATCCATCCATCCATTAATGTATAGCCTATCATCTATCAAAAACATACTTTGTGCAGCAAATAAACACATGATATTTTTTAATAGCCCTGTAATCCCTTGCTTTGGGCTGGGAACGAGACAATTGAATGGAGCTGAGTGTTTACTGGCCAGATGCCCTTTCTGACTCCTACATAGAGTTCTATCAATATCCCAGCCCCAGTGCCTGAGGTAAAAGTTTGGTCTTCACCCCTTTCCTGTAAGCCAACAGAGTCAGGGCCATCTTCATATTCTGAGGGGAGGCCGTTCTATATGGCATGCACTATGACTGAAAAGGCATGCTTCCAAGGGCTCACCAGGCAGTACTGCTTCTCCGGGGGATTTGGAGAATACCCACATTGTCAAATCTAGAAGGGCGGGCAACAGTGGTGGGTTACAGGCAGTACGCCCCAGTACGGGTGTACCGGAGCCTGCCCAGAGCACCAGACACCGGTACGGTACAGTGCTATGGAGGGCACACCTGCCCGCCCTCGCTCCTTACCTGTACTTTAAGCTTTTGGCGCTTCTGCGCATTCACATGACATGTACAGCGCCTGTGTGATGCTCTGCCGAGTAGCTGGAGTGTTGCGGAGGCTTGCAGAAGCATTGTAGGTAGATATGACGCATGCGCGTGCTGCGCTCACCCATGTGGGTAACACCAGGCCCGTTCCAACCATATTGGTTGGAATGGGATCCGGAACCCACCACTGGCGGGCAGAAACCATAGGAGACAGATGGTTCCACAAGTAAATTCTGAAAGATCACCATAATCTGAATGTGATCTTTGAATATCATTAATCATGCTAAATGGCTTCTATTGAAGAATGTTCAGAAGGCACAACTAAAACATGGTGGCCAGTTCTGTGCACTTTAAAATATGTGCAACTATTTTGACCCACCTACTCTAAGGTACAAATCATTTCCAGTTAAACTTAAATGCTAGCTTTGACCAATATACACTTCAGCCTTCTAGCATCTCATTATTAAGAGGTTTTTGACCACACAAGCCAGACTCTTTTCTAACAAGTTGCTTTTACTAAATTTTAGGGAAACAGAAGAAAATTGTTGTTTTGCAGAGATTTCAATGTTTTGCTTTGCCTACTTTCAAGAAAGAGTCAATTTCTTTTTTCATTTTGCTTTTGAAATGTATTGATTTTACTATATTGTTGCATTTATGCTTTTAAGTTGTGTTTTGAGGATCCTAGTGAGGAGATGGTGATTGCAAAACTTTCAACAATTCCTTTTCAGATTCAATG
The DNA here is from genome assembly GCA_039707465.1 of Rhabdophis nuchalis. Lineage (NCBI taxonomy): Eukaryota > Metazoa > Chordata > Lepidosauria > Squamata > Natricidae > Rhabdophis > Rhabdophis nuchalis. Next base: position 29,971,408 of record CM077651.1, on the reverse strand, counting down.
CCACAGTAATAAGAGTCATCATAATGGAATATTTCACAAAATTGTTGTAAAAAGGAATGACATAAGCAACATCATAATAAGAACTCGTATTAGAAGCTATATAACAAAATGTGTAATTGCATTCAGCTCAATTTCATTCCAAAAATACCATAGCAACAATTATAATAGTGCAACTCTATAATCACTTCAAGGTGAATCCAATTTTTTTTTAAAAAAAAAAGTCTTTACCTGTTGCAGGATGATTTGTCTTACTGCTCCTGGGTGTGTTCTCTCCTGTAATTCCACCAAGTTTTATTGGAGTTTTTCTTCTCCCTTTAATATGCTTCATTTTCTTATTCACTGAACTATTTACTATTACTTGCATACCATTGTCTTTTAATACTACCGAATCCATTTTAAGGCCTTGGTTAATAATGTTGTTGGCTACAATATGAACTTCAGGGACCTCTCTTGAATCTTTTAAATTGTAAATGTCAATCTGAGTTTCACTTGAATTGTCGGGAGAATGAAATCTTACAGTAATGTTAGTTGTTCTTAATGATCTGCCACCATTATTATCAGCAGTTTTGTCCTGTTTCAAGTCAGAAGGCAAAGCCCCTTCCTTGCCATCCTCTTCAGATCCTCCACCCTTCACTTTATTATGGCTCACTGGAGTATCCATAAGAATATTTGGGGAAATCTTGTAAGCCTTGTTACCCATCAGCACTGAATTGCTATTGGGGAACAGTCTTTCTTTTGCTGTTAGGCTACTAGGACTTGCCTTGTCTTTTACAGAGGATCCTGAAAAAATATAGTTGTATATGTTAAAAATTCCAGCAGAATACTCTGCACTAATCATGCAGTTTACAATTATAATTCATGTGACATTATTGATATTGTGATTCTCGGGTATTTTGCATGGAAAACATATGAGAGGGATAGGTTTCCAGATAATTGGGTTTTAGATTAAGGTGTCCCAGAGTGAAAACACAATTGTAGTGTTACTGAGAATACATGGCCTTTTCCACAAAAAGATCACCAATGCCCACCACAATGACTACCTGCCTTTTACCAAATTCATGGTTTCAGTGAATGTTTTGCTTTGTTTTTCTGTGATTTCATGTTCATGCATCAAATTCTTTTGGTGCAGAACTTGGATTTGACGATCTGCAAATGAAATAATCAGTAAGAATACATATAAGTGAAGACTTACAAATTAAAGCATAACAGGAATTAAAAGTGTTATGATTTAATAACTAGTCTAGTGAAAACTATTTGCATTGACTAGAAAATGTTTATTTTAAATCTGTGGTTAAATATGTCTTTAAGTAAGTTATCATCTTGAATACCCTTTTCATCAGTTTTCTAATAAGGACATACTCAATAAGTTGCACATGAAATATTGACTATAATACATGTGAAGTCCACCAGGATGCTCTAAGAATACTAAAAAATAAGAGTTCCCAACTTCTGGTTTGTAAGAAGTAAAGAAAAATAACAAACTGCAAATTATAAAACTCAAGGAAGTATTCTTATAAAATATTTTTGCAATATATAGGGCATACTCCTGCCTGGAGAATTTATAATTATAGCTGAACTCATAAACATATTTATTGGTACTAAGTCCTACTGAATTATTAAAACCATACCACTTGTTCAAGATTGCATCCATAAGTGGCAGTTATTTCATATAATACCACATCAATGCAAAATGATAGGTTTCTATTCCTAGCTGTAGTGTTTAAGGTGTATAATTAAATCTCCAAACACTCAACAGTAATTGTTGATAGAGGCTTGCATTTTTGTAGCTGGCATGAAAACTTTCAAACAATTTAATACATTTAAAAATAATAATATTAAACAAGCTGTGTAGTTAGGGGAGAAGCAATCTAAGAATTAATTTGCACACAAAAAAAATTAGTGGTGTCTCAGAACTGAAAAGAACTTTGGTGTAGAAGAGCCTGCCTGAAAGATACACATAGTCATTATAACGACTGTCTTTGATGGATCCATTCACCATAAATATAATTCACTCCCTTCGGAAGCCACCAAACCAGTAGTTATTAATTTATTTAACTGGCCAGAGCATGCATTCACACTAGAGCTGACTGCTTGCGTGCTGGCAGATATGGCTTTGTGTGCCACCAGTGGCATGTGCGCCATAGGTTTGCCATCAAGGGCATATGGAATCTACAGAGGCCATACAATCATTTATATACAACACTGATAAAACACATTATAAGTGCAAACACAAATATACGTTTAAATAAAGCATCAACAATTACATGTATATAAAGTATGTGGACAATACTAGATGAGATAAATTATTAAATTAGGGCAAAACCCTGATAAAATTGCTATAATATGCTCCCATAGTTGCAATAGGATACATGTTGTAATTTGATATCCAAAGAAGCTAATCATCTAACTGCTTCTGGCATGGCTGTGATTTGATCATCCCAGGTACCTTAACATTTCCTGAGGAGACATTCTTGAACTAAAATTGCTATTGTTTGTTTTGATACACCACAAATGCATTGTGAGTTCTCTGCTATTCCCCAAAGAGTTTTGCTTTAGTTCTGGCAAGGCCTGTAGGGAATGAGGTGTAAATGATCTCCACAATGGTATGTTTCAGGCAATGTTTTGTACTAAGAGAGCACATCCCGACCAAACTAGATATTGTACCTCTCCTGGTCAAAAAGTACAGAGGCAGGATTCCTCCCAAAATGGCTGCTGCGCAATAAGAGCCTTTCTTCTCTCTTGCTGACAGTCTGTTAATTTAGCTAGTTCTCTGGCAGTGCTGCTCCCTGGATTTGAATGGGAGCACTTGGGAATGACCCAAGATGACTTTTGGACATCCATGGACTCACCTGGGAAGGGGATCTTGAAGATTCCAGTTCCCTATGGGAGGGGTTGGAAAGTAATTGCGCAAATCCATCTTCCTTTCAGCAACTTATTTTCTAAAGAAGCTTGGGTATTAACTTTCACTTTATGAATGTATTATTTTACTTTGCTTTTAAAAGTTGACCAACTGGTTGAATGCTTTTATTTTAACCTCTTGTTGGACTCTAGTTTTTCTTCTTCTTCTTTTTTATTTATGTTGCTGTTTTAAATAACCTTTGCTTTCCTCATAAGGAAGCATAGTATGTTTTGGGATGGTGAAGTTCTTTCATTTGATTTCCTAACTAATATTGAACTCTCAACCACAGGGTTACTGCATTTTTTGTATTTGCAAAATATTTGGAGTTCATATCTTTTAAATTTTTCTTTCAATCTTGGATTGAAGTATCCAGAAAATATCTTTTTGTTTCCTTCTGCTTCAGTGTTCTGTTCCCAGGTCAAACTACACAAAGCAACAACGTATCGCAATAGAGACAAGTAAGGTGTCTGAAAAGACTCTTTGGTAAAGTGTAACTTTTAGTTGAAAGTTTAAAAAAAAAAAGTTTGGTGAGAGGGTAATGGAAAATATGCAGAAGCACACAGCTTTGAATAAATTAAATTCACAAAAGGACTCTAATATGAAAGTTGTAGACCAGAGAGATATGCACTTCACAGATGGAGAAATAACTTAGAAGTAAATCAGAAGCTTGATCGAAGAGAGAAATGACAAATTATATTTTCCAAGGATGACTGCGAGAGATTGGAGAATTCAAACCCTTAATTTGAAACTACTTCTATTTGGACTTTGTTGGGAAGATAGACCTATAGAGATTGAATTTATTATATTTATTGTAATTAGACAACAATTGATAAGAGATGCAATTAAGAAACAAACGTGGATATTTGATCCAGGATGAATTATTCTTAAATTTTGGGGTGGTTTTGTAGCAAATTTTCTATGACATGTTTACAATAATAATTGGTTAACAGACAGTTCTGAAATTTTAAGTTCTCCTTCTCCTTTTTTCTATTATTATTATTAGTATTATTATTATTATTATTATTATTATTAGTATTAGTATTAGTATTAGTATTAGTATTAGTAGTATTATTGTTCCTGTTAACTACTTTGTCATTATTATAGTATAGCTAACAGGTCACTAATTTGCAAATGGATCTACTAGTTCAAACATTTGTGTGGGAAAGCTGTTTTGTAAGGGCTGGGAACCAATGTTGTACTAATGTACTAATCAGTATTTAATTAGGGAGATAATATGTGTATATATTGGAGAATTTAATTCACTTTTTGATGTTTTAATTATTTTGTGTGTTTTTAAAAAACATTTTTAAATGTTTAAAAATGGGTGGAAACTAACCAAGGAGAGAAGCAACTTAGAACTAAGGAGAAATTTCCTGACAGTTAGAACAATTAACCTCTGGAACAGCTTGCCTCCAGAAGTTGTGAATGCCCCAACCCTGGAAGTCTTTAAGAAGATGTTAGATAGCCATTTGTCTGAAATGGTATAACGTTCCTGCCCACGCAGGGGGTTGGACTAGAAGACCTACAAGGTCCCTTCCAACTCTGCTATTGTATTATTGTATTATTTTGGAGTTTTGTATTTTAACTTTTCTTTGAATAAAGTAAAAAATAAATGGGGAAAAAAGCTTGGCAGGCAGAATCTCCAGAAATCTTCTGTTTAATAAAAGGGGAGAGAGAAATAGGACAGGGGGAACTACTAAGGCAGCAATATGATTGCAACAGTTAAGACCTCATTAAAAAAAAACAATAGTCATCTTCATATATTGTCTGATGTTGTCAGACAAAATATGTAAAGCTATCCCAAATCCACAATAAATAAATATAAATGAATTTAATATTAATACACAATTAACTATTTTTAATTATTTTGAAGGAAAGAGAGCTCAGATTATGGGTTATATTATAAATATAAATACAAAACTAAATATTCCATACACCTTTGTATTGTAATATGTCATGTTATTATGCTTCCAGAAAATGGCTACTTACCAAGGAATTTAATAATTTCTTTAAGATTATTTTTTGAATCTGCTGAAGCATAAGCATCTGCAATAAATAAATTGTAAGTTTATGTTTAATTATTTTACATCCGTTTAATCAATTATACTAAAACAGTCTGAAAACTCTGGGGGTGTTATATCAAGACATGTAGCAATGAACCTGGCAAAAATTAGTTCTGATTAGAGAGATACATGATACATTAAGAAAATGTATGCCATATTCTTTCTAAGGTCCTCTTTTTCATAGTTTATTCAACCTGTAATTCAAGTCATTTTTAACCATGACATTGCAAAGTGTCTAACAGTGATTAGACTCATGATATTTTATTCGATTTACAAATTCTGATCCAATGAAGCATTCTAGCCTTTGGAAAAGATAGAAATCAAAGTTCACACTTGGATAGAAATCAAAGTTCACACTTGGAGTAAGGCAGGGAAGGAATAACATAGTGAATGTTTTAATTCACATACCTGCCCAAAAAAAAACCCAGATTGAGTTCAGGGAAATATTTTCTTTGTAAACTGTTTTGAAGCAAATGGGTATTATTTTGATTAGGCCAATGAAGAGTAAATTAAGCTGGGCAACATGCAAAGACAAGGTGAGGAAAATCTAAGAACTCAAATTGGACAACTAGAAAGCGAACCTGAATTTGTGCGTTATTCCACAAAGAGGTTCCATTAACCCCTAATGGAAAAAAATTGGAGAATTTTCAGTGTTAAGAGCTTTTCTGAAATGGAGCCATTACTAGAAGAGTTGGGAAATAGCTCAAAAGATAAAGAAAAAGAACTACTAAAAATAATATGTTGCTTCATCTCTACTTTGATCAATACTTAAATATTAAAAGCACGCATGACTTGGATACCTGGTTCACCTAAAACTCCAATAAATCCCTGATTTCAGTTTTTGTTTATATTGTAGAATGTAGACAATGGCTACTAAAGTAACATACAAGAAAAATTCATGTTGAAAACAAATCTTGTAGATGGCTAAGAGACTCATTTCATCTCTTAATTGTTCCCTAAAAAAAACCCATAGGCCAACCAGGGATATAAGATGCCTGATGGGTACCTTAAAATTGAGCCAAATCAACACGCCCATTTTGCTTCTTGAGTCCCATCCCACAAAGAAGGCCTTAAAGCAGGGGTGTCCAAACTTGGGAACTTTAAGACTTGTGGACTTCAACTCCCAGAATTCCCCAGCCAGCATACCTGGCTGGGGAATTCTGGGAGTTGAAGTCCACAAGTCTTAAAGTTCTCAAGTTTGGACACCCCTGCCTTAAAGACATGGCCTTGTCACCAGGCCTGGATGGCTTACAATTGAAAACGGAAAAAATATTTAAAATGTAAACAAATAAAGCAATGAGAACAATGCAAATAAACAACAAATGTGCAATAATATGAATTAAACATTTTTTAAATTAAAATAAGCACACACCCATGCTGATAATGTCATGATGTCAAACCCAGCTACTACCCAGGTTTCCCCAAAAATAAGACCTGGATCTATTTTCTTTCGGGCTCCAAAATAAGCACTAGGGCTTATTTTAGGGGAAATTTAGGGTAAACAGCCCAGCTGGGTGCCCCACCACCCCCGGCGCACACACAAGAGCTGGTGAGAGTGCAGGAATGATGGTATCTGGCCACAGCTGCAGCGCAATGGTCCCTTGGTTGGTGCACTCTGGGAGTGCGGAATGCAGAAGGCAGGGAGTGGAAGGCAGGTGATTCTGATGCATGGAGAAGACAGGCGATCCTGACATGCTGCGGGGACTGCAGGCAAGCCAATAGACAAGAAGATAAGCCTCCTGCAACCGGCCACTACCCCTCCAGTCCACTACCGCTCCATTTTCTCATGGCCCACATGGCTTGTCCAGATCGCCTGCCTCCCCGCACCTCTGCTTTCACCTGCTGCTTGCACAGGTACTCCGGGCTCACCACCTTCTATGCTGCCCATGCCCCTTCACTAGAGCTTATTTTTGGGGAAGGGTTTATATTAGACACATGCGTAAAAAATAGGCTGGGGCTTATTTTGGGGTAGGTTGTATTTTATGGGAAATGTGGTATCTATGGCACTTGAAAAATTAGTATGGCTCCCTGCTTTAGCTTCTTGGTGCAAAGAGTTACACAAACTGCTATTTTTATTTTAAAAAGGTGAACTAAGAGAATATATTAAAATACAACAATGCCTCTGTAATACCACATTTCATCCTTTTAAGAACTAACATTTGTTCCCAACCTACTTCTAGTTGGAGATAGAAGAACAATAAATCACTAGTCAGTCAGACTGGCTATGGTCTACCGAACTATGGCATGACCATACATCATCAGAGTGATTCTGAAACTGACAACATATTCAAAAAGTATATGCATGAATCCAAAGTTCCAACTCTAAAGCAATGACAATGCTGATTTTCAAATGGTCTTAATGACAGACAATCTGCATACCAATTGACTCATTTGCGCACATGATAGCTTAGAACAATGCAAGAAAAATATGTAAAAAGGTCTGTAATGGTGCATGACAATTGCTTCCAAGTATGCTGACCTTTGGTAAATGAAACAAACAAAAAGTACAGTATTTTTTTGAGGAAACATTAATGGGTGATTAAGAATGAGTACAGCTGCATCATCTGAACACTTGGTTAAAAATATTCTTTTTGTATTCAGTGTCAGTCTCATAATTATGATTGAAAACAATGCGGGAGGAAGCAAGGAAGCCTATGCGGTAAATACTTTTGTTTTTTAAAACAACTATATGGATTTTAACAACACTGTCAAATGTCAGCTTGGTCATTACTCTTCCAAGTTCTATTATTTATTCCAGGGGTCTCCAACCTTTGCAACTTTAAGTCTGAAGGACTTTAGCTCCCAGAATTCTCCAGCCAGCTTTGCTGGCTGGAGAAGTCTGGGAGCTAAAGTCCTTCAGACTTAAAGTTGCAAAGGTTGGAGACCCCTGATTTATTCAATGATATTATCATTATTATTATACTGTACATAGTTACTAAAATACTATGGGCACATTTTAATTTAATTTCTAGTGATTGCAGCATAGACAAGTTTATAAAGTATCCACCAAATCTATGCAAATAAAATAATTGAAGTAGACTCTTTGCCCATTTGTCAGAAATCACATAATAATAAAATAAATACATCTCCGTTTCTAAAATTGGAATGTAAAAGCTATATGCTTGTATTTGAAAGTAGTAAATATCACAGTATATTTTTGATCTTTTTGCTGTTAATGGCAAGGGAAGAGATGATGCTAAAATCTTGTTTCTCAAAAAGGGAAATGAACCCTAGGAACTGTTGGCCATTATTGACTCCAATTACTTAAATTAAATTAATATTAAGACTATAGTATGGTGTTTCATGCATTACCACAGCATAGATCCTTCTCCTGTGCCACTCACAAATGCACACCACATGGTTTTAAGTCTTTATTGAGGCTTTGCCAGCTCTGAACTTTATTCCCCAGGATTCATCTGGAGCAGGAACCAGCACAAAAAGAAATGTCCAATTCCCAAGTCCAGGAACACAGAGGAAATCTGTAGGTTTTCCACCAGTTTCAAAATCAAAGGATAAGTCCATGGTCTGAACATAAAGCTCCAAAAGTCCAAGATAAAGCATCCAAATCCAAGAGGCAAAATTCAAAATCCAAAGAGCAAAGTTCAAGTCCAGGAGCAGAGTCAAAGTTTCAACCCACAGCAATAATCACGATGGCACAGCAAGAATCACGATGGCACAGCAAGAATCACGATGGCACAGCAAGAATCACGATGGCTGAGCAAACACACAGCCTGAAACAGACAAGCTGTTTCCAGTGTTTCTTTGCTCTGTGTGTTGGGTTAAATAGCCACTGACTGATACAATTCATTAGGAGGAGCAAAGCTGGCTCCTCAGCAACCTCCACTGCACCTCCCTCCTCTCAGCCCTGTGAGGCCTGGGATCAACATGGCAACTTAAAAACAGGTGGACTTCAACTTTCAGAATTCCACGAGAAATTCTCGGAGTCGAAATCAACTTATTTTCAAGTTGCCAAGCATGAGAAACACTAGTTTATGCGCTGCACTGGCACAGAAATAGCTGAGTTTTTGAGCACTATCTCTCATTATGTGTGAAACTGTTCCACCTTCTAATTTTATATTTTGTTCTCTGCTTTCTTGGTCCCTAAGTCTCCATTAAATCAAAGAGAGGGCTTTTTGAGAAAGCTACACTAAAATGCTATCCTCAAATTATTGTGTTGGCACACAAGTATACTGGCATGAGTTGTTCTGTCTGCAGTGCTGATCCCTGATCTGCAAACATAAGGGACTGGTGAAGGACACTGTCTTACATTCCTATTGCAAGCCAAATTAAGTAAAGGGATTGCTATATTCCCCAGCTATGTTTTCCTTTCCATTTCCTGGCTGGAAAACATCAACAATTATTCTGCTTAATGGCGCAGTATTGGGCACCTGTAGATGGGTGCTTAGAACAGCAGGATTAACCACTTCTTGACACACAGCTATAATCTGTCAGTAGAGCTTTTTCTGGACAGATCTAGAGTTTTTCTGAAAGAACACTAAACCTGTGTTCATAAATAGCCCAGGGAACATGCAGTAGGCATGGAGAAAGTGTGCACTGTAAAACAAGAGGTAATGATAATGAGGAAACTCCACCGTCGACTAGTACTACAAAGTTATGCCAGTTTGGTAGCAAGTGGACAGAATATCACATTAGAGGAGGGTTCGAATTTCCAAATTGGGAAATATATTATCAAGCAGCGGTACTGTCATGGATGAAAGACTGGATTACATTGAGAAAACAAGGTTATTGACACTGGAGGGACATGATATACAGCTAGGTTGGCATGCATTTTTGTGGTGTGGGAAAAATAAGATACATAGTTATTTTCAAAGGCATTATGTAAGAAACGTTTTATTATTAGCTTGGGAGAAAGTGAGAGAAAAACACTATTTAAAAATACGAATATGGCTTTTGACAATGGAAGCATTAATACACCCAAACTTTATTAAAGATGGAAAATATCATTAGATATAAAGACATTTTATCAGAAAAGGGAAAATTAAAAAGGAAAGAAGAGTTAGAAGAACAAGGGATAAATATGGTTTGGTATACAAAGTTGCAAATACAATCAAGATATGAAAAAGATGCAAAGCTTTGTGGTTTTTATTTGGAGTTGACAGAATTGGATGAAATACAGGAACAGAACAGTGAATGTTTAAAAAGTTATTTAAAAATTGTTTAGCTCATATTAAGTTAGAAGAAGATGTAAAAGAAACACTGATAGCATGGACACATTTTTTTGGATATACAATAGAACTGGAAAAGTGGCAGCAATTATGGGAAAGGAATTATAAATTAAGAATGGCAATAGCATATACAGAGCATTTGTATAAAATGTTTTATAGATGGCATATGTCACCGGAAAGATCGGCAAAAATGTTTAAAGATAAATCAACCAAATATTGGAAGTGTCACCAGACATCGGGATCATACTATCATATGTGGTGGACATGTGCAGAGGCAAAAAAATATTGGGCAAATGTTCATATGTGGTTGGAAAGGATGATACAGCAGCATATTGATTTAAAGCTGGAACTGTTTTTGCTGGGTATTTTACTAGAGAAATATAGTAAAGAAATGTATATTTAATTATTCATGTAATAACTGCGGCTAGAACTGTATTTGCACAAAATTGGAAAATGGAAACAATTCCCTCATAGGGAGAGATAATTTTAAAAAAATTAGACTTTGCAGAAATGAACAGATTAATGTTGGCAATTAACGAGAAGAAAGAATCAGAGTATTATAAGATATGGGGATGTTTTTATCACTGGATAGAAAATGAACATAGACAAAAAGAAAGAGAAAACTGAATCATTTGGAAAAGAACGCAGAATTATAGGGGAGGAGTTGAATTAAAAGACAATTGAAATGGAAATAGAAAGGTAAATGGAAGATAAACATAGATTTAAAATGATGTAACTGTTAAATATGATAACACAAAGACTACCCAGATGGCAAGATTAATGATGTAAAAGTGATTATGGGGAAAAAACTTTAAAAAAACAACTTCTGACCATATGGCTAACAGCATCTTCTGCCACCAAAGCCAGAATGAAGCAAGCAAAATGGCACAATCCTCCCATCAAAGTAATGATTTACACTTTGTCCAGAGAGGAAGCAGAAAATTTGTAAGCTCATCAGATAGCAGAATTAGCAACAGATTGCTGACATAACAGCCTCCTTTCTCAATTTAAATTAATCTTCTCTGCTGCATAGCACTTGTCCCCTTTTCTTCCTTTTTAAACATAGGTTTAATGCTCTTTCAAAACAGCACTAAACCTACACTTATAAGGAACCTACTTAAATCCTTACAAGTGCCATAGAAAGTACCAATCAGGCATTATGCCAGCAATTGTCTCTGAAGAAGCCAGATTCCCTGCAGCCATGTTCATGGCCAAGTTGAAATGGTAACAGAGGGTGGGGTTTAGTTTCACTAACTAGAAGAAAGCAGGCATACAGGCAGCAGCCTAAAGTGGCCAACAGAAGCTGGGCAATTCCTAACCCCTTGATTGTCTAGCCATCAAATGATGGTGGTGGTGGTGGTGTTGGGGAATAGCAGTTCATATCCTAGAACTGAAAGACTATTGATAGAAAAGCAAACATTCCACTTTAACTCAGGATGATTTTAAGCTGCTTCGGGGTGGAGATGAGATGAGGGCACCATCATGAGACAGTGTCCAAAGATAGGAAGGGGGGGGGAAGGGCAATGACCAGGAAACATTCATTGCTACCATGATTGGAGGGTTCAGGAAGAATCAGTCTACAGACATAACTTGTAGATTCTTTTGCAACCTATTGCCTGGGGCAAAAATCAGAACATCAGTAAATGTTTCTGGTTCTGATGGACAAAGCTGTGTGGCTAGCGCATGCCCATTTCAGCTTGGTAAGACACAAATTGTGTACTAAGAAAATAGTCTTAGACAGACTCTTGCTCCAGACACACCTGGCTCACAGGACGCCAAAAAGCACAAGCAGGATTTTTCTGGGCTTTGACCCCAATTATATATAATGTACCATAAAGTGACAGTGCATGATTTAAAGTTTGTGGATGAGTTTACTAGTGTTTCCCAACTTTGGCAACTTGAAGATGTCTGGACTTCAACTCCCAGAATTCCCCAGCCAGCATTCGCTGGCTGGGGAATTCTGGGAGTTGAAGTCCAGACATCTTCAAGTTGCCAAGGTTGGGAAACAAGACCAAACTTCTGGCTCTGCACATCTGGGTTCAAGTTCTCTTCCGTGCTTGGCTTCACTATCCAAGCCTGAGGAAAATAATTTCTTATCAACTCATCAAACCCGACCGTTCTATTGCGAAGAACGCCGATAAGGTGACACGAAGCACTGTGTCTGGAGAGCGTTCCCGAAACGGCAACCCGTTAAGAGCCGACGAGCTCAAGAATGGGTTTCACCACATCCGCAGCCCCACCCTACCTGAGCCCGACCCACGCTACCTGGGTCACGTTCCCCCAGCCGGAGCCCCGGCTGACTTTCTCGGCCGGGCAGAAAAGCCAGGAGGAGGAGGAGGAGGAGGAGAGGATAGGCGGGGGCTGTGCCCGTGCCAAAGCGCGCCATGGTCTCCAGCGACTACCTGAGGGAGGAGAACTGGAAAGCCCCTTCTCCTTTGCTTCGGGGGTTCGGTCGCTAAGGCGCCGGGCGACGGCGGCGGCAGAACCCTCGCTGCTCTGTGACCTCATTCCCATGGGTTCGTAGCCCGCTCGCTCGCTCGCTCGCTCGGTCTCCTGCCCGGGTCGAAGCAAGCGAACCGCAGAAGGCGCCCCCACGCCAGAAGGCTTTATAGAGGCCTTGGCGGGGCCCGAGTGGGAGCTAAGAAAAGGCGAGGTTTTCGTTCCCTTCTTCCTCTGCACAGCCCGAAGGTGATCCTGGAAGAAGGGAAAGCGGCGGGTTTTCCTCTTCTTAGAGAAACGCGTTTCTCGGGATAGCAGGAAGAGCTTCTAAAACACACCCGGAGTAAAAAAAAAAAAACGCCTCTCCGGCAGTTATTAACAGATTAACATAGTTGGAAGGGACCTTGCAGGTCATCTAGTCCAACCCCCTGCCCAAGCAGGAGACCCTGCATCTGCCTCTACCTAGGCTCGAACTCACAACCTCCTGCTTGTGAGGCAAGAACTCCACTTCTGACTTCCGCAAGACCCAGAATTGCAGCAGTTGAAACCATGTTTGCTCCCATAAAATTGAACGGAATTTTTTTTTTTAAGGGATTGGGACATTCGAAATACTTCTGAAAGCTCCTGGAAAACGCAAGAAGGAGAGTGGCTTCCCTCAGCTTCCTGCCTCAGAGAGCTACAAACCGGACAGCTCAGATTAAAATCTTTAGTTTTGAAACTCTTCTACACCCCGGATTGCTATGCTTTGCAATGTATATAAGAAGATAAATCTAGCATCTACTTCTGTCCTACTATCACAGCACTATTGAGAGTGTCCTGACATACGGCATTCTTGCATGGTTTGGGAGCAGCTCTGCAGCGGACAAAAATGGTCTACAGAGAATCCTTAAAGCTGCCCAGAATATCACCAGGCTCCAGCTACCAGTCCTGGATAACATCTTTGCATCTCGCTGTTTGAGGAAGTTGCATAACATTCTCAGAGACTCTTCACATCCTGCTTACAATCTTTTTAGACTGTTGTCTTCTGGCAGAAGATACAGAACAGTTAAAGCTAGGACCACACGTCTTCTGAATAACTTATATCCCAGAGCTATAATTGCACTCAATAATGAACTAAAGGATCATCATCAGTGAGCTATTGCAGGGGTCTCGAACCTTTGCAACTTTAAGTCTGAAGGACTTCAGCTCCTTCAGACTTACAGTTGCAAAGGTTGGAGACCCCTGAGCTATTGGACAGCACTACTTGGTCTGTTGTGTGGATATTTGGGTGGTTTAAGGGCAGGGATTTTTTTGGGGTGGGTGGGTGGGGGTGTTTGGGGATTGCTATGAGTATGGGGCCTGGTCTTTGCATGTTATGTGAACTTTATTGTATGTGTAAACTGTGTATATACGTACAATGACAAAGTAATACTTTAAAATAAAGTATACCCTGCCAGATATTGATTGATGGGTTATGTGCCATCAAATAGTTTTTCCACTCCTAGCAAGCACATACATAGATTTTTCTCCACAACGTTCTAACCCCAATGTCTTTCCAGAAGACATTGCCAAGGCCAAACTGAATTCCAAGAGAAGCCCAGAGTTAGCATGGCCAATGATGTTTGGGCAGGGAGAGCTAGAAAGCTGAGCGTCAGCTGCCTGGAGAATGAGAGGCAGATGCAAAGCACCATCACCTTGTTGAGCGGAGGACCCTGTGTCAGTTTGTGGGTGGCAGGCATGTTACATCTCTCACAGGCAGCAGAAATATAGGTACGTGAGGACCAAGAGGCCTGTGGAAACAGAAGTTGGAGGACTCTGAATTGTTAGTCTGAAGTGTTGGAGAAAAAATAAGGAGAGGGGAGGGAGAGGAAAAAGAGTATAGGGCAGACTGTGTGGAAAGGGATGGGTTTCCTTTTTTCCCAAGTACCCATGTTGAAAATAGTGAGTTCGCTCTAGTAATGCCAGAGCATTACTACTAGCATTTCTCACCTGCTGAGTTCAAATCTGTCTACCCTCCTTGAATTGGTAGAAAAGTAATAATAGCAATAGCACTTAGACTTATACACCACTTTATAGTGTTTTATAGCCCTCTCTAAGGGGTTTACAGAGTCAGCCTCTTGCCTCCAACAATCTAGGTCCTCATTTTACCCACCTTGGAAGGATGAAAGGCTGAGTCAACCTTAAGCCTGGTGGGATTTGAACTGCCAAATTGCAGACAGCCGGTAGTCAGCAGAAATGGCCTGCAGTACTGCACTCTAACCACTGCACCACCGAAGCTACAGAAGTACTGTAATTTGTAAAATGTCCCCAATCTGTTGCCTGTAATCCAGTATTTATTTATCAACTTTTAAAACTGCCTATCTCCCTCACAAAAGGACTCTAGGCAATGTACATATAAAATATTAAAAGCATAAACATAGCACATACATTTTAAAAGTGGCAAGCAATGTTGAAAATAAATTAAAAGGAGAGGGGAGGGGAGGGCTTTAGGGGGACTAACCAGTTCCAGGCTGCATGTTCCTCCAAGCAAGTCCACGAAGCCATGTTTTCATGCCTTTCCAGAAGGCCAGGAGAGTGAGGACCCAACCTCTGGGGGAAGAATATTCCACGGGATGAGGGTGACGGCAAAAAGGCCTCTCTTCCGGGACCCCATCAATTGGATCCTTTGGCTGATGGGATGCATAACATGCCTTTGCTGGCTGACTGGGTAAGAAGAGATTATATAAAGCAGGGGTCCCGACCTTTTGGACCTCAGGGACTTCTACATTTATAATTTTAAATCTCATGAACCACTAATATGATCTGACTAAAGATGGTTGAGTGGGTGTGGCAAGGTGGTCATGTGACTGGGTGGGCGTGGCCAACTTGATATCACTCACGTCAAGAGGCGCCTTGCCAGTCTCTACTCTCAACTCCTCACCTCCTCATCCAGGCTCCTTAGAGCCCCAACAGGAAGCAGTTGCTGGAGCTAAGCAGCTGCCATGAGAAAGAGTTGGCAAAACAGCTGGCTCAGTTCAAACTGGATCTGACTGAGAAGGAGCTTCAGCTGAAGCATCTCACGAAGGACTACGAGCATAGGTTTTCCAAGCAGAGGGAAGACCTAAAGGAGTGCAAGGCCAGGTGCCAGTGCCTGGAGGCTCAGCGGGCTGAGATGGTCAGCCTGTTCTAGACCATGGTGCAGTCTCACTGGAACGAGGCCCTCCGGCTCTTCGCCATGAGCAGCACTTCCCTCCAGCCTTCGCCTAAAGCCCTACACCAGGAGGCTGAAGCAGACCCCTAAGTCGGAATTTCTTTCCTCTTCTGACCCACACAAAAAGACCCCAAAGGGGGAGACTCTGCAGCAACACAAACGTCCATTACATGTATTTCGCCTAGGTACTGTAGTTTGAGGAATTAGTGCAGGGGTTCCGAAACTTGGCAACTTTAAGACTTGTGGACTTCATCTCCCAGAATTCTCCAGCCAGCTGAATTCTGGGAGTTGAAGTCCACAAGTCTTAAAGTTGCCAGGTTTCGGAACCCCTGATTTAGTGCAATATAAAAAAATAGAAAAACTTTTTCTGCAGGCCACCAAAGTTTTCTCACAGACCATCACTGGTCCATGGACCACCAGTTGGTGACCGCTGATATAAAGGGACAAAGTAAATTATCTGGCAAAGCAGGGACATCCAAAAGTGTTGCCTTGTCAGGATTCTGCAGTGATGCAGTCAAAACATTACCAGTTTTTTATGGGCATCACAAGCCAATCACGGCCTGCCATTTTGAGATTTATTTTTTTTAACCATACCTCGCAGATGGCCCTGATCCAAGGAACCTGCTGGTAAGGGTAATACATTTTAAACTCTTTCATACATTTCTTGGATGTTGTTGGCTTAATAGGGGAGAGGGTAATTTAACACCGGTAAAGGTAAGGGTAGTTTGGCAGGGAAAACAGCAATAAAAAGAATATGCTTGTGCTATAGTTGGATGCAAGGGGGGAAAGGCCCAAAGTGTTAGTTTAAAATACCTTGACTTTAAGGTTTAATGGAGCCTGGATTAAATAATGCCTAGTCCTAGTGGAAGCCCATAGAAAGGCGAAGGGCACAATAACCATGTTGCAATACATTGAAAATAATAGATAGTTGTATCCAGGAGGCGACTGAAAGTCATCTTGCTTGATCAATGGTTCTAATAATTGAAAAACTACTAGAAAAAGAGAAGGCCTGCATTCTTCCTTCGAATATTACTGTGCAAGTGATGTGTACAAAGAAAGAACATTCTGATACTAAGAAGCAGAACGTGGAGAATGTTTTACTTCAACTTGTTTTTATACAAACTTGATTTTTACTGAAAGCTCTTTTACCAAGTTCAGAGAGCACCAAGGATCCTTTATTTCAACCCTCTGAGCTACAAATATTCTCCTTTATTGGTACCAAAAGCTCTTTCCAAGGACTAAACATCAAAGAGAATATCCTGAGTACTCTTCGTGTAATTAAAGTTCAAAATGGCTCTTGTGGGAAGCTTTTAATATCCTGCATTAATTCTGTGAGATTCCAAAGGTAAGGGTTTTGTGCCCTCTGTCTGGGTTTCTAAATATCATAAGGTAAAAAGGTTCCCCTTGCACATATGTGCTAGTTGTTCCCAACTCTAGGGGACGATGCTCATCTCCTTTTCAAAGATGAAGAGCCGGTGGTGTCCAAAGACATTCTCTGTGGGTCATGTGGCCGGCATGACTAAATGCCAAAGGCGCACGGAACACTGTTACCTTCCCACCAAAGGTGGTTCCGATTTTTCTACTTGCATTTTTATGTGCTTTCGAACTGCTAGGTTGGCAGAAGCTGGACGAGCAATGGGAGCTCACTCCATTACGCGGTGCTAGGGATTCAAATTGCTGACCTTTCTATCGACAAACTCAGCGTCTTAGCCACTGAGCCACCGCATCCCAATCTAAATATCATAGGATATGATTTTAAGTTTACACATAAATCTATGCATAAGAACATGCAAGAAAAATGCAAACAATGCACATTCATTTAGGCATCATGTCAGTATTAAATAAGAAATAAGAAGAAAAAGAACTTTGACATAGCATTTTCATTACGGTAGGTCTGTAAATTCTACCGGTTAAATATTTTTTAAAGAGTTTTTCCCCCCAAAATTTTATAACAGAGATAGTTTAGTGATAATGGTTTTTTGTTTATTACGCAAACAAAATACTGAGAAAGTCAGAGTTTGTTAAAAAAAAAAAAACCTGTGGCATATCTATAAATTCTAAAAGAAGACAATAGATGTATCTCAGGGTTGAATTGTGGAGAATCTGGTGTTCTTTGAGCTTGGTTGTTTGCTTGTAGATGTTTCACTAGCTGACTGGGTAACATCACCAGTGCTATGGACTATGAGGTTTGCCCCCTATTTATATACATTTTAGATACAGAAACTTGCTCCTTGGCATTAAAAAAAATCAACCATCAATAGACACATGGAGATAAACCACATTCACTCCACAAGAAAAAAGCCAAGAAAGAAACAAAAAGATTAGAACACATCGTCTCCAGCAACCAATACTGAAATAAGCAGGGATTGACTCCAGACAAATAACCAAGCAGAAAACAATTCTCTAATCAAGGAACTATGAAGACCTATGAACACCTTCACTAACAGGTTAAGCCTCTCTATATAAACAGGAAGCAAACCTCACACTCACTGCACTGATAATATTACCCATTTGGGTAATGAAATGTCTGCAAGCAAACAACCAAGCTCAAAGAGCACCAAGGATTCCATATTTATACGTTTCATCTTTAATAGTTTCAGATAATACATCCCTGGAATACTCAATTTGTAGCTCAGTTCATCTCAAAATAAGCTCTTCCGAATGGCATTATTCCAGTGGAATACAGGGTTTAAATATATTGTATTAAAATTAAGAGAACTTAAACATATTTAAGCTGGGATTTATTAACCAATGGTTGCAAAAAATACTCTTAAATATACTGTTATCTATATGCTGTTTTAGAGGATTTTGATTGACAGGAACATAATGGATCTGCTTTATAACTGCACAGGGTCATTTGAAGAAGGAATCAATGTACAATGTATATTAATGCAACCGTAATATCGCTCTGCCTTAGAGATAAACATATTTTTAAAGGGATGAACACTTGCTGATTCTAAATTAGATAAAAGCAAAAGAATACAGACATGCACACACACAGGAAACTAATCATAAGAAATGCCTCTTTAAATGCAAATGGTTACAATAAGTCTTTCAGTTTTATTATTAATTTAACAATATATTTCGTCTTTAAAATTAGTATAAGATATTTGAAAAAATGACTTTTATTTAGAAATGTGTAGTCAAAATACTCTTGAGGGTGTCCTTCTCAGACTGGGATGAAGGGCCACAACAGTCAGTCCTGGGTCCTTCTCAACATCGCTTGGTAATGAATTCCCCATTTGATATTTTTGCATTCTGATACCTGAATGAAAATTTGAGAAGCGTATGGAAAAATACAATTTTGTTTTAAAAAATCTAAGCAGGAAAAAAAACCATTTAAAGAAAAGTGTGCTCCTGGACCGCAAGAGAGTTAGGATGTTCAGAGAAAATATGGCTGTGACAGATATTCAATGACTTTTTTTGGAATTGTGATGTAAAACAGGAAAGCCATTGAAATGAAGCAAAGTGAGGTAAAAGACAAGATATTCTAGATGAGTGTTTCTCAACCTTGGCAACTCGAAGATGTCCGGACTTCAACTCCCGAATGCTGGCTGGGGAATTCTGGGAGTTGAAGTCCGGACATCTTCAAGTTGCCAAGGTTGAGAAACACTGTTATCTTGATCATCTTGAGAAATTACACAAGGTCCTTCTTGTACACACCCAATATTTTGAACTAATAACAAACTTCTGATCACATAAATAAATATATATTTAATTTTTCTCTTAAATTGGGTATCAGTGTCAGAAGTAACCAACGTATCATTTAAAAAAAAAAAAGAACCTGGGAGATCCAGATAATTTTGCGACTGTCAGTTAAATGTCTAGTGTAGAAAATCGGTAGAAATTGTCATGTGAGAACCTGCTGACTTCATATACGAGTGTTCAAAAGGCCTTTGGCAAAGTTCTTCATCAAAGTCTCTTGAGTACGTTTGGTTGGAGAAGTCTGGGAGCTGAAGTCCTTCAGACTTAAAGTTGCAAAGGTTGGACACCCCTGCTCTAAAGAAGCGAAAGAAAAGTAGCAATAAATGGCCAATAGGAGTGTCTATACATTTTGCCAAAATAAGGATGACAACGCTGAGGAAAAGAACTATGTTTATTGCAATGATCACCGGGTGCCTGTTTTTCAAGAAAGAGGGACTTTGAACAATGGGAAAGCAGATATTTTTTTACAGAAAATTGAGGGCTACAAGGCAGAAATCCTAGAGTTCCTGATTCGCTGACCAATTTGGAAAAGCTGGACAGATCCTGAACTGTGTACTTGGGGTGAGTACAATTCAGTGGTGCCCGTCGTAACTGGTACAGTGCAACGGGGCCGAATACGTGTAGTGCGTGCATGTGTCCTTACCTCTGGCAACACTCCGCGATGCCTCTGCAATGCTCCAGCTGCTCGGCAGAGCATCGCGCAGGCTCCGTGCGCATGCGTGGAGGTGCCAAATAATTCAAATACAGGTAAGGAGGGGGAGCAGGTGGTGGGGGCTCCAGAGCACTGTACTGGAACAGTACCTGGTGCTCCTGGCAGACACTGGTATGCACGTATCGGGGCTTACTGCCTTCAACTCACCACTGGTACAATTGTACATTATTGGGCAAAATGGTCCCTTTCAGGAGGACAGGAAAGCCAGGGAGGCCCGTTATGAAGAGATGGAATGGTTAACCTTGGCTTTTCTAGGTTGCAGTTCCTGTGTAAGGGCTGCCCTTGGGCTGAACTGTGAGCTGCTGTGGAGGCTACTATGCTTTGGTTTAGATGGGATTGCAGGGAGCTTTGAATAGAGCAGAGATCATCAATTTGGATCTGATGGGATTAGGATAAGAGTTAAACTGGCAGGAAAAAGGAAGGGGTGCAGTCTCCATTTTGTTGTTGGGTTAATTTTTCCACTACAGTAGATCCCAGTAAGAATTCTCCTATAGTACTAATTTACACTTGTCATTTTCACTCTCCCTGGGATTTATTGGAAAGCCCAAACTCACTGTGCTGCAAACAAATCATAGGGAGTAAGGAAGACGACCTTCATAGAGATACACAGCAGAATATGTTGCTTAGGCAAAGGGGACTGAAACAGTTTTTAAGCCCTTAGCAAGATAATATTGCACTCAGGAAGATGCCTCCCTCAATTCATTGAACTACAAGGAGAAAGTAGCATAGCATAATCAGACTTGCAAGGTGCTGTTATTGTGGCTAATAAACATTTTGTAGTCTACCTAAAGAGTTCAGGGTCGGATTCAGCCGGTTCTGACTGGTTCAGGTGAACCGGTTGTTAATTTTAATCTGGTTCACTAAACCAGTAATCACAAGGACCAGCTGACCCTGCCCACCCCACCCTGGCTTTCCATGCAGGAATCTCCATGCAGCCCATACATTATGCCAATTAAGTGCAGGGCTCACACAGAGGTTCTGGAAGGGTAAAATCTGGGCCTACCAGACGTCCAGAAATGGGCCCATTTCCAGCCTCTGGAGGGCCTCTGGAGCCTGGGAAAGACTGTCCCCCCCCCCCCCCCGTCTTGAAGAAAGCCTCTGGAGCCTGGGGAGAGTGAAAAACTGGCCTCCCGGAAATATCGGATGTCCGGAAAGGTGTCCATTTCTGGCCTCCAGAGGATCTCCAGAGCTTGGGGGAGGCCATTTTTGCCCTCCTGGAGGCTCAAGGGAAGCCTCCGGAGTCTGGGGAGGGTGGAAACACCCCCTGCCACCGTGATCAGGAATCTGACTAGGCCACGCCTCCGTGGCCATGCCCACCCAGCAACCTAGCAGAGAACCAGTTCCCACCCCTGATGGAGTTGATTTCATGGTCTCATCTATCAAGTGAAACTGACACTTATTAGATCTTGTGATATGTAGCCTATCCTGTGCAAACAGTGCATCTTCCACAAACCACTTTTCCCCATCAAAACCTGTTAAATAATCCATCATACACATGTGGTATAGTGATATGGATGTAACTGTCAGTTGTCTTCACGTGGATTAGCTAAAAGGGATAATTTATCAATGGGTGTTGGAAGCTGTTCTGTGATATTCCTAATCCTTGCTTCCAGCCAACAGCACACTTCATCAGCCAATGGATTTAATGGGCCCACATTTGTTCCAGTTCCTTGTAGTAGTGACTAAAAAAAGCTAACATATCTAACATCATTCTTTTCTTGGTCATTTGCTTTCCCTTTCAGGAATCTACTATAGTGCCTCTTGTTTCAGAGTGCATTTTCTCTTCTCCTAAAGTTTAGAGACTAAGCTTTTTTTTTAAGAGGGCATGAAAGCTGTCTTTTTGTTGTAGTCACATCCTAACTGTTTGCATTAAGCATTAGGCATTCTTCTTGGATTGCATTATTATGGTGTGTTTTTTTTTTTTATTATTCATCAGATTCCTTTGTAGTACCTCTTTTGTCTAAACTGAGAAGCCACCATCTTCATTAGTTGAAGCGTGGTCACTTACTGCTTGGATCTGTGATGGTGAATCTATGGTACGCGTGCTAGAAGTGGCACACAGAGGCATCACTCAGGACATGCCAGCTGTCACCCATTGCTCTTCTGGGTTACGGTGCGCACATGCACGCCGGCTAACTGGTCTTTCTGCGTGCGGGAGCTCCAGAAACAGGGAGACCAGGTGGCCGGCAGTGGTGGGTTGCAGTTACCATCACTACCAGTTCGCTAATCACATGCGGGCACATGTTCCATTTGTGCACGTGCCTGACTTGTGCTGCTCGGATATGCTCAATCCATTGCCCTTGCAACAATCAGCTGATTGTCTCACACAGGCGTCGTACACTGTGCACGTGCCTTTTGCCATAAAAATAAGTATAGAGCATGGGCGGGTGGGCGGGTCAAAATAGCCACCATACCGATTTGCTCACAGCTGCTCTGGGCCACTACCGGTTCAGCTGAACTGTGCCAATTCAGCATGCGCTGGAAACCAAACACTCAGCTTCCTGGTGTGACACGCATGCTAGGGAGCTGCTCTTCCTGTTTCTGGCGCTCCCATGTGCATGCGCCAGGGAACTGCATTTCCAGTTTTCGGCAGTCCCGTGCGTGCATGTGCTTCCATTTTGGCACTTTTTGCTGAAAAGGTTCGCCAACACTGTCTTAGTTTATCACAAACCAGCACTTAATTCAAGTATACTGTATGATAGTTTAATCTCAAGCAGGAACACAGCCTGATTACAAATATTATGACTTGATTACTGATTCCTTTTCTTTTTACCAACAAAAGACATTTAATTTTGTTTCATTTCTTTTCACACTCTTATAGTACCTGTTCTTAAAAAGGCAATCTGTAAAGACTCCTACTTAATTTTTCTCATCAAACTTCATTGGTAAATTTTTTAACAACCAGAAAGCCCTTTATGGCAGGGGTCTCCAACCTTGGCAATTTTAAGACTTGTGGACTTCAACTCCCAGAATTCTTCAACTGTGGGAGTTGAAGTCCACAAGTCTTAAAATTGTCAAGGTTGGAGACCCCTGCTTTATGGCACAGGTGTAGGCTACTTGTAGGAACATCCGTCTCCTATTGAATCTGCCTATCCCACCAAGAAGGTAGGCATACTCTGGGTATCCTCTATAAAACAATGCCATTTGGCAGTACCCAGGATAGTGTTGACCCTGCTGGCTTTTTATAGGGGCTTGAAGAGGTGTGTTTTTCTGGAACAGTCCATGTGGACTGACCTCTATTACGTCAGGCTGTCTCTATCTTTATTTAATGGGTGTATTGGTTTTAATAATTACTGCACAAAGTTGTAATGGCAAGATGGGTGATCATATAAACATTAAATATTTTATTTAAAAAAATCATCTCTCATTACTGAGCACATAATTCTTGCAAATTGCCTGTTCTCTCTAATTAGTTCCTTCTCTTTTCTTCTTTCTCCTATTGCACTCCACTGGCAAACTCCTGATTCCTGTTCTTTTTTGCTCAGCTGTAATTTTTTGCTTAGCCATCTATCTGCTCTTGAAGCCGGATGCTTTGGTTTTCACTGCTTCTACTCTAACCTCTGGTGTCAGCTCCAGAGATAGCCTTAGGGGGCTTCTGCTTAGTTCCACGTTTACTAAGCTATGGGGTCCTGAAATACTCCCATTTTATTATCCTTATTGTTGAACAATTAAATGAAGCTGCTGAGTAAGATCATTTGAGGATCAGGGGTTGGATGCTGTCACTATACTAATGACACAGAGTCTAATTCTTTCTGTCATCAGACTCCGCTTTGGTGGTGGAAATGCTTCACCAGTGTCTTGATGCTGTAGTTTGCTGGATGAAACTGAATCCCCCAAAGAGGAGAGCATTATACATTGGTATAGCTCTTGGCTGTGGAACAGTAGCTGGTTTTGGTCCCTGTCGCTACTGGTACACTCTGCATGGGGCTGGGCATCCTAGTTGTGCATGCGCACTGTGCACACATGCGCACACCACCACCCCTGCAACACCCAGCTGTTTGGCAGAGGTCGTACAGGCGTGTGTGCCTGTGCAATTGGCCAGTCACGTTATACACAGCTATGGAACTCAGGCGGGTGGGTGGGCCAAGCGGGCCACCATACGGTACGGTGGTCACTGCTCCCGGCTACTACCTGTACAGCCATACTGGCCCATACTGGCCAGAACCCACCACTGCTATGGGATTGGGAAGGTCTGGACAGGGGTGCAAATTATTTGAAACAGCAGATACAGGCCGGGATTCATCTCTGGCGCCATCTTCTTCAGAGTATTTCCAAGTTGCTCACTCTGCCTACCTCCTACTTCCGAATCCAGATCCTAAGCAAGCTGAAAATGACAAGTTTAGCTATATGCTTTCACTTGCTGAGGTAGTGGGGTAAATATAATGAAGGCAGAAGAGGCAGCTGGCTTGAGGTCAACTTAGATAACACTTATTGTTTGTTACTCTATTTTGTAGTTTTGTACACAACATCCATGAAGGTGGATGGCCAATAAATTCGAACAAACAAATGCTCTTTGTTGGAACTCAGAAAATTAACAGATTTCCTTTACATCCTTTGCCTTTTGTTCTCCACTTTTCCCCCCAGCTTTCCTCAGTATATCAGTGGACAACCTAATATAGGTATTCCTACAACAGTTCATTTAGCAACCATTCAATGTTATAATGGCACTGAAACAAGTGTCATGTTTGTTTTTCACACTTACAATCATTGCAGGATCCCCATGGTCACGTGATCAAAATTCAGATGTTTGGCAACTGACTAACATTTATGACAGTTGCCGTGTCCCAAGGTCTTGTTTTTGTGACCTTCTGACCAGCAAAGTCAATGCGGAAGCCAGATTCACTTAAAAACTGTGTTACTAACTTAACAATTGCAGTGATTCACTTAACAACTGTGGCCAGAAAGGTTGTAAAATGGGCCCTAACTCACTTAACAAATGTCTCACTTATTAACAGAAATTTGGAACTCAGTTGTGGTCATAAGTTGAGGGCTACCTTCCTCCTTTCTTTTTTGTTTTTTACACTTTCAAATATTTAATCATCTTTAATTTTTAACGTGACACACTTAAAGTGGCAAAAAAAGAGAATATGTTGATGAAATTTTTATCATCACCATATGCTAAAATTATATTCAGGGGTGGGGGCTTGATGGCTTTCTTTCTTTCTTTCTTTCTTTCTTTCTTTCTTTCTTTCTTTCTTTCTTTCTTTCTTTCTTTCTTTCTTTCTTTCTTTCTTTCCTTCCTTCCTTCCTTCCTTCCTTCCTTCCTTCCTTCCTTCCTTCCTTCCTTTCATGATCCCAGCGACAGACAGCACCTAGTCTTGTTTCTGTCCCTCCATCTTTGCTTGCATAGGTTGATTTCAATGTTGTCCATTCTGTGTTGTCCACCAGAAGAACCATCTCTTAGATCAGGGGCGTCAAACTCAATTTCATTGAGGTCCACATCAGGGTTGTGTTTGACCTCTGGGGCTGAGGTGTATGTGGCCAGGGGTGAGTGTGGCCAGCTTGATGTCACTTGTGTCAGGGACGCTTGAGGTGGCCCAAGTGCTCTGGCAGCGAAAACGGACTTCCAAGCTCCAGTTTTTGGCCACAACAGTTTCCTGCAACCCTCTGCCAGTGAATACAGAGCTTGGCGGGGGGGGGGGGGGGCGCATTCTGAGCTCTGTTTTCACAGCAGAAGCACTGCAGGCCGGTCCTTCACTGTTTCCAGAACTGCCCTGTGGGCCAGATCTAAGCACCTCATGGGCTTCATCCAGCCTGCGGGCCTTGAGTTTGACATTCCTGTCTTAGATTGTTGGGAGAAGGTGTTTCCTACAAATAGTGAATTTTCTTGGCCTCACTCCATTAGTCTGACTTCTGTTTCACATTTTCTGCAGTACTTCAGATGCTATCTAACTTCCAACTTAAGCATTCCAGTCTCCTATAATTAATACAATGTTGTTGGGTCAATAAGGGGTTGAAAGACTCGATAGAAGTGTTTAGCTTTTGTTTTCTTTGTATCTCTGACTGGAGCATAGATTGAATTACCATAATATTGATTGGTTTGCCTTGGCCTCAAATGGGGATCATTCTTTCATTTCTTCGGTTATACCCATACACTGACGTTATCACCTTTCCATTAATAACGATGGTTACTCCATTTATTTTTTGCTTTTGTGTGTGTGTGTGTGTGTGTGTGTGTGGAATAGAAGAATTAATGCTCCTCTCATATGATGTAACCCTTTTAGTTTGCTAATTCCCAGGAATGTTCAATTTTGATAGTTTTGTTCTGATGCCATCAAGTTTGCCTTGATTTATGGTTCCGATATTTCACATAATAGTGGTATACATCTTTTTTTTAATGTATTTTTTTCTGAGTTTTTGTTTTGTTTTTGGGTACCTGACCAGCTGGATGTCCTTTTGGCTTTAGTCCAATTGTAAACATCAGTGATACTTGTATTTGCTTTCTGTTCTTTGTATTATATCCAACTGGATGAGAGCAATTCTAGTTTTCCAGTACTATATTGACATTGTTCTGGTCTCAGCCTCCCAAAAACAAGAAAGACACACAGATATTTCTAAGTGGTTTCTTTTATTGTTCCTCTCCTATAGTCAGAAATCTTGACAAACTATAGCCATGATGGTGAATCTATGGCACCGCTTCTTCTTTAGGGGTCAGTGGAGGAGCGGCTGTGGCAGCCTGCCCTTCCTCAAACCCAGACAGCATTATTCCCACCTCCCTCGTGTCCGAGCTGCAGTAAACAAAGTGCCACTTCAGCAGCGGTTATCTCCAACCAGGCTGCAAAGCACAGGGAGCAGAGGGCAGCCACGCCCACAGAAGCAGAGACCAGCCACTGCCACCACTGCTACCCCGCTGTTGCTGGTGGTGATAGTAATAGTAGACATGGACTCATCTTTGCTGTATGTTCTGCCACACCCAGTCTTGTGGGAGGCAAAATGGGAATTGCGACACTGGCAGAGCCTCTGGGTGCAAGGCAAGTGAAGGGCGCAGTGGCGGGAGAGGTTGGCCATCCCCAAAGCCAGCTCTCAAGGAAGGAGGCAGAGATGAGGCCTAGGGCTCATTTCCCTGCCTCCTTCCTCCAAGAGCTGCAGGCGGCAAGTTGCCGCCCATTGTAGGTGCCTAGGACAATCTCAACCCCCACCTCCCTATCACCTCCAGGACCGCATAACCTCCCTGCCAGCTCACCAACATGTGGATGCTCCCAGTTCTGCTGGGTGGCCGCTCCTTTGTGCCCTGTTCCCAGCTGCAGTTGGGCTTTTGGCAGCCCCACTTTTTGCTTGTGCCCCTTCCCAGCTGGGAAATGCTCCAGGACAGCCCTGCCACCCTGGTTAGGTGCTGGGTTGGTCAGCAGCCCACGCACCACCACCACGTGACCTTTATAAATGGAAATCAACCAACTTCTTTTAAACTTTCAATTTCAATGAGAATTTTTCTAAAACTTCTTAAATTCTCATTGAAATGGAAAGTTTAAAAGAAGATGGTTAATTTCTGTTTATAAATTGGCGGCCAGCCAGGAAAGCACCCCCGGGAGCTGAGCGGGCCGAGTGTGACTTTGGAGGCTGAAAGGGAAGCTGCGCCCTCCTCTAGCCGCCCCTCCCCTTCTTGCTGGACTTTTGGAGCTTCTCACCCACCCATCTCGGCCACTCAAGGTCAGCAGAATATGTCTGCTTCACCTCACTGTGATCTGAGGGATGTTATTTTAACGACCATCTTTAAAGCGCTCCATGGCTCGGGGCCTAGTTATATGCGAGACCGCCTCCTGCCCCATACATCCCTCAGACCGATACGCTCCCACAGAGAGGGCCTCCTCAGGGTGCCGTCGGCTGGACAATGCCGACTGGCGACACCCAGGGGAAGAGCCTTCTCTGTGGCGGGCCCTTCCCTTTGGAACGACCTACCCCCTGAACTCCGCACCATCTCTGACCTCCGCCTCTTCCGCAAGTGTCTGAAGACACACCTATTCCATCTAGCCGGCCTAGCATAACCCCCATTACTGACTCTTAGATAGTTTTAAATTTGGGTTTTTTAAATTCGGTTTTTAGCGCAGGGTCTATTAGAATAAGTTTTTAAAAATTTTATATGTTTTATATGTGTTTTAACATCCCTGTGCGCCGCCCTGGGTCCGTTTGGAGAAGGGCGGGGTATAAATTTAATAAAATAAATAAAATAAATTGCCTTGGTAGGACATCTTCCGCCTGCAGTGTGGGAAAGAGAGCAGAGGTGGCAAAGCAGTCTTTCTGGGTTCATCTGAAGAAGTCTCCTCTTCCTTCCCTCCCCTCTTCCTTCACTTTGAGAAGTGGTTTGCAAAGTTGTGATTTTGCAAGGCGCTTGTCAAAGAGAAGGAAGCCTGGGCTTCTTCCAAAAGCTGAGTCCTCCACTCCAGCAAAGGAAGTGTGTGGGTGGGGCAAGCATAGTGTGGGCAGGCAGGGCGAGAGAGAGAGAGAGTGGTGACTGGGTGGGTAGGAGGAGGGACCATTCCAGTACGGGGCCTCCGGAGATTTCTGGCGCTAGTCTCTGCGTACTGGTCTGGTGTGGGCATGTGAGGAGGAAAAATTTAGCCATTACTGAACTAAAGCAACATTAAAGATCTACTATTGTATAACATTAAATTGCATCCTTAAAGATATACATTGGCAAGTCTTGGGGTGGAGCTACCCTCCTTCTCCTAACTAAACTATCTAAATTTGGCTGCTTTTGGTTCTCTGCTATTCAGCCCCTCCTTTCTAGGATCTAGAGTTCACCTGGTTTTGTCTATAAGGTTTTCATGGCAGAAAATTGTGGTAGGTATAAAATTAAGATGCTCCTTAATATGAAGCACCAGTACAGAAAAAGGACAGTGACAGATATAATTCATAAATAGTTTAAAACACTAAATAAATCTGTAGGAATAAGGAACCTTTTAGCTAATTTTCAGCAATTAAGATCAAACCTATCTGGTGTCAAAGGAGGCTTTTGTCTTTATCTAATCAGACAGGATAAATATGCTAAGAAAAAAAGAGAAAAGACGAGAAATCAGGTAGGAGTAGCGAGTGCAGAAACAATTATGAAATCTATATTTGCAAAGATAATTTCACAATAAGGGCAGACTAATGAAAACACTACTACTTTAGCTGAGCTGAGCTAATCTTTGAACATATACTTGCCGACTTGTAGTTTCCAATTGACTAAATGTAATATAATCTTTTGTTTTTGAAACAGAAGTAATGTATAATATTATGTTTTCTGCAACAGAAATAAATTAAAGAAATGTAATTGAAAACGTACACAACAGTGGTTAATATGCTGTTCCTTGAGAGGAGATATTGGAACTTATAATCTTCTTTTATGGGTTTATGTTGTTAATGTTTAATCAGGCATGCGAATGTATTCAGGTGTTAAAACATTCTATTAGCATTGAAAACTGCACTATTATTTAGTGAACTGTTTGTGGCATTTTGGGGAGTTTTTTAGTTTCCTGTATTCTTCATTTAAATTTCTCTTTAACTATCCCTCCCCTTTCAAATAAGCTTGTAAAAAATAAACCAAGATAAAAGATATGTAAAATATTGTTTGAATTGCAATTTATTTACTTTTTAAGGGTATGCTAAGTGCATACTTCGAGGGATGCGGTGGCTCAGTGGCTAAGACGCTGAGCTTGTCAATCAGAAAGTTTGGCAGTTCGGCGGTTTGAATCCCTAGCACCACATAACAGAGTGAGCTCCTGTTACTTATCCCAGCTTCTGCCAAACTAGCAGTTTGAAAGCATGTAAAAATGCAAGTAGAAAAATAGGAACCACCTTTGGTGGGAAGGTAACAGTGCTCCCTGCACCTTCAGCTTTTAGTCATACCAGCCACATGACCATGGAGACATCTTCGTACAGTGCTGGCTCTTCGACTTTGAAACGGAGATGAGCACCACCTCCTAGAGTCGGGAACAACTAGCACGTATGTGCAAGGGGAACCTTTACCTTTACCCTTATTCCTTTTATAGGGAGAAGCATACATTTTTAAAGAAAAAATGCCATAATTTGCCAGTGAATTGTACAGGTAATATGTTTTTACATTGAGCTGGATAGTTCAAAGGATTCATACCTTGTGATGTTTGAAGGGGCAGCAATGCTGAACTTTTCTGGAAGGACCTTGCCCCCGACATCCGAACCATCACGGACCTACGCCTCTTCCGCCGGGCACTTAAAACGTACTTTTTCCATCTGGCTGGCCTGGCATAGATAGATTAATGAATAATTTTAAATTGAATTTTAATAATTTTTAAACTATTTTAGCACAGAGTTTAATTCTTTAATTCCATTTTACATTGTTTGTACTTGTTGTGGGTTTTTATCTTTTCTGTGCACCGCCCTGAGTCCCACCCGGGAGAATAGGGCGGTATACAAATTCGAAAAATAAAATAAATAAATTGAAGAGAGTAAAAGGTTAATTCTGTTTCATATTTCCTAATGTCCCTGTTACCCCTCTTTTACATTCTGTATTACATTCCATTTCTTTGTGCTTGATACTAATTTCAAGTTTTCCTTCATGCATTATCCCTGGGGAGAAAAAAAATATCAAAATATCTTGACTTCAATGGACATAGAGGACTTGAGGAATTTGACCTCATTCAACCAGATCATTAGAAATTCTGAAAACAAATGTGCAATTAAACAATTTGGCAATAAATCTCAAGTAAGTTATTTATGGTTATTAATTAAAACAAGTGGTCTACAAAGGGTATGAGTAACAGCCTCAGTCTGAGAAGGTAAGGTCTGAATAGTTTCAGCTCAGCCGGTATGGTAAGTACTCCAGCTCTGGCAAGCACAGCCTGAAAAATTAGCTCCCAAACATTCCCGTCAAACATCCAGACTCTTGAGAGTCTAATTATATAGTGCAAAATGTACATGTACCATGTACATATCTTTAATCTATATGTCTGCTATCTCACTCTTTGCTCTCCCTGAGACCTATGATTTGTAGTCTACATCCATTTTGGAATGAAGTTAATCTTAGGCTACACCGCTATGTATAAAACAAGTGACATCTTCAAATGGGTGAGAAAAATGAGCCAAAAGACTCTGAGTCATTAAGTGCACATTAACTACATCTTGTCACATTAACTATAGGGTGTAACACCAATTTTCTCTTCTTTGTCATGATCTAACACTATCCTTCTGTGTGTACACGCTATATACCCACTGTACCATTCAGGCAACATGGTAGCCTATTCTCCATTTTTACATTTTAACTTTTATGGGTGGTTCTCTTAATGATTTGCTACAGAGACATGTTATCTAGCATGCTACCTCTCATTGTATCATCTTCAGGAGATCATCAGAAAAATGCACCAAAATTATATTTGTTGGAGCAAGATAAATACCAAGTTTCAGTCAACTGCGTAGGAATTTCTTTAGACATTTGCATGTTTGTTTACTGCCTGATTAGGAGTCACAAGCAGACTCTTGCAGCATCCCCATGGTCATCTGGTCAAAATTCAGATGCTTGGCAATTGGTTCATATTTATGATGATGGCCATGTCCTGGAGTCACATGATCAGCTTTTGCAACCTTCTGTCAAGCAAAGTCAATAGGGAAGCCAGATTCACTTAACAACCACGTTACTACCGTAACTGAACAAATGCAATGATTCACTTAACAATGGTCGGAAGAAAAGTCGTAAAATGGGCAAACTCACTTAGCAAATGTCTCCTTAGCAACATAAATTT
This sequence comes from Rhabdophis nuchalis, assembly GCA_039707465.1. Taxonomy (NCBI): domain Eukaryota; kingdom Metazoa; phylum Chordata; class Lepidosauria; order Squamata; family Natricidae; genus Rhabdophis; species Rhabdophis nuchalis. The sequence continues at coordinate 29,939,542 of CM077651.1, read as the reverse complement.
TGGCCTCAATTGTGGTCGTAACTGAAAGACTACCTGTACGCACTTTCTGAAGAATAAAACTGCATAGAAATTGCTTACATACCAGAGGGTTATTAGATGGACTTCAAAAATCATAAGGGCCACTAGAGGAGTCGTGGTTTCAAAGGGATGCATAAAATATTTATAACTCTTGGCTGTCAACTAGCCGTCATTCAGGTTCTTGTAGCCTAAATCTGGTAAGCTAAATTTATGGAGAAGTATCTTCTAAATGCTACCTCTACATAGTATTTAATACTATACAGTATACTCTAGAGAACAATTGTCACAAAGTATTTATATAATGTAAAAATAAGAACGTTGGTTCTCCTGCCCAAAGTCAAATAAAATTGCTGAAATCTGCTCTAAAAACCTAAATTAGCTTTCAAGTTAAAGACGCCTTTAAACCTTAGTTGCAAAGTTGCCAAGGTTGAGAAACACTGCTATATATATATAGAGAGAAAGGTGTCGGGGTTAATGCAATTCAGATATGGTAGGCTTAATCTATAGCAATTGTCCTATCAAGATGCAACAAAGGAGAAGCAAAAGTATGAATCTGCTTGGCTATTTGGACTCCTCCTCTTCCTGAATTATTCAAATAACCACAATACAAATTATATGGAAGAGAATTTGGCACATGACTTGACCCTTTTTCTATCTTTTTCAACCTGTTTATTCTTTTCTGTCATGGGATTTGATAGTAAACCTATAAGGAGGTTTTCATTTTAAATTTTGTAAAATAATTCAAGGTTCCTTTCCACCATTTTGCTAACAAAGTAAAAAACACTTGCTTATTTCCCTTGTGGCTTCTTTATTTAGAAACTATTTCATTCTTGAAACATCCGAAGTTATTTTCCAGTGTTTTGCATACTAACATGTAACATGAAACAATCGTCTTAAATAAGGATTGAAGGACAATTTTCCAGGATTGCTGTTTATGGGAGACTTTATAGTTCCAACATGGCACAACACATGATGCCATCAACTCTGGGTGATAAGTCATGCCTTTCTACTAATATATTCTTAAGTATGCACTAAAGGTAAAGGTTCTCCTCACACATATGTGCTAGTTGTTCCCGACTCTAGGGGGTCGTGCTCATTTCCATTTCAAAGCTGAAGAGCCAGCACTGTTTGAAGAAATCTTCGAGACAAAAACATATGGAGAATGGTTGCAAGAATTGGATATGGCCAGTCTAGAGAAAAGAAGGACTAGGGGGTGACATGATAGCAAGCAGTGTTCCAGTATTTGAGGGGCTGCTACAAAGAAGAGGAGGTCAACTTATTTTCCAAAGCACCAGAAGACAAGGCAGGAAACAATGAATGGAAACTAATCAAGGAAAGAAGCCACCTGGAATTAAGGAGAAACCTTCTAACAGTGAAGACAATTAACTAGTGGAACAGGTTGCTTTCAGAAGTTGTAGGGGATTCATCACTGGAGATTTTTAAGAAACGAATGGATAGCCACCTATCTAAAATGATATAGGATCTCCTGCTTCAGCAGGGAGTTGGATTAGAAGACATCCAAGGTCTCTTCCAGCTCTATTCTGATCAATTGATGTTTATTTTTCTATATAAACAAAGGAGGTTGGACTAGAAGACCAATAGGAGGTTGGACTAGAACAGGTTGCAAAGTTGCAAAGGTTGGGGACCCCTGGACTAGAAGACCTCCAAGAACTCTTCCAGTTCTATTCTGATTGATTTCTGCCCTATTTTTTTTATAAACTGATAGGATTCTAGCATTGCCCTTCAGCAATATTTTTCTCCGTCTCCTATGCATTAACAATCATGGGCTTGAATGAATATAGGGCCATAGTAGAAACCAATTTATCTATATCTGTTTTTGTAGATCTATCTACAATTGTTACAAACTGCTATAAGTTTGTTGCACTTAGATTTTATTAAAATCAATATAGAATGTTACTCACATTGATTTGACTGAGAATTACATGCAACCAACTTAAGGAGTTTCCAGATGGATGACAGCTATCACTACAAATCAAGAAGCTTAATGCAGCTATTTTGTCTTTCACACTTCAGTGAACTTCCTTTTTTCAGAAAAAAAATGTGATAAAGGAAAACTCAGAGGGCTAGAAATGAAAAGGCTAATGTGACATCCATGAATTAAATAGGATGACTGCTTAAAAAGCATTTTAACTAAAAGCAGTTTTTAAATATCAAGCAGGGGTGGGTTTCAAATTTTTTAGAACCTACTCTGTAGGTGTGGCCTATTTTGTGGGCGTGGCTTGGCAGTCATGTGACAGGGTGGGAGGGGCCACCTTTTAAAATATGGTGAAACTCATTTAACAACGCTCTTGCTTAGCAACCAAAATTTTGGACTCAATTATGATGATTCCTTCTTTCTTTCTTTCTTTCTTTCTTTCTTTCTTTCTTTCTTTCTTTCTTTCTTTCTTTCTTTCTTTCTTTCTTTCTTTCTTTCCTTCTTTCCTTTCTTCCTTTCCTTCTTTCCTTCTTTCCTTTCCTTTCCTTTCCTTCTTGTTGGGTCACTGGCAACGGCAGGCCAAATTTACTTCCAGGTACGCCGGTGGAACCCCCTCTCACCGGTTCTCTAAATTTCACCAACCGGTTCTCGCGAGTAGGTGCGAACCTGCAGAAACCCACCACTGATATCAAGATATCACACATAATTTAGTTATGATATTCCATAGCTCAAGATATGCCCTAGCTACTAGTTCAGATGACATTTATAAAAAAAAGTTTAGAAGAAACAGTTGATAGAAGCTAATTGGAACTATATTGAACAATGCTCATTTCCTCCTCCCATTTATTAAGAATAAATTCATATTTTCATAACAAAAACACTGTCTAATTTTTACACCATAGAAAACAATTATAGTGTATGTTACCATTTCATCTAAGGATGCTGTATTTATTTAGATGTGTAAATAATAGTAATATAAGTTGTATGGAACTTTTTAAAAATATGAATATGAAATAGGCAAATATTAAATGCAGGAAAAAAAATCACATGACAAAAATGTATTATTTATGGCACCTATAATCCTTTGCTTATAACATGCAGAAAATCAAGGCATGAAAACTATTGTGGTTACAGATAAAATAGATAGCTCAGTATACAGTAATTCAAACTGCTTTTCTTACAGTCAATTCTTTAGTTGTGCTCTCTCTTTGTAACTGTTAATTTTGAAAGGGAAAATTGGAAGAAACTGCATACAGTACATTCTGTATTTACCTCTTATTATCCTTGTTTCTTAGACCTCTCATGACTCAAAAATTACCTGTAACTATGTGATAATATTTAATGGGTTCAAAACTCTTCTTAATTCCTACAAGCTGTTTCAAAAGCTGTAATTCTTAGTTTAATTAATGAAGCCTTGTTTTACTAACTGCAGGGTATTTTTTTCCATGTGGTTTTAAAAACAGAAGCAATATACTTTTCAGTTTTCAATAGTTCTTAAGTCCCACTTAAAAAAATTAAAAGGTGTTCCTCTAGAAGGTTAGAGATAGTGGTTGGTAAATGCTTATGATAGAATTATTATTTTGCCAAGAACCTAGGTATATAGAACATTATTTTTGTAGCACTGTGATAGAGCACATGCTTTGTATGCCAAAGGAGAGGAGGAATATTAAAAGAACACAACCATTGCTGGGTTTGGGAAAGATTCTGGTTTAAAACCCCAGAGAACTTCTAGCAATCAGTGTTGATAGTAGTAAGCTAAATGGAGCAGTGATCTGATCTGGTATAAGAAAGATTCTTAAGTTCCCAAGGAAATATATGCAGTGAGGTACAACATAGATATTCACAACTGCAGGTATAATATTCTACTATACATTCAAAAATAAGTAGATTGTCACTATGTACAGGAAGAGTGGGACATCTGTCTGGGATTGAGTTACAATTTTCTGCTGAGCCTGTAGGTCACAGCAGTATGGTGATGCATTTGACATGACATTTCTTTAAAAAAAAAAAGACTTAATTTGGGCGTAACTAAGGCATAACAAACCGGTAGATATAGACATAAGATACCTATTTTGTTGCTTTATAACCTCTGAAATTGGGGGGAAATTGCCTGAGATTTTATGAATGGAGTGTAACACTATCATAAGCTTCTGCAAGGTTTAACTGTGCAATTTAAGCCATAAAACCCATAAAACACACACAGGTTTGACTCTGTATGCTCTTGAAGGGCTCTGCAATGTACAAATTGGGATAGCTAGATGCAGCTCAACAGTCTCATGATGCTTGAACTGCACCTAGCTTTGTAGCCCCCGTTTGTACATTGCTTGTCCATCCCTCACTTAAAGGAATATTTGAGGCTATCTTGCATTCTCCTAAACTGAGGGGCTGAACTTGCACACTGTGTTAAGCCATGGTTTATTATAGCTTATTGAGTAAACTTAATGTTTAGTTTTATAATCCACAAATGATTGCTTAAAACCTGGGGAAATGAGTTTGCACTCCATTGCTATTCCATTGCGAACACCAAAGAAAATCTATTGAGGTTGAATATGGTATGTAATTGAGACATTCATAATCGTCAGATATTAGTGCTACTTCCATGGAGAAAACCAGTGAATAGAAAATATGTTCAATTCTCCTTATACTGCATTTTAAAACTCTACCTGAGTTTTAATGTGAGAAATTAATTAGGATTTACACTAGACTTTTCTTAGGCTAAGTAGTGATAAACCAAAAATAAAGATAATATTCTAGAAAACTTCGACAATAACGTATGTGATTTGTTATACAATGTTATTGCTATTATTTCACTCTATTGCAACTGATGCTTAAGTTATCTATGCAGATATCTCTAATATATAAATAATTTGTAATATCTTAATATATATTGTTTCTTTCCATTGGTTAAATACTGATCAAAGCATTGAAATGTGTAAGACAGGATGCGTTTATCAATCTACCTAGATATAATACCTTCAAATATTCCAAAGGTTAAACATAAAAATTGATTTGATGGTGGATTATTGCAAAAGACAGATAGACAGGAAAAAACAGACTTAGGCTTTTAGATTTGATTTCTTATTGATTTTCATCAGGAAAATATAATTCCAAATCTTACAAAGGCATGCAATTTTCTTTCAGTTTTGCTTTTGTCATGAAGAAACCATTAACAAAATGGATAGAAAGGAAGAGGTCATAACAATCTTTTTCAAAACAGGAACTAATATTATTCAAAGGTCATATTTTTATGTAAAGCTTTGTCAGCATAGTTTAGAAATTAATTGTGTAAGCTCAAATAATGAAGTTCTATTAGAAAAAACTTTCAGAAGCTGGTAGGAGGTAAGGAGGACAAATACATTGAAGCCCTTTACTTACTAAAATATACTGCATGATATTTCTATAATCATCCTATTAATAAAAAACCCATCCCTTCACAATCCTAAAAATGATAAGCCCCAATACATAAAATATACCCAGTGATGTAATATAATTCCAGTGGTTACCCCCAAGCTAAAAATACAAAGCATACTTACTAAAAGCCAGACCTATTGAAAAATGTGGATCTTACATCTGTACCACTAAGATCTCACTGTTCATATAATACTAGATCGTTTTATGTATGTAGGTTTGGCCCCAGTGTGTGTGACTCTTAATTTACAGCAGACCTATGCTCAGATGATCTTATGGTCACAATTAATATAGCTCCAGCTTAACTGAGTCCAGTGCTTATTTGTTACAGACAGTTTTTATTTATTTAATTGCGTTTTTGCCACAATCTAGAGACATGCAAATTCTTTTTTCTTTTTCTTTTGGAGAAAATTCTTATCTCTATCTTGCATGAAATCCATAGCCGAAAATAATAGGTCAGACAATTATTTTATAGTATATATTTGATTTTGATTTTTGTCATTGAAACCATAACCATGTGACCATTCAATTAATATAGTATTTGAAAGTACCACATTTGAACATTAATAGTAGTAATAGTGGTGAGGTCCACCCTTTCTCTAAGAAAAGTAGAGTAGAGAATACATTTCTCCTTTTACTTTAGCAATACTAAAATATTGTTAGTTTGTTTCTTTAATCTTATTCAGCCCAAAGTCATCAAGTAAGTTTTGGACTCAGAACCTGTGTATCTATTTGCTCAAGACAAACATTTCCCAGTCTAAGAGAAAGACCTAGTAATACTTTGTGCAGAAACTACCCATGTAGAGCAGGGGTCTCCAACCTTTGCAACTTTAAGTCTGAAGTCCTTCAGACTTAAAGTTGCAAAGGTTGGAGACGCCTGATGTAGAACACTGCAGAAGTATCTATTTCAGCATAAATTCATATGGAAGTTGCTTCCACTCTCACCTCAAGGCACATCCAGATTAAGCTACCTTCTTTCAGTCTTGGTGGCATGATTCCTGCATGCACAATAACACAATATGCCATTCTTCAATCCACCTGTGACTTTTGATCCCTTGAAACTTATGCTCCAATAAATTATAATTTATACTCTGAGTGTAAATGGGCAGTAAGTTACATCTCACTGCACAATGTAAATAGGTATTAAGTGGGGAAATGTGTTTTAATGATCAGTTTTCTACTATTCTATATAAGCAACTTGCTTAAAGCAAACCCAGATTTCAAACTCTAAAGCCAACCCTATATTTGTAACCGCCCCTCCACTGCCCCGGGGCAATTTATTGTTGCTGCTCTAATACCCTGTGTCAGCCTCTGCTTTGCTGCTTGCTATAGGTGCCATTGAAACGGGGAGGGAGGGGCTATGGTATTTGGGAATGGGACTATATGGTGCAGGAGGGAAATTTGGAGAAGGGAGTATGTTCTCACCATCTACTTTGCATACCAATGGCTGATGCCTTGAGATGGTCAAGGCCAACCGTCTTGCATACCAACCTGATGATGCTCCTGGAGGTGCAACCCACATGACCCCTAAGGAAATTGTGGATTGGACAATAGGGAGGGAACTGTTGGGGGGAGGAAGCTGGACATATATTGATATGTATGATTTTGCGCGCTTGGATCTCAGACCTTGCTTTACTTAGCTGCTTTTCTTTCCCCTGAAAATAAGACCTCCTTGGATAATAAGCCCAATCGGGCTTTTGAGCACATGCACTAAAATAAGCCCTCCCCTGAAAATATTGCAACACAGCAGCAGCCATGAGGTGACCACACTCGTTGCCTCCTGCTACCTCAAAAATAATAAGATCTCCCTGAAAACAAGCCAAGACCTTATTTCGGGAATCAAAAGAAAATAAGAACTTGCCTTCTTTTCAGAGAAACACGGTATAAATAACCCCTCCAATGTTTTTATCATATTAGTATTTCTTCAATAATAATACATTATGCTTAATTTACCAACTGAGGTTTTACCTTACCCCTCGCCTGAACAGACCTTTGTTGGTTCTTTTCCAAATGGAAGTCTGATTGAAATAGAGAATAAATTGGAAAATGGCTTGTGAAATCTGGCTTAGCTGTCACCAGTCATAATTCTGTCAGTACCAGCCAATAAGTACAGGGGACTGCGCTTCCCCTCTTATTTTTATTTATAAATTCCATTTCATAATAGCAATAAGACACCGCAGGCCGTGCATTTGAAGGGATTACTGCACTTCCCAGGTGATTAAAGTCAGACAGCCTCTAGTCTCAAGCCTCATAACGCCTCCCACAGGGTTCGGTAATAGTACAAAAAGGCACGGCAGGTTGTGTCTTATTACTTCAGTATATTTATTTTAATCATACAAGGAGAGAAAATAATGGGCGAATGCAGAAAAACTTTTTTTTTTCACTTTTCCATTCTTTCTAATTAAGTTATCTGAAAAGGAATTCTGAATTAGTTGCTTGTTTGTAAAAACAGGCATGAAATGGTGAAGAAGGTGATACAAATTTATTGTTAGAATGTCCAGCCAGGCCCAGAACTTCCGTCTTCAAGCAATTGTGCTGTAATTTGGCTTGTTGCAAACAACAGAAATGGGGCTAAATTCCAAAAAGGGCTGTTAACATTCTTCATTAAATTATCACTGTCATTCACTTCATTAGAAGACTTTATGGAGTTACAATGCCTGTAATTTTTTAGTCCGCTTACTGACAAAGCTTAATGCTAACATCTGCTTAATTTGCCAAGGTTATCTCAAGTTCCATTCATCTTCCCCCACTAACAATATGCCTCCGAGATACGTGAAGTTTCATATTTAGTATTATCAATCACAAAGTAATTGCCTCCAGTTCCTTGCCTCGGTGTTCAAAGGAAGGTTTTATACCAGATCTGATGATTGATGAAAAGGGGCTTCTTAGCCAGAGGAGGGCGTCATCCTCCATCCTTAGCGAGCAAAAAGTCAGGCGTTAACTGGAGAAAAGATGAGAAAAAGACCAGCCTGACATTTCCAAATTTTTCTCTTTTGCTAGCTAAGATGAATGCTTCTTCCTGTCCCACCCCCTACCCCAATCCCACCCCGTTGTTTTATATTAGGAAGAAAACAGATCATTGCAGTATAATTCTCTGGTTTTCCAGGAGAAAATCCCATTATCAGTTTTTGAATGTGATGCATTCTCATTTTCTCATGGGTGATTTCTATAATGGGCATTCATTTAGGTTCTGGTTATCCAGAGATCTACTGATCTTGCAGTTGTTTCTCTATAAATGTCTCAATAAATAAAATAATGCTAATATTGCATTAATTAATGTTAATGCTTAGCCATGCTGACAGTGATTTTTTTACTTGTTAAATATTTTCTGCAAGCTCTCCCTCCTCCCTTCCTCCTCCTCCCCCCCCTCACATAGAAATAAATAAATAAATAAATAAATAAATAAATAAATAAATAAAGATAGATAGATAGATAGATAGATAGATAGATAGATAGATAAACGGACAAACAGGGATGCCCCATACATCCCTTCGTCCGATCCGCTCCCACAGAGAGGGTCTTCTTCGGGTGCCGTCGGCGGGGCAATGCCGGTTGGCGACACCCAGGGAAAGGGCCTTCTCTGTGGCGGGCCCGGCCCTCTGGAACGACCTACCCCCCGACCTTCGTACTATCTCGGACCTCCGCCTCTTCCGCCAACGTCTTAAGACGTATTTATTCCAACAAGCCGGCCTAGGATAGCCCCCCGTTTCTGACTCTTTAAGAAAAATTTATAATCTGGTAAGGGTTTTAACATTGGGTTTATTAATTTAATACATTTTAATTGATATTTATTGTATTTTGTGTCTTTTAAATAATGCCTGTGCGCTGCCCTGGGTCCTAACAAGGAGAAGGGCGGGTTATAAATTTAATTAAAAAAAAAAAAAACAGAAATGCACTATAATTAGGTATAGGTTTAGATTTATCCCCTAATTCATATCTTGTCTGGTTACCAAGTTTCTATGACAATTACCTGAAATGTTGGCAATTCCCCTGTCTTTATTCTACTCCTTAGAGCTTCCATTCCCACCTACCCACCCATTCCCCACCCCCCAGACCTTGTATTTTGGGCAAGAACCCATTAACCAGCATGGAATGGTACTTGAAAACTTAGTTGTTGCTTGCGGAGCACCTAAAAACAGAGTAACCGCTATGGTGAACATGAGACACGGACCAAAATAAGATCCTCTAACTGTATGAAGAAATGTTAGAAAGGTCACATGTCTTTGATAAGCTGTAGCACAGCAATTGCAGGCTATAATTGCTGTTGCCGTTTTTTTTGTGTTGTTTTTTTTAAAGTGCAATAGTTGTCTCTGGTTTTGCATAGTAACTCACTTTAAAGAATAATCACTTTGTGCTTGTGCACATTTGAACCTCCGCTCTTTTGTTACTGTGTATTTGAAATGCTTTTTTTTTTTTTTAAAGCTAAACAAAAACCAAGCATTCCCTACTCACTAATCCCTTCCTCCTGAAAGAGCTAATCAGTTAACCCTTTGCAGGACCCAATCATGTTGAGTTTTGGGTTTTTTTGTTCTATATTTACTTTTTGTTCTCTATCAACAACATCTTCCATGATTCAGAAGAGAGAAGCGACTTCCTTATTATAGCCATGGTCTGTTGATTAGCGCATTCTTGCAGCATACGTATACCTGACAATAAGTCAAAATATTCCACATTTGAAATATATTTCGCAAGGAGATGCAATGGAACTGGGCAAACAATTCTAATAAAACCAGTAAAAAAGGAGTTGCGTGTGTCTGGAGGATGACGCCAGAATAAACACAGAATGTAAACAGTTGGACTGTTGAGCGTGTAGAATGATCCACACTAGCTTTGCAGGAACAACTGACTCCTTGTTGCTACTCAAGCAGCCGTCCCCTCTGTTAAAGACTATTAGTGAAGTGTCAGAGTGACAGTCCATGTTATCTTGAGAATCATTTGCTGAGAAATGGCATTGCCATCTTCATCCTTGCATCTTTTGTCAAGTTTCTCTTTCCCTGGCAATTCCCTGCTGTTTCAGGGAATTGCCAGGGAATATTTGCCAGCTATATAGAATATTGCCAGCTATATAGAAGCTATGTGCGACTTGGGGTATTTATGCACCTTCTATTTGCCTGCAGTGCTTGCGCGTCTACGTATGCTGTAACTCCTGCATTATGGAGTAGAGTGCAGCTTCCATATTCCAGCAATGAAGAAATAATGATTTGAGCAGAGCAGGATTGCATCTTTGGACTCATACGATTTCCTTGATACAACACCAGTCATCACGGTCCCTTAAACATTTATTTGCTGGCCTAGTCATGAAATTAGCATCGATGTATATCAAAAAGCCTATAGGAATTTAAGAGTTGGTTTCTGAATCATGCTGGCTGACTTCCCATTCATGTCGTTTTTGACAAGCAGGGGGTGATGTGATGCTGCGCAGGGGTTTGTGGGAATAGCTCTCTCAATTCTGTTTCATTACATGGCTAATTAACCAAGGTCACTGAGCTCTTTTCAGGTCTTTCAGCTCAAGCATTTTAAAGTTTTCATAGATCTGTTTATTATTTTACATGCCCTAACAATGTAAAGGTTTTAAATGCACATTGAGTGCACGGTTCTATGCATGTTTACACACCGGCATGCATGTGTGTGCATGTGCACACAGATATTGTATTTGCATTCATATTATATTGGATTATTTCATAGAAAAAAACCATAAAAATTTAAATTATCTGTTGGGTTTTGACTCACATGCAAATGTGCAGGAAGCATGAATAATGAATGCAAAAGAATGTATGGGCTGTAACAATAAGGGTCACTTTACACTTACAGTTTGACTTACCAGTGAGATAGGATAGCTAGAGAGGTTAATTTCTTTATGTGGAAGAACAAGAATGGCATGCAGATCAATAATTAAGTATATAAACAAGCATATGAGCTACAGGATTACATAACACCAAGACTGGTTGAGCTAGGAATAACACCTAAAGAAGTGGTTGTCTATGGACTCGAACCATAATTACTTCTTTTGCTTGCATTATAGATTATTCTGATGTGTATAGGATCTTTAGTGCGTACAATTCTGGTGAGATTACTATGAATAGTTCATATTTATGATAAAGATCAAGTGATTTTTTCATGTCTATCTGTCAATCCTAGATCAACATATCTGGTTGTCAGATCCATGCAAAATTCTTTCAACAAGATGAAAAAAAAGATTTCTTACAGAATTGAACATTCTATCGAAATATGTTTATTTGTGTAAATGAAGAATGTATTCTGAAAATTAGTTTGACCAATCAAAAATAGAGCAGGTAATGAAATACGAATAGAGATCTATGAACAGTTCTTAACTTCAAAGGCATTGAGGAGAAGCCAGAAAAGTGGAGTAGAAATGATGAAGAGGGAACAAAAATCTTGGGTTTTATCAGTTGTATTATAAAGAACTATCAAGGATCTAATAAATATACTCAGCATGTACCAGAAGCAGGGAATAATTGCATGGAGAATGATAGGTAATCCAATCATCCTTAGCTCCACTCATCCTGCCCACATGTAGGTGGAATATATGTGTGGGGTGTGCTTATAGAGTGAGTGCACAAGGAGTAATAGTTTATGAATTCCTTTTATGAAGGGAATTTATGAATAAATACTTCTTTCTTTGCTGCATCTTTGGTTCTCACTACTTAACAAAAGCAATAGCTGGGAGGTCATCAGGATATACAAGGGCAGTTATCTTTCTGTCACCAATTTTAACTGGAGAAAAGTTATCTCTCTTCAAGGTCAACACAAGATCATTTATCAAAAAAATGTGAGGCAAAGACACAGACTTGTTTGTAGTGATGGTTTCTGTCAGAAGACTGACAGGGGAAAAAAGCTAACTTGTCTTTGGGCATTCATGGATAATCTCATTATTAAAGCCAGCAATCTGCCATAGATATTCAAAGCTTTCAGTCTGACCCATAACTTGTTTCAGTCAATGGAATCCACAAATGCCACATACAATTTTTTCTTCACAATGTTGACATAAAAATGGGTCAATACAAAGCAATAATTTTTGGTAGTATAACTGCTGTATCAAAACCAGACTGTTCCTCAAAAGAACATTGTTGTTAACAACTCTGTCTTCCAATTTGTGTAGAAAATGTTTTACAAAGAGTTTAGCTATGCTGTTAATGAGATTAATTGGCCTATAATTATAATTTTGACCATCTTTCTTAAAGAGTGGAATAATAATGCCTAGATTCCAGTCCTCTGGGACGTGGCTGTGTAATTGATATAGTTTAGCATCTTGACCAAGATAGAGTCCATCCAATCTTTCATTATCTTCAAATTCCCAAGAAGGGAATCTTCATTTGGAAGATTATTCATTTTTTTGCACAGAACTGTGTAAATATCAAATATTCAAAATATCCAAAATGAAATAGGCAATGGCAAATTGAGAAAAGTACAGACAGACAAAACATTTTGGCTAAACAATGCTAAAAGTGTTGCTCAGGTTACACATATGCAATAAGAAGAAATTAAAATTAGCAATATGGATAATATAAACTTAGAACAACAGTATAAAATGTAAATACACACACACATTTTTTATTTCTTATTTCTCACCTTTTTAATGTTGGTAAGTAGCTCAAGAGAGCTAACATACCTAATACTCCTTTTTTCTCATATTTTCCATACAACAACCCTGTCAGATGTGTTGAACTGAGAGTCACTGGTCCAAAGCTGGCTTTCATGCCTACCATGTATATTTTCAAATAAAACAATATAATATCCAAAAGAGATTTAAGAATTATAAACTTCTCTTACAGACTTCTGTCAAACCTGAGAAAAATGTAATACAGTATAAATGGAATGTAATCTAGTAAGGACCATGATAAAACACACACACATACACACCTTTTATTATGTCCATTAGGAAAGAAAACCGTGTCCCTTGTTGTTGTTGCTATTGTTGTTGTTAGTCATGAAGTCATGTCCGACCCATCGCGACCTCATGGACAACATTCCTCCGGGACTTCCTGTCCTCTACCATCCTCTGGAGTTCTTTTAAGGTCATGCCTACTGCTTCGGTGACTCCATCCAGCCACCTCATTCTCGGTCGTCCCATTCTTCTTTCCCAGCATTAGGCTCTTCTTCAGTGAGTCTGTACCTACTTTCACTTAAATAAGATTTATTTTCTGTAATACCATATTGCTGATGTTAAGCCTAAGTTCTTCCTATGTCTAGAGGAATCCATTCTTCCCTATTGTGCCAGGCCATAAATCACCTGGCTGTTAGAAAGTTAAGTTTTCAAAGCAGTGTAGTAGTCAGTGTAGAAGGGAGGAAAAAAGTTCATGGAGGATATTCCATATTTCCTTAAGGCAGGGGTGTCCAAACTTGAGAACTTTAAGACTTGTGGACTTCAATTCCCAGAATTCCCCAGCCAGCTAAAGTTCCCAAGTTTGGACACCCCTGCCTTAAGGCATCAGTCAATCCTGTTTTGGCAATATTAGGAAGAAAGGCTGAAACTAAAGGTTTTGTTCTAGGACTGAATTTGTAGGACCTTAGAATATGCTACCTCCCTTGTCCTCTTGATTCTTATGCAGACTGGGAACATAGATTGCCCAGTTTCAAAGAGTCACTTCAAGTTGGGCAAAGTTACATTAAATCTGCTAATATCTACTTTCGCCCTGAATGACAAAAATCTAGAATTGATCAAAGAAGTTCTTCATAAGTAAAATCAAACAATTTACTTCTTGGCCAATAGGTAAAGGCAAAAGTTCCCTTCACACGTATGTGCTAGTCGTTCTCAACTCTAGGGGCGGGGCTCATCTCCATTTCTTTCTTTTTTCATAATTCAAATTATTATTATTATTATTATTATTATTATTATTATTATTATTATTATTATTATTATTATTATTATTATTATTATTATTATTATTATTATTATTATTATTATTATTATTATTATTATTATTATTATTATTATTATTATTCCCATTTCAAAAACATTCATTGATATACATTCTTATAAATACTATTTAACATTTATCTATTCATCATTAATCTCTATACACATTCTTACATATATACTATATGATAGTTTGGATCACTTTCTTGCCACCCCGTGTCTCCATCTTATTTTGCAACAGCCTCACTCCTACTTTCTCAAGCTCCCTTCTCTGCCTTCTTGTTTCCTCCTCTCATTTTTCCTCTCTTCTCCCTTTCCCCCCTCTCTTTCCTTTCTCTTTCTATAATAATAATAATAATAATAAGTTGGGATTTATTAACCGCACCCTCTCCCCACAGGGACCCGGGGCGGTGCACAGGCATAATTAAAAACAATATACAATAATACAAATATTTCTTAAAATCGAATTAAATAAATCTACCCGTGCTAAAAACATAAATTAAAAACCCATTTAAAATTTATAATTAAAAGACAGAGAGAACTATTCAAGGCCGGCCAGTCGAAAGAGATGGGTCTTCAATTTTACACGGAAGGAGCGGAGGTCGGTGGTCGTTCTAATATCAGGGGGAAGGTCGTTCCAGAGGGCCGGGCCCGCCACAGAGAGCGCCCTTCCCCTGGGCGTCGCCCGCTGACAAAGTCTAGTGGACGGCACCCGGAGAAGCCCCTCTCTGTGGGAGCGAATCGGTCGTGAGGATGTATGGGGCAGGATCCGATCTCGCAGATAGCTAGGTCCCGAGCCATGGAGCGCTTTGAAGATGATAACTAACACCTTGAAGCGCACCCGGAAGACGACAGGTAGCCAGTGCAGCTCGCGCAAGAGCGGTGTTACGTGGGCAAACCTAGAGGTGCCCATAATTGCTCGCGCGGCCGCATTCTGAACTAACTGTAGCCTCCGGGTGCACCTCAAGGGGAGCCCCATGTAGAGAGAGTTACAATAGTCCAGTCGGGATGTCACGAGGGCATGAGTGACTGTGCGAAGGGCGTCCCGATCCAATAGGGGGCGCAATTGGCGAACCAGGCGAACCTGGTAAAACGCCCTCCTGGCCACGGCTGTCACTTGCTCTTCCATAGACAGCCGGGTATCCAGGAGGACACCCAAATTGCGCGCCCCATCCACAGGGGCAAGATGTTCGCCCCCTATGGCCAGCGTTGGAGAAAGCTGGTTGAATCGGGCAGCCGGAAACCACAGCCACTCGGTCTTGGT
The DNA here is from genome assembly GCA_039707465.1 of Rhabdophis nuchalis. NCBI lineage: Eukaryota > Metazoa > Chordata > Lepidosauria > Squamata > Natricidae > Rhabdophis > Rhabdophis nuchalis. The sequence goes on along the minus strand of CM077651.1, from coordinate 29,924,038 downwards.
CGGGTTGAGCCTAAGTCTCTCCTCTCTTCTTTCTTATCCTCTCTCCTACTCTTAATTCCCCACCCTTCCTTTCTCTACTTTACCCTTTCTTCCTTTCCCTCCTCGTCTCTCCTCTTTCCGTTGTTGCCTTTGCTTGTTTATTTTCTCTGGGCTCATCTCCATTTCAAAGCCGAAGAGCCAGTGATGTCTGAAGACGTCTCCGTGGTCATGTAGCCGGCATGACTAAACACTGAAGGCACATAGAATGCTGTTACCTTCCCACCAAAAATGGTTCCTATTTTTCTACTTGCATTTTTACGTGCTTTCGAACTGCTAAGTTGGCAGAAGCTGGGACAAGTAACAGGAGCTCACTCCGTTACACGGCATTAGGGATTCAAACCACCAAACTGCTGACCTTTCTGATTGACAAGCTCAGTGTCTTAGCCACTGAGCCACTGTGTCTTGGGCAATTCTTATGATTATTTGCTTAATGTAAACAGTTCTCAACTTCTCCAGCCCAGGCTAATTTTCCAATGTCATCATTCAGTATTTTTCACTGATAGGGTAAGAAGCTATATGGGTTTCAGTTGGGAGAGTCTTGCAATACTCAGGGATGCTCTTGTTATATCAAGCCTATTTGAACAAAGAAGCAATGTCCTTTTAGTAGCCAGATAAAATACTTTACTCCAATATGAAAATGATCACTTCAGTCATCATGCCACCCAGAATTGCTTTGCAGAGTGAGATGAGTGGCATATACATTCAAACAAGCAAACAAACAAACAAATAGGCACATGAAACAGAAGGCTCTTATCTTTTGGGGAATGACAGGATTTATAAAGATAGAAGGTGCAGCAAATTGACTTGAAGGCAATGCGACATTCTAATCTTGAACCAAAAAGAAATATCCTTGGAAGCAAAATATGGAGCCTCTGATTCTGTGTAGTGGGACTACACATCTTCACAACATTATCTATGCCCTCTCCTCTTTGCAAGCGATATTGGGTTATTTTTCCTTCCTTGCTAAGCCATAATAGACTGTTTACCAATTTGTGGTTTAATTGCTGATATTTTGGAAATTTGCCTGTAACTTTATTGGTTCAGTTCTATACATTTCAGAAAAGATGAACTTCCCCTAACCTTTGAGATTCTCACCTCTATTATGTGTATATTTATCAGTTGCCTATATTTGCAAGTTCCAACATTCTGGGCTCTCTTCCAATGGATGGAATTAACATTTCTCTCTCTTTTTCCTTGGCAACAGTTTCTTTCTCAAGACCCTTTCCTTTTTCACTTATTTAGGCTGTTTTCAACCCCTCCTTCTCTTCAAGCCTTATATTCTTTGTTGTGATGTGCACTGTATGTTTTCTTCCAAGTTTCACAAAGATAGCAAGGTACCGAATGGCAACTGGTTGTTTATGCTACCCAAGGAAAGAAGAGTGGCTTCACATAGGCAAAAGAAGAGCCCAACTTCTGTTTCAAAGTATTGTCCACAGAATTCACAAGCTACTGGGCTACCGGGCATTTCATCAGCCACTAGCCCAAGGCAGGGGTGGGGGGGGTGGCGGTCATTGTGAGGGAGGATCTGGCTCTGAGGGAGACCTCTGTGCCGCAGATAGCCGGCTGTGAGGCCTTAGGTATGAAGTGGGGCCTTGGGAGGCAGTTGGGCTTGCTGATTGTGTACCTGGCTCCCCGCTACGTATCAGCAGCCCTGCCCGAGCTCCTCGAGGTGATAGCCGAGATGGCAGTTGAGACCCCCAGGCTATTAGTCATGGGGGACTTTAATCTGCAATCGGTAGGTGAAACCTCTGAGATGGCTCGGGAGTTCATGGCCTCCATGATGTCCATGAACCTGACCCAAGTAATTCATGGCCCCACGCACACCGGAGGCCACACGCTGGATCTTGTTTTTATCTCCGGCCAATGGAGGAGTGATCTGGGATTAGGGGATTTAACGGTTACCCCCCTGTCATGGACAGATCACTCTCTCCTTCGACTAGACTTCCCAACCGCTGCACCCCACCGCGGGGAGGCGGAACCGGATATTCCACAATGGTTCCGCCCCAGGCTCCTGATGGATCCAGAGAGGTTCCAGACAGAGCTTGGGCCAATACCGGGGACCCTGACCCGCGACTCGACTGAGGACCTGGTGGCTGCCTGGAATAACGCGGCCACTGGGGCCCTGGACCGGGTCGCGCCCTTGCGGCCTCTCATGCGTCGCTGAACTGCCTTGGCCCCTTGGTTCTCCATAAAGAGGAGCAAAGGTACATGAGCCTTTGCAGGAAGCAACTTGGTTCATGCTGGTCAATTTACCTTACGAAGCTCCGTTTTGACTATTTGCTCCGTGTGGCCTTGCCATGCTAATTGCCAATTAAGTCTTTGTCAGTGTTTTCAAAGAAGATAAAGGTGCCTTATCAGCCTTATCCTGAAGGACTTTTGCAGCTTACTGTAGAACTCTACAACTATTGTAGACTCATTATGGGCTGTGAATGAATATAATCCACAGCCTTTGAAATAAAAATAGGTTTTTGGGACCTAATTGTGTGCTTTTTACTGTATTAGGAAGCCTAGGTCAGAACAGGTGGTTCCTATTTGTCTACTTGCATTTTTACATGCTTTCGAACTGCTAGATTGGCAGAAGCTGGAACACATAATAGAGCTCACTCCATTATGCGGCGCTAGGGATTCGAAGTACCAAACTGCCATCTTTTCTGATCGACAAGTTCAACGTCTTAGCCACAGAGCCACTGCATCCCACATTTCAATCCGCCATTTCAAAAGATTCTATTAATAGCAGAAACCTCTCAGTTCAATTAAATCCGCCGCTTATTTCAAATTTCAAGACTTATAAAAAGGAAAAAAAAGTTTCTTAGCAAAGTATTTCAAAAGCAAGATAGAATACCTTCCCGGTGTTACACTTTCACTTTAAGAAATTCCTTTCATCCAGAGCTCTTCCGCCACCTTATCCACTCGCAGGGGGGGGTGCCTTTCTGTCGCCCTTCAGAAACTTTCCCTTCGTGTCAGACAGGGGTTTTGCAAGACCCCTGTGATCAGCGAAGCCAGTTTCCCAGTCGCTGTCCCTCCAGGACGGTTTAGATTCCTATGGAACCGAGGGGGCAACAGAAGTTCAACCGGGGTCCCTTCTGCTTAGAGACCTCGGGTTGTGTCAGTGCGGTGGCTCCGCCCTTCACTATACCAGAGGTGGGTTCCTACCAGTTCAGACCGGTTCAGCTGAGTAAGTAGTAACTCTGCTGGGCACGCCCCCAAACCGGTTCTATTTCTTTCTTTTTTAACCTTTTAAAGCCTTTTTTTCCTGCCAGTTTGCCTGAAAGAGAGAGAAGGGGGGAGGGAGAGAGGGAAGGGAGAAAGAAAGAGAAAGTAAGTAAGTAAGGAAGGAAGGAAGGAAGGAAGGGGAAGAGAGATGTTAGAAAGAAAAAATCAGGACTCACTTTTCATCACTTGGCAAAGAAGAAAACAAATGCCGTAGCTTTAAATCAGGAGTCTCCAAACGTAGCATGGCTGGCTGTGGAATTCTGGGAGTTGAAGTCCACAAGTCTTAATGTTGCAAACTTTGTAGACCCCTGCGTTAAACTGAAAAGCCTTCAGAAGCTGCTCGGAATAAGGTTTTTAACTGCAGAAGCGAAGTGACATTCAGCGAAGTGACATTCGGCAGTTCGTTTCTGGGTCAGCTGTCAGAAGATTTACCTTGGTGCCCCTCCACCTGGGTGAAGCTCCCATATTTTTATTATATTTTTACTATATTTTTATTCCCATAACATCAGAAAAGCAAACAAACATAATAGAATAATAAACCAACACCTTTTGCCATTTTTTCCCTTTCCCCAGGGGGCTGCAGGAGTGGGGTGGGGGGACTGTTAATGAGCTGCCTGGGTGTTCAAGCAAAAGCATTTCACACAGTAAAAGTGTAGCAAAGCCTTGAGGGAGCCATTAAGAAAACTCAAGATAATCTTGCGGATAGAAAACTCCTGCCTTGCCCCGAAAGGGATCATTTCCCAAAAAATAGAAATCACGTACTCACAGGAACTAACGGGACTGCTAAATTGGCCACACCCACTCAGTCACATGACAACTTGGCCATGCCCACCCAGTCACATGACCAACCAGTGACTACCACGAAGCCACACCCACTCAGTCACATGACCAACAAGCCACGCCCACCAAACAAGCCAAGTCCCACAGAACTGGTAGTAAACAATTTTGAAACCCACTCCATTTTCAATTTTGTATTTTGTATTTTGTCTGTGGTCTTATTTGTATTTGTATTTTTAATTGCCTGTGCCCCGCCTCGAGTCCCCTTGGGGAGAGAGAGCGGGATATAAAATTAAATTATTATTATTATTATTATTACTCCTGTACTATACTGTGTTTTTTTTTAAATGTACAGCAACTGTACAATATCATGGGGACAGTAACAATGATTATGGTAAGAGACAGTCTTTCCCAACTTGGCAAATTCTAGACAAACTAGATTATAGCCCTTGTGATTCTGAAGTAGTGTTTCACTGCCTCAAAATTATAGATATTTTTTCCCAGTATTTCTGAAGAGCATTATGTTGGAGAGGGCTGTTTTATCATAAGAGTTTAAGCTATATTTTCTCATAGAATTTTGAAGGCTTACTTTATTAAAAAAAAATCAGTCCCAGAAGAGGAGCCATACAGCTTGGGAAGTTTAAGTGATTTGTTTGCTACCATCTGACAAATTTCTTCAGTAGCTTTTAGAGTTTGACAAGCAATTTCCTTAAGAAATATAGGCCACAAATGTAATAATGTCCCAGTAGAAGAGTTTTCTATTATTCTACTTCTTGGCTGCTTTAGGATTTTTTTGTATGATAACATCATAGGCAATATGTCAGAAATTATTATTTTTTTCTTTGCATAATAATGGGAGAGAACTGGAAATATCTGAAGGGAATGTGGAAAAAAAATGCCTGACAGTTTCATATAATCTTTTTTTTTTTTTGGTTTCTCTTAAACATGTTCCCTTTTAAAAATAATTTATTTTAAATCCTTTTTTTTATCCAAACAAGTGTTCACTTCCAAACAATTGCAGTACATTAGCCAGGACACCAACTTGGGAATTTGATTTGCAATTAATTTCTGAAAGTCTAACCCTCCCCCGGTTTCCTATAGACCTTTGTCAGGAACCTTTCACACCTGGGTTCTTAGACCTGGCCTGGTTGTACGTATTCTGCCACAGATGTCAGCCCTTTTGTTGATGTCCTATTAGTAGCCAGTGAATGGATGGGAACCAAACACAGCTTTGCCTTACCGCTTATCAATAGACAGCAAACATTCTTCTTTTCGATGGGCAAAGGGTCAAACTGTTTCACTTGGCTATACAGCTCTGCCAGATAATTGCTGGTGATTAGCAATTTTAATTACCAGATGCTAAGGTTTCTGATCGTAGAAGATTTTTTTTCTTGTTGTAATTGGGCAGGTTGCAAGTAGGTACTTCTTATGTGGACTTGATTTTTGAAGCAATAAAATTAATTGCAATTGCTTACATGTTTTAAACCAAGTAAGAAAAATAAATTACGGAGCTATGAGTTGGTAAGAAGATCAGCTAAAAGTGGTACGTTTTTCTTTTCTTTTTTTTAAAGCAAAACAATATTTGAGAAAATTCGCTGAAGCGTTTAAAAAAAAATCTTGTAAATATTTACTGTGTATGTGCTGTTGTTTCATAAGAGAGGGAATAATTTTGAAATCCTTTCCATCACTGCAATTATAAATTGTAATCTAATCTTTTTCCTTAAGCCCTTAGTAAAGGAAGTCAGAATAAAACAGTAAATACAAAAGACTGGAATCTCCCTTAACAGAGAATATAGCTATATTACTTAAAGAAATAAATCACCACATTTTATTTTAAATATTATCTAAAATATTTAAAGTATAAGAAGCACATCCAACTTTTGCATTTTGTAGTGTACTTTTCAAGGAGTCTGCGGCATAAAATAATGTAGCTAACCTGCAGTAATTTGAATGGTAGCAAAATAACTAGCCCTAGTGCTTTTTTTTCAACAAAAATGACTGCTCTGTTTGAAAAAAACCCAGAATATATTTTATTTTTGTTGATTATAATAGTGTCTATTTTACCAAGGTTATGGTTCAGGTCTATATTCTTAGTATCTGGTGATTACAATCATGTGCTAGAAATAATATGAGAGGATCATATACTACTCTAAGTTATACTATAATGCATTTGGTTTAAACTTAACATGCTTCAGATCCAGCTATCTTAATTTATCAACCAGGATTGATCTGGCCATCACCGATTCAGAAAACCATGGTTAATCAATTATGATTTAGCATGGTTAGTGAAGTAAGTCAATATATATTTGAAATGGAAATATCAAGAGATATATGCCAAATTTAAATGTTATCCCATCCAAATATAGCTTCAGTATACATTTGTGACCAATAAGAGTTCAGATAATCCAGGACTTGGATGTAAAACCTGAACAGCAAATAAGTAGTGGCTAAAGCAGAAGAGCCAGCAGCAGGCTGTTGAGAAAATGTTGCTAGAGAAATGAAAACAATTATGGAAAATGTTGACCAGTGGAAGAGTCTGCTTATAGTAGTACAAACAGCAGCAAGTTCCAGAGTTCTAAACATCTGGCAGACTGTGCAACCAACCACAATAGCAATATATGCTACCCGATGCTAAACAGCTCTGGGCAACTCACAACAAACAAATATTTTTTTTGATGAATAAAACATAAAAGATATAAAGTCCAATCAAAGAATCTCATCATTTTCCTTAACCAAAGAGCTGGGTGGGGGCCATTCAGATCTGAGGAGGAATCTCATTCTAGACGGTAGATGTTGCAAGAAAGACTCTGAACAGATGACATTGTTTAATCAAAGAAATCTGGAAGGCAGTATCAAATCAGCCAGGCAATTGTTAAGGGAGACAGGCAGTTCCTCAAGTAATCAGGAGTTATTCCAATTAGAACTTTATAGATACCACCTTCAATTAGAAACAAATGGGCAACTAATGCAATTTATGAAGCAGAAGTGTTACATGGGGATACCAAGGCATATCCATTTATTGGAAAGCGCACAATTGATTCACGAAACTAACTTAGACAAAAGCCTTCCTGGCCATTGCTGTCACTTGTTCTTCAAACCGCTACTGTAGAAATACCTGCAGTCACATACCAACCTTGAATGGGGAAGCGCGACCGCATTCAAGATCAAAAATGGACTGTCTGCAGATCTGGGTGGTGTTGGTAGGATTAAGCCAGAGATGGTATTAGAGGCTGATTATATTATTAGGGAAAAACAATAGAGGAGATCAGGGGTGGGCTTCAAAAATTGCAACAATGGGTTTCCTGCCCCATTGCAGGGTGGGCATCGTCATGGTGGATGTGGCCTAGTCGGCCTCCTGCACCAGGGCGGGGGGTGTTTTTCACCCTCCACAGGCTATGGAGGCTTTCCTCAAGCCTCCTGGAGGGCAAAAACTGCTTCCCCCGAGCTCTGGCGTGCCAGAACCTCCAGTAGGCCCATTTCTCTCCCCCCCCTTGAGCCTCTGTGTGGGCCCTGCACTTACCTGGCATGATGAATAAGCTGTGTGGAGACTCCTGGGATGGGGTGCGTGGGAGGGGTGGGAGGGGTGGGTCGGGCCATGGTGGGCGTGGCTAGCCAGGCAAGGCATTTGGGAGTTCACTGAACTGGGCAGAATCCTAGCTAAAGGATTGCCCGAACCCGTGAGAACCCCCAGCAGCCCACCCCTGGAGGAGATTAGAATTTTGAGCAGGGCAGAGAAGAGAATCATGGAGCAAATGGGAAAGAGGGATCCTAAGTCTGGAAAGGAAGGGGCATTGAAGCTTTTACGGGTTGCTCATTGATAGCTTGGTTTTAGGTTTTAGGTTTATTGGACTTCTCCCAAAGGACTCAGGGCAGCGTACAGCATAAAAACACATATTACAAAAGTTAAAAAAAGATTAAATAAAATATCCAAAAACCCAATTGACAATTAAATTTTAAAATTAAATTTAAATTAACAATTAAAATTAATAACTTATTTTATTCAGGCCAGGCCGGCTTGCTGAAAAAGCCGACTTATTAGGGCATGCCTGAAGGACCGGAGGTCAGGAATTATGCGAAGCTCCAGGGGCAGCTCATTCCAGCTTGACTGGACTCAAAAGCAATTTTCCTGAAATTGTTCTGGAGAAATCAGCCATTGGTCCAGGGGCTAGTGGAAATTTGGATCACTCGGATTTCAGGAATGTATTCTCGGTCTTAGAAGCATCTGTGGCAAGACTTTTTTTTTACTGAAACAAACTTCCTTAAAATTTTTAATGTGGGATTTCAGTCAGAGGTAAACTCAAATATTTTATATTTAGCTTCAGTTATAAGGCAGAAACCTACCCAACTAAAATTTATAATTAGAGATTAAGAGCTGGATTTTGCACCTGCATAAGTAGTGTTTCTCCAGCACAGGCTTTTAATAAGTGGGGGAAAAGACCTATTAATAAATCTTTTTCTTCTAGATCGGAAGCTGAAATAAAACAAAGTGTGAGGTTAATGCTACAGTTTCAAATGTAGGGTTATGATTTTGTTTTCTGGTAGTAGGATAGTAATTAGATAAATATCTAAATAAATCTGATAGACACGGGAAACTACTTTGAATGAAAAACAGCAAAATACATTTGCCATGTTGGTTACATTAGAGCACGTCTCTGTATGCACAGCCTTGATAAAGAGTTTGTATCATTTATAATATAGAAAATAAACCCAACAGAGTGGGTTAAGGATACAAACTTAGACCTCACTTTTTAAATTCTTTGCTTTTGTTGCTCAAGGTTAGACCCATGCTATGTTATTTGCACATAGGTTTTTTCTTTATACTTTGTTGATATTAGTTACCTGCTGTGACACACAGTACATGGCAGTTTCATTGTTGTGTTCTGGAAAAAGCAGGTATTGTGCATCTGAATTAAAATCTTGCTGTGATAATACGCTTCTATTGAGTCAACAAAATGAGTTGTCTATTTTGTCTTCACACATACATCTCTGCAAAAGCAAGATTGACAAACAGAACCATAAATATTTTGGACTTCATATTTTTCAGCTTGATGAAAAGCAAAACTGTGCAATAATTTCAAAATAAAAACTCACAAACAAGGCACTTCCATTTGTTCTGCTGTGGTGAACTGTTTGCAAAAGGTGTTAATTCAGTAGAGGCGTTCAAATGCTATTGACCAGTAATCATCTAAAAAGTATATGTGAAAAATGTTCTATTAATGTTCCGTTTTCTGAAGTATGCATGGAAATGTGAATTAAAAGACAACAAGTTGTGTTTATGCTCATAAAATATCTCCTTTTTGTAAACAAATGCTGATATTAGAATTGGCCATTTTTCTTTGAGGGCGAAAAGGGATATTTATTCAAGCTTTGATAAATGACATATTTTCTAATGGGTATCTTGTCCTCCAGAATATGTACATTCAAAATATGTATGTTTAAAATGGTTTAAGATTTGGTAACTTTGGTTAATTTAGTTATATGTTTGATTCTGCAGCAGTGTCTTCAATTTCTTCTGCCTAATCGTAGCCTCTTCCCATTGTTGGATTGCTCTGCAAGTCAATATCCCATTTCAGAAAACCCAACATCATAAAATGAGTCAAAGGTTAGTTGCGCTTAATAAGAGCATTTCTTCATTTTCTCAAGTGATCATGTAGAATCAGGGATGGGCTTCAAAAATTGCAGCAATGGGTTTGCTGTCCCATTGATGGGTGGGCATGGTCATGGTGGGCATGGCCTAGTCAGCCTCCTGCACCACAGTGGAAGGGGCGTTTCACCCTCCCCAGGCTCCAGAGGCTTTCCTCCAGTCTCTGGGAGGGCGAAAACTGCTCCCCCTGGGCTCCAAAGGCCCTATGAAGGCGGGAGACAGGCTCATTTCTGGACTTCTAAAACCTCTGGTAGGTGCATTTCCCCCCCTCCCTGAGCCTCCGCGTGGGCCCTGCACTTACCTTAACTTTAACTTTATTCGCATTTATATACCACCCTATCTCCCTTGCGGGACTCAGGGCGGTGCACCTGGCATGATGAGCGGGCTGCATGGAGACTCCTGGGAGGGATGGGAGGGGTGGGGCCAGCCAGGGGTGGCATTTAGGGGTTTGCCAAACTGGGCAGAATCCTAACTAGAGGATCACTCAAACCCGTGCAAACCTCCAGCAACCCACCGCTGCATAGAATATATGATATACAGTATAATTTTAACAGTCTTTTAACAAGGACAAGCTCACCTATGTGTGAATTCTGTGCAGAGTTAGTTTTACCTCTCTGCTTATTTCCTTGAGCCCATTTCCTTAGAAATGTCTTCCTGAAGGGCAATGTCCAGAGGCATTCAGAGTCATCTATTTTGAATTAAAGATGCAACCTAGTTTGAACAGCTACTCTTGGAGAAAGAAATCTCTCCAGTTAGAATGAAGTAAGTTTCTAATTGGTAAAATATTATTTTTTCTAAGAGAAAAATAACAATTAAATTCTAGCAAAACTTAATGCCATTTATTTATTTAATTTGGAAAATGCAAAACACCATGCAAAACAATGTTCTATTTAGGAACGTATAAAAATAAAAGCACCTTTCAATAAAGTAATAACAAAAATAGCAATTACATCTCCAGGTAATGAGATTGATCAACCTTTGATCAACCTTTAACAACAATGTTCAATCTAGTATAATTACACTAATTATAATAACAACATACAATCTATTCCTACAGTTAATCATAGTCTCAGTACATTATTGCACCTGGCTGTCTTTGGCTGGGCTCAGTATCTAAGCAGTGTCAGGCTTAGTTAACACTTGGTAAGGAATATTGCCAGAGAGTTTGGGGGACTGCAGGCTACACTGAGAAGTCAAAGATCATAGTGGGAAACCTCTGTATTGTTACCAAAAAAGCTATATGGATACATTTTTTGCAGTCACCCAGTCAAACTCAACTTCAAGGAGTTTGTCTTACTGTTAGAAAGACTTAAATTGATATATGATAGATAAAGGTTCCCCTCGCACATATGTGCTAGTTGTTCCCAACTCTAGGGGGCAGTTCTCATCTCCCTTTCAAAGTTGAAGAGCCAGCGCTGTCCAAAGACATCTCCGCGCTCATGTGGCCAGCATGACTAAATGCTGAAGGTGTAAGGAGTGCTGTTACATTCCCACCAAAGATGTTTCCTATTTTCCTATTTGTATTTTTACATGCTTTTGAACATCTAGGTTGGCAGAAGCTGGGACAAGTAATGGGAGCTCACTCTGTTGCGTGGCGCTAAGGATTCAAATAGCTGAACTACCGACTGTCTGATCAACAAGTTCAGTGTCTTAGCCACTGAGCCACCGTGCTGGTCTTGTTGTATTCCGGTGTTTCCCTGTCGAAGAATGAGATTGTGTTTGCAACGTTTCGGCAAGATCTCACTTGCCATCTTCAGGCTTCGGTCTGCGGCTGTGTAGATGCCACCCTTCCTAGGCCTATATATATGTGTGTGTTAGGTTTTGAGCTATAATATATGTATGTGTATATGTATGTGTATATTTCCCCAGGCCTGGGAGATAAAGGAGAGGGGCTCACAGACAATACTACTCCACCATGCCCTTATTTTATGGAATAACTTTCCTCTAGACTTAGGGCACCACCTCATCTTCCAGGAGCTACTGATTTGGGGGTAGAATAGCATCACAGAATTTATTACACCAGCATTTTAGTGTTTTTGTATTTGATCCTTTTGCTCTCAAATTTTCTTAAACCCTTTTATCCTTGTTTGATGTAAACTACTACAAGTCACTTCTGGAGTCCTGTAATATAAAAATAAAATAAATCAATTTTTCTGGGGTTATCTGGAATAAATGAAATCATCTCTTTTCTCTAAAAGAAACACCACAGCCTAATTTTGATGCTGATGATGTTGTGATGCTGTTCATAGAATTATAAGTTAAAATTTTAACATGTATTTATTTATGGTCAATAACCAACAAATTGACTATACCCCTAAAACAACATCTAAAAGTGAACTGAAGTATAATAAGAGCAGCAAACCATCATACAGACCAATTAAAATATATACATGTGAAAAATGAAAAAGAATTGTTGTTAGTTGCAAAGACATGTCTGACCCATTGTGATTCCATGGACAACGTTCCTCCAGACCTTCCTGTCCTCTACTATCCTCTGGAGTCCATTTAAGTTCATGCCGACTGCTTCGGTTACTCCATACAACCACTTCATTCTCTATTGTCCCATTCTTCTTTTGCCCTCAATCGTTCCCAGCATTAGGCTCTTCTCCAGTGAATCCTTCCTTTTTGTTAGGTGGCCAAAGTATTTGAGTTTCATCTTCAGGATCTGGCTTCCTAAAGAGCAGCCAGGATTGATCTCCTCTAGGACTGACCTCTTTGACCGCCTTGCAGTGCAAAGGACTCTTAGGAGTCTTCTCCAGCACCATAGTTCAAAGGCCTCAATTCTTTGATGCTCAGCCTTTCTTATGGTCCAACCTTCACAGCCATACATTGCAATTGGAAAAAACATAAAAGAATAAAACAAAGCAAAAGAAAATAAACAAAGTGAATATTAAATGGAAGAATAAAAATATTTCTTCCTAACATTTCTTCTTGACATCATTCCAAGATTAAGATACCTTAGATCATCTTAATGCAAAGGTTGCTAAGAATTTGGCATTCTTGTTTATAATAGCAGAGAGTCCTGAGAGTAAAACATAAACCACTTCTACCTAGTTAAAAGGTTGATCTATACTAGAAAATGATATAATTTATCAGCATATAAATTCTCACAGAAGGAACCATGAAGAAATGTGTGCACTAAAATCAGGTTAATTTGGGCAACAGGAAAATTTTCTCTCATTATGTGGAATTTCATGAAACCTCCCATTTAATATTGCCAAAGATAGAATGTTGAAGAAGACAAAAAATAAAGCTTAGTTTAAAAATTTCCAGGAAAGAAGGAATCCACCCTTGTAGGTTGCCTATAGCATTTAAGTCTCTCTGATGTGTAATATTGAAAACTCTGGCAAATGTTAACCTTCTCTAGGCAAAGAGATAGGAAAGAAGGGATAGAAAAGGTGTAGTGACGTGGGTTAGCTGTCATTTTTTAAATCTTCCAACTTGATGTGACATCATCAAGGAGAATTAGTAGAGTCAGTGAGCCAATGAAAATAAAATTGTTTCTACCAGCTTCCAGAGGCCTCAAAAATTACTCCACAATCTTTAAAAGCTGGAACCTATTCTGCATTTGGTTAGTTTCTGCTTGCCATTGATTTTTATGGCAGCTATGTCTTCTTGAGAATCACTGAATTATGATTTTGGTGCAATTAATTGTAAGCCCTTCCTCCTTGCACAGGATTATTGAACACTTGGCCCACGGGTCGGATGATTCACGCACTGGCCACGCCCACACCTGGTTTAATGAAGAGTGAACAAAAAATCCAATATGTTATTTGATGGTACCATGACGACGTTAGTTTGACACTCCTGTCCTTGCAGAAGTCTTACTAAAGCCCAGCTGTGTAAGGGAGAGAATTGCTATGTCATCAGGACATAGCAGTATTGCCAAATATCTGCTCCTGGGGGGGATGAAATTCCTCTTTGGTAATAGCAGCGAACCACTGAGTTTGTATAAACATTAAACACTAGAGTTGCATCTCTGTTTCACTCCTTGTCTGATTGGAATATCTGCATTAGGATAGCCAGATTTGTTATGCCTAACTTGGATGACTGTGTTTACATGCAGTATCCTGCTTCGTGAAAATAGCCATCTGTTAAACAAGCTTTCATTCCTGGGATGGAACTGAAGGCTGATTTCAGATGGAGAAAAAGCAATGTATAAAGGGAATTGCTGTTTCCACGGGAATTTTTCTATTAAGAATTGCTAAATGGCACACTGATCTATTATAGATTTGCTGTCTCTGAATCCCACTTGTTTGTCTGCCAAAAATCTCACCTGCTCCAGGCAATCCCACAGTTTCTAGTATGAAAAGTGGATAGATAGCTTGCAGGCACCCTCTATGGACTAAGTTGATGGTAAATTCAGTTGGAGAATCTTTACATTTACCTGCTGTAGGGATAGGAATAGTTATAGACCAGTTCATATGGTCCATATGGACTCTATGGCATGTGGTGTTGTATTTTGGGGTGGAAAAGGATGCCAGGGCAGGAGCCCACCAGACAGCATTTCCCTTCTGCAATTCATGTGGTTTTTGGTCGGTGCCAGAGTCTTTCTAGTTTTTAAATTGACTTATTTCTTTTCAAATACACGAGTCAGGGCCATATAGGTATGCTCTGTATTGTCTCCTTCTTGGGCCTGAAAATGGAGAGAGGAAACCTATAATGTGCACTGTAGAACTCTTCTCTCATCCAGCAGCTGGTATCTTAGCCTCCAATTGCTGGCTCTGTTCTAGATCACACAGGTAATAACCTCCAAAACAGAAAAGTGCTCTTATTATTTATAGCTTGAAAAACTTGCTTCCAATTTGCCTGGGAAAAAGCATGTTTTTTTTCACTTTAATTATATTTTCGTAATGACTTTTCTGGCCAATTAACTGGCTTTTAGCATGTGAGCAGTTGTTCAATCTATGATCCTTGAAGGCTCTTGTTAGTTCTGCCTTGGCAGAAATGCACTCCTGGATTTCTGAGATACCAGAGTTTTAGTGTGTGTGTGTCTTCATGTGGAGATTTAAATAGTGGCTTGATAGTACTTATAAGATCAAGATATGTGGCTATACTATAAGTAACAGTTTAGGGTTTCCTTCAGATTCTGGAAGCAGATTTTTCAAGAAGGGGGGACTATAGAACAAATAATGTTACTTGTAAAGGTCTATGGAGATTCTCAGTCATCCAGGTCATGGTTGTCTCAAAGGTGCTTTTTCTTGTTTTTCTTTGAAGATGTTTCGTTTTTCACCCAAGAAGCAGAACTGAAGAAACTTCTTGGGTGAGAAATGAAATGTCTTCAAAGAAAAACAAAAAAAGTCCAGTTGCCTCTTGAAAAAACATCTTTGGGTTACTTCACTGAATAGCAAGGCATGATATCCCTTCTTTAATCTGACCTAGTTCTTTATTGTATTTCGTCATGAGTGATTGAAGATTTTGAACAATGAAGTTCTCAATATTGTGAGTTTTCTCTCAGTTCCTCCTGTCCATGCCAGAGAATGTGAGGAATGTAGAGTTAACCCCAGTACAATTATGGATAATTTAAAACTATTGTTTGTGTATTTAAGATAAGAGAAAGGTAACGTCACCATGGAAAAATGATCTTACTAAGGTATATTTATGCCATAGAAGCAAGTGGAGAACGGTCCATAGACAAGTCAGCCTTTATAATATACAGGCATTTGAATCTTCTAGCAATCAAAAACTTTCAGTTGAATATGAGGAATACATGTTTGATTATGGTGGTTGGAAATATCATCCTTTTGTAATAGTATTAACTCAAAATGTCCTAGTCTATTGGTAGGTTATCTTTTTTTGGAAATTTCTGTGAACATGCAAACTATATTTTTCTAGTATCTTTTGCTCCTTCTAGTCATGTCTCTGAAAACAGAAGATTTAAATGCCTAACATTGTTCCTGTATAGTTGCTAGTTTTGATCATTTTTCCAATCATCTAATTTAATTCATTCCATATACAACTTTGACAAAATATGTGCTCCATAGTGGTTTTCAAAGTGAAATATTTATGCTGCACCTTGACTGTGCAAATTTGGACAAGGGTATTGAAAGTATTGGGTTTTTCCCCCAACTTTCTTTCTTAGACATTTGATGCTATATAATTTCATCAGAATGGATGGCACTGATTTATGAGGGAGGGGTTGGCCCTCTTTTGTTGTGAGGAAAAACTAAGAATGGAAATTGAGTGGGAAAAAATCTAAGAGAGCAAGCCACTCCTATCTAGAGCACATAAAAATAATTCAATTTGTACACCACTAGCGCATGATTACCTGAAATTATGTATGCATTTAATGCATTTAAACGGCATTCTTCTATAAGAATTTTCAGGTGGTTTGCAGTTAAAGGAATAAAAAAAATACATGATAATAATAAAAGTATACCTAGTTAAAAAAAAAACAAAGATGGGGAAATAAAAATGTCTTTTCCTGACAGTAAAAAAAAAATCTCTGTCAGCATCAGTTAAACCTCATGTAAGTAAGTGGTGCTCAAAATGTGAGAAGGCTCTTCTCAATCATAATTTTATCTCCGATAAGGCAGACTCTCAGGGAAGTGCTCCAGGGATGATCTTCGTGCTTGGGCCGATTGATAGGGAAGTCAGATCTCTCTTCATGTTTGAGCAGTGCCATAATGAGGTCAACTGTTTATTCATTCCAGTCCTCTTCAATGACAGCTATGTCTTTCTTGTGGTGGCAGGTTTGTGTAACCCCTGAAAGTTATCCCAGAGTCCCCCAAATGACCTGTCATAATTGTTGGTTTTAAATTATGGTGACCCCACCCCCCACATATCCTTCAAGACATACCCTGACTTTTCTATTTTTGTAAATTCCCAAATAATCTTGTCGCTCTTCTTGCTTATTGACTTAGTGATACATCTCATAATTCATTCCAAATTGTATGCAGTTCAAGAGCAGTAGAAGACGAAGGAAATTCAGAAAGAAAGAAAAAAGATGTGCCCTGTGCCAAAAGGGAAAATGTAGTATTTATCATTTTTAAAGAGAACAAAAAGATCTGTATGTTATGTGGGTTTCAGTGACAGTAATTATCCTGCTATTCAAGAATGAGTAATTACATTATTCTGTATGCTAAACTGCATAGTTACTGTTACACACATACACACACACACGATGATTGCACCACAAATATTGGAAACAGAGCTGCAAATGAAACAGATGCTTATTCATATATATGGGAGTTGTGGTTTTTATATTTGGATTATATTTACCTGATACAAAAACAAATATTTAGGTCACCAAATTTTCAAGATGGTACACTGTACTATAATTATTCTTCTGACTTTTCTTTTTAAATGTGCAGCCTAAATGTATAATTAATTATTCCTTAAATTAGTTCTGAAAACTATTCAGAAAGCTTAACCTGCGAAGATACAAGCCCAAGGAAGTGCTACTTCCAAGACATCTTTTCAAATATCTGTTCAGTGAAAAGGAGTTTATTTTTCAGGGATCTTACAGATTAGTGTTTCAATTAATAGTATATGTCATAATAATTACAACCTAGATGTCTTGCCCAATGTGACCTGGCAGAGAAGTAAAACACACTACATGACTCCCCTGTTGCAAAGGCCTTCTCCGTTCACTCTTCTCTTTCTGATATATGATATCACTGATTGTGGAAGAAACCAGGGCTGCTGCAAGCAGGTGTGAAAGTTGTGCACTGCACAAAGGTGCTATGACACAATGGGAACAGTAGGCAAAGTAGCCCTTCCAGTTGCCACTTGTCTGTGCATGCCTTGTAGAAGAAAAGAGAGAACAAAGCTGCAATTGCCATGTGATGAAATTTGATGTTCTGGTTGCAAAAAAAAACCACATGTTGTACAAAAGAACATTGCAGGTTAGCAGTGGCCTTATGAATAGCTACAGATGTTTGGAGCAATGAGTGAAAAACTGTGGAGCTGATGGTGGTCTCTGAGCTTGGTTGTTTGCATGGCAATCTTTCATTGCCCAACTAGGTAACATCATCAATGTGATCACATTGATCCCACCAAAACCTGTCAATTCAACTCTGAGCTACTGATTTTCTCTTCTTTTGGGACTGTTGGGGCTGTTACAGATAGCTCAGGAATATTTTCCTTCTCGTATACAGTTTTGAATATATATCTCATGCGCCAATAAGTAATCTAGTGCTCAGTTACAGAATTCTTCCTGTCTGCCCCATCCTATTCATTGTAACTCAAAACAGGAGAGAAAGAACTGTGAATATTAGGAGGAGAAAAAGAGTGCATTAGTTTAGGATCTTTGAAATACAGATTGAGCTAGTTATTCCCCGCTATTGCAAATCATTGAAATAACTAGGTCATAGTGAAAGGCAGGAA
The DNA here is from genome assembly GCA_039707465.1 of Rhabdophis nuchalis. Classification (NCBI taxonomy): domain Eukaryota; kingdom Metazoa; phylum Chordata; class Lepidosauria; order Squamata; family Natricidae; genus Rhabdophis; species Rhabdophis nuchalis. Next base: position 29,906,037 of record CM077651.1, on the reverse strand, counting down.
ACTCAATAGATTGTAAGATTAAAAAATTATCTAAAAGCATTGCTGAAGGACATGATGGTAAGAAATATGCTTTAAAATTAAACATTCAAGGTTCTCTAGAAGGCAGAATAACAGAATAATGAGTGTTAGAAGGGGCTATCTTCTCTAGGTCGTGCCAAAAAATATTAGAAGTATTATACTTGGAATACTGCATTCAGTTTTGGTCGCCACAATGTAGAAAAGATGTGGAGACTCTAAAAAGAATACAGAGAAGAGCAACAAAGATGATTAGGGGACTGGAGGCTAAAACATATGAGGAATGGTTGCAGGAACTGGGTATGTCTAGTTTAATCAAAAGTAGGACCAGGGGAGAAATGATAGCAGTTTTCCAATATCTCAGGGGTTGCCACAAAGAAGAAGGAGTCATTCTCCAAGTCATCTGAGGACAGAACAAGAAACAATGGTTGGAAACTAATCAAAGAGAGAAGCAATTTAGAACTGAGGAGAAATTTCCTGACAGTTACAACAATTAATCAGTGGAACAATTTGCCTCCAGAGGTTGTGAATGCCCCAACACTGGAAGTCTTTAAGAAAATGTTGGATAGCCATTTGTCTGAAATGGTACGTATAGAGTTTCCTGCCTAGGCAGGGGGTTGGACTAGAAGACCTCCAAGGTCCCTTCCAACTTTGCTATTGTATTATAGAAGGCTTAGAGGTCTTTTTCTAAGATGAATGCACAATATTGACCACGTGGCAAAGGTATAGGTTGCTTAAAAACAAGAAATAAAGATTACATTCTTCAGTTCTCACGCTTGCTTCAGAATGTATGATGCATAGAAATGCTTGGGTACCATCTAGTCCAAGCCAAGTGTTTTTCAGTTGGGCTGGGTTCAGAACTGCTGTGCCTAAGATGAATTGCTAAAACCAGTGGGGCAAAGTAATCATTTTAAAAACAAATGGAACCTTTTCATTTTCAAAAGTCATATCTCATTAAACAGACGGTATATCTTTAAGCAGAAATAGTCACACAGGGGGTTAATTCGGTAGTATTTACCTGTGTTTAACTGTTGCTGAAGCATGTCCTTTATATTTAAGAGGATTTCTGTTACAACATTTTCTTCTCAGTGGCAGAACTTAAATGCTTGGCCCCTGATTAAATGAGAAGGAGAGGGCAGAGTAAAACAGGGTCAACCTTGTGCATTGTTGTTTGACTTTACTCCCATGTTGTTTTAAAGAAAGGTTAATAAAGACTGTTTCTATCAGAGCAAAGAGCCTTGCTTTCTGTGATCATTTCCTGATAATATCATTTGTTTTTGTCTAGCATTCAGGCAGTAGAGAAATCCCTGTGGATCATCTTGACTTTGTATTCTTCTACTTGGCAATAAATATCTTGGCTCCCTCTGTTGTCACTTGATCAGGCATGAAAAGAGATCTGCACTTTCCTAAGTAATACAAAAAAAAAAGGGCATAAGGGGTTTCTTTTCTTTTCTCCCCTGTCTTTGTATATCCAGCATATGAATTAAATGGATCTGTATCTACCTTTTGACTTTGAATTAAAATATTAGATCCAATTCAGTACTTCTAAATCAAAATTATTATAGATTGGCCAAGCAACCATCATCATTTCATGAGTGTGTGGAGTAATGAATATGTTCTCTGATAGGAATAACAACGTTCTTGCAAATAACCAAAAAGGATAAAAACAGTTGAAGCATCCTGGATATTCAAAGTAAACAACCTGTTAATTTAAGCAAAACAGAATTACATTCCTGAGCAATTAAATGACATTGGGAATGAGAATTTGAGTTGTACAACTGAAGCAGCTTAAAAACACTTGAAAATAAACAAGCAAAACCCATTGTTGGATGAAATTACATCTACTTGAAGACTCAGGATCACAGCTTGAGTGTTGCACCTGGATGTCTTAGTTTCTACAATTCTCATCCCGTACATGTTGGAGGCATGTACGGGTTGAAATTTCAAGGATTAAAAGGATTTTTGTTCCTATTCTTAAGGTGATAATAACTTATTTTATAGACCATGTGCAATATTGTACCCTACTGTATTCTACAAGGACTGCTTTTGAAAAGTGTTTGTAGGTTTTGTTTGATGCAGAATGTTGTAGCCAGAAGATTGGCCAGTCTGTTTCCAGATCCCTGTTATGACCTACAAACTCTATGCAATGTGAGATCAAGCTTTTTTGAATACCACATTCTCCCAGGTTTGTTTGAACGAAGTTTGTTCTCCTTGGGAGCACCTGCCCCTTGGTCTCCTTGGAAGATGCAATAGAGAAGATTGTTGATGTTGCTCCTTCAAGCCCTGGAATTCTGTCCTACAGGGGCCAAGCTAATTCCTTCTCAGTTGACATTTTGCCAAAATACAAAATGTGTGTATTTAGACAGGCTTGGGGGATTAAATATAGTTGTTTATTGAGATATCTTTTAATTGGCTTCATACTATTAATTTCTAGGTTGTGAACAGTCACTCATATTGTTGTCACTTCTTGGTTGAAGTACTGCTCAGGTAATTTACCTTTCATGGGGCATCCTGAAATATCCAATTACTTTGAAGGCTATTCACATATTTCTGCTGCTACAAAATGAGGAGGTCTGTTGGCTTAGTTGTCCTTTTACCATACTGCAATACCACCATGGGAGCTGATTTGGTTGTTGGTATATGTGTTTCCAGTTCATGTGAGTTGGGAGAATCCCACCACTGAGCATGTTGTATCGTCGGTTCTTTGTGTTTAATTATTATTGTTATTGCTTGTAAAAGCAAGTATAAGTAAGTATAATCTTTATTGTCATTGTGCTTAAATACAATGAAATTGGTTTTAACCTCACTGGTGCAAAATTATAGCAGAAACAAAAAAAGAAAGAAAAAGAAAAAAAACTAGCGTGTGCATGGAGTGATTGTGGTTGTATTTAAAAGTCTTATTTATTGTATTTAACTTATTAATATCTAGCCTCTGTCTAGAATCTGCTAAGGTTGAAGCAATAAGTAAATCAATAGGTTTTCATTACTTTTGTTTTGATGTTTTAATTTTCATCCCGTTTTTATTTATATATTATTAATGTTGTCTTCCTTAAGTGTTTTGGTGGAAAAATGAAAAGTAAATAAATTTTATATAATAATTGTGTCCTTCCCAGTGTAAAAGGTGTCTATCTGCACATGTGGCTTGTCTTAAAATCTCTGAGGTGGATGATCACAGAGAGGCAGTTTAGTGTGCTGGGCCAAAGGGGAGACTGTGCTGGGCCAAGGGGGAGACTGTGAGTTCTTGTCTTCTCTTCGGAATCAAAGCCAGCTGGTGATTTTTTTGACTAACCTATCTCACAGGATTGTCATCAGGAAAATAGGCAGAAATGTTAGGTATTTTGCCTTGAGTTGTACAAAATAATGATGATATATAGTACTATTATTACTACTACTACAGTGGTAAGTTCCAGATCCCATCGCAACTGGTACACTGCAACGAGGCTGGGTGTCCACCTCGGACACATGTGCTGCACATACATGTATACCCTGTGACCTGCCAGCTGCTCCGCGGAGGTCATGCAGGCACAGTACGCTGTGCGCACATGCGCAAATAGCCCGGTTGGCTTAAAAGCAGGTAAGGAATGTGGGCAGGCAGGTGGGTCCAGCAAAACACCATTCCGGTATAGTGGCCACTGCTCCCAGCTGCCACCGGTACACCTGTACCAGGGCATGTCTCCCGGAATCCACCACAGTACTACTACTATTACTACTATTACTTCTGCTGCTACTACTACTACTATTACTACTACTACTACTACTACTACTACTAATAATAATAGCTTGAATGATTACATTCAACAGCTTGAATGATTATATCCAGAAAAGTGAAGAACCAATGATTAAGGAAGTAAATAAAGGAGGTCTTTTAAAGACAACTAAGTCAAAAGTGGAATATAAGAAAGAAGTAATTGAGAAACGAGCTGAAAATTGGAAAAGCAATGCTTTGCATAGCCAATATTTGAAACGTATTGAAGGCAAAGCTGACCAAAAACTAACTTGAAACTGGTTAAAATCAGGAGTACTGAAAAAAGAAACAGAAGGCTTTATTTTGGCAGCTCAAGAACAAGCCTTAGCCACCAACTACATGAAGGCAAAAATTCAACATGTTACCACCAACAGCAAATGTCACCTCTGTAATGAGAAAGATGAGACAGTTGACCACCTGATCAGTGTGTGCTGCAAAATTTCACAAACTGACTACCTACAACGCCATGACCGTGTTGCTAAGATCATTCACTGGAAATTGTGCCAGAAGTTTGGATTTGAGTACAGCAAAAATCACTGGGAACATCAGGTTGAGAAAGTTTTAGAGAATGAGAAAGTCAAGATCTTGTGGGACTTTAGAATTCAGACTGACAGGCACTTGTCCTACAACACACCTGATATAACAATAATGGAAAAGAAAAAAGTATGGTTTGTTGACATTGCAATACCTGATGATGCACAAATTGAAAATAAGCAGCAAGAAAAAATCCCAAAATACCGGGACTTGCAAATTGAAGTTGAGCGATTATGGAAGAGAAAGTCGTGTGTTGTCCCGATTGTGATTGGAGCCCTTGGAGCAATACCTAGGGGACTTCCTCGCTATGTGGAGGTTCTAGGTTTGCCGGACTTGAGCATTCTGACTCTACAAAGGGCCACCCTGCTTGGAACAGCTTATATCCTCCGACGTTACATTGACAGTTCCTAGGTCCTTGGTTAGGACTTGAGCTGTTGAGCTACCAACCAGCCCGAAAGACTGTGAATCTCACCAAAGATTAACCACAGAATAATAATAATAATAATGGAGCCTTTGGAGCAATACCTAAAGGGCTACCTCACTATTTAGTAATTCTAAATTTACCAGACTTGAACATTCTGACTCTACCACCCTACTTGGAACAGCTTATATCCTCCAACGTTACCTTAACAGTTCCTACAGTAGGTCCTTGGTTAGGACTTGAGCTGTTGAGCTATCAACCAGCCCCAAAGACTATGAATCTCACCAAAGATTAACCACAGAATAATAATAATAATAAACATCTGACTTCTTCACTCTAAATATATGCCTGTCTGAAAATATTACCAAACAAAAACATCTTAGTGCCCAGTTCTGTGCCTTGTGTACTCATGCCTTGCATCTTGGCTTGTTTGACTCCTGGATAGCTTCCCTGGACTTTGTTTGTGCCCATTGGTCTCTGTTACCCAGTGACTCTGGCTAAACTGAGCTAGAAATCTGGACCTGCAAAACAGAGATGCTTTCCAAGGACCTGTTTCAGAGGTTTGAATAAACACCTGCAGAACTCTTGCCATACGTGCGTGTGTGTATATGGGAAACAGGGCAGCACAAAAAGAAGGAAGACCAACTTAAATGTGTCATGGGTTGATTAAAGAAGTCGTTTGACACCCTGCCACATGATTGGATAATCAAGTGCCTAGAAATAATAGGAGTCAGAAAAAACACCAGAAGCTATTCACTATTTTTCATTGCACTGATTCCTTTGTCATCAATACTGAACAACTCAGGCCATGGCTAACAAAAACATCTGCCAGACTATCCCACCCCCTTTACACAAATCTGTGTGGAAAAACACGATCTAAAATAGAATTGTTGCTCAATTCTGTCATATATACAGCCAAAATGTTGCAATCAAATTTGAATTAGACATATGTGCTTACCATCAAATGAGGAAAAATAGTGAAAACTGAAGGAGTCAAGGTGCTCTAGAGCAACAACATCAGGAGTCTGGATGAAGATGTTCACTACAAATACGTGGTCATCCTTCAAGCTGACAACATTAAGCACCCTGAAGTCAAGAAAAAGGTTAAAAGTGAAGTCATCAAGAGAGTGAAGAAGATCTTAAAGTTCAAAGTCAGTGGAGGAAATACCATCAAGACAATCAACATTTGGGCAATTCCAATTATTAGATACACAGCTGGAATAGTGGACTCAACTCAAACAGAACTAAAAACCCTGAGTAGGAGGACTAGAAAATAATGACAATGAATCATGCCCTTCACCCTCAGAGTGACGTTGACAGATTCTACTTACCAAAGAAAATGGATGGGCATGGAATGTTGCAAGTACATCAGATAGTTGAAAAAGAAAAAAGGCATTGGAAGAATATCTGAGGGACAATGAAGAAGATGCACTGCAGCTTGTATAAAGAAAGGCCTTCTGAGTACTTTAGAGACCAAACTGGCCTACAAGAAAGACAAAATGAATAACAGAAAAGAGAGGCATGGGAATACAAAATATGACAAGCAGAGGAGATAGATAATAACAAGAACTGGCAATGACAATGAAGAGCAGAAAAATTGAAAAATGAGGCAGAGAGGCTAATCCTGGCTGCACAAGACTAAGCCTTAAGAACAAATGCATACAAAACCACAGTTGGGAAGACAAGTGCCAACTCTGCAAGGAAACTCAAGAAACAGTGGATCACAAAAGATCACACAGACTGACTACCAACAATGGCATGACATGTAGCAACAATAGTGTATTGGAGGATCTGCAAGAAATAGCTTTTGCCTGCAAATAGGAACCGGTGGGACCTTCACAATTGTTAATAAGAAAGATTTTAAAAAGTCTTTCTTACAGTGGACATGGCAGTACCTGGAGACAGCAGAATAGAAGAGAAAGAACTGGAAAAGATAACAAAATACAAAAAGCTGCCAATAGAAATACGATGATTGTGGCAAAAGAAAGCAAAGGTAGTACCAATGGTAATAGGCACCTTGGGTCTAATCCCAAAACAACGGAAGCATCACTGGAACAGCATCAGTATTGACAAAATCACCACCAGTCAATTGCAGAAGGCAGCTTTACTTAGAACAGATTACATCCTGTAATTATATCTTTAACACCATCACATTTGCCCATCCCCAGGTCCTTTGGAAGGACTTAATAGATAGACAAAAATGCCAAATCCACTCTAAACATCCAGCTGACTGTGCAAGGAACCATAATATATGCCTCTATATGAGAACTCTCATTCAGTGAATAGGTGAATGGTGGGAGGGTTTTCTGTAGGAATAAACATAAAACCCCCACCCTCCACCAGCCCTGTATGAAAGACTACTGTTACTTTTCTTTTTTAGACTTGAATGTCTTTGTTTGTTTGTTTTGCACAACCATTTTTCTATAATTTATCACCAGGGTAATGGAATATCTTTAATTTGATGGAAGCACCTAGATAAAACTAGGACTAGCAAGCTGACATTTGATCGTACCGGGTTGACGATAAAATCAGTGCTTGTTTTAAGTTGTGTAATTGACTGGCCTGGAAAGGTAGGGGGGGAAAAAGGAACTCTCCTGTAACCAAGAGATTCAGTTCTCTATGTCCAGCCAGAACATAATATGCTGTGTTGGCTTGTGAGGCCTGTGGGGTTTAAATAGTGTCTGCAATCTGGAGCCATACTGATTTACTAATCCTTGATCTTAGCTGAACATGATCACAGCCCCTGCTTCTGTTCATAAGGGATAGGCTTACTGTTAATTGACAGGCTTTGGCATCTTACCAAAAGGAAAAAAGAAAAAAAAAGTGGCAGTGAGAGAAGAATGGACTAATACAGCCCCAGAGGATGTTCCTGACAAGTTAATTTGGGAATGGGGTATTGCAGGAAGGGGGAGAAGGGCAGGGGGAAAAAAGGTTGCTTCAAACTCCATGCAAATGGGAAAACAGTTTTAATTTGTTGTGTTAAGAAGCACTTTAATGAATCCAAGGCATTTTTAAAATAGTTTAAAGTATTAATAATAAAACAGCAATACACAGGAAGATTACTGTAGGAATGGCATCCTATTCTTCCCAAGCTTTTTTTGTGGGGGGGGGGGGATGACTCCAACTCAATGTTGATCCTTGGCGATTGATACAACAATACAATAGCAGAGTTGGAAGGGACCTTGGAGGTCTTCTAGTCCAACCCCCTGCCTAGGCAGGAAACCCTATACAATTTCAGACAAATGGCTATCTAACATCTTTTTAAAGACTTCCAGTGTTGGGGCATTCACAAATTCTGGAGGCAAGTTGTTCCACTGGTTAATTATTCTAACTGTCATGCAATTTCTCCTTAGTTCTAAGTTGCTTTTCTCCTTGATTAGTTTCCACCCATTGCTTCTTGTTCTGTCCTCAGGTGCCTTGGAGAATAGTTTAATTCCTCTTCTTTGTGGCAACTCCTGAGATACTGGAAAACTGCTATCATGTCTCCCCTTGTGCTTCTTTTTATTAAACTAGAAATACCCAGTTCCTGCAACCGTTCTTCATATGTTTTAGTCTCCAGTCCCCTAATCCTCTTTGTTGCTCTTCTCTGCACTTTATAGAGTCTCCACATCTTTTCTACATTGTGGCGAACAAAACTGAATGCAGTATTCCAAGTGTGGTCTTACCAAGGCATTATAAAGTGGTATTAACACTTCACGTAATCTTGATTCTATACTTCTGTTTATGCAACCTAAAACTGCGTTGGCTTTTTTGGCAGCTGCTGCACACTGCTGGCTTGTATTTAAATGGTTGTCCACTAGGATTCCAAGATCCCTTTCACAGTTACTACTATTGAGCAAGGTTGTTCAGACCAATCCCTGCAATGTTCTTTAGATTTTTGGGAGTCGTTTGACTTCCCTTCTTTCTAGAGCTGAGAGAACTGGCCCAAAGTCACCTGGCTGGGTTTGTGCCTAAGGTAGGACTAGAACTCACAATCTGTCAGTTCCTACTTTGTTGCTTTAAATACTACACCAAACTGTCTCCTAAGTTCTTAGCTTTCTATTTGTTTTAATGAGTTTTCACGTTACTTGACTCCCGATGGCTTCCAATATACCTGATTGTCAATACTTTAAAATGTCCATTGTGTAATATTATTAAAATAAAGGTAAAACTTGGAAAAAATAACATAGTACAAAATATGTGAAAAGCAGCTACGAAAATCATTTAAAATCTTCGGTAAATACCGGTAAATAGATAACAATAATCACAATTCAAATGCTCTTCTAACTAATTCTGCTTTGAACATATTAATCATATTTTAATAAAGTGAGCTAATAGCGTTATGGAGGGTAATATAGTACATAGCTTTGAGGGAAAGGCTCTTTATAGGTAGTGAGTATTTTAGTTTTCTGTTCTTCCTAAATTTGCCTTTGCTAAGGAGCACCTGAGAGACTCTATTTGTTCTGACCGAGGCTTCCCAAGAGCATGAAACAAACTTTCCTTGGGACTGGTCCATGTTCCTCCCCAACCTCCTCACTGGCTGAATCTGCTGCCAGCATCGCAGGCCAGAGGCTATTCCCTTCATTCCCTTGACCTTGCAAAAGTGAAGAATCATCTAAAGGTTCTCCAGAAATACATTGGTATGGGGTAGTCAGGACTATTTAGAGAAGATTGATCTGGAGATACCTCAGATCCAAGACATGCGTGGCTTCAAAGGATAAAATCAGAACTTTGAGTTGTATACAAAAGCTAATAGAACTCCAGTGCAGGATTTGGAACATAGATGCAATGTGCTCATGTTGGCATATATATAAAACAACGCTTGGAGTGCTGCATTCTGGATACTTTCTAAGGACAAACCCATGTATAAAGCATTAGAGTAGTCCAGGTGAATGATGATCAGAGCATGAGTCACTCTTATAAGGTCCTCACATTCCAGGTAAAGCTGCAATTGGTACATAATCAAAGCTGAAGTAAGGCTTTCCTGGTGACGACCTTCATTATCTGAAGTTAGCAATGTTTCCTTTCTTGTTGCTTTGGTAATGGATCTCTCTCTCCTCTCTCTATCAAGATCATCCTCTTTACTCTCTACATCATTTGTTCACCATACAGAAGTGCCAGGTGGCAGCCCGATTCTTCTGGACCAGGAAACTTCTCCCAGCAAGTTCAAGACCTAAAATAACCCTCAGAGAAGAAAGTAAGGACCGATTTCTGGTGGATTGCTTCACTCAAAGCATCATTGAAGTGAGTGCCCTTTGAAGCTTTGCACATCCATAAAATATACTAAGTGCCGTAAATAAATAAGATTTTAACTCAACAGGCCCTTTGGTTTTTGACTAGAAATGATGTACATTGATGATTTTTTTTTTTTCTAATCCCATAATTTTCCATAATGGAAGTTTAAAAAAGCCCTGAGTCCTTATTCCAGGCACATAAGATTAATTTTGTGTTTCACTTTGGAGACAGGGAAAGCCTCTTTATTACTGCTGACATTTATAATTGTGGAAGGGACTAAGTGCTGATTCTGAGAGGGTCTCAGACTATACAGATTCAAAAACATTGCAATTAAATATATTAGAAGACACTTACAGATATGCAGCCAATCAGCTTGCTCAATTAGTAAATATTCTAAGCCCTATAATTTTACATAAAGAGTGACCCATGCTGTGAGGAATGTTTACTAGATTGATTTGTTGGATAATTAGACTCAGGAGAGATAAATGTTCCATAAGTGTTTGGGGAATGTATTGTGATATGCCCTCACACTGATACATAAGTGGGGGGTTGGTACTGGTTTCTTCAACTTCTGAAGTCCATTTCTAGCTGTTTCTTCCATCGTGCCTTTCACTCACCTGCATTTTGAAAGTCCATGCAAGATGGAATTCAGAAAAAAAATTGAGTTTCAATTATTAGAATAAAATTTAAATTAGAATGGAATACGAGGAAGTCCTTATTTTCAACGTCTTCAGAAGAAAAACCAAGAAAGTCCAGTGGCCTCCTGAAAAAGCACCTTTGGGACTCCTTATTTTGGCTGTAATTTTAGTCAAATCATGCCTCTTATAAACTTAAGACATTAACTAAGGATACAGTTTAAAGGATATAAAGTTCTGTGTTTTACTCCCATCGACTCTAACTGATGCACTGAATCGATAAACCAGTCTTGCCCAAGCACAGGTCCTCTGAACGTATTGTGATTCTAATTTAATACATCTCGGGGTGGTGGTGGTAGATTAGGTTGGGGAAGGCTGATATAAGCAGTGCAGCGCAGGGTGGACCTTCTGTATAATCATGTTGCTACAGAGAGACATAGTAAAGAACTTTGCAATTGCATTGTTTTGCTTAATGACCAAAGGGAAGTAAGTTTGTCAACCTGGTGGCAGTCAATAATTTTCCACTTAGCAACCATGTTGCTGGTCCCAATTGTGTTCACTAAAGCAGGGGTCTCCAACCTTTGCAACTTTAAGTCTGAAGGACTTTGCTGGCTGGAGAAGTCTGGGAGCTGAAGTCCTTCAGACTTAAAGTTGCAAAGTTTGGAGATCCCTGCACTAAAATGAGGACTATCTGTCGTGCTCAGATTTGCATTTCTCTGCTAAGCAATGCTCGTAGTATGCAGAGAACTCTGAACCCTAGAAATGGAATATAATATAAAAATCAACATTATATAATAAGACTATCACTTTTTAATGTATTTCAAAATGTTTGTAGTGTTGGGAACCTTCCATTATCTGTATCACATATAACAAATAGCATCTTTAGTAATGTCTCAGCTTTCTTCCCCTTTCCTTTAGGCATGTTTCTAGTTCAACAGTATAGGTGCTGGGGCTATATTTAATAAAATATGTATGTATGCATGTATACATGCATGCATGCATGTATGTATGTGAGATATATATACAATAATACAATAGCAGAGTTGGAAGGGACCTTGTAGGTCTTCTAGTCCAACCCCCTGCATGGGCAGGAACCTTATACCATTTCAGACAAATGGCTGTCTAACATCTTTTTAAAGACTTCCAGGGTTGGGGCATTCACAACTGCTGGAGGCAAGCTGTTCCAGAGGTTAATTGTTCTTACTGTTAGGAAATTTCTCCTTAGTTCTAAGTTGCTTCTCTCCTTGGTTAGTTTCCACCCATTGCTCCTTGTCCTGCCCCCAGGTGCCTTGGAGAAAAGTTTGACTCCCTCTTCTTTGTGGCACCCTCTGAGATATCGGAACACTGCTATCATGTCTCCCCTGGTCCTTCTCTTCATCAAACTAGACATACCCAGCTCCTGCAGCCGTTCTTCATATGTCTTAGTCTCCAGTCCTCTAATCATCTTGGTTGCTCTTCTCTGCACTCTTTCCAGAGTCTCCACGTCTTTTCTACATCGTGGCAACCAAAACTGTATGCAGTATTCCAAGTGTGGCCTTACCAAGGCACTATACAGTGGCATTAACACTTCACGCGATCTAGATTCTATCCCTCTGTTGATGCAGCCTAGAACTATTTCCTAATTGCCCATCTACTCAGAGTGAGGCCTTGGGTGGTGTACAATATAATCAATATATACGCAATGTATAAAATTAACATGAAAATCAGAACTAATTTAAGATTTAAACAATTTAAAATTATAAAAATAACACAAAATTTCAAAAGGTAAAGAATCCCAAGATGGGGAGCGGACAGCAGTTATTATTATGGATGGGGGTGTTTTGTCATGGGGCCAGCAAAGCCCATGGTTGTCTGCGCCCCTGGGTCCCTCATACCAAGTTTTGTTCTTTTTTCAGAAGGGCAAGAAATTGGGAGCTTTCCTCACCTCTAAGAGCAAAATATTCCACAGTGCAAGGGCACCAGCAGAGAAGGCAAGCTTCCTAGACTGACCCGGTCTGTAGCTGATGTGATGGGGTAAAGCCTGTTCCATAGGTAGTCTTGCTCTATGCCATGGGGGGCTTTATAGGTGATGGCCAATACCTCAAATAGAACCCAGAAGCAAACTGGCACCCAGTGAAGTTTACAGAGGTTTACAGAGTAAAGATGTTCTATGTGCCCTTCTACACCAGCTGAAGCATCTGGATACTTTTCAAGGGTAGCCCTGTGTAGAGCACATTGCAAAAGTCCAATTGGAAGACGACCGGGCCATGCATGACTGAACAGAAGGCCTTCCTGTCTTAACTGTGGAGTTAAGAAAAGGCCTTTCTGGCTACAGCTTCCACCTGCACTTCAGGAGGAGGAGTGGTGAGTCCAAGAGGACCTCCAAGTTATGGCCCAGGTTTGTCTGGGATAGTACAACTACATCCAGAATCAAAGATGATAAACTCCTGGATGTAGAGCCATTCCATCTTATGGGGATTCAGTTGAAGCCTGTTGTTCCCCATCCAGGCCTCCACTTCTACTTTATCCCTCACTTTACTCAGGATGCAGACATATGGCTGGGTATAATCAAAATATTGGTGATACCTCATCCTGTGATGATGGATGATCTTGTCCAGTGGTTTCATGTAGATCAGGGGTGTCAAATTCAATTTAATTGAGGGCCATATCAAGGTTATATTTGACCTCAGGGGAGGGGTATGGGGGGCATGGCTTGGGTGGACGTGGCCAGCTCGATGCCAGTCATTTCAGGGGCACCTATGCCTGAGTGCTCTGCCAGTGAAAACGGGTTCCCGAGCGCCATATTCGGCTGCAATGGCCTCCTGCAACCCTCTGCCAGTGAAAATGGAGCTCAAGAGGGCAGCCCTCCCGAGCTCTGTTTTCATTGGCAGAGGCACCATAGGCTGGTCCTTCGCTGTTTCCAGGGCAGCCCTGTGGGCCAGATCTAAGCATCCTGCAGGCCTGATTCAGCTCCTGGGCCTTGAGTTTGACACATCTGATGTAGATTTTATAAAGGAGCAGAAAGAACCCTCAGCTCTGTGGCACCCCTCAAAGTAGGGGCCATGAGCTGGACCTCTTTCTCTCTCTTCCCACCAATTTGGACCCATTTTGGAGGAAGGAAGGAATGAGCACAAAACTGTGCTGCCCACCCCCAACGCCCTAAATCTCCCCAAAAAGATATAATGGCTGACAGTATTGAAAGCCACTGAGAGATCAAGAAGAGCAAAGATGGATGCACCACCTGTTCCTGCCAGAGATCATCCATGAGTGCAACCAATGCAGATTTAGTCCCATATCTGGGTCTAAAATCTGACTGAAAGGGATCCAGATAATCTGTTTCCTCCAGGGCTAATGCTGTATTCTCAGCTTCTTACTTGCAAATGCCCCAGAGCTGCTAGTTTGATAGATTAACAGAATAACAGAGTTGGATGGAACCTTGGAGGTTTTCTAGTCCAATCCCCTGTCTAAGGTAGAGATCCTTATTACAGATTAATGCAAATGTAATGAATATACCTAGATGACTAGCAGGATCCAACAAATCATTTGGAGCACAAAAGGAGAAAACTCAATTATTTTTTTAAAATGTTCGTTAAAAAGAGGGGACTAAGAGAAAAAAGAGCTTACATTTCCTCATTATGCCTGGAAATATTTAAAGTACAATGATTCCAATAAGAAGGAATATATTCGACAATCAAAAGAAGGTCATACTTAATCCAGAAAATAATGGCATGGCCACATTCAGAAAGCTGAAGGAGAAAGAAGGGCCTAAATGTTGGGCAGAAAACGTTCAAGTTGGTGTTGAAGGAGAATTTTGAAATTGTCTTCACATCTAAATTTACTACAGAAATGTAGCATCACAGTGGGAAATATTCCGGAGAATGGCATTGTTTTTCTTTTAGGTACACCTTCATACAGCATCTTTTCTGCAGAAGTAGAAATCAGCCAAAGAGCTGATTTGATTTTTTATTGTTCCCTTTTTGATTTTTCAGAATATAAGGATTCTACATCTATCGAGCCATTACTTTTGCCACCTCTAACTTGACTATGTACCTAGATTCAAGCTCTATTCAAAGAAGATTTTACCTTTATCTTTTTTCAAGGAAGTGTACTGGAGAGGTCCACTTTTTCTCTGTACACATTAAGATGGATGTACACCTTTGCTTAGAAGGGGTTACTCACCTGACTTCATAACAAATTGAAAGAGTATTTAATTACCCTTGATTTTGAGCACTTTATCTACTGTATATTATCTAACTGGTAAAAAGCTTTCCAACTTGTATATAATCATTCTTTCATTTGAGCTTTATATCTCAATTGCCACTTGTACCAAGGGCACGAATTCCACATCCAAGATCTACAGAAGAGAGCTTTTAGAAACAGTCTCTCTCTTTTAAAATAGTTTTGGCTGTAGTTCAATTCTCCAAGTTATGGCCAAGATACTTATAGGAAGTGCCACCAAACTATGCGTGGGTATTGTATGTTTATAATCTCTCTCTTTTGAAACAATATTAAACGGTGGCAGGTATTTTGAACCTTGATGTAGGGCTGAGGACCAGAGAAGGTTCTATTCAGCAGCCAGACAGATACAGGGAGTCCGTCTGCTGTCATTTCATGGGTTCCTGACAAACTGAAGGGATACAGTAAATGCAATTATATAAATAATTTATATGGCCTAGAACAGTGATTCTGGATGGTGCATAAAGATTAGGTAAAGGTTTCCCTCACACATATGTGCTAGTCATTCCTGACTCTAGGGGGCGGTGCTCCTCTCTGTTTCAAAGCCGAAGAGCCAGCACTGTCCTAAGGCATTCTCCATGATCATGTAGCCAGCATGACTAAACGCCAAAGGCACATGGAACAATAGGAACCCACCAAAGATGGTTCCTATTTTTCTACTTGCATTTTTATACGCTTTTGAACTGCTAGGTTGGCAGAAGCTGGGACAAGTAATGGGAGCTGACTCTGTTATGTGGCACTAGGGATTTGAACTGCCAAACTGCCAACCTTTCTGATCGACAAGCTCAGCGTCTGAGCCACCGAGCCACCACATCCTTTTATATTAAGATTAAAATAAATAAAATAAATAAAACCTAACAATTAAAACAACAATCACTTTTCCTCTGTAAATTCTATTAGTTTCTTATTTAATTTCTTAATTAAACTTTTTTGACGTTCACTCTGGTTTGAGCCATTGTCTTTGAATCTCAGAACCTGGTTGGACATCAATCCCCCAACCCAAGATATAGGATAGACTTTCTCAGGGAGGGAATTGTACCATTAAGTCTAACTGTGATATCAAAACAAAATATTCTGAGACATTGTAATGATGATCGGCAAGAGTATATAGAATATATAGAATCTTATGGTTGCTTCTTGCTACTTGCAGGTCTATTCAAAGTCTGCCCACAGCAGGAATCTTGATTCCACCTTGATTCCACCTAAGATAAATCTCTACCTAAACTGTGTCTGAAAACCTCCAATTATGGAGCACCCATAACTTCCAAAGGCAGACTGTTCCATTGCTTTACAGCATTGTAGTCAGGAAATTATTTTTTATTTCAAGTTTCAGTCTTCTTCACTTCTAGTATTGGAAGATTGCTATCATGTCTCCCCCTACCTTTCTATTCTTTAGGCTAAATGAACCCAGTTTTCCTTACCAATTCTTCATAGAATTTAGTTTCCATACCCTTAGCATCGTTCTCATTTTCCTTGTACTCTTTCCAATTTCTCAGTAACCTTCTTGCATTGGATACATTATTTCAGGAAGTTTGTAAGTCAACACCATCACCCCTCTTCCCCAGGTAAAGAATTGAAATTGATTAGGCAGCTTCAGAGTAGAGATTATTTGCTGGTTCTTCAAGTTATATGGTGTCAGCCCTCCTTCTCTCATTTTACTGGAAAAATTAGTCTTCTTTCCTGTGTTCCTTCTGAAATCCTTTTGTCTTCCTATAAATCAGTCCCTGTACCAGAGGAGTAGAAGATAGCTAATGTTACCTTTAAAAATAAAAGGTTTCAAAGAAAGGTCCAGGAAATTATAAAACAGCCAATTTAATCTCTCTTACAGGCAAATTGATAGAAAAAACATCATTAAATAAAAAGTAATCAGTATGGATTCTGCAAAAGTAAATTCTGCCTTATTGGTCTTCTAGAACAGGGGTCTCCAACCTTGGCAACTTAAGTCTAAAGGAATTCAGCTCCCAGACTTCTCCAGCCAGCTTTGCTTGGGAGCTTGAAGTCCTTCAGACTTAAAGTTGCCAAGGTTGGAGACCCCTGTTTTAGAACTCAAAGAGGTTATTGGCTGCTCTGACAGATCTGATTGTCAGCATCGAAACTTGGATTTTCAACAGTTGACAGCATTCCTCGCTGAAGCCTTTTGAGTAAATTTAACAGTCATGGGATAAAAGGACCCGTTATTGAATCCATTACTTAATGGAGTGCTATCCAGTTAAAAGCAGAAAGTAAAGTATAAGCAGAAATGGACAGTGTTTGCAATGAAGGGAATAAGAAGTGGAGTCCTTCAAGGATTTATTTAGTTTACACATTTTAATTTGTTCACAAATGATCTGACCCAATGGAGCAGGTCTACTTTTATTTGATATAATATAATCTTTATAATTTGAAGAAAAGAAAATGATAAAATCACCTTTAAATAGCGCTTGAATCTAGACACATTTATGTGGTAAGAAAACAGCTTTAGATCTCCCATTGAAAGGAACTGTGGAAGCCACAGTCTCACTAGCAGAAAGCAAGCTGGGAAACGGAGGAAGAGAGCTTATGCTAGTATCCTCCAGGTATGTTGCTTCATTCATGAGTCAAAGAATTGTGCTTGATATTTATAGCAGGAAATATAGCATGAGACAGTCAATCAATACCTTAACAAACAATGTCTTTTGTTAACAATCTTGCCTGAATAATTCAACAAAGGCAGAAAAGGTGGTTAGTCTTAGTGTTCTTCTTTATCAAAAAGCCTATTTGGCAAAATATTCCTTAAATAATGAATGGGGAAATGGTAACATGCTTAGAAATGACACTAATGAGTGATATCTATATGTATATGCACCTTTTGTCTCTCTCTCTGTGTGTGTGTGTGTGTGTGAGTGTGTGTGTGTACAGAGGGGCAAAGAGAATACATTTCTGAAGCTCAAAAGGACATGCTCTGTGGAACTATCGATAGGCAATATATCCTCTTTTCAAGTCTTATCTTCAGGGGGCCAGGACTCAAATGTGCCAGATAGTTCCAATGTTCAACACAGATTTCATCTGTGCAATTTTCTCTGAGATTTATGTGGCTTCCAGTTTTTTTGTCCCATTATATTTAACAGATTTGTTAGGCTGATTCCTTACATGCTTCTTTTTTCCTCTTCTTTTTTGGGAGAAACCTTATCACACACCAGTGCAAAAAAATAAATAAATTCACTTATCAACAAAAGGAGACTAACTGAATGTTCTTCTGTCATCTCCTTGATACCCAACTTTAATGTGAATTGCTTACAACTGTTGCCACTTGAAACACTAAAGAGCTTCATGTTTGCATTTATTTCTAGATCAAGTGGGGGAGGGGGGAGACTTAAAAAAATTAAGTTGTACAAAATAATTCTAGGGTCCCTTAATAAGATGGGTGGAAACACTTATAAACAACCTTGCAATTTGATTTTTAGCAATGTATTTTGAATTATCTTTGCAGAAAGGAATGAAATGTTAGCAATAAAAACACCAGGAAACTGGGAACCCCTGCAGAAATCACTGATGAAGTTAGTTTTGCATAGAGGTAGTCCTTGACTTACAACAGCTCCTTTAGTGACCGTTCAAAGTTATAATGGCACTGAAAAATGTGACTTATGACCATTTTTCAGTTACGACCAGGGGTGGGTTTCTGCAGGTTCGCACCTACTCGCAAGAACCGGTTGGTGAAATTTAGAGAACCGGTGAGAGGGGGTTCCACCGGCGTACTTGGAAGTAAATCTGGCCCACCGCTGCCAGTGACCCAACGGGAAGGAAAGGAAAGGAAGGAAAAAAGGAAGGAAGAAAGGAAAGAAGAAAGAAAGAAAGAAAGAATTTATCATCACAATTGAGTCCAAAATTTTGGTTGCTAAGCAAGAGCGTTGTTAAATGAGTTTCACCACATTTTAAAAGGTGGCCACTCCCACCTGTCACATGACTGCCAAGCCACGCCCACAAAATAGGCCACACCTACAGAGTAGGTTCTAAAAAATTTGAAACCCACCCCTGGTTACAACCTTTGTCTCATCCCATGATCATGTGATCAAAATTCATATGTTTGACAACTGGTTCATATTTATGGCCGTTGCTGTGTCCCAGAGTCGTGTGATAATCTTTTATGATGTTCTGATGGGCAAAGTCAAGGGGGAAGCTGTTCTGACTCCCTCCTTCACAAGACAAATGACTAAACTGACTGATACGTGGCAGCTTGCCCGGACTGACCTCGACTAGGCCTGAAGATTCTTTTTTTTTTTTAAAGAATTTTATTGGTTTTCAAAATATACATGGGGAAAAGGTGTAAGGTAAATATAACATTTTGGTAGCTCCCATGCCGGTGGTGTTAGTCCTCCCAAGACTTCACAAATTTACAATTTTAAAAATAAAGGATAAGCATATACAGGGTTTATATTGTGTAGTCCATACATTCAATCATTTTTTTTGCCATTTTCTCTTGTATCGACAATTGCAGTAAAATTTCAAATAAAATCATTTTTGAGATCTAAGTCTTTTCGATATTGATTCTTCTTCCTCGTCGTCGGGCGGGGCCATCGCCCCCTTTGTTCCCCCATCTTCATCTCCTAGGAGGGAAGAGTGTTTTTGAAGAAAGGCTTCCGCCTCGCTTAATGTTTTAACTCTTACTCTGCCCCCCTCCCAGAAGATCAGCATTCCCTCTGGCAATGACCACTTGAACCAAACTCCTTTTTTGTATAATTTCTTAGACAAGAAAGAATATTTCCTTCTTATTTCTCTAATTTTTTTCGGAATTTGTTTCAAAATGGTTATTTCTTTATCTTGATACTTTAAAATTCCATCCCGTTGGGCCCTCGATATCTCATCCCTTGTGGACCTCCTAAGAAATTTAACATAAACTTCTCTTGGTACATTATGCATTCTAGCATATGCTGAATTAATTCTATAAACCAGGTCCATATCCCACCAGAGTTGTTCTTTATCTCTTTTAAGGTATTCTGCTAACATTGTACTCATAACAACTTTAATATCTTCATTTTCTGACTCTGGTATGTTCTGGAACCTGAGAAAAAAATGACATTTTTTGAAATTCAATTTTAGTCATGTAACTTCCTAGTTCTAAATTCCCCTTCCAGATCTCCTTAACCTCTTCTCCCATCTCGGCCGCTGCCCCCTCCAACATCACAATTTTTTGTTTATTTTCAATTGTACTTTGTTGTGTTTCCTTGAGTTCTATTTTAAATCTGTCATTTCTTTCCGCAATTTGTTCACGTGTTTCATAATTTCCTGAAACATTTCTTTAACCGACAGTTCCTGTGAGCTCTCTCCAGCAGATTCTTTCTGCAACAGTGAAGAAATCTTCAGCTGTGTACTTGGACTGGAGACAGCTGAGGACGGGGCGGAAGTTGACTTTCCTGTTGGTGGCTTTTTGGGACCCATTTTCTCAATTCTAAGTTTTAAATTGGTAGAAGAAATGCCGTCAGAGAAGCGGATGGTCGAGACAGCCTGAGGTATCGGAGCAATCCAAATGGGAATCCAGTCTTAAGAGTATATTAAAAAAAAAGAAAAACCATATAATCCACATCCAGGAGTCCACATATTGGGAGAGACTTACGAGCCTCTGGGAGAGATGTTAAAAATAAAAGTTTTAAGTCCTTCGATGGTAGTTATAGAGGAACAAGCTTCATTAATGGAAGGGAGTTATAAGCAGAGAACAAAGAGGAGCCATCTTGCCTCGCCCTCTAACAGGAAGAAAAGTGAAAGTTCCATTTTACTTTTTTAAAAGAACTCCATGACAAATTGTTGCAACTGCGATATCATAAATACAGTTCTTGCCCATAGTTTATTCAAATGGCAAGTTAGTCCCTTTTTTCTCTCCGTTCCATTATGGAGAGAAGTTGTTTAAGTGCCGCTTCATCCGAGGGGGGGGGGGTTAAACAGGAAAAACCTCCCCCTCCAATCTCCATTTAAAGTTGATTGAATTGGAACTCACAGTATTCTGTCGCTTGTCCTCCGGGTGCAGACCAAGAGATTAGGGAGAACCCTCCATCTCTGGCATTCCAGCCACTCTTTTCATTCAGCTATCATTCCCAGGATCCATCGGCGAAGGGGCAGAGTTTGCCCCCCCTTTCTGCTTCCCAGCTCCTGGGGCGAGGCTGGGAGCACCCCACTGGCCGACTAGGCCTGAAGATTCTTAACGAAAGAACTTGACATACTCTTCAGATGATACGTTGTTTCCTGCAAACCTACCCTTCACAGAGGATTTCTTTTAAAGCCTCTTGGGAGGGGCCGGTCAATCAGGCAGTTGATACTGATTACCTCCTCCGGTTGCGTCTCTCTTCTAATTGATGCTGCCTTCTCTCGATCCTCCTAAGCCTGACATCAGGGACAAACTGGGTTTGATCCTCCCCACTACACCAAGCCTCAGATGCTTCCTGATGCCTAGTAGGGCTCTCTGCTCTCTCACTCTCGGCCGCCTCCTCTAGAGCAGACTCCTAGGACTCCTCACTAGAGGAGTCCATCAGCAGCTCATCCGGAGCCGGCGGGGCCACAACAGAAGCCATATTCACTTAACAGCCACGTTACTGACTTATCAACTGCAGTGATTCACTTAACAACTGTGGCAAGAAAGGTCATAAAATAGGGCAAAACTCACTAACAAATGTCTCACTGAACAACATAAAGTTTGGGCTCAATTTTGGTCTTAAGTCAAGAACTACTTGCACTTTGTGCACTCTGATCCTGCCCTGCTGCTATTATTGTTACACTAACTTTGTGCTGTTGATAGAATGGCTCCTTTCTCTATCAAGATGGGCCACTTATGCAATGAGTCTGTTGTGGTTTTCTTCATCTTGCCTAAGCAAACCTATTAATTTATTAATTATACAAGATCAATTAAAGAAAAAGAATGAATAAAACATATAAAAAGGAGAGAGTGACAAAGAAATGTGTAAGTATTATTAACTTAACGTAAAAGCTTTCAAGTGAGATTAATAACATTTGTATATTAGCATGTTTTATATCAATTTTGAAGTTTTAGCTCAATACTAATATAAACTTAAATTTAAATCAGGCTATGGTACAATAATTTTCAAGTTAACTATAATCAAGTTAACTCAAAGTTTTAAAGCAAGGTAAAGAATTTGCAAGTATTTCTGCTTAATCTTGGAAATTTGCCAGTTTTAACAGGTTGTCTTTAAAAATGAATATTATAATCTTAGATTAAGGGATAGCTAAACATTCAGTAGAGTGTGAACCTATTTATAAGATTATTATTCAAAACTATTTCATTGGTTTTGGTTTATGTCTGAACTAGACCATTCTGGCAAAGATGTTAACATTAGCTAATAAATAAACTCAATTACATGCTCTTCTTTAGGGCTAGTCTAGAGGTTGAATTTTTGGCTACTATTTTTCCTATTATTCATATTGATTACGTTTTAAATATAACTCATTCTGAATTCATTTTATGCAGTGTAGGCAACATTGAAATTTAGACATAGGTTCTTAAGAATAGAATGGCATAAAAGGATCCATCTCTCCTCTGCCACTATCTATATTCTCCTGAAAAAAAGCCCCAACAGCTGGATGATGTGTCGGTACATCCTGAATAAAGTAAAATAGGAGATGTAGGAAGAGAAAGGATTTTCCAAACTTGATTGATGGCAGTCGAAGCAAGCCCACCATTCTTTCAGAAGACTCTGCAGCTTTACACTATAATCCAGGGGGATTTGGATGTGGAAAGGTCAAGTGGATACACAAGGGTTTTTTGAAGCTTTTTGGCTTAAGATATCTATGGATCCAAGCTCGAGGAAGCCAATACATTCATGAACCAACGTAGTGGAATGTTTACAGTATTCAGTTGAGGTTTGGGAAACTCACGTTGAAATCTCATCTTAGTCATCAAAGCTCCAGTTATCGTCTCTCAGCCAGCCAGAGTGATAGTTGTAGTGCAAGGAGATGTACATAGCATTTCTACCTCCAACTGAAGAAAAGTTGGAGGTAGGAATGCTATGTACATCTCCTTGCACTTAGAGAGAGAAATCAAGTTTTATTTACTGTTTTTTTTAAAAAAATCTTGAAGCTATTAAAAACCACTTTAGAAGAAAAAGTACAGAAGAAATAAGCCAGTAAATAAAAGTTCCTGGTGAAATATTATTTTAACAGATATTGGCAACAAAAAAAGTAATTCTAATCAAGTGATGAATTACTATCTTTTATCTGCTCATCTAAATAATTTTGCCTTTTGAACTGAACAGGACTGAACTGAACAGCATTGAAGTTTACTTCAGACTATGACTTGGATGTTATAGTCATAATAAACAAGCATGCATTAAATATATAACACATATATATCAGCTCTGCTTATACTCATGCTTTCTTCATATCCTGCACATGAAGAGAAGTGGACTAAAATAATGAGCTCGGTTAAGAAAGCGAAGTGATCAAAACAAAAAAGCCTCAATTATGCTTGCTCAAGAATTCAGTATTTGTTCTCAGAAGGGGGTGCTGTTACCTCATTTAATTTTCTGTATGTGGTATGTTAAATTATTTGGAAATCCACTCTTATCATTTTTTTCTTTATTAGCTTTTATGCTCTGGTGTTTAACTTGAATCACTAGAACCCAACACAATTCAGATTTACTGAGAAAAAGATCCCATTGAATTCACTGATACTTGAATCTAAGTAAGCTTGCCTAAGATTGTGACAACTGTTCTTCTGTTTTTAGACTGGAGTGTATCTTTTCCTTCAGCAAATCCACCATTTAGCTGACATCTATTGATAAATATATATATATTGAACTCAGAATATTTTCTAAGCAATAGGAAACATTGAAATGTATTATTATTATAATTCTGTGGTTAATCTTTGGTAAGATTCACAGCCTTTGGGGCTGGTTGGTAGCTCAACAACTCGAGTCCTAACCAAGGACCTAGGAACTGTCAAGGTAACGTCAGAGGATATAAGCTGTTCCAAGCAGGGTGGCCCTTTGTAGAGTCAGAATGCTCAAGTCCGGCATGCCTAGAACCTCCACATAGCGAGGCAGTCCCCTAGGTATTGCTCCAAGGGCTCCAGTTCCGAGTTAGTTTTTGGTCAGCTTTGCCTTCAATACTTTTCAAGGCAAAGCTGACCAAAAACTAACTTGGAACTGGTTAAGATCAGGAGTACTGAAAAAAGAAACAGAAGGCTTTATTTTGGCAGCACAAGAACACGCCTTAGCCACAAACTGCATGAAGGCAAAAATTCAACGTTACCACCAACAGTAAATGTCACTTCTGAAATGAGAAAGATGAGACAGTCGACCACTTGATCAGTGGGTACAGCAAACTTTCACAAACTGACTATCTACAACGCCATGACCACGTTGCTAAGACCATTCACTGGAAATTGTGCCAGAGGTTTGGATCTGAGTACAGCAAAAACCACTGGGAACATCAGGTTGAGAAAGTTTCAGAAAATGAGAAAGTCAAGATCTTGTGGGACTTCAGAATTCAGACTGTCAGACACTTGGCGTGCCACACACCTGACATAACAATAGTTGAAAAGAAAAAAGTATGGCTCATTGACATTGCAATACCTGGTGATGCACGAATTGAAAATAAGCAGCAAGAAAAGATCATAAAGTACTGGGACTTGCAAATTGAAGATGAGTGACTGTGGAAAAAGAAATCATGTGTTGTCCTGATTGTAATTGGAGTCCTTGGAGCAATACCTAAAGGGCTGCCTCACTATTTAGAAATTCTAAATTTACTGGACTTCAGCTGAAGTCCTTCAGACTTAAAGTTGCAAAGGTTGGAGACCCCTGGTTTATAGTATTGAATAGCCCTTGTTGGTATCTACAGACCTTTCTCCTCTACAGGTACTTATAGTATTTTATTTATTTGTTTTATTAAATTTTTATGCCACACATCTCCCCTATAAAGTGACTTTGGATGGTTTACAGATTATAAAAAGATAAAAAGAAAAGTAATTGACATATGAAAACTATGTAAATTAAGTAATTTAAAACTATACAAAACAGTAGGCTACCTAAGTAGAGAGCTCCTGCTTTCATAGAACGACATTCAGAAATATGGCTGATGCTAAAACTGTTCCTGTCAGCAAAACTGGGACTATCAAAATCTACCCCACAGAACCTCAAAAATTGCAGAGTAGATTTTAGAGATATGCAAGAAGCTGTTGGAACCAGGGGAGGAAAGAAAAATCTACTTCACTTATGCCTGGAAGCATCAAATGTGCAGCGATTTCAGACTGGATTATAGTACTGACTAATTAGCATCTTCCTTTTTGTACTCTCTGGGAAATGTGCAGTAACGTGGCTTTGTTTTCTCTCGCAGACCATCTTTTCTGAAACTATGCACATCAGTCAAACAGCTGATTTGATTCTTTTTTTAATGTTCCCTTTTGATTTTTCAAAACATAAGGAAACTGTCTATCAAGACATTGGTTTGGCTATTTATGACTTTTTATTTCAATATTATTTCTCTCCCCCCCCCCCCCAGTTTTCCTTTCTTGCACAGGCTAGGTACTTAATGTAGTAATGGGACTCTAATCATTGACAGATATCTTTATAACAAATTGTTATTACAATATTGTTTTGATTTATTTAAGTCTGATTATGCAACTCCCTAAAATGGGAGTACTTCAAATTTATTTCTATCGAGGTGCTTCAGGCCGTACAAGAACAAGTTTATAGCAATTGTCTGCAACGCTTTAAGGCAGCTGCATCTTTTCTTGGGACTATTCTGTTGGGGGAAAGTGTGGCTGCTTTAAATCTTGCACTCTGATGTAACTTTCATGACTCTGAAGCGTCTTTCGAATCAAACAGTTCTGCCCAGCCACACAAAATATCCCATGAAACGTAACATGAAAGGATTTTCAAAAACCGTTGGCCTGGTACTGGAGTATAGTTAATCGCAAATGATAATCTTAATCCACAGACAATTTTACTTTTTGGATTTAGAAGTAACTTAATTTAATTTAATTTAATTTATTTCAATTTATATACCACGCCTTCTCCACCGAAGTGGACCCAGGGCGGTGCACAGGAATTTAAAACATACAATAATAAGATACAATAAATAAAATAAATAGATAAAAAGAATTAAATCACAGCCTGTGCTAAAAATTCCCCCTAAAAAATCTAACATCATTTACGTGTTAGGCAGAAACTATATTACAAGAGTCTAAACTATTACGCAAGACCAGCTTGTTGAAAAAAATATGTTTTAAGAATTATTCATTTCCAATGATTATGGATAATTACAGCTAAGCAACCTGGAAAAAAAATGTTTAGAGAAAAATATTATCTGCTTTTATCCTTTGGATATCTAAAGATAAAGGGTGTCCCTTGTTTATTCATGTCCAATTCTAGGAGGTGATGCTTATCTCTTTCTTAGGGGTCAGGGGTGCCCGAAGACACTTCTGTGGTCATGTGGCCAGCATAACTGTATGCCAAAATGTTCGAAACACTATTACTTCCCACCAAAGTGGTATCTACGGTATTTATCTATTGGCCTTTGCATGTTTTCAAACTGCTAGGTTGGCAGGAGCTGGGGCAAGTAATGAAAGCTCATACCATTGCACAGCACTGGGGTCTCAAACCCAAGCTGTCAGCTTTCTGGCTGACAAGCTCAAGGCCTTAACCACTGAGCCATCACACCCATATCAAACTGCAGGCAATGTTTTTAGACTAGTAGATTATGTGAAAATTGTACTTCTATGATGGTAGTTTGAGAAAAAAATTGACTACTACTTTGCATAGTGTGTCATAAGATCATATAATGAAATATAGGTGAATGTTTATAAAGTAGCCTTTTCCAATTAATTGCAAAAAATTGCATTTCAAAACAGAATAAAACCAGTAAAAGGACAAAAAAGTTGAAATATGCCCGCACTTAAAATTAGTCTCCGGTCCATCAGATAGACCTATCTGTAGACATTTTATGCAGACATTTATGGATATGTAATGAAACAGAGGGTGAATTTATTTTTCTAATGTCATTTATTGCTGCTTCCAAGACTTATTCTTATATAACAACAAAAAAAAATTAGGTAGAAGAAAAACGAACTCTGGCTTTTTAAAGTGTGAAAGACGACAGGTCAGAAAAGCATTTCAGAATAATTTTACACCTTTTAACCTTAAAAAAAATACTTTGCTGACAATTGAGAAAAGGCCTTAAAAGAAGTGCTGATCGGCATTCTCACAGCAGGGTTGCCATGTCCCATCATATAGCAGAGAGTTTCTGCATAATGTATCCTGTAATAAGAAGAGAGCGCTGCTGTAAATCGCAAGACTTGAGAAGCAGCTTTGAGAAAGTAGTCCTTGGCATGAACGGTGATTAGAGATGACACTGAAAGTTTGTCTTTTAAACCTCCTTTGTGCTCTATTAACAGCTGGCTTCAGCCTTGGAAGAAAATTTTCTCTATAATCACCATTTACCTGCATGTGCACCTAATATTTCTCAGTTTTTCTCTGCTTGGTTTTTATGCATGAATAGTCTTCATCAATGAACAAAGCTCAATCTAATTAAATGAACATTTTCTCTTTCTTCCCATTACTTAAAGTATTCGTTGTTTGGCAAATATCTTAACCGTATTCCGCATTTAAGAACCCGGATCTCAACCTTCTTAAAAAGAGCTACTAGTATTTAAATCACGATAAAAAAATTTCACGATAAAATCATCCTGAAATGAATAAACAGATATGAGATCATAGAGACTGCCTTTATCAATAAAAGCCATGATTCAACTCTGTCAAGCGAGTTGTTTTCCTATGTTGGGAAACACATTTCCACCACCAGCCTGTCCTTGTCATTGCTACCATCAGGAAGGGAGGAAAATCCAGAAGTTGGATCCCTGTTATGGGTTTTGCATAAGCAGTGCTTCTCAACTTTGACTACTGTAAGAGGTGTGGACTTCGATTCCCAGAATTTCTTAGCCAGTTTAGGGAATGGAAAGTACTCCCTTTTCTTGTGCAGATAGATGTCTGGTGCTGGCTTTACAAGGTGTACCAAGATACACTTTGGATGTTATATTAATCAGACAATATCAGGTTTCAGCTAACAGCTTCTCTTCCCCTGCCTTCTCTTGTTTGCAGTAGAACTGCCTAAATCACACATAAACACAGTCATTCTCTCTCTGTATCTGTCTCTGTCTATCTCTCTGTCTCTGTCTCTCTTTCTCTCTCTCTCATCCTTCCAGCTTCAAGCACAGAAGGCTGGTTAGAATACTTATTCCTTTCCCACCTGTCCATTTCATACTTAGCCAATGGAGGACTGAAACCTCTTTGGCAACTTAAAAAAAATCAGTTACTGCAAGCTGAATAATATACTGGCCTCTTATCACAACATGTCATCTCGCAAGAATTAGAAGAGGTGCACGGTTGCTACACTTGATCTGCCTAGGGTGGGTGCCTCGTCTTAATGTCAGTAACCAGTGTGATGGCCGTCTTGGGAGTTTTGAAAACCAAGAACAGGAAAATAAATTGACCAAGTTGCCTAGCTAACCACTCCTACCGTAATTATATCTACCCTGTTTTCCCCAAAATAAGACCTCCCCGGATAATAAGCTCAATCAGGCTTTTGAGCGCATGTGCTAAAATAAGCCCTCCCTGAAAATATTGCAACAGAACAGCAGCCATGAGGTGACCACTCTCGCTGCCTCCTGCACCTCAAAAATAATAAGACCTCCCCGAAAATAAGGCCAAGCCTTATTTCGGGGGTCAAAAGAAAATAAGACCCTCTCTTATTTTCAGGGTAACACAGTACAGTGGTACCTCGGTTCACGAACGCCTCTGTTCACGACCAATTCGGTTTACGAACAGAAATTTTCCAAAAAATGTGCTCCGGTTCACGAACACCGTTTCGGTTCACGAACGGAAAAGTTCGTAAAAAAATGCTCCGCTTCACGAACTCCGCCTCGCTTCATGAACTCCGCCTCGCTTCACGAACTCCGCCTCGCTTCACGAACAGAAAAGTTCGTAAAAATGCTCGGATTCACGAACCCCGTTTCGCTTCACGAACCGGAGCCGCGGACATTTTATCTACGAACGTATTCTGTTCGCGAACAGAGTCAGTTCAAGAATCACGACCAAAAAACAAGGTCAGAACGGATTAACCGGATTTACATTGAACCCTATGGGAAACTGTGCCTCTGTTCACGACCAATTCTGTTCGCGAACAGAGTCAGTTCAAGAATCACGACCAAAAAGCAAGGTCAGAACGGATTAACTGGATTTACATTGAACCCTATGGGAAATTGTGCCTCGCTTCACGACCAATTCGGATCGCGAACAGAGTCAGTTCACGAATTAAGTTCGTGAACCGAGGTACCACTGTATTTTAAACAATCAATGTTAATGCTCATACACAGAATGGTTTCATTAATATCATATGGGAGGCTAAAATGGGAACAGAATAGATATTTTGATATGTTTTATGTTTGCTGAAACATTTACAATGTTACTGTTTATTACCAAAACTTGGTCTTAGGGTCCTGCCAAATGGTAAGTTCTCTGGAACCTGAATTACCTTGAGAGTTCCACTGAAAGAAGTTATCACATTGCGTGGTCTTTAATCACCGAGCCAGTTTGCCTTCCACAATTAGAATTTCTGGAGACCACTTTTAGCAGAAGTCCTGGAGGGAACCTTCAGTGCTGGATTAGCAGCAGAGTTCACAGCTTCACACTGTGATTCTCCTCACCCTCATCTTATCTTGGATACATCTTTGCCAGGCCTTGCAACTGATGAGAAGAATATTTATTTGTAGGCTCCTGGAATCGAAGACCCTCATTTTGAAACTTCAACAAAATATGTCTTCTGTGTATCTGTATATGTGCTATATACAGATATAGATGGTCACCATTATCATAATTATTACCAAACTAGCTGTACCCAGCCTTGTTGCTGTGGCCCAGTCTGTTTAAATGGCCAACCAATCTATGTGCAGATCTACACCTGCACACACAAACATGTACACACAACAACCGTATTACCTCCAACATACCTACCTACTGTATTTCTTCTTCTCTCCCTCTACCTACCTACCTACCTACCTACCTACCTACCTACCTACCTACTGTATTTCTCCCACTCTCTATCCCTCTACCTACCTACCTACTGTATTTCTCCCTTTCTATCTATCCCTCTACCTACCTACTTACCTACCTACCTACCTACCTACCTACCATATTTTTCCGTCTCTCTCTCTCTCTATTCCTTTACCTATCTACCTACCTACTGTACTTTTCCCTATCTCTCACTATCTCTCTACCTACCTACCTACCTACCTACCTACCTACTGTATTTTTCCCTCTCTCTCTCTCTATCCCTCTACCTACCTACCTACCTACCATGCAGCCTCCTGGGAACAAAAATGGGCCACATTGGAGTGTGCCACCCCCCCATGTCTAGTTTTGGTCCTAGTAGGCATCCATGCAGCCTCCTGGGACCAAAAATGGGCCACCTGGGAGTGTGCCACCCCCTGCATCTTGTTTTGGGCCTAGTAGACCTGCCTGGGCAACCTGGGAGTGTGCCATGTGTGAGGGAACATTGGAGGCTTATTCGGTTGCTGAGGAAATGACCATTGGAAATGTGAGGGACGTGTGCATGACGCATCATTAGAAGCAGCCAGGTGGGAGGAGCTTAAGGGAGGTGAAAACCTCAGAAGTGAGTACCTTTTACATTTGTGCTGCTTGCACATGACACAGGTGTGCCAGCCACAAAACCTGTACGTATGATTGCATCGGAAGTCCTTGGGAACATTGTGTGAAAATTTGGTGCCAATCGGTGCAGTACTTTCTGAGATTAGCGGCTTTGCACAAACTATTTTACATTTTTATTTATATAGATAGGTGATTATGAGACAATTGCCTTATGCCAAACATGGAAACTATGGAAAACCAAGTTGCTGATGGCATAACCAGATCTATCTGGGATTATCAGTTTGCAACCTTCCTTAACATTGTACATTGCTATGAACAGTATATAACTTCTCAAGCACAATAGAAATAAGCTTTGCTTTAAACTGAGATAAGCAGCGGAGACAGAAGGAGCAGTGAGCAAGCTCACTAACAACACTCTTATTGGTAAATTTAGGGCCTCAGGTCACTAATGGCCTTACTATACTTTGAAATGTGCACAATATAACTGGCATATAACCTTTTTACATTATTTGGCTGCCTAGCAGAAGCCTATAGTGCAGCCAAGGTAGATAAACTGTTAAGGTCAGTTAAAGAGTAATTGGTTAAAGTTATAGAGTGCCTACCTTAAGTAAGTAGTATTAAGAATTGAGAGAAACATGGCATTTAACTAATACATACTAAAGGGGTACCAAATTTGAAAACATCATTTCTCAATGTTATCAGACAGACACTATAATGCAGTTTTTCAAATCCTGAGCATTTTTGCTTGATCTAATGCAAGGGCCAAAACACATTATTAAAAAAAAATACTGTAAATAATGCAAGATTTCAACAATTAACATCCAGTTCTTGGAACACTCAGGTTTTGGATAACCACTTGAGAGATTTTAGTGTTCTTGTGTCATGTCTCAGAGTTCTTGCTTAAGAATCCTGAAATCTTGAAATAAACTATCATTCAAAAATATGTTTATCTTAATTTATGTTTGAAAGCTATAGACTTTATTACATGGTGCGCAGTAACCTCTTTGCTAATGGCTGTGTTTCTGCTCTTGGTAAGTGAGATTAAAAACACATTACATGTAGCAATTAATTTAATCTGATTTGGTGGTTTGAGGGGAATCGCTGAAAACCCCTTCCCAAAAACATATGATTTTTTTTTTAATGTTGTATTGATTTTTTAAAAACTTAATTAATTTTAGAGATTGCCAAACTCTTCTCAGGAACTTACTTTATAGATAATAGCCAGTAAAATCTGCTGAAACAGTTAATTTTTCTTTGATTCTTGATCTTTCTTGGCTTAATGTAAAAGTGGCCCAAATAGAGAATGGCTTGCATTCTTCTGAAGATTTTTTTCGTTTCTACTCAAGCTTACAATCCTGGAATTTCCCAATGGCTACTACCTGGCCTTGGCTAAGATCATATATTTCCTTTATTCCACATTGCTCATTAAATGTCCACTGACCATTGGTTTAAGGATTTTACACTTAGTTTCAAATGTACTGTGGTTATAAATGTATATTTACAACTCTATTCTCTGCTTTCAATATTTGGTCCTGCTGGATTTGCTTGGTGGGGCTGAATTGCTAATTAAACACAAGATGCCCTCAATGCTTGAATTATTTGGTGGAGAAAGTTAATGAGGTCCCTCCTGAAAACCATTGTAACCATTGTAACCAGTTTGCCACTTCACATGCCCATTTTTCTAGCATACTAGAAACATGCAATAAAAGGGTATTAAGGAACAAATATAGTAGTATCTGACTAGGAAATATCCTTGAAATAAAGTTACACTTGATAACTGGTTGCTCTGTTTTTCTGACCTTCTCTTTCATTCTTCTTCCTTCCTGTTTTTTTTAAAGTCAATTTTTTTTCATCCCCCTACTCTTTATGGACAACATAAACAGTAGGGGATTTCATAAGCATTTCTAGGTTGTAGTAATGTTTAAGCTTTATGTATTAACTTTTATCCACCTAGTATTATCTGCCTTGGAAGTTAGTTGTAATCTAATGCAGATATTAGATTTCAGATACAGAATTACATAGTGGTACCTTAAAATATGTACAGTTTCTGGGTCTAAGTTGATATGATAGGAAATAGCAATAAATTTTATATGTGTAAATTATGCAAATCTGGTCCAAGGATCCTAAATAAACAATGATAGTAGACCTGTTAAAGTGTAACTGAGCGGGAAAGAATTACAGTGAAATATTAAAATGAAAATTCAGAAGTGTCCAGTATTGTGGTAGGTTCTTCTTATAGATATTCTTCATATATCATGTTGCTAAGCGACACTTGGCAATGTGATTCTTTCTCTTCCTGCTATTCAGGTACATCTTCAATGTACTTTCCTTTTGTCTTCACAATGTGGCATTATCATTTGAAGTTTTAAAGGTGTCAGACCTGGCTGGAGGGAAATAATGGGAAATGTGTATAAGTCCTGCAGCATATAAATTGCAGGCACTGGTCAAAAAACCTTTTATGTCAAGGTTAAATTGGGGTGGGGAATGAGGACAAGAATCTGTACTACGTATTGTCATGTCAGAGTCTTGATTTACATGGTTTGTAATCATGACAATGCTGGTTTTAAGTCTTGATGTTTTTATAAGCAGGTGGTGAGAATAGCTTAAAATATGGATAGTATTTGCTATGAAATAGCAAAATACTATTTTTACTTTTAAGAAGCTGTCATCCTACATGGTTACAGTAACTCCTTCATGTATAACCAATTTAAACTCTTATTGTTCTGTGTGGAGCAAACAGTTATTCTTCTATAGAGAGAGTAATGGAAAAACCTGAGCATTTTAGAATGAATGGCTCAAAGAATTGGGCAGGACAACCTACATTTAAAGGTTCAGTCTCTTAATTGATCATGGCTAGTCAGATTTTAATACTGTAATATTTACAAGTGGGTGATGACAAAGTCATGAGTTAGTTACCTAGAAAGAGAAAGCTGTTGAGATAATGGTAAGAGACCAATTATTAAACAACCCAGAGGAAACAGATTTTTAAAATCTTTGCCAGTCAGGATTGACAACTAATAATCAAAGAGAGACATTGATCATGGTAGCAAAGTCCTCTCACCCAGATAGGACTACAGCTGATAGACCAGCTAATGTGATAAGTCCAGGAGGACTCCCAAGTTGTGGAACTGCTCTTTCAAGGGAGTTCTTTTTCATTAAGAGACTTTCAACCTTGGCAACTTGAAGATGTCTGGACTTCAACTCCCAGTCTTCTGTTGATACTGCAAAATCTCCATTCCCTCCCCACCCCTGGGGGAAGAATATTGTAAAATCTCTATTCCCACCCCACTCTGGGGCCAGCCAGAGGTGGTATTTGCCAGTTCTCCAAACTACTCAAAATTTCCGCTACCGGTTCTGCAGAACCTGTCAGAACCTGCTGAATTTCACCCCTGCAAAATATGGCGTTTTTTAACCAGGACTTTTTCATGTGGATCACATTTCTGCCTTGTTTAGATTCCCCCACCCCCACCCCAAAGAAGAGTTAACTATTCAAGCCAAATGTGTGTCAAATAAAATATATTCAAAGTAAACAAATTACTTAATGTTAGGTTGTTTGAAAAGCAGATGAGTTGACAAAACGAGCAGTCCCTTACTAGCAAAAACAAAACTGCAGAGCTGAAAATGTGTAAGTTCTGCTGAAAATAGCAAGTTGGGTGAAAGATTTCCCTGTTCTCCTTTTGCATCGCTGCCATGCCCTAAGATCTATTGTTTTTCCCTTGCCAAGCATAAAAGAGCCAGCGAATGGACTGTTGAGGAGGTATGAGTGGGATGATGTCAGACTATTTCCAGCCAAAGAATGTCAACTGCTCTCTGGCCAGTAACAGGAGCTGCCACTTAAATGCTTTTTAACTCCGCCCCAACATTCTTCTTGTCCAGTTCCCACAGACATGGAGTGGCATTAGAGGTCAGAGTGGACGAATACAAAAGACACCCCCTGCTGCCAGACCATCGTGCTGGGCTGTCACTTTGACTAATTCATGACTTCACCTTTAATCTTGCAGATCCATTATGGGTTAAAAAGAGACCCATTTTACAGCTGACAAGATTGAAGGGTGCACAGGCCAGGGACCAAAAAAGGAGGAAAAAAGATGGGGGTTGGGAAGGGAAAATCTTCATCAAGTGTACATAATTGCAGCCACCTGTTAAAAATAAACTTTCTTCTCTTGGGTGGTGATTTTTTCTTTGGTGGGGGGTTTGGTGCTAGAACCAATATATATGACCAATATATAATTTAAGCCAAGGAGGGGAAAGTCTTTTGGTTCCAAAGCTGATGGATATTTTGGTAAAGCAAAACATTAAAAGAATAAAGAGATGTGGGGAGGATGTCAAAAAGAACTTTAAATGCTTCACCCTTGAGAATTTGTAGTCTTCAACCACATCATCATTGGGAGACAACATGAAGATTAGTTCGAAGTTTAAAACACTTGTATTAAGTCAAGTGTTTGCTAATTGAATCTATATGATAAAAGCAGGGCAATAAAACACTTTTAAACCCAATTTTTCTCTGTGTGTGTGCATGAGAATAAATGTAGCAATATGGCTATTTATTTTTTAAAAACATTCATAATGTCAGATCTTTTCTATTCCTTTTTAAAATTCCTAATTATGCTTAATTTTTTTGTCTGCCTCAGAAATACTGAATATGTTCTAAGAAATAATTAGGCATTCTTTGTGGTGGTTGATGGACGGTGTCTTCAAATATAATTCTACCTTACAATTATTTTTTGTTAATAGGGCAATCATTTCAAATATGTATTTACTAAAGGTTTTTGTAAAACTGCTTTAAGTGAACCAAAAGATACTTTATAGTGTTAAACAGTCGAATAAATGATATTTGTAGAAGTAAAAAAGAGCAAAAGGAAAAGAAGCAAATAATTTAGTGCAGCTGATACTTCACACACTGTACCTATTCATCTCAGGAGCTGAGGATACGTTGATCCTACACACACACACACACACACACACACACACACACACACACACACCTTTTTAAATAATATTATACTAGTTTTGCATAAATTATTTGTACAAACAGGATCAGAATCATACTTCTTGACTGATAACATTTCCTTAATTTTAAATAGTGATTATGAGTAGTCACACAACTTTTTAAAAAGCCAAGATAAGGTACTATAAAATGCCATATAGGAATTAAGTTTGTGTGCTGGAAATTAAGAACAATTTTTAAAAGATTTGGATTAGTCTCTAAGATTAAGATTAAGGATTAGTTGCTATTATTTTCAGTTAAACTGTCTTTCTTCCATTGTTGGAAACTAAGGACCAGCTATCCCTTCCTTGCCTTGCCTTGCCTCGTGCCTTGCCTTGCCTCGTGCCTTGCCTTGCCTTGCCTTGCCTTGCCTTGCCTTGCCTTGCCTCGCCTCGCCTCGCCTCGTGCCTTGCCTTGCCTCGTGCCTCGCCTCGCCTCGTGCCTTGCCTTGCCTTGCCTCGCCTCGCCTCGCCTCGCCTCGCCTCGCCTCGCCTCGCCTCGCTTCACCTTGTCTTGCCTCACCTCGCCTCACCTCG
This sequence comes from Rhabdophis nuchalis, assembly GCA_039707465.1. Taxonomy (NCBI): domain Eukaryota; kingdom Metazoa; phylum Chordata; class Lepidosauria; order Squamata; family Natricidae; genus Rhabdophis; species Rhabdophis nuchalis. The sequence continues at coordinate 29,870,115 of CM077651.1, read as the reverse complement.
CCTTGCCTTGCCTGGTCCTGGATTTTTGACACATTCTTTAAGTTACTCATTTGATGGACCTTGGTTTAAAAATGTGTGCCCTGTGATGCACTTTTTCACCCTGTTAGGGATTATAGACACAAGATTTGCAAGTAGTATATGGAGAAACCAAGACAGATCCATTAAAAAATAAGGCATCCATGCCTAACTGCCTTCATAGGAGACAGTTGGACCTCTGGGAAGAAGGTGATCTATAAAGCTCTTCCAGATTGTTCTTCTGGGGGCAAAGGTACAAGGAAAAAGCACTGTGTGTGTTGCCTTGAGCTCTTGAACAAAAGTCAGAATATAAACCCAGTTTATTACTAATTAAATTAACATCCCTCCAAGCTTTCTCCATGATTTCCAGCCACATCAAGCTCCACTTTCTGCCTCTCTCCCAAATGGATCCATGCAATAAGTAGTGACTTAGAGCAAGGATGCACAACCTTTCTATGTCTACAAGGCTGGGCTTTGGATGCATGCCAAAGGCTGCATTCCAGAAGGAAGCAAGATCATAATTGGTTTTGGGAAGGGACTTTAGGAGTTTTAAGGTTAAAATGAAATGAGAACTTTAATTAAGGCCCATAGTATTCCTCTTGTTCCCTGGCCCCATTCAAAATTTGGCCATGTTTTCTACAGTCTTGTCCTGAGCTTCTAGCTATGGTTCAGGTCTTTTATTTTACAACGTAGTATGGTTAATTTTTCCATTAGATCAAATAACTCAATGATCATCCAGGTTGGGATAGGAATTGACTCAGAACTGCCTTCTACATAGCAGGCTCTGCTTTGTAGGGCAGCCTCTCTTTTTAGATGCAGCAAGCTCCACCCTTCTAGCCTTCTGGAAAGTGGTAAAAAGCTAGCTCCCATATTGAGTAAAGATGGAGCCTGGAGATTATAACTGGTATTGTATTGGAGACTGTTCATTGAGGTATCAGATTCTAGTTTTACTGGGGTTTTGGGGGGAGGGATTCAGTATTATAGCTGTGAACTACCTAGAATTGTAGCACATAAGATTGGCGCTGGCCATATAAAGCAAATTTGGGACAAGTACTGAGAGATTATAAATTTGGTCATATTATTCCTTATGTCATAATTGGCATACTAGACCGCTAAAGCTTTGAGACTAGGGTATTCCTTCCTACTGTGCTATTTCTGACATCTGTACTAAAGTGTCAACAATGTTGGCTTCCAAAAGGCCTTAATACTGTTGATCTCTTTTGATCTACTGGTATCAATCTCTCAAATTGATACATTTTAGAGGAATGTATAGTGGGAGAGTGCTTTGTTTTTTAATAAGGAGTTGCATCATATTTTGGAAAATTTCAGTATCATGCCACCTGAACTTCTTTCCTATTTTATTGTGCCTGAAGATTATACATTGAAGGTTACCATATTGGTCTGCAAACATTCAGACAACCATGAGATAACAAGAAATATTTTTTGAATTAATTTTTAAAAAAATTCTGGATATTAATAGCTCCAATTAATAGCTCCAATATTGGAAACATTTTAGGAAATACAATTTGGTCTAGTGCAGTGGTGGGCAAAGTCATTAGTCAATAGAGCCAAATATCAATAGTACCATGACTGAAATGTCTTTTGAGAGCCAAAAGGTGTGGCCTGTTCTATGGGAGTGGCTCAGTGGTCATGTGACTGGGTGGGCATGGCCAACTTGGAAAATGTGGTGAAACTCATTTAATGATGGTCCTGCTTAGCAACCAAAATTTTGGGCTCAATTGTGGTCATAAGTTCTTTCTTCCTTTCTCTCTCTCCCTCTCTCCCACTTTATCTTTCTATTTTTCTTTCTCTTTCTTTCTTTTTGTCTCTCTCTCTCTCTCTCTCTGTATCTGTCTCTCTCTCCTCCCTCCACCCATCTGTCACTCTGCGTGTGTGTTTATGTGTGTGTTTGTGTGTGTGTGTGTGTGTGTATGTCTGTCTCTCTGATTCCCTCTCTCCTTTCCTCTCTCTCTGTCTCTCTCTGTTTGTCTCTCCCTCACTCCCCCTCTGTCTCTGTCTGTCTCTCTGTGTGTATGGCAGTCTCTCCCTCCCTCTCTTCCCCCCCCCTCCCCGGGAAGCAGCGGAAAGCCCAGCATGTCAGCGAGTGAGTGGGCGGGCGTGCAAGTGTGCGGGCGGGGAGAGGACCCAAGGCTGTGGCTATCTAAACGCCGCGGAGGCTGTCTGGGCACTGCACATCCACCTCCCTCCTCCCACAGTGAGCCGGCGTGTGGGCGTGTGGGGGAAGGACCCAAGCCTGCGGCTATCTAAACGCCCGGCAGGCGCATTGGGCAGGATAGCCGGGCTGCTCGGATGGCGAGAACTGCGTGTTGCAGGGCTCGGGAGCAGCAGCAGCAGCAACAGCCACCTGCAGAGGCCACCGAGGGGCATTTTCCAGGGCTGCCCGCCGCACGGACTGGGAGGGATGTGGGCATGCGGTGACCGGACAGCCGCCACGGCGTTTAGATAGCCGCAGCCTTGGGTCCTCCCCCCGCACGGCCGCAGGCCCGCACACCCGCTCGCTGCGGGAGGAGGGAGGTGGGCGTGCAGCTCCCAGAATCTGCCCATGGCTAGTTGGAGGAAGAGCCACACTCGAGGGGCCAAAGAACCACTCCTGGCTCGTGAGCCGCGGTTTGCCGACCACTGGTCTAGTGGTTAAGACATCAGATTAGGAAGTGGAAGGCCATGAGTTCTAGTCCTGCCTTAGCCATGAAAGGAAGCTGGGTGACCTTTAGCCAATCACTCTCTTTCAGCCAACTTACTTCACAGGGTTATTGTATGAGCGCAGTCTTGAATTATTTATAAAAATAATAAAGGAGAGATATAAATAAACAAAATTCAAATGAATACCTGAAGCTGCCTTTTGTTTAGGTGTTTTCTCAAGAAACAGATAGGATGTCTTTGTATTTTTCATCCATGTCTGCTTTTCTTTTTATGGATTCAAGTAAATACGATGCATTTACCTGAATCTGGCTATGATGTAAGTAAGTAAGTAAATTTTAATTTCTAGACCGCGCCTCTCCCCAAGGGGACTCGGAGCGGTGCACAGGGAAGTTAAAACAATAAATATACATAAATACACAAAACAATTAAAAGCAAATTAAACAGTAAAACCCTGCGCTAAAATTCCCAATGCCAATTCACTAAAACCCTATAACCCTATAATACTATAGTAGAGAGGCGATGTGATTATAATGGATGTGATTATAATGGATCGCACTGATTTATTCCACAATAATGGAAAAGTTTTATGGAAGAGATTCCTGTTCCTCTATAAACGATAGAGAGATTCAGTTCTTCATTTACGTTTACATTTATTTAAATTTATATACCGCCCTATCTCCCTTGCGGGACTCAGGGCGGTGAACAGGCAATTATAAAACATAAAACATCAGGTACAATAAATATAATAAAAACAGAATGAACAAAAACCTGCTCTAAAAAGCCCCTAATAAAACCCAATTGATAAAACAAATTTAAAAGCTATGCGAGGCTGGCCGCATGAAATAGATGAGTTTTAAGGGCCCGGCGGAAGAGGCGCAGGTCCGTGGTTGTGCGCAGGGCAGGGGGAAGGTCATTCCAGAGGGCTGCAGCTGCCACAGAGAAGGCTCTCCCCCTAGGGGACACCATCCAGCATTGGCTAGCCAACGGGACCCTGAGGAGACCCTCTCTGTGTGAGCGGACTGGTTGGTGGGAGGTATGCGGTAGGAGACAGTCTTGCAAATATTCAGGTCCCTTGCCATGGAGCACTTTAAAGGTTGTAATAACACTCTTGGATGGGTTGAGTCGAAGCCTATTTCTCCCCACCCAGACTCGCACGGCCTCCAGGCACCGGGACATCACTTCTGCGGCATCGTTGGTAAGTAAATGGTTCCATGACAGCTTTTATTCTTAAGAACATGTCTTGTTTTTTGAAAAGGCCATAAATATTAGACTTAGTACCATAATCTACTTTAAAATGTAATTAACATAGCCCTTTTTTCTTCACTTACTCTTGCCCAGGTATCAGGTAGCATATAAAATTCCATTTTACTCTATCATATGCCTTTCTGAAGATCACATTCTGTTCAAAACCATAAACTTTTTGTCAATTTTAAATTTTCCATAGGATTAATTTCTGTAATTTAATCTGTAGCCCAGATAAACATTGATATCTGTACTTTATTATTAAATTACTTATTATTAAATGTATTTGTTGCTGATCGTACTGTGGGGCTATTCTGGATGGTTATATCCTAGATAGATAGATGATAGATAGATAGATAGATAGATAGATAGATAGATAGATAGATAGATGGATGGATGGATGGATGGATGGATGGATGGATGTCAACTAGCCATTTAGCTTTTATGCTTTATTTTGTTTAAAGTGAGTTTAAAATGATTAGAACAAAATTGACAAATTTTGAAAAATAGGTTTACAGAATACAGTAGAACATGCAAAACTTTTCAGTAACAAAGAAAACCACAACCTAGAAAGATCACCTTTCATATTTATCAAACTTTCTGTCATACTAATAAGAGTAAATTTGTACATTTTTTCAGTGTTTATTTATCTGAATGATAGTATCTAAAATAATGTTTAAAGATATAATTCAACATATGCTTCTAAGAGAAATTGGCAAATTATCTCATGTCAATTGTCCTAGTAGGTTTTTTGCAAAATAGAATTCTCTCTCTTTCCCTCCCTCTCTCCCTCCTTCTCTCTCTCTCCTCTTTTTGCAATTTTATGCTGTCACTTCATAGGGAGGCAGAAGTATCTTTGGAAAATATTTTATTTTATTTATTGATTGACTAATTGATTGAAATGTATTAACTATACCACACCGTTGTAGTCTGGGCTAAATGCATACCTATTTTTAAATTATTTCCTTCAACCGTTTCCCCTATTGAGAATATTTTCTTAAATGGCTAAAGTTTCTTCACCATAAATAATTAGATGTTCCTTCTAATTCAGCTCAGTTAGTTCCGGGGCATATTCCATGAAAATTTCCCCTTATATATAGAAAGTACATAAAACACACACTTCCTTTTTTCTAACGAAAAATTAATCTTCAAAATTCTAATCATAGGCAACTTTATATACTTCTCTAAACTTTACATTTTTTATATATTGGCTCCAAATTCATTTGTGATTAACAGAGTTAAACTGAAACTAATGGAACAATTAGTTATAACAATTTATTCCTATTGATTTCATTGGATTCATACTAAGCATGCCTTGCTGTGTAGCAGCCCATTATTTTACAAATTATTTAGACCAACCCAATTGTTCTTTTTAAATATGAAAAACAAACAAACAAACAAATTGAACCATAATTAGAATAAGTTGATATCATAGATATGCACAGTGTTTAATACTTACAATCTTTACAGAACCTTCTGGTACAATCCACATCTTTTTACATGATAAGAATACAAGTAATTTTTATGAAATTACATATGAAAAGTGTCACGTTTGGGAAGAGCAGTTTACAATCAAAACTAACTGAAATTCCATCTCCTATATTTATTTTTGTCCCAACATATTCTCTTTTCTAATTTTCGGAGGGGGGGGGGAAGGATTATTTACTGAAACTCCAAGATGCTAAAGTGCCAAATTCATTTGTGATTAACAGAGTTAAACTGAAACTAATGGAACAATTAGTTATAACAATTTATTCCTATTGATTTCATTGGATTCATACTAAGCATGCCTTGCTGTGTAGCAGCCCATTATTTTACAAATTATTTAGACCAACCCAATTGTTCTTTTTAAATATGAAAAACAAACAAACAAACAATTGAACCATAATTAGAATAAGTTGATATCATAGATATGCACAGTGTTTAATACTTACAATCTTTACAGAACCTTCTGGTACAATCCACATCTTTTTACATGATAAGAATACAAGTAATTTTTATGAAATTACATATGAAAAGTGTCACGTTTGGGAAGAGCAGTTTACAATCAAAACTAACTGAAATTCCATCTCCTATATTTATTTTTGTCCCAACATATTCTCTTTTCTAATTTTCGGAGGGGGGGGGGGAAGGATTATTTACTGAAACTCCAAGATGCTAAAGTGATACTATTTTTAAATAATATTATATTTCTCTAGAGATTCTCAGTCATCCAGGTCATGGTTGTCCCAAAGATGCTTCCCACCAAAAGGGTGCTTTTTCCCATGGTTGTCCCAAAGCCTTCCTTCCATTCCCCACCATCCAGTCAGAGCTGAAGAAGCTTCTTGGATGAGAAGTGAAACATTTTCAAAGAAGAAAAACCAGCAAGTCCAGCTGCCTCTTAAAAAAGCACCTTTGAGATTACAAAGTACATGTTCTTTTGTACTTGTATTTTTTAAAGATCGCTTCACGTTATTTTGAGAATATTTTTCCTGGTGATTTCCATAGTCATCCTATAATATCCCCCACAAATTGACATGCACCTTTGTACAAGATTTTTAATGAAACACAATGCATGTGTCTCAAAAAGTAAGTTATAAATGGTTGAATTCTAGAAAAGTGTGCAAAGGGTTGCACCCATAATTACTTGGGTCAGTGAACAGATCCATTGTTCTGGAGATGTGCATTTCTATGACATGTTTGTCCTCTAGATAGGTTTGCTACTTATGTAATGTTTCATCTCCTTTAGAGTGTTCCTCACTGAACGCACATCATCTGCCACTCTGCCAAGCAGGAATTTCCATCCCGGCATTTAGCAACAAGACATTTTCTAAAAGCATTTGTCATCTTGGAGACCTGCTGCCAGCTTTTGTTTGTAGTTGAGTTGATGATGAGCCTTTGGTGACTTAGCAAAATGATTCCCTTTGACTGAATTTACCCCTAGGTTCCAAAGTAGGAGAAATGTGAGGGAGTGTTCTCAAAATAATCTCCTTTAACTCTCCATGTATTATATACTCTTTCCAGAGAAATAACAGAGATCTCCCAATGCTCATACAATGTGGGCTTTTGTTCTAGGAAAGCATCCAGGAGAAGTGTGCAGGGGTACCTTCAGATTTCATTTGCTTCAATCAATTAGTTTATAGCTTTATTGATTAGCCTATAGACCAGTGATGGCGAACCTTTTAGAGACCGAGTGCCCAAACTGCAACCCAAAACCCACTTATGTATTGCAAAGTGCCAACATGGCAATTTAACCTGAATAACGAGGTTTTACTACCTAAAATAATGATAAACAAGGCAGAGTTCAGCTAATTGTTCTAAGAAAAACGTGATAAATGCACTTTTATGCCCCTTCATTTTTTCCCCTGCTTTTGAAATATTACGTTTAACAACAATAAAAAAAGAAAAAAAATTGTAATATCATTTCTCTCTTTCCCTTTCTTTTTCCCTTTCTCTCCCTCATTCTCTTTCCCTCCCTCCTTCTTTCTTTCTCTCTCTCTTCCCCTCGCCTTCTCTCTCCCTCCTGTGGGAGAAATGTGATGGAGCTGGGTTGGGGCAACAGCACGCGTGCTCACAGAGAGGGCTCCGAGTGCCACCTCTGGCACACGTGCCATAGGTTCGCCATCACTGCTATAGGCCATATCAAAGCACAAGCTTCAAACACATATCACCAATAATACAAACAATTTAAAAGAAGAGTAGGGTAAAATACAATAATTATAGGATAAGTTACAATGTAATTTGATACATAAATATGTAAAATAGAATAAAATGACATATTTCGGTGTCACCCTTACAATTTACCCCACATTTACTTCAATAATTATGTGTATTTTTTTAATTGATTCGTTAATTGTATTGAGCTGTGTACTAAAATATTTTTTCCACCTCTAGACACTTTTCAATGGTCAACATAATATCTCTTTGTACCTTGTTTTTTTTTTTAAAAATTTTTTTGTGAATATAAGCTACTTCTGAGTAAAAGAGATCATAGTGCCTGAAGGTATTGTAAATCACCAGATTGGTCCTTGAATATTCGCGTGTGTGTGTGTGTGTGTGTGTGTGTGTGTGTGTGTGTGTGTGTGTGTAAGAAAAAGAGTGTACTGTATAACAATAAAAATCCAGACGGGCAAATATATCATACTCAGGATTGGATCAATTACCGTATCTGTTCTAATTTATTTACAAATTTGTATTTTTCAAATTTATTCCAAATTTTGAAATAAAATTTTATTACACAAAGCATTATTACACAATTCTTTGTGTAATAAAAATAGAAATGCAACTAACATTGTGAGGTGAAAGTGCCTGAAAAGTTTTCACAAGCTTTTCTTTCTTCCCTTTAGGGGAAATCTAGAACATACCATTCATTAATGTTTACATCTCAGAAATCTGTTAGCCAAACCAATACAGAGGATTTCGAACTAGAGAAAGTCCTCAGTTTTTTTTTCAGGAAAACAAGAGAAGTGTTTTGAGTTATTCCTATTGCAGTGCAAGGTATGCTTGAAGGATTCCAGTATTAGAAAGTTTTATTTGTAGGAAGTTGTGCACAGCCTGAGGGGGGAGGGGGCAAAAAAAGCCATTGGTGGAAAGAAAAGAAGCTCTGAATGGGAGCGATTAGGCATAAAGTAGTAAAGATGAGGAGGCCAGTGGGGAGGGAAGGATAAGAGGGAGGGAGGAGACAAAAGAGAGGAACAAAATTTCTCTTAAAGAAAGGAGAAACTCTGTCAATCAGTGCAATCCCTGAAATAGAGAAAGGAAATTTAGAAATAATGGGTCTCCCCACTCCCCCAAAATCAATCTTTGCTTTCCAAATTGCTATTGGCTTGAAGTCTGATAGTAACGCCTGTTCGAAAATATATATCCGCCTCTGCATATTTGTTCCAAATGTTGTTTTGTCTCCCCCCCCACACACACGGACACATTAACCAATTCTCGCTGTGACACAAAATGGAAGAAAATGTGCAGCAGATTCTTAAGGCTAAATTCATCAAGTCTGAAAGTTGTCAGCAATCTTTAAAATAATTCTTTTATTTGCCTATTCTTTACCACGATGTTTACTTTTTGACTTTGCCATAATAGAGCATGCTATCTTCCAGTCCTTAACCAGGAAGCAGCCGTCTTCTAATCCTATTATCAAAAGAAGGGTCTATGGGAGGAGTGAAAGAAGATGCTTCATTATGGCACATAATAGACCTGGGTAAATGTCAAAATCAGGTATACACACAGTATAATGAAGTCCCGTGAATAACTGTTTTGTGAAAGGCCACAAAATGCTCAAATACATTCTTGAACAAGCATATAAAAAAATCCTTTTAATAAAAGTTGTGGCAACACTGCAGGGATCACAACTAAAGTACAATATGTGGGTCTCTTAAGCCAGATGCAGGAAATAAAGAGTGATTCTTGTCTTCTTTCAGGGTATTGGCCAGAGACGTTACTGTTAAGGAGACTCTATGTACATGTTAGGGATTGGTAGGGCATCTATTTATTAGATGTAATATCTGCACTAAAATATTTACAAAACAGATTTCTGACTCACATAAGTGCTACTGTAAAACTTTGACGCCAAAGTACATATGTATTGGGGTTTAGGATTAGCAATTAGCAATTGCTAATTAGCAATTAGCAATTGGTTTTAGCAATTTAATGTAATTAAACATTTGCAGTACTAATGCAATTCTTACTGGTTTCATGATGCAATAAAATAGTTTCTCAGCATATGAAATGAATGAAATATATTCACAATAATAATATTCATACAGAGTTTATAAGAAAAAATAGTTCAAATGACAACTGTAGAGTTAAACAATATAACTGAATGTAAATATTAAGATATTTTAAATGGCAAAAGATCAAAATGCATTGACATATACTAAAGGACATGTTACCATACCCTATTTGTGGATTTCTGGCTGGAATTTGCTTTGATTCATCATAACAAATATCAGCTTACATTATCAGCTTCATAACCCCATATGCTATCTCTATGAAGTCAATGCAACAGATTATTGTACATGTTGGAAAATCAATATTGGTATAAGAATGAGTACCTGCCACTCCACTGATAGCAAATAGCCTGGGTATCTGCTATAATACCATGAATTAAATCACAGCAGTTACCTAGCTAATTGTACTGTAGTTGAATAGTAATATATGTTTTCCTGATGCGTATTTTGTTTCTCCTCCTGTCCTAACTTCGCTGTAGGTCAGATGTGTGAAACATGCAGCCCGTGGGTTGGATGTGACCTGCTATAAGCCCAGAGTTGTCTCATGGGGCCATCCGGGTAAGGGGCAGGCCTGTGCGACCCCGGCCCTGGTCAACTCCAGCCACATACACCCCATCCCCCCAACAGCAAACAAAACCCTGATATGGCCCACAATGGGATCAAGTTTGACACCTTTGCTGTAGATAAAGTAGCAAAAAGGCATAATTTCTTATAACTAGCTATCTGTCCTTAGTGGACTGCATTTGGCTTGACTAATCATGACTTGTTCAGTCTTATCATCCCTTGCTTTATACCATATTTAGCAAAATTTGGGTTAGAGCTACTTCTTAAATCAAGCTGCAGTCAGCCGTCATCAATCAGAAAACAATCAAAAGATTGTTTCCTTTCTTGGTGAGAGGTCTAATATAACAACTTGTTCTGCTCTTTGCTCTTATTGGGTGTGAGAGCTGGGAGGCCTGATGTCACCAAAATAAGGTGACTGTTCTCATTTCGCCTATGTTTGAGTTTGGATTATTCTTAGCTTTGTGTCTCCTGAGTCTGAAAATCCATAGGTTCTACATGAGCCTCTTTCTCAGTGTCTGAGCTGCATTAAGATCACTGTGGTGCATGTGAATAAGAATGTATATGTGCAGAATGTTCAAGAACAAGTCAGAAAAGTGTTGGAAATGTCATCAGACACCGGGCTCATATTACCATATGTGATGGACGTGTATTGAAGCTAAAAGATATTGGACTAAAATCACATGTGGTTGGAGAGAATGACACAAAAACACATAGATCTTAAACCAGAGATATTTTTAATTGGGAATTAAACCAGAAACATATAGCAAAGATTTAAAATATTTGATTGTAAATGTATTAACAGCAGCTAGAATCGTATTTGCAAAAAATTTGAAAAATTTATTTATTTATTTATTTTTATTTTTATTTATTTATTAAATTTTTATATCACCCTTCTCCCTTCCGGGACTCAGGGCGGTGTACAGGCAGCAATAAAAATCAGTGGTATAAAATATAAAATACATAAAATACGTTTAAAAATATATTTAAACCTTAATAAAACCCTACTAAAAACCATTTAAAAACTACGCCAGGCCGGCCGCACGAAATAAATAGGTCTTCAAGGCCCGACGGAAGAGGTGCAGGTCCGTGGTCATGTGTAGGTCAGTGGGTAGGTCATTCCAGAGGGCAGGAGCTGCCACAGAGAAGGCTCTCCCCCTAGGGGTCATCAGCCAACATTGCCTGGCCGACGGCACCCTGAGGAGGCCCTCTCTGTGGGAGCGAACTGGTCGGTGGGAGGTATTTGGTAGCAGGAGGCGGTCTTGCAGGTAACCAGGTCCCTTGCCATGGAGCGCTTTAAAGGTAGTTACTAGTACCTTGAAGCGCACCCGGAAAGCCACAGGCAGCCAGTGCAGCTCGCGCAGGAGAGGTGTCACATGGGAGCATCTAGGAGCTCCCAGGATCCCCCGCGCGGCCGCATTCTGAACTAACTGGAGCCTCCAGGTGCACTTCAAGGGAAGCCCATGTAGAGGGCGTTGCAGTAGTCCAGGCGGGAGATGACGAGGGCTTGAGTGATCGTGCGTAAAGCATCACGATCCAGAAAGGGGTGCAACTGGCGTATCAGGCGGACCTGATAAAAAGCCCCCCTGGTCACGGCTGTCATATGATCTTCTAGAGACAGCCGAGAGTCCAGGAGGATGCCCAAGTTGCGAGCCCTCTCTGTGGGGGCCAATGACCTGCCCCCAATAGCCAGAGCTGGCACCAACTGGCTATATCGTGATGCCGAAAGCTACAGCTTGGTGAGAAAACACCAACGCAGGAGAAAGTTATTTGAAAAATAATGGAATGTGCAGAAATGAGTAAACTGAAACTTGAAATTAGAGAACAAGAAGATGAACAAATTTATAAAGTATGGGACTTGTTTTATCAGTGGCTTGATAAAAAAAATGGACATGAAAATGAATAGAGGAGACGCTTTTTGTATTACAAGAATAATAAAATAATAGGTGAACCTATTAAGTCATTTTATCTTTAAATAGAAAAATAAGAATGTAATCGAATATTGGTATATACATGAATTGAATATTTAACACTTTGTTTTAAATGAAGGAACAACAACTCTAGTTGAACATATGATATACAAAGATTAGAAATGTACCGTGGTATACTGGATGGATAATTTGTGATTTTATACATAACTGAAAGTAGTGATGTAACAAATACAAAACACTGAAGATTTTTTGCACATTGTAAAAATAATAGAATGAGATAGGTGACTATATAAAGATATATTATTATCTAAATAGACAAATAAGTAAGTAATGGAATATTGGTATATGTATATGAAACTAAATCTTAGGATATTTGTTTAAAATGCAGGAATATGAACTGTAACTGTACAAATGATATACAATGACAAGGATGTATTTCTGTATTCTTGATGGGCAATTTGTGATCTTATATAAAATCAAGAATGGTGATACACAAATGTTTGTACCCAAACGACATGCGATATGTGATTGATGAGGATTATATGTTTTATTTATTGTTTGTCTTTGTCTGTTTAAAAATAAAAAACTTTGAATATAAAAAAAAACCATGTGTGTGTGCTTAGGTATCACTTGTGACTTTGTCTTCCCCACTCAACATGTTCTTATGAATGGACATATGAAGAGGAGGAGAGAAAAAAGCAGGGACGGTGGACATTGCAGTACCTGGAGACAGAAGAAGAGAAGAGAAAGAACTTGAGAAAAATCATAAAATACAAATATCTGCAAATAGAATTAGAAAGACTGTGGTACTACTTGTAAGCAAAGACAATACCTATAGTAACAGGTGTCTTGGCTATAATCCCAAAGCATCTGGAGCACCACTTGAACACCATCAGCATTGACAGAAAATCATCAGTCAATTGCAAAAGACAGATTTACTTGGAACAGCTTACATGCTGCAAGGATGCCTTTAACACCATCAAGCAACAGCATCTGCCTATCTCAGGAAGACTCGATAGGTGGATAAAAATGCCAAATACAGTCTTAACATCTGGCTGACTGTGCAACTAACCACAATAATAATGGCATAAACTGAGAGTGGTGGCCCCAATGGTTATTAGCACATTGGTTGCTATAACCCCCAAGAAATCTTAGATGGCACTTAGAAAATATGCACATTGACAACATTTTCATTGGTCAATTACAAAACAACTACATTCTTGGATCCACACATATATTACATTGATACAGTATGATATCCTAGGTTTTTCAGAAGAACTTGATGCATATGTAGGTGAACACAAGCTAATGAACTGGCCCCCGTGACTTGACATTTTTGTCCATATAATAATTTATTAAATATGTATGTTGCCTGATTCTCAATGACTCTGGGGAGCTCACAACAATCAAAGAAATTACAATGAAATAAAAGATAATAAATACAGATAAAATGTGACAAGTGGAATGAAATGAGAGTTGACACAATAATAGTTTACAATGGATTACAATGTAATACATATAAAATATTCTAAAAACTAAATGATTACAACCAGTTGCAATAGTAAAAAGTAGAATCTGATAAAACAATTCAATCATCAATAAATACAATTTAATATTTGAACATAGTTAAGAAAAATGAATACTTAAAACCAACTATATAAAAACTCAGCGAAAGATAGTTGAAATAAATATTTTTAAAGACTTTTTAATGTCAGGATTAAGAATGTTTTACTTTAAAGGGCGTTCTTTAATCGGAGGATTATTACAGAAAGATCCTATCTCTAGGATAGGGGTGTCAAACTCATGGCCCATGGGGCAGATATATCACATACTGGCCACGCCCACCTCTGGTTTAGCAAAGTGAGAAAAAGTCACAATACGTCAAGTGACGATGTGATGCCAGGAGTTTGACACTCCTACTCTAGGATCTATTAATCAAATTAATTTTCAATGGGATGTCACATTGTAGAGTAGTTTAATTTTTCTATAAGAGTAAATGCAGACATGTATAGTGCAGCAGCTTATATGTGGAAAAACCAAGCAGTAGATTCAGTGAATCTCAATTTTCCACAGTAATGCCTCGGTACAATACAATATATTGTTTTTTATACCTTTCCTAAATCCTTTGAAAGCACATGCAGAACAGAACTGAAAACTGTTCACATTTTTGAATATGCACAGCAAGTAGATTAATTAAACGAAAGGCTCAGTTAACATATTTTCTAATTTAGGCTTCTCATCCAATTGCTGTTTATCCCACTGCTGTACAATCTTTTCTTCTTAACTGTCTTTAAATATGCTTGGAATTTTAACCAAACCCTCTTTTTAATTGGTTGTGTTGCACTATACAGTCAAACTCAGGGTTCCATTGTAAAGAAAATTTCTTAAAAAGGCAAAACAGACTTTTTTGAAGTCTTGCATAATGTTCACAGGAGCAAGGGTGCATGGGGTTAGGACCAATAACACTGAAGATGAATAAAACATCAGGCTCATTATATCGTTTGATGTTTGCACAGTTCTTTCTTAAAAGAGTATAGGAGCTGTCCTTTGCTCACCTGAGCTAAAATTAAATTTTTTAGCTACAATGGCAAAATGGGCGCCTTTATACTGGAACCCCTACCGTAGATAAATGATCTGCTTTATCATCTTGATTCCTGGGTGTAATAGAAACAGCACAAACAGAACTATAAACAGTAAATCAGCAAATATATACATATTTGATGCACTTGTGGGCAATTCCATGTATCATGATGTTTTCAGTTTCGTATGTTTAAGTCCAACACTGGCCATTGGCGAAATATTGGCCCCCGTGGAGAGGCTGCGCAATTTGGGTGTCCTCCTGGATTCCAGGCTGTTCATGGAGGACCATGTGGCAGCCGTGGCCAGGGGGGCATTTTACCAGGTACGCTTGGTACGCCAATTGCGCCCCTTACTGGATCGGGTTGCCCTCCGCACAGTCACTCAAGCACTCGTGACATCTAGACTGGACTATTGTAATGCTCTCTACATGGGGCTCCCCTTGAGGTGCACTCGGAGGTTACAGCTAGTCCAGAACGCAGCCGCGCGGGTGGTCATGGGAGCCACAAGGCAGTCCCACGTAACACCTCTCCTGCACGAGCTGCACTGGCTACCTGTGGCCTTTCGGGTGCGCTTCAAGGTGTTAATGACCATCTTTAAAGCGCTCCATGGCTCGGGGCCTAGTTACATGCGAGACCATATCCTGCCCCATACATCCCTCCGACCGATCCGCTCCCATAGAGAGGGCCTTCTCCGGGTGCCGTAGGTCGGGCAATGCCGGTTGGCGACACCCAGGGGAAGGGCCTTCTCTGTGGCGGGCCCAACCCTCTGGAATGACCTGCCCCCTGAACTCCGTACCACCACAGACCTCCGCCTTTTCCGTCGGCGTCTTAAAACTCATTTGTTCCAATAAGCTGGCCTAGGATAATCACCCGATCTGGACTTTTTAGTTATAAATTTTAATTAGAGAATTTTAAAATGTTTTAGCACAGGGTAATTTAATTTAATTGGATTTTAATAATTGGTCTATTTATGTACGTTGTGTTTTAATTTGCCTGTGCGCCGCCCTGGGTCCTTTTGTAGGAGAAGGGTGGGGTATAAATTTAATAAAATAAAATAAATAATAAATGTTTAGGCATCCTGTGCTGAAATTATCCAAAAGGTTCCTAGAAAATAAAAGTATTAAGTGAAGGGAGATAGTGAGCCAAGACTGGACAAGACTGGATAACCTTTCTCAGTTCCAAGGTTACATACAATATGTGGGCTTGGACATGCATGGGCAAGTTACGAATATACTGAAACACAACCCTTTCATCTTCTCCTTCCCCAATAAGTTTTAACAAGGACATAAACACATCTCCATCCAACAATCCTTGCAGATCACCAATTTCCTACTGAGAAATTGCAAACAGATTTACTGGAAGGAGGAAACTATGCTTCATTTCAGAGAAGGAAGCTTTCTCTTTCCTTCCCTTTATGTTGAACCAATTCAACATTTCAGAAGTATTGCTCAAAATTGGTAGTTTCTCACTGTCATTAGGATCTGGGAAGTGCTTAGTTGCTCCCACTAGCCATCTGATAACAGTGATCAGCTGGCAGCAGCTGCCCATGGATCCTAGGACCAAATCTCCAACTACCATTGGCTAGGTAAGACCCCAAGGCTTACTGTTGCATTACCTGTGGCTCATTCAATCGTATTTGTGAATAGTTCAAAGCTAG
Organism: Rhabdophis nuchalis; assembly: GCA_039707465.1. Classification (NCBI taxonomy): domain Eukaryota; kingdom Metazoa; phylum Chordata; class Lepidosauria; order Squamata; family Natricidae; genus Rhabdophis; species Rhabdophis nuchalis. The sequence continues at coordinate 29,853,761 of CM077651.1, read as the reverse complement.
TGCCATTGAATTCAGTGAGTTTAGCTATATAAATATAAATAGAACCCTGTCTTTACCTTTTAATACTGATATAGATGAATTTGCCAAAGTTATTCAGCTTGTGCAAGTGTAACATTTCTTTCCAGTGACCATTTTGCCCCCACACTACATACCACTCACACAAACAAACCATTTTCTGCTTACAAGAAATAAGACCTGCAGAGATTAGGAATCAGTGAGAAGGGTTATGATAAATAATTCACATGTGAAGGGAAGATTAAGAACTTCACTTACCTTTTACTCTCTCACTTTTGTATTATAAATGCTTTCTGTTCATGTACAAATCTTTAAATGGCAAATGTTTTGTTAAGACAATATCTGAGAGGAAGGAAGAATATACGACAACAGACTGTAATAGGCTGAATACTCCGAGAGATGAGGAGAGATTTAATTGTACAGCTCAGCAAGGTAGGTTTCAGCCTTGTAGGGTAATCATGGTATAATTTCTATAATTGGGCAGTGTATAGATTGCCACAATATAGCTTACTTTCATGTATACTTAATTGCCAGTCATGTGTAGAAGATGACTGTGTTTTAATGTATATTCAGGTGCTTTAATTATATAGAAAAATCACAAAATAAATCACAATTTCTAAGTGACATCATTTTGTCCTTGGATTGGCCATTTAACTGTACAGAAATGTGTAAATTTAATTTTACTACACCTAGTAATTTTGGACACCAATATATAATTACTTCAAAAACGATAATTGGTAAAATGGATATTTAATGCCCATTTTACAAATATGATATGTAATCTAAATGGTTTCATTTTCTCTTCTTAGTCTGTAGATCACTTCACTGAAATACAACCATGAGAAATGTTGGTGAGAATTGTACACTTTAGGTTCATAAACTGGACTATTGGTCACTCCCCAATGGAATGGTGAAGGACTATTGATAGTATAAAGTGGCAGGATTTGATCCTCTAGCCCAGGGGTCTGCAAAGTCGGCTCTTTTAAGACTGGTGGACTTCACCTCCCAGAGTTCCCCAGCCAGTTCCCCACCAGTCTTAAAAGAGCCGACTTAGCAGACCCCTGCTCTAGCCTAAAGTGTTAATACCTATTTAGTGCAAAGTAAAATAATCTTACTGATTTCTCTTGTAAAATTCTTAATATCATTAATTGTTGATTCCCTGCTAGCCTGAGGGAAGAACTGCCTCTCTTATTCTTGTTACTTTTTTGAGAACAATGGAGAAGAATTTGGAAGCTAGAAATTAGTTGGTAGAGTTCGTCAATAGGGAACAACAAGGTAAACTGCAGAGATTCAGTCCTCAGTCTTGCCTTTCAAACTGAATCAGTGATTACTTGCTCCTTTGAGTACATCTGGTTCACTAACAATTAACCTAATTATCTGATTATCTATTCTTAGGTAGTCAAAATACCACTGTATGCAAGAGAATAATGTCAATAGGCTTGGCAAACCTACAAATATAAAATACCTATTATGAACCCTACATGTTTCATCTGGTAGTGATGGCAACAGTGATTCAAGAAGAGGATAGATGATAGATAGATAGATAGATAGATAGATAGATAGATAGATAGATAGATAGATAGATAGATAGATAGATAGATGATAGATGATAGATGATAGATAGATAGATAGATAGATAGATAGATGATAGAGAGAGAGAGAGAGAGACAGACAGACAGACTGACTGACTATATATAGATAGGTAGAGATGATAGATAGAGACAGATAAAACCGAATGAAGTGTTAAATCTGCCGTGTGTGTGTGTGTGTGTGTGATGCTTGGATTTAGATAAATATCAATTACATTTTCTAAATATTGATATATATTTTTATCTCAACTATATGAATCGATTCTCATCATGTTTTCCATCATGATATTCTGAAATAGAGCTGGAATAATCCTTCCGACAAGCTAAGTAAACTGGGCCTATCATGCCCAATGAATGTTATCCTGACTAACCTTGAATGAACTTTGGAGCTGAAGAAACAGCAGTAATAAAGAAAGAAAACAATTTGAGGCTTTTATAAGAACTTACATAACTAGCTTTGCTATATTGGGAACATGTTGCTGGTTTTAATTATACATAAATGGGTGTATTTCTTAAGCACCGTACCACCTTCTTGCCCCCTTCTCTTCTCAATGCGCTGATACAGTGAACAACTGTTAGGTGTACCGTTTTCATTCATTCCTCATTTTGACCCAATTGCAAGTAGGAAACCTATTTGTTGCTTTTTGATTCACTAATCGTCAACGACATATCTGATGTTAAGGGACTTTGTGTTAAAAGAGAGATTAGACTGTCAGATGTATAGTAGCTGTCAAGAATTCAGTTTTTATAATCTGGCATTGTGAAAATCTTCAATAAACAATGCAATGACCAATACATCATATTATTAATTATATATACTTTCTCCAAAGTGAAAGAATATTAGATCTCTGTTTGTAAAGGCGATCTGTAAAAGAAGCACATCATTATTTTCAAGTCCATCTAAAATATTGTAAGAGAAAGTCAAGGCAAGGGGGTTGTTGCTATGAGACCTGAGTAGGTGGTCAAGTTAAATTTAGACATCTGCCTACACCATACAAAATACTGAAGAACAGTTCATGACTTGTATTCCCCAAGAGTAGATGTATTTCACTTTTATTTATTTTAAGTGTGTTTATGATTTCTTTCTTAAGATTTCTGCATGTTTTTACTCAACAATCATTAAAAACGTGTTTTCATTTAGCTTTCCACAATCCATTTGTGGCTTGCCCAGATAGTATGCATGTATGTATTTATCTATATATTACATTTGCCCTTGTCACTGAAAAAAAGTGTTTTAAGACTGCTGACAACAAAATGCAAATCAAAGGCATTACACTCTGATTATTGAGATGCTATTTTTTTCTCCTGATCATTTGTAAGTTTCTTGTTCTTAATTAGATAAGTCTGTCATAGAGTCTGTGCCTCTTAGATATGACTATATTTGTGGAAATATCATGGATTCAGAATGTCCCCATTGTAATGCAAACATATAGTACAACTCAAGTGTTTCCTGCTTTCCATTGTTGAACTACAGATATAAGAATTCTTGGCCAACATACCCAAATTCTAGCAAATATCATTTATAGTATACATTCTAGCACAATCAAATAGAAACCTGCAACCTTTAACACTACGGTGTTTGTAATCGAAAATGTCAGCTGAAACTCAGGGTCTCCATATGACATTGTAATAAAGCCACCTTCCTAGCAACACTACTACTCAGTATTTTGGAGATTGAGGGAATGCCTGTAAGACTTGAGCATGTGTGTGCAGATATGCCTTTGAATGATGAAATGTGTAATTCCCTTAGCTCTAGATCTGATAGCTGATATTTTGAATGTTTCCTCCCTGAAAATAACTTTCATTCTAAAGTATCATTTCATTGTACACTTTCATTCTAAACAAGCTGTAACCTTCCTGATATTTTAAAACTGGAACTCTCAGCAGTTCCTGCCAGCAAGGACATTGAAGAATGGCATTGCTTGTGCACCTAAGGCTCTGTTCTTGTTATCTATCTCTAGCCCAGCACACTTGATATGTTACTGGTTTACAAAAACCAGCAAAAGCAACCTTAACAATGGAATGAAGAATTAGAGATTTTTGAGAACTGTGGATGAGTGATGCAATGAATGGTATAGGCAAATTCAGAAAGAAATGCAAATGGGTTTAATAGTGAAAGCAATCGGTAGTAGGTAATATTCAACCATGGCTTGGAAAAATGATGTCAAATTTCTGTTTTATTAGACAGATGAGATCGATCAGCATCCCAAGGTAGTTGTGGATTGAATACATGTCATAATGCACAATGTTAATCAAGTGGTGTCATTTGGTGCCAGAAAAATAAAAGTAAATAAAGAACAAATATGCCTATTATTGATTACTGAAAGGTATAGAAAAGTACACAGAAAGGTACACAGAAAAGTATCAATGGTACCAGAGGGGTGAACAGTTAGATGCATTGGCAACTGCAAAAAATACAGTGACTTTTTGAAACAGATCTGGTCATTTTTCACCTAAGAGGAGGAGACTATTCTTCTTTGAAACGTCATGAGAAAAGGCTAAGAAAGATATGATTAGGTTGCCTCACCACGCCTTGTAGAAGAACACTTCTATGTCTTCCTGCAGGCCAGGGTACAAACTCTCTTGCTGAATGAGGTTATTGAATCTTCCGTCCAGCAGTGGAGCTGAGGGTAAAATGTTTACTAGATATTCTGCATGGGAGAACCTTATCGGATTGAAAATGAGATGGCATGAAAAACAGCTAATATAAAAACTGATTAAACTAAAGGCATCCCATTTGAAATGATTCCTTTCTAGTACTGGGTACAGAGATTCAGGGGCTGCTTCAAAACATTTAGCTGCTTAAGTATACCCTGTTTCCCTGAAAATAAAACCTCCCCAGATAATAAGCCCAATTGGGTTTTTGAGCACATATGCTAAAATAAGCCCTCCCTCAAAAATAAACCCTCCCCTAAAATATTTAACTGCATGCGCAGTTGCTCCCCGCCATTTCCTGGGGGGAGGGAGAAAGGAGGAACATGCCCCATATGCCCCTGCCATCCATGTGGAACAGCCTCGTGGAGGCCGCTCCCACAAACCCTAGCTACCATGCCCCTTCTCTTAGTGGCAGCTGCAAAAAAGAGCGGCAGGCCCAGTGATGCTACGGCTGGCAAAAGTGTGCCAGAAACAGAGACAGAACCTCTGCCCCCCTCTGGGTCAGCTGATCTGTGGGCCGAGGTTAAGGGGCCTCGTGCACCTCAAAAAATCTCCCTGAAAATAAGCCCAAGTGCTTTGGGGGGGGGGGACAAAAGAAAATAAGACCCTGTCTTATTTTCAGGGAAACACAATAATGCTTATCTGTTTTCCATCATCAGCTGCTCTAAGCACTTCCAACTGGATGGCCTTCAGGATTTTTTCCCAATCTAGTGACACCCCCAGCTATAAAAGGCTACAATGCTTGCCATGTCCTCTCCCCTGAGTGGCCAATGACTGCCCTGTAGAGCCATATTATCCTGAACTGCAAAGCTGCTTGCTCCTCCTCTGATTGGTAGCTGTCCTTTAAAAAAACACTTTTTAGTTGACTGAGGAATAGCCTGTTAAATCAATTTTGCTAAGCTTTTTGCTTCATGCAACCCTTACAACTTTCAGTGGGCAGCTTTTAGATTCTGTCCAGGCTGAACGAGGCCTGTTCATCTTGCTTTTCCACTTGCAAAGCTTCTCTCTTCTTATTCTTCCCTGAAAACTTTAAACTGCACAATAGATACATATCCCCAAGGCTACAAAGTTCCAATGGATGCTGCTTTGCTTCTATTAAGCTGAACTATCGTTCTTCCTTAATACAAAGTTTATATGGACTTCAGCACAGTATAGGAATAAAATATCACTTTATAGTCAGATGCTTTGGGTAGTGTTGCATGACATCAACAGTGGAAAGAACAAAAGAAGGGTTATGTGTTTGTACGAAAAAATAAAACTTGGAAACAGAGTGGGAAGCAAACGTAAGAAAGGAAAAGACATAATGCCAAGGACTTGTCAGAAGGGAACAAATTCTGAAAGGAAAAAGTGGACTTTGGTCGAGTGGCTCACAAAAGGAAGACCTTCAAGTCTTGCCTTCCTGGCATGGATGGGCAGGATAAGAAGCAGGGAAATGATCAATACAGACAAAGCACCTACCCAGCTCCACTGCCATATAGACTGGCATTTCCACAGTTGGCTTTGGGAACAGCTAGGAAACCCATGGGAGATGAGCAGTTTGGTTGCCAGGTGGAATTGCCCTAAGCGGTCTCCTTTCTGTGCTGCTTCAGTCACCATGTTGAAAGTCATGCTAAATTCTCAGACATCCTTTTCTGCCTTAACTAGACTCCTAAATTCTGCTGCTTGTGACATCAGGCGGCTCTTTTGTAGATTCATATTGATACCATTGCCTGTGAGAGCAGTGTTTGGGTGACAGATGGGTAAATTCTCTGAGAGGCTGGCCTCATGTCTGTTTTGCTCCAGACATGACCACATTTATGGCTTGCAAATAAGCTTGGCTCAATGGAACTATGTGGCCTTCAGTAATGACAAGAGCTGCCGGCAATACAATTGTGATTGGCATTAGGTTGCGAGACTAGGGCAATGGCAGAGATGGATATCAAGGTTTTGCTGCAACTAGTATAGCTGTGATATGATTATACACACTACACTTCACAAGGTTCCTGCATGTGGAATTGAACCACTGTCTCTTTTATCATGCTTGACATACTAACTTTTTACAATCTATAGCCTAGCTGTCTGCCAGGGGTAGGCTTCATAAATTTTAGCAAAAGGTTCTCTGCCTGGTTGCTTGGTGGGCATGGCCATGGTGGGCATAGCCTAGTTGGCCTCCTGCACTATGGCAGGTGGATTTATGCCCTCCCCTGGCTCCGGAGGCTTTCCTCGAGCCTGTGGGAGGGCGAAAACCACCTCCCCAGGCTCTGGAGGAAAAAAACGGGGTTAGTGGAAGTTTGGGAAGGCTGGAAATGGGCCCATTTCCAGCCTTCCCAAACTTCCGGTAACCCCGTTTTTCTCCCTCCCCAAGCTTCTGCACACACCTGCACACACACCTGCATCCAAAACAGGCCACGAGGGACTCCTGGGAGGGGAGGGGAAGAGTGGGCAGGACCAGCCAAGAGTGGGATGTGGGGGGTTCTCCAAACTGCACAGAATCTTAGCTAGAGATTCTCCTGAACCCGCCAGCTTTCTTTTTCCTATAAAACTGGTTTTTGTTTTGTTATACGGCCTAGAGTTGTTGTTTTTTCCAGAGTAGGAACAAATAACACAAGAAAAGCATTTGCCTGAAGATTTCTAGCAAATTTTACGGATAGGTGTGCCATTTAAAAAAATAATAATAATCCAGTATTTGGAATTTAAATTTTAAAAAAGAATATTGCAAAATAGACTATGCTTATATACGCAAAATGCTTTGAATGGGTAGGATGTTTAATTTATACTATATAAACTGGGGCATCCAGGCTGGGCTCTCCACACAGAAATGGGAGAAACAACAGGGAATAAGATAGACTGCAGGGGTCTCCAACCTTTGCAACTTTAAGTCTGAAGGACTTCAGCTCCCAGAATTCTCCAGCCAGCTTTGGGAGCTGAAGTCCTTCAGACTTAAAGTTGCAAAGGTTGGAGACCCCTGAGATAGAGGGTTGATTCGTATTCTGAATAACTAATCAGTTTACTTGCATTTCTTAAAAAGTATTTATAACTGACAAACTTCAAAATTTTTGCTTTGTACTATGATTACCTTAAAGATAAATAATAAAAGCAATGCTTATCTCCAAGGCCCTCTGATGATCCCTGTTTTCCTGCCACAAACTCCAAATTGCTGCCACACGTTAGACTGCCACTATTTTCTCGATAAGGGTGAACTGTATGTTGACTCAGTACAAAATTTTCCAACTTCGAAACATTTGATTATTACTATAATGGCTATTGCCATTCTTTCTTCATTTTTTTTAAAACCCCACTCGGGTTTCAAAATGTATAGGTTGGTTCATGGCAAAAAAAGCAACCCCTAGAACCCTCTTTTTAAAACAGACACACACACACAAAACAAAGGTCAAAACTTTTAAAATGTCACTTCTTCTAGCAGTTTTGCATAGAAAATACACCAAGTCAGTGGGAGGGCTCCTCGTCCATAGAAACAGGCTGTAAGAAAAGAATGTTATCCTGCTGTTGTAGTTTCCACTTTCACTGGCAGCTGCGGTCTGAGCAGAAAAGCACGGTGGGAGCCTATTGTTACCCCAGCTGGGTAATAGTTTTCTTATTTTACAGTCAGGAACCAAGGGGGGCTGGGGTGCCTCAGTAAAGTGCCTGAAAATATAACTCCTGGAAACAGATCGCTTTCCTTCTTCCCTATGAGAAACAAGCATCCATAAATCTTTCATTTTGGTTCTCCCAGCAAGGAAATGAAATTCTTCAGACAAAAAGAGGATTCATCTCATTATTATTTATCCTGTGAAACAAAACAAACGCTACGCAAAAATGCATACGCTGCCCCCCCCCCCTTTTCCATCCCATCTGCGTAATTACCATGCTGAGAGACATTCCTTACTAGAAGTCTGAGCCATGCAAATCAATGTTTACTCTTTTTTAAAAAAAAAAATTAGAGCCAAACTACCTATGGTGTAGGGCTGGGCAACCAACTCTTGCTTTGGGAAAGTACTGCTTGCTTGATGTCCTATATAAGTGGGTATAAAATGGATTGTGTCGACAATTCAGAAGATTAATTAGCTGTAGGACAACAGCTTATATTTGTCACTAGTTTATCCAGTTAATGAGGCTGTTTTTAGTTGCCATGGCAACCTAAGTTTTAAAGGTGAAAGGTCACTGACCCAGAGCCCTACAATCTTTTTGGAGGCACTTCATAGCCTAGACTTGTGATGCCAGTGAAGCTCCATAGGAAATTTCAGGAGATACAGGTTGTCTACTGAATGTCACAAGTCATGCTCAGGATGATATTTCTCTCTGATGGACCTTATTGGGAGAAAATTGGACAAGTTCCATCAAACAAACAGGAAAAGAAGTAGTGGCCTTCTTTAGCTGGAAAAAAAACCATATTTTTGATACAATTAAAAGAATATTAAAGGAAAAGCTATTAGGTTCCTCAAATCAGTGGCATACTGAACATTTGATATCGTTTTCCATGTGATAAAAGGGCCAGTTTAACCTAGTGGTTAAGATGCTGCCTAGAAACCAGAAGACCAGGAGTTCTAATTCTACTTTAGGCATAAAAGCCAGCTGGGAGATTTTGGGCCACTCAGTCCAATCCACTTCATTGGGTTGTTGTGGTGGTGAAAATAGGAGGAGGAAAGAATATTATGTATGTTCATGCCTTGATTTATTATAAAGTAATAAAGATGGGATAAAATGATGGTGGTGGTGGTGGTGGTGGTGGTGATAATGATGATGATGATAATGTACCAATAGTAATAGGTGACTTGGATGCAATCCCAAAACAACCAGAGCACCACTTGTATGCCATCGCATTGACAAATTCACCATCAATCAATTGCCAAAGGCAGCTTTACTCAGAACAACTTACATCCTGTGACCATATCTGTAACAACATCAAACATCCAGATCTGCCTATATACCTGGTCCTTGGAAATGCAAGTAGACAAAAATGCCAAAGCCAGTCTGAACATCTGGATGACTGTGCAACAAATCATAATCACGTGTAAGGAAATCCTAAGTGCATTTGAGTAACTACAATAAGAAAACTGTGGTCATATTGATGAACTCTCCGCATCCTTCACTTGTTTGTCATTCTGAATGGAGAAGCTAGGACAGGGTTTTTCAAATTTGGTAACTTTAAGAATTCCCCAATCAGCAAGCTTAAAGTTATCAACACTGAGGTGGGACAATATCTTGAGGGCTAGGGCTACTGATATACATACATGCACTGGTAGGTTTTTAAGAAAGGGTTCCCAAAACAATTTACTAAAGAAGAAACTCCTCTCCTTATGCTTTTTGGGACCATTTCAAGATTGGTTGGTGGTGGTGGTGGTGGGGGCTGAAGGGGAAAGGCTACATCAGCCTTTATAGTGAGATTGTAGAGGTGTGTAGGCCTTTGCATTTTGTTTCCAAAGGATACTTCAGAGAGTATCCTTTGGCAGATATGGTCCAAAATTCTTTAAAGCAGCAATGTTTTGATCCAGGACTCCATGGCAATTATGGGAGGTATCTGGGCAATCTTGGAAAGAGATGCAGCTGCTTTAAAAAGTTGCAGGTAGGTGCTACATTTAGGCTCCTGTGCATTATGAAATATTTTATATCTGAAGCTCTGCACTGCTTCAGATATCAGATACCTATTATGGAGCACATAGTGCAGATAACTCCAGATGTATCACAGGAGTTTTCCTCACCTACTAGAATACTGTATATCATCCATTAAGCATCTGTGATGATTCATATGATCACAAGTGACTGGTGCAATACATTGTGCTTATAGAATTCCCCATTTGATATAGCAGAGGCTGAGAGGCACATGTATATTCATCAGTAACCTCCAAATCATATCCATCTGACCAGGTTTATCATTTCAGAAAGTCAGATATCTGGGACATCCTGCCTTTAGTTTAATCTGTGCCCATCTTATATTTCCCTGTCAGTAGCAATTCTAGAACTATGCAAGCCTCAAAAGTCTTTGAAATTGGTGCTTTGGACACAGCAAAGAACCTCATTTATTGAAATAACTAATCATCTATAGCAGGGGTGTCCAAACCTGGGAACTTTAAGACTTGTGGACTTCAACTCCCAGAATTCCCTAGCCAGCTATGCTGATCTACAGTTTTCTGCACTAGCTTGGGAAAAAATGCAGCTGTTGCTTTTGTAAGTCAAAGTTTTTCAAAAGTTACATTGAAGTATGAAAAAGAATGGATTACTTCAGTGAATGGAACAAAAGTTCAAGGTTAGTTATACTAATGTTTCCTCTACCAATACAATTATAAACCTTTGACTCAGGTAAGCCGAAAGTGCACTTACAGGTTTATATAGCAACACCGAGGAAGAGAAGCTATAAAATATGTTCGTCTTGTAACTTTTTAAGTATCTTTGCCAGAGCTTGTCTTTTATCTTCTCCCTTCTATTTCTTTTTCCTTCTGAATTAAATATGAAGGCATTCCACAAGAGAAGGAATGAAAAAGGCAAGATGGCAATCACAGCTGTGTGGAATCAAAGCTGCCATCTTGACTTTAAACATCCCCACGCAGACTCCCCTGGTCTGTTTGTAAAACATCTTACCACTGGTTATTTGGAATATTTTGCTATTAATGTTACCTTTCCTCTAGGAACTATTTTGTCTAAAAAGGCAATTTAAAAAATTATATTAAAAATTTGAGTTATGCTTCTGGAAATTATGTACTTGCATCAGGCAGTAGGATATACAAACCATAGTCATGCATGCTGTCATTTTAGTGTCATTCTGTGCAGGGGTGGGCTTCAAAATGTTTAGCAAGGGGTTCTCTGCCAGGTTGCTGGGTGGGAATGGCCATGGTGGGAGTGGCCTAGTTAGCCTCCTGCACCACAGCAGTGGGGGGCATTTTTGCCCTCCCTGGGCTCTGGAGGCCCTCGCGAAGCTGGAAATGGGCCGTTTCTGGCACTTCTGGTAGGCTCATTGTTTGCTCTCCTCGAGCCTCTACTACACATTTCCTGCACTTCCCTGCATCCAAAATGGGCCATGTGGGGACTCTTGGGAGGGGAGGGGCAGTCGGAGGCAGCCAGGAGTGGGATTTGGGAGTTCTCTGAACTGCACAGAATCTTAGCTAGATGTTCTCCTGAAGCCCTGCAAACCCTCAGCAGCCCACCCCTGATTCTGTGGTTATTACTGACTGTGTTACTGATTATACTATATACTTCTTGCACAGTACATAAATGGGCTAAATTAAATAATTAAATTAAATAATTATTTTTTTCCATTTGCCCAATTTGTTCAAAGCATGTTGCTCGAGCATATTGCACATTGAATCCTCCTAAGATTCTACAAAGTATCATCAATGGAAAGCAATCATGCCCTGTTTTCATACCCCAGAAATCTCATCCAAAATAGCTTGGGGAAAAAAAATTTCTAGGGCACACAGCAAGACAGAGGTGTAGTAAGCAGCTGGTGGAAGCTGTATTTCCAAGCAAAAACTGAGAAAACAGGCAAATCTTTCCCACCTGTGGGGGGAAAAGAACATTAAAAAGTTTAATTCAGGTGAGGAATTTTTGATGTTCCTATACACACAGAGGCTGCTTTGCAACTACTTCTGGGATTTCTGAGACAAGGGGCTGGGACAACCATCAATTCTAAGTGCAGGACTTTCACTGCGTGTAACAGAGCTGTATAATCCCCTGGATAGATGGAGGTTGGGGTGAGGGGTGTCAATTAAGTTTTAATATCATTGCACAACTGTTGTCAATTACAATATTCTTATCATTGAGTGGCAAAGTCATAAAAAGACTACAATGTCATTGTGGCTTGTCCCAGAAGCCCATGTCTTGTTGGGTAGGAAGTGTGCGTTACATTTTCTCCTTTGATGAAAATTTTGAAATTATTACTGAAATCAAAGAAAGATAAACCTGATTTTGTCATTAGATATGCGAATAAAGAAAACCAAGGCTACATTTCTGCTTTTTGTCCAGCATTGCTCCTGGAGGAGAAGAGCAGATGCAGTCCCAATTTTTGGCAAAATTTAAACAGACTGGGGGTGTAAAGTCCAGCAGTTCCTAGCATGCCAAGCAGTAGAAGGAAGATTTCCCAATCTAACTGCTTTGTGGGGCATTTTTCCTGGTTGTGATGGGAGTTATGAAAGTTCTCACTCATAACTGCCTGTGGCCCTAGACGGCTATTATTGCAGTCCTACAACCCCGAAACAATTCCGCAATAAGACCCAGGCAAGCCAAAAATTGGACAACCATGTTCTAGATCAGGGGTTCCCAAACTTGGCAACTTGAAGACTTGTGGACTTCAACAGAGCTGGCTGGAGAATTCTGGGAGTTGAAGTCCACAAGTCTTCAAGTTGCCAAGTTTGGGAACTCCCCTGTTCTAGATGAAAGAAAGAAAGGGTTTACCTGGAGGGGAGAATGAAATGCATTCCATCATTTTTTTTCTTGACTTGACTCTTTCCATTCTGGTCCAGTATGGATATTGAACATGGTTAAATATGGTTCAGATTGGCCAACAGATCAAAATTTAGCCTCATTTTGCAGCACGCCGGCAGAAGTAATGAACTGACCTCATTTTATAAAACAATAATATAACAATTAGGTAAAGAATATTTATTAGAAAGTATCTGGTCAAGAGTCAACCTGGCTACCTTTAGGAAAGTCATGTTCACAGAATCAAAATTTGTAAGGATAATGGGACTCAAAAGTTAGATAGTAAAGCAATCACAAAACAGGTTCAGTCTTTCCTGAGGAATTTTTAAAGATATAACCATTAAATCATGCAGGGAAACAATATAAGACAAGGCAAGTTCTGCCAGCTTGGGAAGGCCAGCTGAGTATGTGCAAAGAATAATTGAAAATATTCAAAACAAAGACTATTTTCCTGTCACAGAGGAAAATAGCTGTATACCATTCCAGGGCAAATGGGTGGGATGAGTAGCATGTTCCAGTATCATTGCACAAGTATCACTAATTATAATATTCTTATCATTTGTGTGGTAATGTCATAAAATCTCCAATGGCCTCTCCCAGATGGCCTAAATGCCACATCTAAAAAGTAACTTTGACAGTTTTATTGCAGAAGTTGCAATATACTGGGTATCAAAGCATTCTATATGTGAGAAATTTCCCATTTTTGAATTATATAATATAAGAATGTACTCTCTTATTGCTGCTCTTATTATCCAGCAGAATAGGCTAGAATTCTGGCCCCAACAGATCTGGAAGATTTTAATTTCAGGATAGTTGCTTAATATAAATTATTATGTAGTGATACTATAGAAAATGTGAATTGTCTCATATTTCATTTCCTTGTTTCCATAGACAAAATAGTAATTTTGTCCTGATCCTGCTGTTGTTCACAGCCTTACACCACTGTTTGAAGTTCTCTTGGGGTAGATTTCACACATTAGTATCTTAGTCAAGTAAAGAAAGAAGCACAGTGTAGCTTCACAATTTATGTGCTAAACTCAAGGGATCACTTGCATCTCCTCTTGTAGTCTGATTTATTGTGGTTCTTCCAATAAATGTCACAGGCAGTCTGGATAAGAGCCAGCGTACTTTCTTATAAAATCATAAAATCATAAAAATTGATAGATGACATTTTAAAAGCCACATGTTGGAAAGCTTTCTAGATTACCAAATTTGAGAATGTATTCATTTTAATTACTTGTGCCATAGAATTTTTAATAGGGCATAAGGGAGCAGTCTTAAAATGCAGGTAGTAAAATTAATACTGTATGCCTATGACATTGGTCATAGTGTCATGGTTGAAGTCTCATGAATTTGAACGTTTTAGGCCCAAACTTCATGTGATTGCCAGGGTAAAATCCTGAAATCATGTAATTATCAATCTTGTAATTTTTTGCAATTTGAGTAACTAAACATGATGTTTATTTTAAAAATATTGTAGCACTATCAAGCAAAATGATATGAAGGTACTTGGCGTCAACTAATTTTTATAAAAAAATTGTAGCACTATCAAGCAAAATGATATGAAGGCACTTGGCATCTATTGTAATATACATACTTCACTAAGAATCTTTTAAAAGTAAGATTGCAAGTACATATGTCTAGATTAGGGAGATAGATTTATGTATGTTTTCATAGTTGCTTATGAGTGCTAACAAACTAATCACTTCTGTTTTGGACTGTATTAAAAAATGTTTTCAGGAATTAGCATATTTGTATAGTTTGACATTGGTTTTTTTAGAATAAGAAAATAGAATGTTAAGCCAAATGAATTTTCTTTTGGAAAACATAACTGCCAGTAGTTTATGCATACCAAGAAAAGCCATAAAGCCTGGGTTTCAAGTTTTATTTGAACCCATAAAATAATATAAATATTGTTCATTAATGTTATAAATATTGCTATATTGCTAAAATAGTATCTGACAATAAACTTTGAATTAAATGTATTAACTATAATGAAATTTTCACATAATGGCCAAACTTTGTTTTAAAGGTATTCTAATGACCAGAGAAGTTCTGAGTGGAAGAATCCATTCAGTGTGTCCATAAGAATGGGAAGAGAGGATCACACAAAAGTAAAGGCAGGATGGGAAGAGAGGATCACACAAAAGTAAAGGCAGTAACCACAACTATGCAATTGAAGCCTTACATTTCATAGCTTTATCTTAGCACACAAACTATGCAACACAAACTGTTACAATCAAACTCTGCAAAATTTAACTTGCTAAAGTTATTTTGACTGTCTGGGTATTGCTGGAAGAAAATGTTTAATCTATTTACCGTATTTTTTGGAGTATAAGACGCACCTTTTTCACTCAGAAAAGAGGCTAAAAATCTGGGTGCTTCTTATACACTGAATACAGCATTTTTGCCTCCCAAAACCCCGACCCTTCACTAAAATGGCAGTGCTTAGCTTGTAGGAAACTTTCAGAGTGCTCCTGGGAGTTGGGGAAGGCAAAATTGTTTTGCCCCCTCAGCCCCCAGGAGCACTCTACAAGCCTCCTAAGAGCTATTCATGCCCTTTCTTTTGAAAAGAAAATCAGGTCCATTTGCACAAAGAACGGGCCGATTTTGGGAGATTTGCAAAGTGCAAAGCCTTTTAAAAAAATTTTTGCCTCTTTAAAACCTTGGTGCGTCTTATACTCTGAAAAATACGGTATGTACTTATATACTAAGTGCACTAAATACTAAAGTATACCCTGCTTTCCTTATGGATCTGCCACTCTCTTTTATGGCTCATCTAATTCTTTTCCAGTGTTGTTAGCTACAGCCAGTGGTGGGTTCCAGATCCCGGTGCAACCGGTATGGGGCCATGAATGTGTGCAGCGTACTTACCGCCCATGACGCTCCACGATGCTCCAGCTGCTCGGTGGAGCATTGTACAGGTGGCATATGCTCTGAGCGTGTGCGCGGAAGCCCAAACAGCTCAAATACAGGTAAGGAGTGCGGGTGGGCCCTCTGGAGCACCATACCGGAATGGTACCTGGTGTTCCCAGCAGGCATTGGTACACCTGTACCGGGACGTACCAGTCGTATCCCACCACTGGCTGCAGCCTTTAGTATAACACACAAGAATGAATGTGACTCTCAGTTTTACAGTCATTCCTCTATCCCCCTCCTGATTTAGTGTCTAGGAATATCTGAACTAGTTCTCTAAACCTTAGGACTGTGGTCCATAAAATATGAAGTGGATTATACGATGAAGGTGAAGCAATCCCACATACAAAATATTTAATGATATAACTTTGGAATCTAATTGCTCATCTATTTACATATCTGAATACTACTAAAACTCTCAATGCATTTATCTGTTTGTCAGTTTGTACCTTTAGGTTAGCTCAAATGGTGCATTACACCACAATACATTTTGCATGAATGTACCTAAAATCTGCTAACTTAAAGAATGTGTAACAATATCGAAGATACATTTACTTCTATGGAAGTTATATTTCCACAATGTTCAGCCCAGTTTTATTTGCAAAGTTGTGGCCATTGCAGCATCCCCAAGGTCAAGTAATTGTAATTATCAATGTTCCCTGCCAGTTTCTCATGAGCACAATCAATGGGGACATTGTAGTAAGTCAGACATCTTTTCTGTTCTCACTGATTTTTTTAGTCAGTCAATGGTCAATCTCTTTCTCTGTTTAGCTAAGTAAATATTGATTTATTATTGAAGTTTGCTTGTCAGTGCAATTCCCCCCCCCAATTTATGTTATATACTCTTATTTCATGATCATGTGATTGTCCAGCAGTGGCATAAAAACAAAGTATCAGCCTAAAATTTAATTATCATTCCAGTCATATCACTTTTCTCTCCAAGAATGGCCCAAACAATCACAGGGTTGTCTTGAATGGTCTAGAAGTTCCAATAAAGGAGAATATTTGTCTGAAATGGTATAGGGCTTCCCGCCTAAGCAGGGGGTTGGACTAGAAGGTCCCCTCCAACTCTGTTATTCTATTATTCTGTTATTTGTAGCCCAGGGTGAAATGAGGGGTCCCCTTTGGTGCTTTCTGAGCTTGGTTGTTTTCTTACAGAAGTTTCATTACCGCAACTAGGTAATTTCATCAGCACTAGAACGGATGAAATCTTAGTTTGGGTAATGAATCGTCTACAAGAAAGTAACCAAGCTCAAAAAGCACCAAGAACCACTCAGGTGTAGACGTTGTATATTTTTATTCATCCGTATGTGAACAGGCTTTAACACCAAAAAGTCTTACGGTACTTTGAAGATAGCATTAAAGGCCTATTGTACTTTGATTCAGATGACATAAGAGATGCTCTAATCATCTGTAATCTAATTTTGCTGCTGCTGATCAATGCTAACTGGCATCATTATTGTGGTTTAATTCAGCTTTAATACTGCCTGACTCCAGAATAACTCTGGACTTTGAAGCCATGACACACTGATACAACACTTGTTTTCACTACAAAAGATCCGTGTTCAAATTCTGCTCTAGACTAATTGGGGAACCATCTGCTTTCCAAAATGTTGGAAAGTGTCTGCTGAAGTGGCAATTTTGAGTAAATGACCTGGGCACTGTACGGTCATACCTGGTCCGTAGGCTGTTCCAATTGGCCTACGGCAGCGGGCATCATCCTCAGGGGGACAGAGCATCACCAGGGGTGGGGCAAAATTAATTGCCCGTCCTTGGTTAGTGCATTTATTCATTTATTTACAAATCACGTTTATAAAGCTGTCCAATTTACACAATTCAAAAGTTTGGTAAAAGTCTGTATTTTTATTTTATTTTTATCTGCTTTAATTAAAGTAGCTACAGTATCACTTTTGGCCTCCAAATACCTCTAAATACATACTAAAAACCGCCACCCACATGTAATTTGTTAGGCCCAAATACACCGTCCCTATAGGATTATGGATGCTGTTTGCAGTTTAAAGTTGATTATATGACAGTTTTCATTTATAGAGGAAGAGGAAAACATGCCTCCCTTAAACTGCCATTACCTTAAGAATGACAAGGTGTTTAATATTTACTATTAGGTTACTATTTTTCAAAGGCATTTTAAGAAAAAAATTATTGTAAAATGTTTTAGCACTTTAAAATCCTGGTTATCTGAATGATGCTCTCTGTTCAGTCAAGCTCAGAGAGCACTACAATGATTGGTGCTGTCCAAATTTGGTAGTTTTCTTGCAGATATTTCACTAGCCAAACTAGGTAACATCATCAGTGCTAGTAGGGAGTGGGGTTTACTTTCTATTTATATTCTGGTGGCTTGCCCCGTCAGTGTTGGTGAGAGTGATCTTGGTGGTTCTTTGGTTTATTGTTAACATGTTTGGCAGTTCCTTGATTGGGGTATTGTTCATTTCTTGATTGTTGGTCTGAGGTTAATCTTGGTGTTAATCTCTGCCTCACCTGGGTGTTGATTGCTGGTGGGAAGGTGTTTTAGTCTTTTTGTTCTCTTTTTGGCTTATTGATTATCTTTTTGCATAGTACATGTTGTTTATGTGTCTTGTCAGAGGGACAGTCTTCTGGTAATTCTCTAGCATTTTTGGACAGCTTGGACTAAGATAGTCACCGTTTCTCGGTTGAAACTATGGTTAAGTCTGTCCATATATTGTGATTCACAAATTGGCCACCATGTATAAATTGAGAGCAACCTCACCTCTCTTACTAGCACTGATTATGTTACCAAGTCTGGGTAATAAAATGTCTGCAAGAAAACAACCAAACTCAGAGAGTAACAAGGACGCTTTATTTCAACCCTGAGCTACAAACATTCTCCTTGATTTTTATCTCTCAATTTACACAATTGTGATACTAACTACTCAAGTTCTCACAACATGTGTCTCCTGTATATTTTCCTAATGGCTTACATGCTAAAGGTTTGGCTGGCTGGGAGTTGAGGCCCAGGGCATCTTCAGGATAGGGAGCTGAGAAAAGCTGCATCATATTGGCTTCTAGAATGTCATGGTAAGCGCAATTTCTATCAGTTATGAAAAAGTCATCCATTTTCACATTTATTTCTCAAAAGTATTATCAGGAACTAAAGCAGCCTCATTTATGTAAACGTTTAAAACAAACGTGCATTCTTCTAAAAGGAGAGATGAATAATGCACTGCTTCTTCGTTAAAATATATGTGCACTGTACTATTGTGTATAGCAATAGAAATGCACCTCTTTTAAAAACGTTATTCTTATCCTAGCAAGTTAAATGGGCTTCTTAAAGCCAGGCAATTTTTAAAGCTGCCTTTTCTTTTCCAGAATTGTTTGCTATAATAATTTTGTTTTAAAAAACGGTGGTGGAATCCTTGAGAAGACAAGAAGTTGAGCTGACTCACAAGCTCTTTCTCTTTTGTGAAATTCACAATGACTGGGAAGTAAATGGCTTCTTAATAAGTTTTGTATTCTACAAGGGGATGGTTAAAGGGTTAATTTAACGCTTGACCCATTAAAACCACTGAGTGCAGTGAGAACCTTACAGGCTGATCAGATGATTATTTCTGGGAGATAAGTGGTTGAAAACTGAGCTTCACTAGTTCAGGTAATCAAGGGAAATCCGCATAAAAGAGAAGATGCGGCTGAGTAAAGGCAGAACAGCTACCTGAGATTCTATTACTTGTCGTCTTTCAAGCATAATAATGAGATTATAGTAACCCTAAACTGACTGAAAACAGAAATCTGGCTGTCTGTCAAGTTCATTGTGCTGAGTTTTACATCACTACAGATCTGGTTCCCCTCTGAACCTGCAATAATTATGGCAGGAAGAAACACTGAAAGAAACTTTTTTCAGATGTGAGTTATTGTCAGATTTTGGCTTATGACCAATGTACCATTGTTAATGATGTGGAAACCCTTGTTAATTCTTTTTATTTGTTCCACCAGCCCATGTTAAGAAATATCACTCTATAAGTATATCATTACCACACATATTTTTATATCGCTTCTGTCATAGGTAGGGAATGACTCTGCTATTGATCTAGGCATTTGGTCTTTCGCTTGGACAAGCAAGAAGACTTCTGATAGCCAGATATCTTTATGTCTACATTTAAGAACATAAGAACATAAGAATAGCCTTGCTGGAACAGGCCACAGCCCATCTGGTCCAGCATTCTGTCTCGTACAGTGGCTCACCATTTGCTTCAGGGTATTTGTAAATATATAGCTATACATATGCACCAGGTGGTATACACTTACCTTCCCTACCGGTTCACAAATGTGAGCGCTCGTGCATGCTCACTTCGCTCACACACACCACCTCCGTGCATGCGCAGATCCTTCTGCGCATACACTTTTGGCGAAAAAAGGGCCTAAATGGAATGCCATTGAGCCGGGCACAGGTAGGCAGGGCCATCCGTGATTCTGCTATCGGTTTCGGCAATCCAGTCCGAACCGGTAGAATACCACTTCTCATATGCACCCACCCAGAAACTTATATAACAACTCCAGTCCTGGAAGATATTTACTTGGAGATAAAGAGATGGGGGGAAAAACAGTTCTCCTGAAAGTCTTTAGAGTCAGACAAAAGATGCAATGACAAAGCAGTTTTTTAAACCAAACATTAGTATTATCATTAGCTTCTAAAAAGTCGTTTTAAAAATTCAAGTGTTTCTATGGTAAGACAGCATAAACGTATTAAGAAAGTGCTATCAAGTGAAGGTATTATAACCAATTCATATCCTATAGATAACACAGTATGTAGCTTAAAAACCTTTTGAACATGATTGTTCATTATTAAACCATGATTTTAGAAACATCTATCATTTGGAACTTGGGCTGACATAGGGAGACCTCAAGGAACAAACGGTTGTGGTTGCAGGGAGGGCAAACATCAGTAAGAGACTGGCACAAGAGTGTTGTTGATTGGAAGGAAGAAAAGACTGGGGTATCATGAGCTTTTGCAGTGAATGATCAAAAGAGATCAAATGATATCACAAACTTTGTGACATCATTATGCAAATAATGCAGATTATGTAATCTATTTCATTAGCAAAATGGACAGATGCCCCCACCCCACTATTTGCAGTATAACATGATGGTGCACAGGATTTCATCACAGGTTCTAATTGATACCTATCATTGAGGAACATTGACGCATAGCATCAGTTTGTGGGAAATCACCAATGGCCTGTGATAGGTAATACCAGTAGTATTCTTATGTATATATCTTGCACCGGTGGAGCTTCAGTCTTGCATTTTCAGTAATCAAGTAATACTTCTGGATAAGGAATAAAACTTCTGAATGGCAAATTGGAGACATTCAGTTCTTTTGCCTCTTAATAATAATAATAATAATAAAATTTAATTTATAACCCGCTCTCTCTCCCCGAAGAAACTCGAGGCGGGGCACAGGGAATTTAAAAATACAAATAAAAACCACAAACACAATACAATGTTAAAATGAATTAAACTAACCCTGCGCTAAAATCCCATATAAAAACTAAAACTAAGCCCTAAAAACCCATAAAAACAGTTTAATTACCCTAGGCCGGCCAAGCAGAAGAAGTGTGTTTTTAATTTTTGACGGAAGGAGCGAAGGTCCGTGGTTGTTCTGATTTCGGGGGGAAGATCATTCCAGAGGGTCGGGCCCGCCACAGAGAAGGCCCTTCCCCTGGGCGTCGCCCACTGGCATAACCTAGTGGACGGCACCCGGAGAAGTCCCTCTCTGTGGGAGCGAATCGGCCGCAGGGATGTATGGGGCAGGATGCGATCCCGCAGATAGCTAGGTCCCGTGCCATGGAGCACTTTGAAGATGATAACCAACACCTTGAAGCACACCCGAAAGACAACAGGCAGCCAATGCAGCTCGCGCAGGAGTGGTGTTACATTGGAAAACCTAGAGGTTCCCATAACTGCCCGCGCAGCTGCATTCTGGACAAACTGAAGTCTTCGGGTGCACCTCAAGGGGAGCCCCATGTAGAGAGCATAATAATAATAATTATAATAATAATCTTGATAATTCTTCTCTTCCATATTCTTATAATCCTCACCTTTATCATTCTGTCATTATTTATATGCTATCTGTTAGGCTACAAATCCAACTGAGCTAGTCATAAACAGCATTAAGTAAGAACAGAGTGACTCCTATGTTTTTTTGTAAAACATTTCATTGCCCACAGGTTGTTTGCAATGGCCCTAGGAGCCCAGGAAAATAGTTCTGAGGTGACTCTGTGCTTAGCCCCATGTAATTCTCTCTGTGGTATGTTATATGCATACCGAGGACAACATTCAGTATGGTCACCTGTCCCATCATTCTTCTTTGATGTAAAAGAAAGATTTACATTGTATATGTTTATCATCTTACTGTTGGTCTCCTTATTTATCACCTTCACTAAGAGTGTATATTAACTGACCCAAGTTCTTCTCTGCCATCTGTACATACAACTACTTATTCAAATCAAGAAAGGAGTCTTTGGGCCTCTTTTATGAGTAGAAACTCCAAGTATGCTCTGAAATTTGATTTTAGATTTTTTTTTTTATCAATGTGTCACTCGAAATATGGATGTGTTGAAGGATTATATATATAAATATATATATGTATTCCAATAGCGAACAAATGATTGTATTCCCGTACCGATGATTTCAAAGGTAAACTGTAAAATTATGCTGCAAAATTTATTAAACTTTTAAGTGTTCCATTTTGACATACTCTGATCTTTACTTAACAATGACAGGACGCTACACAAAAATACTGCATTTCATCTGGTTTAGGTCTTTATCTTATCTTGACAGATTATTGGTGGTTAAATTGTAGAGCTGACTTAACGGCAGGACTCTTCAAGGGAGTCAGAAATTAAGGCTTCACCAAATGGTAATAAAGCTATTAAAAATGCAAACAGCAAACAGCTACACTGTACAGGTTAGACAGCTAATCCAAACTAGCAGTTAAAAAAAAAGCAGAGCAATTACACTTTTATTTAAATGCAAGGAATATGAGCAAGAATAGAATGAAGAGCCTTGTTTAAATGCATTCTTCTGAATATTTATTAGAAATAATACATGTAGTTAAGCCACTTATCTGATTTCAGTGAATAACTAAAATGCAAAAGATCAATTTTCATAATTATACCAAAGAAGTCTGTCTTTCATAAAAATCTCATTAATAACACCATTATTACTGAAAAATATCTCAGTATTATTATTGTTATTATAATTATCACAAAATGCTACTGATAATGTTGTCATAAAATTCCTTTTTAGTATCCTATTAAGGATGAGAAACTAAATAGTGGTATAAGTTAAATCTACATCCTAAGTGGCATTATTAAAACCTTCTTTGTGTACCTGGTGGAAATACATTACATGCATAATTACATAAATTGCTTTAGGTTTGGCCAATAGGTCTTTATTAATGTTAGATCTATCAACCATGTAAAAGACACACTCATTTGTGCTTAGTATAGAGCTGGTGCCCAAGGGAACAGGTCACTCAGATTCTGCTCTGAGATTTGTACCTGGCACAGAGGACAAATCAAGCAAATGATCTAATTTGTTCACAGCTTTGTTTTAATGAATGGCAGAAAGCGTTTTTCCACATTTTCTGTGCAAAAATAACATTATTTGAATTGTATTAACGTTCTCCGTGAAGAATTCGTTTTCTAAATTTCATCTAAATTTCCCATCGCAAACGTGTTGCAGGTGTTTAACACATCTTCAGAGCCTCAGTATTCATTCCATTAAAATAAAAACATTTGTTTTATATTGTGTGAGACTCACCTCCTTATTATCTGCTGTTACATGTTCCAAAATTGAAATACGTTGTCTTTGGAAAGGCTCTGTTAAAAAAAATGGATTTTCCTATGACCGGGGAGGAGGGGTGGGGAGTCAGGGGATGTGGGCCTCCAAGAAATCCACCCTAGATAGCTTTTCCATCGTTATTGTAGGTTTCTCTCAGAATGTTTTCTGAATATTATTTTGCTTTCTTTTCTACATTTTGTTTCCTTTTGTCTGCTCCTCATCTCTTCCTCGGCTGTTCTTGGAAAAGGAGCCTGGAGTTCTTGACTAGAACTTAACTGTCATCATTACTGAGCTGGAATTGGCTAAAGAGTGAGGATTTTTTTAGGAGTAAGTCAGGGGTGTCCAAACTTGGGAACTTTAAGACTTGTGGACTTCAACTCCCAGAATTCCCCAGCCAGCATAGCTGGCTGGGGAATTCTGGGAGTTGAAGTCCACAAGTCTTAAAGTTCCCAAGTTTGGACACCCCTGGAGTAATTGAACTGTGGTCCCATTGTTTTAGAAAGAACATGTAACTCAGATGATAATCAAAACAACAAACGCTATGTATTGTTGCACACCGCTACGTCATGGGGCACCTTCCCTAACAATTCATTTAATTCATTTAGATGTATCGTATGCATTTTAAAAAGAACAAGAAAAATAACGCCTGTAACGTCATATCTTGAACATTATTGCTTTCATTATTGCTTTATTTTTGTACCTAAGAGGCAAGGGTAAATTAACCAAACTCGTTAGAAGAAGTAATAGGAGTTTCATAGAAGCATAACTTTCACCCTACATTATCTTTGACTGACACAAAAGAAGTTATACTTACCTTTGCTACATCCCTGGTGGCATTTACTGCAATGCATGAATGCAAAAGCAAACAGAAACAGCTTTTATCACAGCAGCAAGTCATGATCTGCACTTTGGGCTCATTCTTGTCATCCATATGTGGTCATAGATTGATGTATACTATAGAGCACGACTGTGTCTCTCCTCCACTTGGAGAAGGTGTTCTAAAAATATCCTAAGTACTTGGGAGTTGCGGAAATTCTTTTTCTTTCCTGATTCAATCTGGAAGGGATGGTGGTTGGAGGAGCGGTGAGCTTGTTCGCCTTGTCTTGTTTTTCATTACAGAAAGCTGTTCAGCTCCTCTGAAGAAAAGGAACCATCTTGCGGTGTCCTGTGTTCTCATATAGAGCAAAGATGTATTGCTAAAATATAATAAATACTATTACAATTTAAACAATAGGAAATGGGAATTCATTGTGCCGTATAAATTCACAAGTTATTCACATAGCCAAGACCACTGGTTGACAACTTAATTATGAATAATAGTATATTAAATTTGCTTCTCTATTTGTGCCATTTAGCTGCTTGCATCACCTTTATTCAGGTCTCCTGGATTTTTAATATATGTTTTAATGCATTGATTGTTTTAGGAAATACATACAAGATTGGTACTATGTACATAGTTATGATTTTTTTTCATTATGATATCCAGTGAAATGATCTAGTACAGTGATGGCTAACCTTTTTGGCGCTGAGTGCCTTAAGCACGTGCACACCCATAATGCAATGTGCATGCCCCCTGCCCCCATGGATGCACATGTGACCCCCGTGTGCCCTGCCTTCATTAATGCATGTGTGACCCCCTGTGTGTGCCCCACCCCCGTGCATGTGTGTGCGACCTCACTTATGCACGCACAACCCCTTTTGCACGACCCACCCCTGTGCATGCATGCATGCATGACCACTAAGCATGCGCCCCACCCCATGCATGTCTTCTGAATGCGCCCCACGCCCTGCCCATGCAGAGCAGAAACCCAAAAATCAGCTGGCTGGCAGGGAACGGGGCGTATGCGTGGTGAAACTGAGCTGGGACGACAGCTTGTGTGCCCGCAGAGCATGTGTGTCATAGGTTCACCATCATGGATCTAGTATAACTAGCAGTTTTTTTCTAGCCACATTTTCATCTTACAAATAGATCCTCAGTCACTTTATCTTCTCCGTGTTGCCTTTAAACACAAAAAGGCAGTTATCCATTCACACAGTCACTCTTTTAAAATAATTGTTTAAAATTTCATGATTCATTTTCCTATGTTAAATCATATATATAATTAATCTGTACTGAACAATTAAGGGATAAACCCATTAAATCTGTTTTCTGAAGCCTTGTGGCCACTAGATGCTTTGAAATACAACTCTCACATAAACTGGGGCTTTTTGGAGTTGTAGTTTGAGGCTTCAGTGTTGGAATCAGGATTAAAGTTGCAAACTCCATGCTGAATATCTAAATTATTCTGTTTTGCTGGATATTTTAATTGGTAATTATTTTAACATAAAAATAATACAATCTTTTTATTTCTTTTTCATTTTAGATAATCTAATACTTAATCCCATAGCAGTTTTCCTTGTTAATTCTACTAAAATATGTTATCAAGAACTGAGCGCATCTCCAAACCATTTAACATGAATTCATATAGCCTTGGCATAAACTAGATGCCTCACTCTGTCTGGTGTGCTGTGTGCCATGCTGCAGGAGAAAACATGTAGGGTGGACTTTGATTCTGCTTTAGTTTGGAGGGGTTATCCACCCTTTTTGAAAATATTTGGGGCCCATAGGATCTGCAGGGGGAAAGAGACTTAGTTCCATCAGCAGTTTTGATTCCACTAGCAGACCATCAATATTGATTCAACCTGGTAAGAATAAGTAAAAGGGCTGAGCCAAGCATTTGAAAGAAGCTTTGCCAAATGCATTAGATTGAACGAAGCACCTCTTCTCAAAGGATAAAAGGAGCTGTGCCCTTTGTGAGACTTTTAAGGCTGCTTCAAACCCCAAAACAGGACTTTTTCCATGTGTGTTTGCTGCGCAACTACTTCACTTCCCTGGCAGGCTTAGGAGGAGTGTGGGCTGGGCATGCACACGAAGACAGCTGAAAACAGACTTCAAAGCACCCGCACGAGCCTTGCAAAGGACATGAGAGCTTCAACACTTAGAAGAGAGGTGCTTTGTTCACTCCCATGCATTTGTGAAGCACCTCTTTCAATTACTTTGCGCAGCCCTAATAAATAAACTTCAATCACATTTTATATTGCTGTATAATTATTTCCCCAAGTTTATTTTTTTAATGCAAATTTATAAAGAAGGTTAATTCAAGTGAAATTAACCTGAAAAAATATGGTTCTGGTCATCTGTTTCTGTATGTCAGGTGTTGGCAGATGCCTCTGGAAATCTATTAGAATGAAGTGATTTCTGTTTTTATCTCTGAAATATCTGCCCTATGGAGATACCGTATTCTAAAACCAGACAGTAAGTTGTGAAACCTTCTTTGGAGTTAGGCTCATCTTCACCTGACTCTGATTTCAAATAGCTCAATTTAAAAGAAGCCAAATAGATTTTGCCCACTCGGTTGCATACTTCAGAACAGATAAGCCCGTGCAGCTAGAACACATAGTTAAAAATTGCTGCCTTGTGTTTTAATAATGATTATGGAAGGACAAATTAAGAGATTTGAATAATATACTGAGCCAAAATGTCTTTGTATTGAATGTCTTTTGTCCTATGTATGTATTTATTTCAGTCTGAACTCGGATTTTACAAATCCACGATTGATTTCTATGGTAGTTTTGTTTTTTTAGCAACTGTTGCTGCTTTGTTCTTTTATTAAAATATATATATTGGAAAGAAGGCCGCTCGGCAGCAGAGAATTCAAAAATGTGATGATAATGGAGAAAGTGGTTTCTAGCATTAATATACAGTATCTGTTATTAATGAACTAAACTATTATAAAGGGAAACAAAATATTATGAACAAAATATGTATGATTTCCCCCATCTTTCGTTGGTTAAATTATTTTAGTTTTACTAGATTTATTTTATTATTTTAAATATTTATATTTAGAGTTTAAATAATACAAAAGAACAGCTAAGAACCAAACTTATATTTTTCATTTTACCCTAGTTTTAAAAAAATATAGACCTTAAAAAAACTAAGCAATATTATCTAAAAAGAAAAACAAATAAATAAAAAGAAAACAAAGGAAGCAAATAATATTGTTTGATCTTGCCCCTAAAGTAGTCAGTTGAAAAGCTGGGAGTTTAAAAATACATTTTGTTAGGAATTACATTACTGTCTTCCTATATATTGCCTAGTAATATACTAGATCACTTCTGTAAATTTCCCATTAACTGTTGCTCACAATGTCTGAAATGTGTTATTCTAGATTACTGTGGTGAAATGAGGGATTACTATGGCTGCTTTTGTGTGTGTGTGTGAGAGAGAGAGCAAGAGAGAGCTACCATTATAATTAACTATTATATTGGTTTGGCACATCAGGGGCATTATAGATAAATCATATGGGTGCCACAGATAGATACAAAATCCTTTACTTCTGCCACCAAGTTCTTCATTTTGATAGCCAAAGTCTCAACAGCTTTGGAGCTATTTGAAGTGTCAGTATTGATGTGGTGGTATTTCTTTTTATTTTTTTAAACTATTTATAACCTGTTTGTATGCAAAGGTAGTATTTTATCTTAGTGAATCTAAAAAAATTAATCTAGCTGAATAAAATAATGAAATAAAATTATAATAAATGGACTAGAACAGCAAAGGATTCAGCTTGTATTTTAATAGTGTATAAAAACTCAATACTTTGTTCCTGGCTATATGTTCTAAATAATTATGTCATGATAATTCTCAAAGATTAGCTCTGGAACTGTAAAATAGAAATAAAACTTTACGTAAAGTGCCGTGATTTGAATATCTTTCAGCAATAATAATATTACCTTATTTTTATGCAGGGGCAAAATTCTGTCCTACTGTTTTCCTGACTACACAATCCAAAGCAGCTCACGAAGTAAAACCATAGGGTTCATTTTTTTAAAAGAAAAAAAAAAACACCCCATCTTCAAAGGCAAGCTTCTGCCAGATACAAACGTCTTCTCCTATTGTCAAAAGGTTAAAAATATCTTCTCTCAAAACCTGAGCAGATAGCTGAATAAAATTGAAACTTTATTCTTATTAAATTATATGTCTCTGGGGACCTACTGGGTTTGGGTTTTCCAAGGTTGTGCAAAGCTAAAGTTATACACCAATGTGCTTGGCAGATACTGAATAGAATTTGACTCGTCTCTGGGTGCAAACTATAAGATGTACCCTAAATGTGTTTATTAGATTATTTGATGAAGCCTCTTAAGGGGTCTTGACATTTGCACTATAAATTTTAATGGCACATATGCTTTTTGATGAGGGAGGTAGTCCCAAAGGAACACTCATTTATCAAAGAAGTTACCGGCAATTACTCCCCTTCCTTTAATACCTGTAAGTCAGGGTCAACTTCTGCTGATTTTATGAATAAATGTTGCATGTACTATGCTGACCTTTGCCTATCAATAAATGTATAGTTTTTCCAAGAATATTTTTCTAGTTCATTGATGCATATCACCTACCTGGAGTATGTGAATGTCGGTATGCTATTCATTGTCTCAAAAGAGTAGACAACCTTTATTGGACCAGGACTGACTAATTAATTGCTGTTGCAGTCCATGCTGCCTTTAGTAACCATCTGCAAATCCATGATTTAAGGACACACAATTCACTCTTATTTCTTTTTCTTAATATCCATCTTTCATAGCTGTATATTACTACTGGAAAAAACCATCACTTACACTATTTGTTATTTGTTATGAGTGTCGTTTTCTTATTTTTCATTATCTGATCTTAATTTCATATTGCCTCTTTCCATCGGATTAAACTTCTTTTTACTTCTTCAGTATATTGTTCCTTCTCAGGGTACCGTCGGCCGGGCAATGCCGACTGGCGACACCTAGGGGAAGAGCCTTCTCTGTGGCGGGCCCTGCCCTTTGGAACGACCTACCCCCTGAATTGCGTACCATCTCAGACCTCTGCCTCTTCCGCCAGTGTCTAAAGACACACCTCTTTCAACAATCCGGCCTAGCGTAACTTCCCATCGGGGCTATTTTAGATAGTTTTAAATTGGGGATTTTAATTTGATTTTAGCATAAACCATTTTAATATGGTTTAAATTTGTATTTTGTCGTTTTATATGTTTTTAATTTCCTGTGCGCCGCCCTGGGTCCTTCGTGGAGAAGGGCGGGATATAAATTTAATAAAATAAATAAAAAATAAAATAAAATAAAATAAAATAAATTGTTCTTCTCTGTCTTTCATCAGCTGAAGAAAAAACTTTCGCTTCTCTGCCATCAATTGTAAGTTAATTAAATATTTAAGGTTATTAATAATCTTATTTATTTATTTCACATTTTTGAACCGCCCATCTTCTTCAGAGAGGGTCTCTGGGCAGTGTACAATAAGATGTTAAAATAAAATAGTATATAAAAATTAAACGTTTACAAGGAGGCAAGGATGATTGAACTGTTAAAATTAATTAAAAAGGTGAAGGGAGGACTGACTCCATGGCTGCATCCTCAAGTTACAGCCATTGTTGCGCCCCAAAATTGCCATTGCTAAGCACGACAGTTAAGTGAGTTTTGTCCCATTTTACGACCTTTTTGCCGCAATTGTTAAGTGAATCACTGCAATTGTTAAGTTAAAAACATAGTTGTTAAGTGAATCTGACTTCCCTACTGACTTTGCTTGTCAGAAAGTCACAAAAGATGATCATATGACCATGGGATGTTGCAGCCACCATAAATATATGCCAGTTGTCAAACATCCTAACTTTGATCACATGACCATGGGAATGCTGCAATGGTCATAATTGTGAAAAATTGTCATAAGTCATTTTTTCTAGTGCTATTGTAATTTCAAATGGTCACTAAACAAATGGTTGTAAGTTGAGAACTACTTGCACTGCCTTAACAGCAGGTTAACAGCAGTATAAGATGTGATAACATCTTATACTGATCTTAGGTAGTAATATATCACAATTTGGCATCACATTTATTCAGCATGCAACAAATGAATTAGACATTTATTGAGATCAACTAGGTGGATTTTCAAATCCGACAACAGTTCTATCCTGCATTCTGCTCTGGTTTCAATAAAGGGAAATCCCCACATCACCCTTTTTAAAGAGTTGTTTCCTGAATCAGAATAGATATTCTTTCACTTCTTATTTCAAATCACTTAGTTCCAGGTTGTTGATAAATGCATGCAAATGCCAAAGGAAAAACTTTTTTTGTTTCTAATATCAAAGTTAGGAATAACAGGCTTAATAATTCCAAGATATTGATATAAAAAATGAAAAAGTCCCTGCATTCATGTTAATCATCTAAATACTATAATGCTGCATGAATGACAACCCCAGAGATAATTCAATTCAGGGTTTTATAGTGCTAAATAAAAATGAATGAATGAAAACGATCAGTACTAATTTCCAGCTTGAATAATACTAGGAAAGTATTTACAAAGTTGAATCCTTGTTGAGATAAGGGGGGGGGGCGGGGGGGAAAGGACCAAGGACTCAAAAGTGACTTGGGAAATGTTAAGACCTCCACAGCATTTCACATTTGTATTACTGGGAAGAAAGAGAGAGAGAGAAAAGGAGGTACAGACATGCCTTGAAACAAAGCACAGCAAGGTTAAAAATCTCTTACCCTAAAACATTTGCTAAAAAAGAAGGTATCAAGATTAATGATCATCCATTGATGATCTACTTTGCATGGAAATCTGTTTAATGTGCCTTCGGTTGGCATGTTAAACCAGCCATCAATAAGCCATTGATGAATCAAAATATGCCATTTCAGACAGGAAGGTTTTCTGTGCTCATTAGGAGATTTCTCCTCTAACTTCATGGGCAATCTTGTGAAGGGCAGCATCAGAAGGAGCCCACTGATTGGAACTCCATCGGCTCAGCGGGGTTCCAGAAGCTCAGCGGAGGGAAAGTGTCGTGTTAAAAATACGCCTTGGTGTTTTCGGGGCTGGGAAAGAATGCCTGGCTGTGCTAATTGGAAGGGATTGAAAGATCTGGGTGGTAGCCAAACCATCCTAAATGTGGGAAAGGTGGGACTTTTGCGCGGAGCATGTTGCAGCCCTGACTCTAATCTCCCGTCTGCCTTCAATTCTATGTATGTATGTGCATGGCAAATGCAATTAGATGAGAACCATTGGGGAGGGGTGCCAGCCTCCTGGCTGTAAAAGAAGGCCAGATAAATAACACCGGCTCTACTCTCAGGGGATTATAAGGAAATTGCAGCAACTAATGGTGCTCCTAAAAATATTGGGTTGATATTTGTTCCTGGTGAGGCCTGTTGCTTACAAGAATCATAGCAAAAATCTGCATAGGAATTATACAACAGTAGAAAAGGAACATTGCTTTAAGCTGGAAAACTGCCTAATTATTGGAGTCTTTGATTTTCAGCCATTCAGACTTTATCTCAGCTATCTTAAACGTTTCCTACAATCTGCCTGATGCTTATACAGCCAGAGCAGAGCTGGACTTTTTCCTAATGTTGTTGAACTGCAATCACAACATCCAGACCTTGCAGGACCAATAATGAATGAAGTTGAGAAGCTCAGCAGAATCTGGGTCTGACCTAAGCATAGTACACAAAATTGTCTGTTACAGCCTCCTACCAGTCAATGACTACTTCAGCTTCAACAATAATACATGGGCAAATAATTGATACAAACTCAAGGTTTACTGGTCCAAACGCAATTGCCGAAAATACGACTTCAACAACAGAGTGGTCAACACCTGGAATGTTCTACCTGTCTTCATTGTTACATCCTCAAACCCCCACAGCTTCAACCTTAAACTATCTACCATGGACCTCACCCCATTCCTAAGAGGTCAATAAAGGGAGTGTGCATAAGTGCACCAGTATTCCTACCATCCCTATCCTACTGTCCCCATTTATTTGTATTCATTTCCTTTGTTCATGTACATGTTCATACTTATACCTGCTATCTTGTACATGTTTGACAAACAAACAAACAAACAAATAAACAAATGGCACTTGTAGTCTTCCAGATACTGCTGAACTACTGCTGGCATTTCCTCACTACCCTTTCCTATTCTGCCAGGAATAAAGAGTGCTAGCTGTATTCTTTCTTTGCTGCAGAGATTTTGCAACCTCAATGTTAACATAGTTGGGGTTGATTAATTAGTTTAAAAAAACCCAGCAACAACACAAAATTTCCTTCTAGTCCCAGGCTGCTTTTTCTATTGTTGTAGTGGAAGAGTTTCTGGAGTTCTCAAAAACTCACCCACAATTTTGTTTGGATTATTAAATTAAGACAAAATCACAACCATTTATTTGTATTCATTTCCTTTGTTCATGTACATGTTCATACTTATACCTGCTATCTTGTACATGTTTGACAAA
Organism: Rhabdophis nuchalis; assembly: GCA_039707465.1. Taxonomy (NCBI): domain Eukaryota; kingdom Metazoa; phylum Chordata; class Lepidosauria; order Squamata; family Natricidae; genus Rhabdophis; species Rhabdophis nuchalis. Next base: position 29,821,083 of record CM077651.1, on the reverse strand, counting down.
CTAATAAATACAAATACAATCAGATGAACCTAAAGGTGCATAAATTTGGAGTTCATTTTCACCACTGAAAAGAGGGTTATACAGTTAAGATCCCACATATGTGAGTTGTGGGATCATTTGCTCATTAGAGAAGCAACTGATTCAGTAGTTAGGAAGGCCTGGTGGAAATAAATCTTCTATTATTGGCTGCTCTGGTGAATCTCAGCCTCCCTCCCTCCCTCCCACTACGCCATTCTTTGTCTTCCATTCAGCTCCCTCCTTTGAAGCCGACCCTCAAGGGGTTTGGACATTGTGGCGAATTTTATCAGAGCTCCCGACAGTTTGGGCAAATGTAGAAGACAACAGAAGTAGCAGAAAATAAAGACTAAATATAAAAATCTTGAAACTGTGTCTCACAGTTACTCATCAATACATTTCAACAGCATGCTTTGTCTTTTGATAAACTTAACAAACATTTTGTAAAAACAAGCAAAGTTTATAATTAACATGGGGTCACATGTTGTGATACTTTACTATAGCAAGGAGGAGCCCAAAGATGTGTAATAGGAAAAAAGTAAATGCTATAAAAACATTTATGTTGTCATTGGAAACTTGGGGGGGGGAGGCTCAAAGACTTCAAACTTTGCACTAAGACAGACATGGGATGTTTCCTCTAAGAATGCAAGAATAATGTTTGGGGTCAAACTAAAACCTCAGCTATTCCAGTGATCAATCCTCCTTTCCTAGCCTAGGGGCCGTGGTGAAATTATTATTTTTTACTACTGGTTCTGTGGGCGTGGCTTGGTGGGCATGGCAGGGGAAGGATACTGCAAAATTCCCATTCCTTCCCCACTCCTGAGGGAAGGATATTGCAAACTCTCCATTCCCACTCCACTCTGGGGCCAGCCAGAGGTGGTATTTGCCGGTTCTCCAAACTACTCAAAATTTCTGCTACTGGTTCTCCAGAACATCTCAGAACCTGCTGAATTTCACCCCTGCTCAGGGATACACAACTGGAGGTCTCCTATGCCATTTCTTCAAATATGTAGGTGCAGCTCCTAGAAGGAGTGGGCCAGTATGGCTCCAAGAACCAGACTGGTATACTGGTTATGGTATTAGAGAAGGGCCATGATCAGGGCAGATTTGAAGGGTTCAAATCTGCCCTGAGATTAAATCTAGCTGAGCAACATTGGGCCAGTCATTCTCTCTCAACCCTACCTACCTCACAGGGCTGTTGTTCTGAGGCTACAACAAAGTAAACTGCCTTGAGATTATTCTGATCAATAAATAAAAACTTTTAAGGTAGCCTAATGAGGAGAACAAGTTTGCTGTAATGTTTAAAGCAGAGGTTGGCAGCCTGAAACACTGAAAGAGCTACAAAGGTCCTAACGAGAAGCACCACTGTTCAATTCTGGAGCTGGCCAGAAATCTGGTTTCCCCATCATAGAGTCTCCTCCTAGCATGGCATCTTTTTTCCTCTACTTGTTCTAACAGAAAGCCCTATCAATTGTGTAGCTGACCAGAAACCTGCCCCTTGCCATAAGAGTCTCCTCCGAGCATGCCATGCTTCCCTCCTCCAACCAGAAGATCCTCTCCAAATTGTGGTGCCGATCTGTGACAGGGAGCCGCAGCAGATGAAAGAGTCACATGTGGCTCCAGACCCACAGGTTGCTGACCCTTGAGTTAAAGGCACCAGACTAAAAGCCAGAAGACTCTTAAATTCTAATCTCACTGAAACTGGGTGACTTTGGATAAGTCATATTCTCTTAGCCTGAAGAAGCAGCCAATGGTAAGCCATTTCCAAAAATATTGCCAAGAAAACTGCATGGATTTCTCCAGGTAGACACCAGGAATCAAAACTGACTCTAAGCCGAACCCCCAAACACAAAAAGATGAGCAAAAATATGCCCAGAATATAATCATGTCAACTGTATTTAAAAATTAGTCGATAACCCAGCATTGCCCGGGTTGTTTATTTATAGGAGGAAAATGTCCGGACCAAACATAATTTCTAATGTTGGATTTCCCCCTCCCTCTGGTAAAGGGAGCCCCCTTGTGGAGTACATTGAAGCCATTACCATGGCAACTCCACTGCGCTGCACAGTAGAAGCCAGTTTACGGCAGTACAGTAGAATCCATTTTAAGGCACAACAGGCTGAACCTTAACAGAACACACACCCTGAGAGGTTTTAGGGATGCCTTACCCCCACAGTATTTGCTTCCAGAGAGTAAGTCATCTGCGTGCCAAGTTTGGTTGAAATTGCTCAAGGTATTCCCAAGTTATGCTGGAACATACAGACACACAGGCGTTTTCATATATATATAGATGAAAGTAAACCCACTCACTGCTTTCTTGCCATTCCTAAATGTGTGCAACTGTCCAGATTAGAAAAAACTGCACGTCTATCCTAATGCGAATGTTGAGTTTCTGTCAAGAAACCATCCGTCTCTTCTTCCAGGGTCTTTTCAGTGGATAGAAACAGAAGCAGCCCATTTCAGTGGTTTTCAGATTTCTACTTTAAGTCCAAAAGATATTCCAAATTCTATGTCATTGAGCATGCAAAAACTTTTGCGGGGCACGAGGGACTTTAGGGAAACTGTAATGCTCTCTACATGGGGCTCCCCTTGAGGTGCACTCGAAAGCTGCAGTTAGTCCAGAATGCAGCCGCGCGGGTGATTACGGGAGCGCCTAGACACTCCCACATAACACCTATCCTGCGCGAGCTGCACTGGCTTCCTGTGGTCTTTCGGGTGCGCTTCAAGGTTCTGACGACCATCTTTAAAGCGCTCCATGGCTCGGGGCCTAGTTATATGCGAGACCGCCTCCTGCCCCATACATCCCTCAGACCAATACGCTCCCACAGAGAGGGCCTCCTCAGGGTGCCGTCGGCCGGACAATGCCGACTGGCGACACCCAGGGGGAGAGCCTTCTCTGTGGCAGGTCCAGCCCTTTGGAACGACTTACCCCCTGAACTTCGCACCATCTCTGACCTCCGCCTCTTCCGCAAGTGTCTTAAGACACATTTGTTCCATCTAGCCGGCCTAGCGTAGCCTCCTATACTGACTTTTAGATAGTTTTTAAATTTGGGGATTTTAATCTGGTTTTAGCACAGGTTCTATTGAATTAGTTTTTTTAAATTTTATATGATGTTTTGTATGTATTTTAATTTTCCTGTGCGCCGCCCTGGGTCCGTTTGGAGAAGGGCGGGGTATAAATTGAATAAATATAAATATAAATATAAATATAAATATAAATATAAAGGGTATCCTGACTTCCTGAAGAGTGACACCAGAGTGTTGGAATAAAACTATAGTAGAAAACGGGCAGGATATAGGAATGGTCAGGAGCAGGCATTTCCAACCTTGGCAACTTTACGACTTGTGGACTTCAACTCCCAGAATTCCTCAGCCAGCTGAGGAGTTGAAGTCCACAAGTCCACAATTCTGGAAGTTGAAGTCCACAAGTCGTAAAGTTGTCAAGGTTGGAGACCCATGGTCAGGAGGATGTTAGCGATGAAGCAGCAGAAAAGAGCACAGTTCAACTTTTTATTTCTCTAATCTGCTTATTATTGCAGGTCAAAGTGGGTTTTTTTTATAGCAAATAAAACTTTGGTCCAATCTACCAAAGTTTTTCTTTTCAAAATATTATTGATTTTGCACTACACCTACAGAGAAATGCAAGCAAAAACATCATGCAACTATAGTTGGTCCTTCATATTCTGCAGAGGGCAGCCAGTTTATAAAACCACCTAGCAATAGAAATACTGCATGTGGCTTTCGGAAATGCATGCTTGTCATTTCTCAATAAGCCATGTTGGAATTCCTCATGACCCCATGATGATAAAAGTCGTTTCAACTCAGTTAAAATCTTTTTCTGTCCAATGTATCTGTTTAGGGCTTGAGAGAAAATGAGAGTTTGTGCTGCAGGACACACCATTGTTGTCATGGGATTCAGTATCTTCCATGGTTACATATGTAGTAGTGGCACACAGTACTGGATATTCACTCACTCTAATCAGAAGATTCTCTCATTTATTCAGTTATAGCTGGGCCCATACTTAGCGAACTTCTTTTAGAATATCATTGCCATACAATTCTTTTGCATGATATTATACTGTGAAGATGGTTTCTTGCAATCATCTGATTTAGAGTATCTATCCAATTTAATATGCTTCATTTCACTTTGAAAATTTCATATTTTCCTTGGTTCATGCTTCCTACAGTCTAAATCCAGGTCGCATATGTCCTTGTGAATCCAAGAACTTCTATTTCAGCATGGGCAACCATCAGTGACCAGATTTATTTATTACTTTGGCTTGATCATGTCATAATTTCAAGATCATGTGAAGTATTAGTACCACTATATACTGCCTTGGTAAGACCACACTTGGAATATTGCATCCAGCTCTAGTCACCATGATATATAAAAAGATGGTGAGACTCTACAAAGAGTGCAGAGAAGAGCAAGAGGATTAGGGAGCTGTAAGCTGAACCATATGATGACACTTGCAGGAACTGGGTATGTCTAGTCTACCAAAGGACTAGAGGTGACTGGCAGCCCTGAAGATCCAAAGGAAAAGACGGTTACTTGGTGTTACTTGGAACTCTGATAGTGACATGATAGCAGTCTTCCAATATTTGAGAGGCTATCACAAAGAACAGTAGGACAGCCTATTCTGCAAAGCACCTGAGGGCAGGACAAGAAGTGACAGAAGGAAACTTATCTAAGAGTGATCCAACCTAGAATTAAAGAGAAATTCTCTGACAGTCAGAACAAACCAGTGGAATGGCTTGCCCTCATTGTGGGTGCTCCAACACTGGAGATTTTTAAAGAGATTGGACAGTCATTTGCCCAGCATGGTATAGGGTCTCCTACCTGGGGAAGGGGTTGAGCTAGTGACTTCCGGTTTGCTTGAGGGGTCGTTTTTTGCCCCCCGGAGCCTTCAGGGAAGCCTCCTGGAGGCCCCCGAAGGCTCTGGAGGGCTGAAACCAGCCCCATGAGCAAACGAAAAGTCCATTCCTGAACTTCCCGTTTGCCAATAGGGCCAGTTTTTCGTGCTCTGGAGGTTTCAGGGAAGCTCCTGAAGCCTCCAGAGGCCCTCCGGGGGGGGGGGGGGAGGCAATTTTCACCCTCCTCAGGCTCCTATAAAGCCTCTGGAACCTGGGGAGGGCAAAAAAAGCACACCAAAAATAGGAGAGAGTGCTGGCCGTGCGTGCATGCATGCTGTGGCCATGCGCATAGCATTTTGGGTGTGGTACGCCCATGCACGATCCCCTTGCACTCCTCCTGCTTTTCGCACGCGAGCCAAAAAAGGTTCGCCGTCACTGGAATAGAAGATCTCCAGAGTCCCTTCCAACTCTGTTTTTCTGTATTCTGTATTCTTTTGTGGTGTAACAGCAGTATGCATAATTGGAAAATAAGAAGATGGTAACATAAAGTTTCTGTACATAAAACATCCTATTTACAATGTGCCATAAATGTCCTTTATCCTTTCACACCAGTGGTTCTTTCAGAATGCAAGTGCCTTGATAGCCTTAACTTGGTTTAACCTTCACAATAGCTTTATGAGGTATGTAACCTTTTGTAACCCTCATGATACAACAGTGTAAACAAAACAAAACCAAAAAACACACCACACACATGAATGCACACACACACCAAAAACAGCTGGGTCTTTGAAAGAAAAGGCAACTGTGCTGGGGGAGTTATTGGCATATGAACCAGATGCAGCTCACATTGTTTTAGGAGCTTGTTCCTCCCCACCACCACCACACAAACACACTTTCCCCCTCCTTTCTCATGCTCACTGTAGTGCGGCAATTAAGTTTACAGAAGAAAAAAAATGCTCTAATTCATGTGAATAGGACCTCTATCAAAGCTTTCCTCACATGTAGCAAGTTCCCACTAAAATCACCCTTTATGTGCCACAAACATTGTGATTAGCAAGGTAGTTTAGTTTGAGCTGGATGGACTGGCAATTAAGTGGCTATATAGCTAGCTTGAACATTGAAGAAAAGAGCCTTCATCAGTGGTTCCTCATCAAATTAGAGGGAAGTATCAAGTGGGTGCTATGAGGCTCAGTCTTGGGCCTTGTACTCAACATTTTGATTAATATCTTACATGATGAAGCGGACGGAATGCTTAATTAAATTTGCCAATGACACAAAATGGTGTGGGATAACTAATACTCAAGAGATCACATTTAAAATAGTCTAATACATTAAGATAAAAAAGTTTGAAAATAACAGAACTAAACTCAATAAGGACAAATGCAAAGTTTTTCCCTTTCAGTAAAAGCAGTCAAATGGACAAGTACAGAATGAGAGCACTTGCTTGACTATGATTTTTCTTCTTCTTCTTGAGTCCAGACTAGAGGTGGTATTCAGTAGGTTCTGACCAGTTCTGGAGAACCAGTAATGGAAATTTTGAGTAGTTCAGAGAACTGGTAAATACCGCCTCTGACTGGCCCCGCCCCCATCTATTCTCTGCCTCCCAAGTCCCAGCTGATCGGGAGGGAATGGGGATATTGCAGTAAGCTTCCTCTGGGGAGGGAATGGAGATTTTACAGCATCCTTCCCTTGTCACATCCACACCACACCCACCAAGCCATGCCACACCCACCATGCCACACCCCCAGAACTGGTAGTAAAAAAAATTGAATCCCACCACTGGTCCAGACTAGTTTTGGGACCTGGCAACGAGAACAAACAAACAGGGTAAGTTTCCTGGAAGCTTGGCATGGGGAGTTGGCCAAGAAATCTGTCATCTGAGATCTTTACTGGTATGGCCTTCTTCGTACATATCAACAATGAATAAAGTGAGCACTTGGTCAGACATGCCACCATTAACCAGAAGTAGGGTTTTTTGCAAACAAATCATGCCAGGCTACCTATACTGACCTCCTTCACCAACAGATCAGGCAAAATGTGCCTAAAAGATCAGGCAAATGTGCTACCTGTCAAAGCCTTCAGGGTGACTCATTATATTCAACTTCAAAAAAGATACATTTACAATTACTGTAGCTGAATTATGACATCCAAAAAAAGAAGGGAAGAATAACAAAAAATTAAGACAGGCTTTAGCAGTGGGCAGAAAAGGACATAACTGTGAGAAATGTCAAGTTCTACATCTAAAGAGGAAAAATGTAAGGATCAGGTACATGATGGGAGAGAACTACCATATTTTTCGGAATATAAGACGCACCTTTTTCTCTCAAAAAAGAGGGTGAAAATCTGGGTGCATTTTATACACTGAATACAGCATTTTTGGCCACCCAAAACCTTGCCCCTTTTGCAAAAATGGCCGTGCATAGCCTTTAGGAGGCTTCCAGAGTGCTCCTGGGAGCTGGGAAGGGCAGAAATGAGCGAAAAATGGGCCATTTTTTGCTTGTTTTTGCACCCGCCCAGCCCCTAGGAGCACTCTATAAGTCTCCTAAAGGCTAGGCATGTCCTTTTTTTAAATGAAAAATGGCCCCATTTTTGCAAAAAACGGCCCATTTTTGGAAGGTCTGCAGAGTGCAAAAACTTTTTTTAAAAATTTGCCTCTTCAAAATCTTGGTGTGTCTTATACTCCTGTGCATCTTATACTCCGAAAAATACAGGTAGCTTGGTAGTAGCACCTATAAAAAGGTGCTTGTGTGTCCTTGTTATTGACAAGTTAAATATGAGACAGCAATATGCAGCAGCTGCTAAAAAGGCAAATGCAATTTGGGATGCACTGAGAGGAACATGGAGTCCAGACCATGGGATACAGGTTTCCCCTACTGAAAAAGAAAATAGTATGAAAAATTAGTGATCAAATAAAGTATACCTTTGAGTGGAAGTCTGTGAATGGATGGATGGACAAATGAGATCATATGTATAAGTAAAAAAATGTGTAATCTTTGATTCCACTATGACTGGTATGTATTCTTCAAAGGGCATAAGCAATATTTTTGCAATATTTTATTATTATGGTTATTATTGTTGATGTTATTATTAGCATCATAATCATCTCTGGGCAAATTGCAGACAGATTGGCATTTTTCACGGAAATAGACACCAAAGTAAGTATGTTGACTCAAGCTTCCACTAGATTTTGAGCAATTATTTTTCACTACCTCCTCCATCCCCCCTTCTCCAAAAAAAACCAAATGAGCTTTGCTGAAAACACTGGGATCCCTGTCGTGTTTCATGCATCTTTTGGAAGGGAAATCAGTCAATCAATCAATATTATTTATTGCTCACTCCTGACATGGTATTAAAAATCCATAAGGTATCAGATGAAATCTTGCCGAAACTGGCAACTTCAATGTCACTCTTGTTGAAATTCAGCCTGAGCTGATTGCTCTTCATCCACCCCCTTTCTGCATCCAGGCAACTGCCTGGCACCTGCACAATGTCTCCTGATTCAGTTGGAATGAAGCGACCGCACTGAATATGATCAAGGCACTGATGACTCTGATGATGACACTGATGGCTCTCATCCAGATCGCTCGGTGTAGCTTGACCCATCAGATTCAACAAGAGGCTATGAGAGCTCAATCTTACCTGGAGCCGATATGGCCATAGAGAGTGAAAAGGGGACAGGCTTTAAGAAACGTTCCCTGTTTGTCTGTGGCAACAAGAATTGGGGACACTGTTGTGGCTCATAAATTTATTGTAACCTAATTCTGCTGGCTAGAATCCATTTCATCAGCTGCATGAAACGAGATCCTTAGATGGCAGACAAAGTGGATGCATGCTTTGTGAGAGAGGCAGAAAAATAAACAGTGTAGAAATTAAAGGCAAATAGTAGAAACTTTAACATGTGTACAAAAGAAGCATAACAGTAACTGAAGGTCAACATTCTGTCTAAATTAATTAACACCTGGAGAGAGATGTATGTGTCTATGTACAGGTAAGAATATAGGAACTTGGTTTTATTTAACTAAGTCCCTTCTGACCATGGATAGGAATGTTGAAAGATGCCAAGATGTTGCAGGGAGATCCAATTCACACCCTACCTGTGTGCAACCTCTCATGTGCTCCCTGGAAGCTCCAATAACGAGAGAAGAGTTCACTAACAGCCCTTAGCTCCACCCCTTTTGTTTGTTATACACATCTTGGTCCCCTTGGAGATGCAGATGTCATCATGCAGACATGCATGTCAGCCTGAAAATGCTTTTATATGGGTCTGCAAACTACTTTGTACTCTTTAGCTACAATAAAGAGTCAGAAAAAGTTTTCTTTGTGATTTTGCTATTTATTAATCCAAGGAGTGTTTTTAAAGGCAATATGTTGGGTGGGAAATTTGATTCTAAACATACCTACTTTTCAGCTAATATTTGTGATAGAACAATCTGCCTCTATGTACAATGTTGCAGTTAATGAATGGGATTGTGGCAGAAGCTTAAATTTTGAATCTGACCGATAAATCCATATATTTTAAACTGGGATCATCCCCAAACATAAAGAAAGCATGGAGGCATGATTTTAAGAACAAAATCAGCCCTTGAGGTAAATTGGTGTTTTTCAACCTTTGCCTTTAAGTGGACTTCAACTACCAAAATTTTGGAAGTTGAAGTCCACACATCTTAAAGTGGTGAAGACTGAGAAACATTGATATAGAGGAACAAGACTTTTCCCACAGTCTGTTTCCACTAAACTTCCTGTATTTAATTAACTGTAATTAACTTTGGTGTAATGGTTAAGGCATCAGGCTACAAACCTGGAGACTCTGTGTTCTAGTCCCAACTTATGCACAAAGCCAGCTGGCTGACCTTGAGCCATTCACTTTCTCTCAGCCCCAGAAAGGATGCATTGGCAAACCATTTCTGAAAAACTTTACCAGGAATACAGCAGGGACTTGTCCAGGCAATTGCCAAGAATCAGACACAATTGAACAGAAGAAGAAGAAATGTGAAAGAAGGACAAAGTTAAGTGATAAAGATTCCATAGTTGGTATTCGTTTGCTTGTTTCATAACACTCCTGTATGTTTTATATAAAAAGTCAAGATTTAAACACACAATCTACCACCCACAGCAGTAGCAGTGCAAATCTGAATTTTCTTGTCCAAAATATTTATCAATTAAATATGGGAAACCTTTGATAAATTATATACTAACTAAACTGTTTTTGCCAATAGGTCTCCTCTTCCAAATGAAAAGAAATACTGTATTTTTCAAAGTATAAGATCCACAGGCGTATAAGACACACCAAGGTTCTGAAGAGGCAAATTTAAAAAAAAAGTTTTTGCACTCTGCAAACCTGCTAAAAACGGCCCATTTTTTGTGAAAACGGGGCCATTTCCCCCCCCCAAAAAAGGCATGAATAGCCCTTAGGAGGCTTGTAGAGTGTTCCTTGGAGAGTGGGGGAGGTAAAAATGAGCAAAAAAACCGGTCCATTTTTGTGAAAATGGGCCTGCTTTTTGTAAAAAAAAAAAAGGGGGGGGCATTAGGAAGCTTATAGAGTGCTCCTGGGGGCTGGGGGGGGGACAAAAAGTGAGCAAAAAATGGCCTGTTTTTTGCTCATTTCTGCCCTCCCTGCCCCCAGGAGCTCTCTGAAAGCCTCCTACGAGCTATGCACAGCCATTTTTGCAAAGGGGGTGGAGTTTCAGGAGGCAAAAAAAATGCTTTATTCAGTGTATAAGACACACCCAGATTTTTCAGCCTCTTTTTTGAGGGAAAAATGTGTGTCTTATACTCCAAAAAATACGGTATTCCTTCGTTTATTCCTGTTTAGTTAACTTTTTCTGCAGCAATAATTTGATGCTAGAACCATTTGGATTATCCACTTAGGCCAGAGATGTTCAATTTTTAGGGTCTCTACATTTAGCTTTGAATGCCCTGCTAGAAGCACACTCCCAAATTAGTCAAAGCTAGGCCAGAAGTCAGTTGAGTCAGGAAAAACATGAAATGTTATTCTACTTAAAATCATACATGATTTTAAGATTGCTCATGTTTTTAATAGTTTACAACATTTTTAGGTAATCTAGGATCCACACCCATGTTTTGGGGTATTCTGCATGTGTCAAATTTCAGCCAAAAAGTGTTTTATATTTTCTGCATCATTCTGATCCTTTAGAATTGTGTTCCTCTTCAGGTTTCAAATAGAGAAGCAAAGCCTTAATGAGATGCGAATAGAAAACCTAACGGTTTGCTTTGCCACTGTGTAGACATTGCACAATAACTTATAGTAATTTAAATTTCATCATTATCTTGCATTTGTAGGGTACTTCAGAAGTTTAGTTGATAGTTAATTTAAGATTGCAGACTTCGATCACAATACAGTAATTAGACAGAATTAAGGTAAAAATAGAAAGAAAATGAATCACAGAATACAATGCATAGTATTTTCCGCACACAGTCCTTTGTGGCGGTGTTACAGTGTTTGTATTCCCATGAAAGAACGACATTTTGATTATAAATACTTCTGTTCAGAAAGTACTTTTGGAATACGTTGGTTAGCTTTGGCTTCCAGCTTCCTGCACCCGTTGCAATGTGTTTCACTGCATTTATTGTACAAGAAGCAGAACAGTAGATCTTCCAGAGTCTTTAAGAAAATTATATTCTGGCCTTGCCTACCAGCTACTGTGCTAAATTCCAGGTCAGAATGTTTATTTCAAATCCCTGCTTTTCACTGCATGGTTTTTTTTCCTCCCAACTACCTCAGCCTCAATTTTCCCAGTAAGCAGTGAGAATAATGACAGCCTATTTCATAAAAACGAAATAAGGAAGAACCCGTTATAGGGCTGGAAGAACTTTTTACCATGACTGGATAAATACATTGAATGGAATGATGATGTGGTAAAGGGATAAGGACAGTTTTTGAATGCTATGAGGGGGGGAAAAGGCAAAACAAAATGAAACAAAAGTAAAATCTGCTCCCTTCTGTTGTTGAGACCAAGCAGGTTTATTCATCTTCATTTACACTGTCTTTAGGGTGCGCTCAGTTCTATCTTCAGATATTAAAAGTTATTCTCCGATTCCTAAAAGGAACTCTTCAAAAATGGAGCAGGAAGCAATTTGAGTTAGGATATATGGTTTAAGTTCTACAACGTGTTAGGTTATATGACTTAGAAGATAATATCTGGGTTGTTTGTAAATATCAGAGTGGTGTATAGTGGAAGTCAGGGGGGTGGGTTGGATTGGGAGGTAGGGGGAGGGTTAGGGTGGTCAGGGGAGGGAAATATATTTGCATAGTTAGTTTAGAAGATGGGGATATTTGGATAATACTATTTTGTGAGTAATTCATATTAGGAGGGTTGGGATGAGGGGGGGTATAGTACTTGTATTTGATTTATTTTACATGTATGGGGAGGGGGGAAGGGGAAATGTATGTTTTTGTAAAACTTTTTCAATAAAAAAAATAAAAAAGAAAAAAAAGAAAAAAATGGAGCAGAAAGCAACCTTATAACACATACAGAGAGAGAGAAATCTAGAGGTATAACTAGAAAAAAACTTTTACTTTCAAAATCATTTGTAATTTACAGGAGTTATTACTATTGGGATTTTCCATCAAGACACCCAGGAACCATTTATCTGTTCTGTACATTTATAAACTCTTATGAAACGAAGAGAAGAAAACTACAGGAAGCAATGCACTCGCCAAACCTGTGATTTTCTCTCCTTTTCCCTGTGAGTATGCACTAGATGGCAATGTACAGTATCAAATAATAATAAAGTTGATAAATATAGGCAGTAAATGAGCAGAGGTAGCTGGGACTGGAAAAACATGTTCTTTCTGGAGATGGCAAAGATTGTAACAGGGAATAAAAATTACCTTCCATTTTCCAAGATTCAAGTTTAGGTTCCTTCCCCAATTGCCGAGAACTAGTGATCAAATCAGTATGGGGATATCTGCAAAGTTAGTTACTTCTAGTTATTCTAGCAAAGGATATCTGAGTGCCATAAAGTGATATTGATTTGGTTTTTTTTTTTCTTATTTATGAACAGGTTTAGCCAGAAACAAGCCCCACTGTGTTTTGTGGGATTTTGTTTTCCTCATTTAATGGCACATGAAATTGCAAGCCCGGCTATTTGTCAAATGGTGAGCATTTTAATAATTCTTTGCTGCTGCAGGTTTGTTTTTAGGATGCACAATAGATTATGTAGCACATTAGTCTTGACACTCCTCTTTCACACACGGTGCTCCAAGGGTGAAATAAAGTATCTGCCCAAAGGACATACATAGAGTGAGTTGTTGGGATGTAGGGGCAACATTTCTGATTTTATCAGTCTTGGAAAGTAATATTCAGATACCTGCTATATGGAGTCCAGGTTAGTTCCAGCAGCCTAATCTCATCTGCCAGAAATGGAAAAAGATAAATGGATAGGTTGTGGTGGTGGTAGTTAGGGGTTGCATAGATCCACTATGCAATTAGTAGAAGTAGCAGGGGAGAGGTCATTTGGTGTAGTAGTTAAGGCACCAAGCTAGAAACCTTGAGGCCTTAGGCACAAAGCCAGCTGGGTGGTCTTAGGCCAGACCCTCTCAGCTCTAGAAAGGAGCAGGCAATGGCAAGCCACTTCTGAAAATACTTGACAAAAAAATTGCAGGGACTAGTTCTGGCAGTTGCCTGGAATTAAAACCTGATTTGAAGCCCCCCATCCCCACCACACACACACACACCAGGAACAAATCAATAGCATCCCTGCTTGCTTGTTCATTTGCTTGTTTATTAAACTTTTATACTATCCAACTCCCAGAAACTCTGGACAGTTTACAATTTAAAAAAACACAGAGAGCAATTAAACAACGCAGTAATAAAAACATAAATAAGAATATGAGTGATCAACACTGATTCTTACTGGGAAACTAAATCTTGATAGTATTTGGGAACATAATTTTTTGAAACTTGGAACATGGCTCACTAACTGAGTGGAATGTTCAAGTTGGCAAATGATACTTCGGAAGGATTTTAGTGGCAGATTTAAATGCTGATCACAAACATCCAGCATGTTTACAAAGAATTATATTCTTTTGATGATCTTGATTAGTAATAAGCGGAATTGTTTATACAGAAAAGAGGGCAAGTAAATTATGGGAATTTTAAACAACATTTTGGAAAAAAAACTCTCTTAGACAAATCAGTTATAATTCTACCCAAAACTATTTATGCAGGTGCTTAAGGCTATCCTGCAACAGAAGACATTATTTTTGTAAATTTGTTAATATAACTCATATCTCCAGGTAATACCATTCCACCTCAACTTTAGATGTATTTTGTAGTAGGCTAAACATGAAATAAAAATATTTTTTGTATTATTTTTAAAATATAAGAAAGAAATCAGAGGAAAGATTTTGCATTTTAGAGTAAACCTTTATGTTTGGTTGAAATCATTATGTTAGAAAATAGTTGAAAAATGGAAGGGAATAGATTTATTTAGAGGGTTTGATATGAGTGGTATAAGCAATTTGATCAATTGTGTAACACTTGTGGACCATAGAACATCTTCTTTTTCTATGAATGAATTAATCAGATATATTTTTGTTCAAGTACAGTATGTGAAATTTTGATTCTGTACTAGTTAGTTTCTTTTTCTTTCTAGATGCATATATGCACACATTTTAGCATTACACATATTATAAAGCTTCTGGATAAATTACCAATCTAATTTCAGTGTAATTATCAGCGAACAGTAAACTGTAGCTCAATTAAACAATCATTTGAGCATTTCAACTCATATCCTGTAACCCTTTATATTTATTCATGATGTATTAGAGCTGGCTGATGAACACTAAAGTGCATAAGGTAGGTAGACATCTTGCTTAAACACAGGGATCAACAATCTGCTGCATATCTTCATTTCATTTCATTTCATTTCATTCGATTTATATACCGCCCTATTTTCACCTAAAAGGGACTCAGGGCGGTGCACAGAGAGATAGAAACCCAACAATACATACAAAATATAAAAGACAATTAAATTATTAAATCTGTGCTAAAATTTAGATAATATAAAATTAAAACCAATAACTATCAAAATTTAAAATTATATCCTTAGTCTATGTCAGGCCGGCTAGATGAAAGAAATGTGCTTTTAGCATCCGACGGAAGAGGCGTAGGTCCGTGATGGTACGGATATCGGGGGGCAGGTCGTTCCAGAGTGCTCGACCCGCCACAGAGAAGGTTCTTCCCCTGGGAGTCGCCAGCCGGCATTGACCGGCTGATGGCATCCTGAGGAGGCCCACTCTGTGGGAGCGGACAGGTCGAAGGGAGGTATGTGATAGGAGGCGGTCTCTCAAGTAACCAGGACCCGTGCCATGGAGCGCTTTGAAGATGGTGACTAACACCTTGAAGCGCATCCGGAAGACCACAGGCAGCCAGTGCAGCTCGCGCAGGAGAGGTGTTACATGGGAGTAACAAGAGACTCCCAAAATCCCCCGCGCGGCCGCATTCTGCACTAGCTGGAGTCTCCGGGCGCACCTCAAGGGGAGCCCCATGTAGAGGGCATTACAGTAGTCCAGGCGGGAAATAACGAGGGCTCTTCCATAAGCCTTGGACAAAATGAACCATGATCAGGGTTTGTGGAAGATGTACTCCCAAGTGTTGATAAGGGGCCTGGTTGTTTCCCCCTATTTTCTTGGGCAATCTTGTAACCCAAATGAATGATAAAAACCACAAGCCTAATAAGGCAAATAAATTGAAAGAAAATAGTTGGACAATTGTCTGTAATTGTTCCCCTCAATAAACCTTTCATCACAGTTTTAAAGAAAATGAATGAATATGTTTAAGGGAATGCCCTTAGCCTGTTTTCAGCTTCTTTTTTAAAATTATTTTTATCTCTTTTTCCCCCCAAGCTCTTTAGTTTATATGTCAGGGCACAGAGATAAAGCCCTTGAAAATGTCTTATATTTAGTATTTATTCTTTCATCAAGGAAGCATGGGCCAAAAGCAATAAATAGATACTTCTGTCTGACTATTTTCCCATTTATTTTTTTTGGCAACAGAGACAATTGATTTCTGCTTATATTTGCACACCCACAGTTCAAATCAGTTAAACCTGAAAATGATACATGATAGATGCCAGCCTCCCACTTTATTCTGTCTTTAAAGTAAGGATTTGAGGGGAGGGGATAACCTATAATTGCAACCCACAGTCAATTACATATTCTTAAGGCTAATTAGAATAAGGCTTATAAAGATTTATAACATGATATAGGACTGTAGCAACCTAAAAACCCTTTTAAGATAATTAAAGCTACTGATAGCCCATCCTTTTTTCAACCTCCTTCTGAAGAGCCCACGCCTTTAACACTTAGTCTGAGTGATTTAAAGATTCAAAGAATTTCTATATAAAATGCATTTTTCGTTCAAATAGTAAACACACAGAGACACATACAGACACAATCAGCTTTTAAAAATCCAGAGAAGTCAGGGCCAAGGAAAAATAGAGCTTATTATTTAAAAACATCATTGCAGTCAATTTAGCATAGCCCTTTGCTAAGTATTTTTTATTGTAGGCACGCCATACAATAAGTTAAACCACATAGAAAATGAAAATAGGAGAAGATACATTCTTTTACTCTTTTTACTCGTTATTAGGAGAAGAAAAAAGTTGCTCAGGAGAATGCAAAAATCAAATGGTCTAATTTTTGTATCTCTCCACCCTATAGATGTGCAAAATATGCAATTCCAGAGTTTGGGTCAAAGTTTATTTATTTTTATTCATTTATTTTGTCAAGCATGTACTGAATTAGACAATATATATATGCAGAAACATGATTTTGGATACATGAAATGGATATGAATAAAAAGAAACATTAGCACAGGGATGGTAGGCACGTTGGTGCGTGTTTGCACGCCCCTTACAGACCTCTTAGGAATGGAGTGAGTTTGACAGTAGACAGACTAAGGTTAAAGTTTTGGGGATTTGGGGAAGAAACCACAGAGCCAGGTAGAGCATTCCAGGCATTGACCGCTCTGTTGCAGAAGTCATATTTTCTGCAGTCGAGTTTGGAGCGTTTGGAGTCCACTGGAATCTGGAGAAGGGAACAATAATGTGGTCATAGAGAGAGTCTGATTATCTTCAGCTCAAAATTAGGTTGTGTGGGTGACTGAGCTGCATTGCAGCCCTGGAAAACATAGCAATATAACAGATGAGATGGACTGGAAAGGATACCATCAGGCACCTTTACATAATAACATGTACAATATAACTAAGGTAAGAGGTAATGGATGGAGGGTCCTAGAAACTCAGGTCAATCAATGCCTGTTCCATCTGTGTCAGATACCTTGTCTAATATTTGCCTAATATTTCCAGAGTTAAGATGGCCTGATTTTTGTGACTACCATTTTTTGAATTTGCCTTTGTTGGAAAGCAAGTCTTTGATGGAAGAAAATTGGCTTAAAGGTATGTATTGGCTTAAAGAGGAGGAATACACAAGAACAGAGGCATTTAACAAAGCAGAAAATGTTAGCCATAAATGTGTAAGCATGTTTAAGAGCCAGTCGTGCAGGGTTAAAGGAGCTCATCTTTAGATATAAAACGTATTTTAAAATAAGGAACTTAAATATATGCAACGGGGAGGAATCATCCAGATAGGAAAAGCAGGGTCATTCTGTCTGGTTTTGATACTTCAAATTTCCTACAAGAACTTTTCACTATTGCAGTCGGCAGAATTATATCCATAACAATTACTTTGCTTTAAAAAGAATATGTTACTGTTTCTTAAGGGAAACTAATGTAAAGAGGCTACGTTCCATATTCTGAATGGGATTGTGCTTCCTTTGAAATATGAGACACAGAGGTCAGTGTTCTGCAGGAATGACTTTTGGTTCCCTTTCAGACACCCCGGAATATGGCCAATTTTGAGTTTCCTGCATCACTCAATCAGTTACTCTGATTCGTAATAATAGATATACTACAGCTTACTCCTCTTCTTTTGTGGTCCTTTAATCATGACTCAAGTTTTACTATAATTTGAAACCAATTATAAAGTTTGGTTTCAAATTCTGGTTCACAGCAACTAGAAAAAGTAGCTGCTAGTAGGTATGAATCTTCTCTTCCCTGAGATTTGACTGGCCCTGGTCCTCTTCACCTCCTATTAGGGAGGCCTTGATGATACTATTTCTTTCGGCATTGGGGTGAGACTTTAAAGAGGCTCATCCCTTGAGATGTGTTGTGTTGTTGTTAAATTGTTATTTATAAAATTGTGATTATAATTCTTGGAGTGACACTTGTGCTTGTTGGACAGCCATATAAATCATATTAATGTATATAGTAATGTAGCTTTAAGAAGGCTTCCAATGTTGACTAATGTGCAGTCTCAAGAAGAAGGAAAAGATAGTTAAGCATGATCCTGTGGAACATGTGAACAGTTTTTACGCTGGGCCCTCTTGGAAGAAATAGAAAAATAGTTTTATTGTTCAAGCTAGAGGTTAATTTCACAATTGGCCTTTGAATGAGTCTATGCTCCAAGAAGCAGCCAGGCTAAAGCAAAGTAGTTCCTGGAGTCAGGATAAAAACTAAAATGGATCTGACTGAAATTAAATAATCAACATTTAATGAAGAATACAGTTCACCATTTGAAGATCACTAAGATCAACACCAAATCAAAGCTATTAGTTGGGTAGTTACATATTAAGCTACATATTAAGTAGTATTGCTCTATAACCAAAATAAAAAGCCTTAAGTGACCATTTTCTTAAAAATCTTTTGATGTGGCCAAATCTGTACCTCTATTGAAATGTGAAGCGATGATGGGTAAGTTACATTCCTATTTTTGCAGTCCCACATTCCAGGGATGGAGAAATCTGGAGTCAGTGCTGGACAGATGAACCCTTTCATCCCCTCCTTCCATTACCCTGAAAATCCAATTTGCACAGCAATTAAGGTTAAGAAAAAAAAGGCTCATTTATATTAATAGGACCTTTAGAAAAATCACTAATTGCCACATGGGTGGTACTAAGGAAGGGAAGTTGCTGGTTGAGACAAGGTTCTATAGGCTGCTTTTCCTTGATGAAAGCATTGTTTCTTTATTATTGTGTATACTCACAGAGACCTGGGGTTAAATGATGTGATATACGAATCTCAATGCCTGGCTTAAGGCACTCTACTGTACATTCTAGAACTGGAAGCTTGGATATGGCATGCCCTCTTATTTGTATGTAAATAAGTTGATATGTTTTGCTTTTTAAGGGTTTTAAATTCTCCCCCCCCCCCCTTATTACATGCAGTTGCCTTGTGCTGGGGGAAAAATCATGAAATTAAATTTTACCAACCTAAGTAATTTTAATAAGATGTTTAAATACTATATAATTCTAGTCTCAAATTGTAACCAGTATTAAGGCAAGGTTATTTTTCTTATCATTAAAAAAACTCCTGCGATTAATTTGAGAACAGCAGGAAACGGTTTCCCTGGAAGGACAACGAGAAAATAGGGTGCTTCTCTATCTAGTGGATTTTGTGACAAGAGATTTACTAAGTAGTCAGCTCAGTAACTGCCTTAGTAAATCTATCTATGTAGTGCAATACCAGTTTCATTCTCATAAAGTCTCAGCCAGATGCCTATTTTTGAAGTCCTTTGTAGCTCTGACTTCGGTTAATAAGACTTGATCTGGAAAAGAAGAACCATTTCTATCTGCAAAGCTTAGTTTGGAGAACTAAAACAGGAAGGATGGCCACAAGAGCTGCCTAGAAGAAAGGAAAGCAAAGTTGAGCTGTTTCTGTATTTCAGTTTAGCAGTGCAATCTTTGGCATAGAATGAATTTATTCCAAAGTATTTATAGGAATGCAATTTAAAAGTATTTATAAACTACCAAGCAAAGTATTCCTCACACATCAGAACTCCAATTTAACCTGCTTTACAATAACTTTTGTAATGCTGAGCCTTCTGTCTTTTATTTCCTACCACACCTCCTCTCTGCCTTTCTCCTACTCTCTGCAAGGAAGGATACCTTGATGATTCTGATGCAAAAAACCTTAGCCTTTGAAAGGTGGCATGTTTTGTTTTGTGTGTGCCTTTGAGTCACTCTTGACTTTTGGCATCAACAATGTTTTTTATTGGACCCTTAAAGATATTTACAATAGAATGGATGATCATCCATTTCATCAGAGCTTTAGTCCAAGGACATGTCTTACTCCTCTCACTGAAGGATGTTCCAGTCATCCAATGACCTATGATCCGCACACAAAAATATGATAATTGGCTACACTAATGCAAAATTCCTGGTTGCTTTCACAAGGGATGGCTTTAGTAAGTTGCTACTAGGCACTTGGTAGGTTTCACTACAGAATTTACTTGGAAGATTTCATCTTGCTTAGAACTGGGTTTCAGAGTTGAAAACCCCAAATTTAGTGGTTATTTCCCAACCCCCTCTGGGTTTTCAAGGATATATTTACAGTACATGACTCTGCAAGGTAGGTGTCCCATCAGGAGGTTCCAGCTAATGAGAATGCCAGTCTAGATTATGGCAAGTGCAATGGGGAGGGGGACAGAAAGAGAAAGTTTGGGAAGTAAATTTTGAAAATTACTTTAAAGATGCTTCTTATAGCAGCTTTAACTGATGGTGTGCAGGTTGATTGGCTTGCTTGTTTCTGTTGCTCTTTATGATCCAGAGGGCTATTACCACCCTGGGCTCACCTCACTAGTCATTGTAGTCAGCATTGCTGACCGTAGAGTAGCAACTGGTGGTCTGTGCCTGCAGCATCGCTGCAGTTGCCTTGGCTTTGCACTGTGCAAGACAATGGGAACCACTGTTCTCTCCTTCTTTGCCATTCCATCCTATTTGCATAGACTGTTCTGCTTGATTGAGCAGCTTGGGCCTTCCAAGGGACACCCCCCCCCCCATTGTTCCCAGATCATTTGGAGATGGCAGAGATGACAAGATTCAGGTGAGAGATGATGTGGGTGATTTGCTCACACATCCAGTCCAAGCCAGACACTCTCAGGAGCAGAGCTAAGCAACAGGAAGTGTGGCCAGGGAAAAGGAAGGGAAAAAAGGAAAACTGTTCTGTCCTAGATTTTTTAAATGGAAATTACTCTGGATCCAAGGTTCTGTGTTCTCTGTCACAAAATCAGAGTTTAATAAATGTTTAATCCCAGCTAGATGATAGTACAGAACACTACAAATATTTTTAATTCATAATTCCTCGCCAAACTTACAACAGACCAAGAAGATATGGATCACTCAAAGAGTAGATGGGATCTCATGAAATCATGACTGGCTATGTTCCCTTAGAGAAGAGTATCTATTATTCAGATAATATTCAGATAATAACCCCCACCCCAAAAGCCCTTCACCTTCTTGAGTCCAAGAAAGTAAGCATTGATTAAATTCCTTACAAAAGACTCTTTCTCCTGCTTGATTCTTAGAAGACTAAACTTTGAAAGATTAAGTTTAGGGGGTTAAACACTGGAGCAGATTGAATAGGTGACCCGGGGTGGGGGTGGGGGAACGGTAGGGTGAGAATTTGGAGTTTTTAAAATCGTTCTGTGAGATTTTGGCGTTTTTAAAACCATTTCATTTTCACTGATGTCTGGCTAGCTCTCAGAAGTTTGCAGTGGAGGTTGCCCTACATCATTTTGTTAAATATTGATACTTTTTTTATTTTAAAAAAATTAAAAGCAAACAACAAGAGAGTTCTTTATTCCCGGAGGACCACTCTCTTCCCCTCTCCAGGGTAAGCTTGGCGAGCTGGCCTGTTAGAAAAGGCAGAGGCTGCCTTGACTCAACAGGCACTCGGCCAAGATGGAGCTGATTGCCACTTTCGCTTTGACTTCCTAAAACGAAGACCAAGCGTTGGAGACCCGAGATTATTGTATCCCCCCCCCCCCCCGGTCTGCCCCTTCCCTCCCTCCACCAGGGCCTTAGGTACTTTTTGCATTTCTTTAAATTTAAGTACATACAAACAGACATTTCTCGAAAGGAATTGGCCTAAGGCCTTAAGCAATCGGGATTATTCCGCAGCAGTTGTGGATTTCTGACATTCGCGCCTCCTTACAGCGCAAAGATCCCCTTCCACCCACCGCCTCCCCGACCGTCCCCCATCCAACATCTGCTTAGCCCGGAAGAAGGAAATAAATGTGTGGCAGGACTCCAGCGATGCTGAGATCCAAATGCCAGGAGCCTTAATCCCACTGACGTCCACAATCAGCGGAAGGAAGGAAAAAGGGAAGGAAGGAAGGAAGGAGGGAGAAAGAAAGAGTGACAAGTATTTATTTATAATCAAAGGCTCAATTCTGGCCACTGCGGAATCTCGGCTTCGAGGCAGAACGGCTGGAGCCACCAGCTTGGCTTCCGAAGGTCTCCTGCCGGCATTTCCCGGAAAACGCCAAGGGACAATCGGAACGAACCTGTTGAAGCTAGCGAAAAGCGGCGTTTAGATTCTGGCCAGGCTGCGGTTTGCTGGACCGCCCTCCGCTCTCCTTCGGAAGAGCCCCTGGAGGGCCGCGTTCCCTCCAGGGAAGCAACGATAGGATCGGAGGGGAGCGGAGATCTATAGGATCGCTGGTTGAAAGATTGGTCTGGATTGCGCAATCCCGCAAAAAAAAAAAAAAACCCAGCCCCCCTCCCCCTTCTTTGGGGAGTGAGGGACGCAGAAAAGAAGAAGAAGAAAATAGGGACTCTGGCCCTGAAGCTGCCCGGGGCTGGCATGCCAGACGGTCACATAGCTGCTTCCGTTGAGATTACAAACCCCCCCCCCCCCCCCAGGGGTTCCAGATAGCCTGGACCTGGTTGCGATAGGCCGCTTTGGAAAGGTGCGGAGTCCAACTGGTAGCCTCTGCCTGGGATGGGGGCTAAACTGGCTCCCCCCTTTCCAGGTTGCCGTTGGTTAGACGCCCTCCCCACTCTCGCCCGTTCCTTGCCCTTTGGGTCTTTGGTATTCCCTACTCCGGGGTGAAGAGTTACGGGGAGAACCGAATAGGCTCCTGAACAGGTTTAGTTTCCTTCCCCGTGTTTACTGATCGTTGGAGAGGCGCTTATCTCGATGAATATATAACGATTAATGCAACCGCAGGTTTCCAGATAAGTGATTGTGATGGAGATTGTTGGCGAGAAAATAGACAATTATCCGCTGTTAGCTTTATATAAAGATCGCATTAACTTGAATTAGTTATCAGACAAAAGAACATCCGAACGCTGCACCTTGCCTTCTTGGGGACGGATCCTGGCCAGGCGTTTCTGAGCCGGCGAGGGTGGCTGACCGAGCCGGAGGGTGGGGTGGATGCTGGGGAGGGAATACTCCGATACTCCTTCGGGCAAAAAGCAACAAGGGGCGGCCCAAGGCCGTGAGGATGTGGTTCAGGGAAGGAAGGGGGAACTTTTACATGACTCCCCAGGCGGCCCTGTAGAGCTCGGTTGCTTCCACTGCGCTGTTCCTGATGGAAAAGAATCACCCCCCCCCACCGGGTTAGGATTTAGTCATTATTTAGTAGGAGCGAAAGTATCCCGTTGGGGAGGGGAAGGACGTGCGCTCGACCCCGAGGAATTCTTAGGGCTTCCACTCACCGCCCCCTCCCTTGTTCCCCCGCCGAGAAAGAGGGGAGGACAAGCCCAGCTGGGGAGCGGTCCCCGTTGCGTAGCCACACAATTGTCCGGCCTTTCTTCCCCCGCGGAGGTGAGCCGAAGTCTTGGAAGCTCGTGGGGCTTCCAGGGAGTGCGGGAGGGGATGGGGGGGTACACAAGCCCTAGTGGTTCCCTTCGTGTCAAGCAATTCTCTCCCCCCCCCCCTGCCAAACCCTCCTCCTGTTTTAAACCGCTGCCGTGGAAGTTCAAAACAGAAGGCGGGGGGAATCGAACCACTCCAGCGACGGGGGAGGAAAAGTGCTTTGGCGGCCGTTGCTGCTGGAGATGCGAATTGGCTGCCGCCCAGGAGCTGGCGAGAGTCAGACGCTGGGCCTTGGGCTCCTTCCCAAGAGAAGGGCCCATCCGGTGCGGGAGGGGAGGGGAGGGGGCGCTCCCTCCCGCTTGCCAAGAGAGCTCCCCCCGCAAACCTCTCGCTGGGCTCCCTCCCAGGGCCTCTCCGTGCGCCGCGGCGCTTTCTGGATCCCCGCTGAAAAGGAGCGGCTAATGACACCCCCCCCCCCCCCCGTTCCCAAGGCAGGCGAGGCCGGCCTCGGCCCTGTGTGGTCCAGGCCTTCCTTTTCCCAGCTCGGCCCTCTCGGCGGTCGGGCGAAGGGGCTCCCTCGGCTCGTTTGCACCTGCGTCGCTTCTGGCTCCTTCAGGAATGCGCTGAAGCTTGTAATCAGCTTTGTGAAGCCATTGAGCGCCCGGCCGAGGGAAACTTCCAAGGCTCGCGGAGGACCGGCCGGTTGAATGAGAGTCAGCATGGGGCGCCTCTCCAAGGCCCGGCGCTGCCAAATTCCAACAGAGCCCCGCACAATCGCTCCACACAAGCGGGGACGCGTCCCCCGCCCTGAGAAAAGAAAAGCGAAAATGCCAGTCGCAGAGGTTGGCCATTTGTTCCCAGATTAGGGGCGAAACTCGGGAGGCTGCTCGGCCGGATTAACCATCCAGCTATCTATTTCTCATCTACCCATCCAGCAAGCAGCGGAGGCTCCTCTTTGAGTGTCGGCCGGGCAGAGGATATATGTGTGTGTGTGAGAGAGAGAGTGCATGTTGTGCTTGATTACGAAAGGTAGCCTCAATAATATAAGCAACTCTGAAGACAAATACCCTTAAAACGCAAAACTATTACTTGCCACCGATTTATTTTTGCAGAATATCTGATTAGGATCGACTATTTCAAAACTGTGTATGGAAATTGTAGCGGAAAGGAAGGGTGGAAAACAGGCTTTAGAAACCTCAACCCTGGATAAAAGTTTTGCATCCCAACACCATTTTTTTCCCTTTTATCCCGCCGGGCTCGGTGCAAGCGAGATGCCCCCAATCTGAGTGAGAATTGGGAGGGTGCGGGGGGGGGCTTTCCAAGGGCCTCTTTTGTTAAGAGCCGAGTTGCATGAGAAAGGCGGCCACCGAAGAGGACAAAGACTTGGGAAAGATGTAACTGTGGCAAGAGGAGGCAACGGTTTGGTACTTCCTCTCTCTTCATCACCAGGCCCTAGAAAGGCCTGGTGAAGTGTTGCCCCAGCGCCCCGCGAAAATCCGAGGATTTTTGCTTTGGTTCGCATTTGGTTCGCAGGAGTGAAAGGGGCTCGCCTTCTGTAATTTACTAATTCCACAGAAAACGAGGCGGGACCGTGGTTCGTTTCGAGGCAGCTTGACTTACTGGCGCCCTGGCTGATTTGCACTCAGGTTTTATGGCAAGAGTTCTTAGGTTGGACGTCCCTCTGGGAAACAGTTAATTTACCTTTGAGGGAATAACACTACTAGGCCAACAAAGTTTAAGGCAGTTGATTGGGGGATACTATGCTGGCTGGGGGATTCTGGGAGTTGAAGTCCGCAGGACTTAAAGTCGCCAAGGTTGAGAAACACTGCTATAGCATCAACTTAGCCTTTCAGCGCGAATCCTCTATTCATGTGGAAAACCTAAGTCGTTCTAAAAACTTTACGGCATTCAAAAAAAGGCCCCGCACGGCCGCTCATTTGGGGCATGGTATTGCATGTAACCGGCAGCCTTTGAAGGCAAGGCGGGGTGGCTGGAGAGCCAGATCTGAGACCGGACATATAAACGGGGCTGCTGGGATTTGGGGCTCCGACGGAATGGTGGCGCGTCACGGCGCAGCTGACTTGGGTGCCCCAAGGACACGGCAGCCACGGCCTAGCGGAGTTGAGGCCCCCTTGGCTGGGATAGAGTTCAGCGCTGCCGCTTTGGCCCGGCTTTTTTCAAACGTCCCCTTCCCCCCCCCCCCCCCCCCCGCTTTTTCCGTGCCCTCCTTTAGATGTGCGGGGACTACAGCTTTCAAACTCCCCAGCCCTTCGACGTAGGAAATTGGGGGAGCTGTAATCTCAAGCAAGTAGAAGAATACTGCTCTGGGCCTCGTGCAGAAGGAGCCTGGCCTGGCCCTGCCACATCTCGTGAGGTCGGTCTAGAACAGGGGTTCCCAACGTGGGGCCCACGCCCCACAGGGGGGCAATTTGATTTTTTAATGGGGGGCAATTTGAACCAAATTAATGGCCTTTTGGGCTTCCTCTGTGTGAGTAGAGTTCACTTTTTGAGTGAAGTCAGAATTATATTTTCACAGGAGGGAGGGAGGGAGGGGGGGGCATCAGGATTTTAGAGAGGCTTAGGTGGGGCATGGCCAAAAAAAGCGTTGGGAAACTACTGGGCTAGAAACAAGTGAGGAGGCCCAGTCCGGTTTCACTGGCTTCTTTCCCCCATGCCAGGGGTCTGCAAAGCCGGCTCTTTTAAGACTGGTGGACTTCCAACTCCCAGAGTTCCCCAGCCAGCATAGCTGGCTGGGGAACTCTGGGAGTTGAAGTCCACCAGTCTTAAAAGAACCGACTTTGCAGACCCCTGCCCCATGCTGAAGGGGCGTTAGAGACGCTTCCTTTGAGCGTCTCTGATTTACCGCTATTCCCTATCCTAAATTCTTCATTGGGGGGGGGGAGGTGAGGGGGGGATCTTCTTTCGCAACGTTCAAAGGAGCTCAGAATGATCTACCCGTAATTTTTTTAAAAAGCGATAAATAAAACCCCGCGTTATCGTTTCATCCTGAAAACGGTGGTGAGTCGTTCTGTCCCACTTAGCGCCTGATCGTCTAGTTCTGGTCCCTGGGGCAGAACTTTTCTCGGCCCGAGAAGCACCCGGCAGTCGCCAGCGCCACTCAGCCCCTCGGCAAAGTTTCTTTTGTCCCTGGCTCTTAATGAGGCCGCGAGCGAAGGCGTCTTCCGCACCTGCTTCAGCCTCCGGCCGCACCTGCCTCTTCCCCGGCAAAAGCTCCCTTGGCTCCCACTGCGCTTGGCTTCCGACCGCTGGCGGGACTGAAAGACCCGTCCAGCAGACAGCCCTGCATCCTCCCCCCAATCCGTCCAAGTTGTTAAAAGCTGGAAGAAACCATCCCCGAGTAAGTCTTCTCGTGCAGACACATTCTGTTTAATGGCTGGCGAACGAAAGCCTCAGAGTTTGCCTTGGGAAGAGCTACGCTTTACACTTTTAATGTTGATTCCACGCGGGATTTAACGAGTTGGTAGTTGTGATCCAAAAGCAGCGAAGGAAATGCTGCGTTGAAGTTTGGGTGTAAAGGGATAAGCCTTACTTCAATGCTAAGGAGCCTTCCAACTACCTTGCCACCTGAAACTCTAGTAGCCAAATCTTGCTCTCCCATTCATTCCGACCCACAAAGGGACGGTTTCATTTTCTCTCAGCCCCCTCTAGGCAAATAAAGTTTTCCCTCCTACTTCCACCGGCTCCCCACCACCCTCCCCACCACAAACCATCTTGCCTTCCTTGGAACTTGGGTGGCTCTGTTTTCTGTTGGTTTGCTTCTTCCAACTATTCTCAGTGACAAGGCAGGAGGATATGCAGTAATTCAGAAATTAGTGAAATTTTATTCTTGGTGGGCTCATTGGATTAAGAGGCTGGGAGAGTGTGGAACAAGTCAACGTGTAATTGTATGATAAGGCTCTCACGAGGAATTTATTGGCCAAGTTGCTATTTCTATTCCTTCCTAATCTCGTTTAGCACATTCATTCTCTGCAATCTGTCTCCATAATCTTCTGTGACAGCATGGCAGCCAATAGAAGCATGCATGTTTGGAGAGAAGAGAAAATATGCAGAGGCGTGATAAACTGATGCTAATTATCCATATTTAGGACACCGAGTGCAGAAGATCAAGGTTTACAAATAACAAACTAG
The DNA here is from genome assembly GCA_039707465.1 of Rhabdophis nuchalis. Lineage (NCBI taxonomy): Eukaryota > Metazoa > Chordata > Lepidosauria > Squamata > Natricidae > Rhabdophis > Rhabdophis nuchalis. The sequence goes on along the minus strand of CM077651.1, from coordinate 29,793,441 downwards.
AGCCAATGATGATGACTTCCTCGTGTGGAATATATTGTAGGGGACAAGATAAGGCCTTCGCATGCAAAAGAGATTTATTGGTCAAAGGGTTCACCTTCCACTTTTCCACTTTTATATAGCAGTAAATTATTTAGGCTAAATTCACCAGAACATTACTCTTTTATTTGGCAATGTGCCATGACTTGCTCCTTCTTTGTGTCCTTTCAATGCAAATCCTTGTAGTGTAACATCAGTTGATAAGAAACAAATAATTGAAGTAATGGGGAATTCCCTTTAAATTGTGCATTTAAGATAGTACAGCAATCATAATCTAATTGGAGGGAGGGGTTGAATCTGAAGGATAGAATAGAGAGCTGAAGATGGCTAAAATAGCCAAACTTGACTATTCAGCCAAATTGATGCCAGCATGATTGAAAAAGAAAAAGATGTGGGTTTCCTGTGACTTTTCAGTTTTTAAAACTTGAGTGGTTTTTCACAGCCATGCGAAAGAAAACAGGTATACATTTAAATTTGAAAGTTATTGCCATCCTCCCCGCCCCCTCTTCTCTTTTCACAAATCAGCTGCCTCCAAGAAATATGGAGATTCCGTTTTTCAACATTTCTATTGTATGGTTGAGGGCTTATGAGGAGTAGTGATCTTAGTACTTTGCCATAATTGTGTCATACTTTTTTCTGCCAAATGCTTTGGCAACTAGAGAAGAGGGCTGGTTCGGAATGGTTTATGGGATTTGATAGGGAAAAATTACTTCTTCCCCAAATGGTAATATCTTTCCACATATTTATGTGGCATCTATTTTAATGTTTTACCTTTCTTTTTTCAAATACTCCCATCTCTATAGCTTTTGATTTTCACACCACTGCTTGTATTCAAAATTTATGTTAAGATCTTTTAGTTTATTAAAGATCGCCCTGGGTCCTCTGCGGAGAAGGGCGGGATATAAATGTAAATAAAATAAAAATAAATAAATAAATAAATACATATAAGCAATATGCCCTTGGCATATAGAAATAGATTGAATTCATACACAGGAAATGTATATCAGTTAATTTGAAAGACAGAGAGCAGCAAGGGAGTTAAGGGGTTGGCATCATCTCCAAGCCATTTTGGAGCCTGCAGTTTTGGCTCTCCAAAAGATTTTCTTGAGCTTAGACTGCAACCTCAGTGTTGATACAATTTAATAACATGAGCTATTTGTGTATCTTTACCCAAGGCATTTTTTTGAAAGATGAGTGGAGCATTATGTATCAGGAATACCTACTGCAATAAACACACACACACACACACACACACACCAGCAGCCCATAGTTTTGTGGGCAAAGGTCACAATCTTTGTTTAAAATCTGCTCCAAATTGGGGGATTTGGAAAGTCTTCTTGAGATACATTTCAATTTAGGAAATTAAGATCTTTGTAGAATTCTCAATAAGAATTCTGTTCAGGCTGCAATGTTGTTTAATTCTAAACTCTATGTGTTTATTTGTCTTTCCATTGGTATGAAAGATGTGGAAAAGGAATATTTGTTTCAATCAGGCCTTTATGTTTTGTGGTCAGCCACTCTGTTTTCTCCTATAAACCATACTATTATCCTAAACTATTTTTGGGGTGTTCTCAAATGCATCAGAGCAATATTGGAAATCTAATTGAGAAATCACAGAAAAACTCTGAGTTTTGCCCTAATGAAGAAAGAAATGAGGCTCAGAATCAAAATCTTAACATTAAATAGTACCTGAGATCTAATACTAGATCAGTAAAAAATTATGCGATCAATGATTAGAATATTATTTGAGATCTAAATTATAAGAACTAAAAGATATGATTATTAGGAAGTATTCTTCAAATGTTTTTCATTTCCTGGAGTTCTAGCCAAAATGAATGGAAGTTATGGCAGTTGAAGCTCCAAATTTCTACAATTTAGAGAGCAAAAGACCTGTAAAATTCTCAAACTTTTTTTTTATGACATTGGATCCTGGTGAATAGCTTTACTTTAGATAGACACTCAAAATGAGACTCCTGGAATCTTAGGAATAGAAAAAATGATGGTAGTATTTATTTAAAAAGTGGTGATATCTTTTCTGCATGTGTGAGTGCAGAATGCAATATAGTGGAAGCAGTGTTGATTTCTGATATTCTGGATTAAGCAGAAGAGCAAAGAAATATCTTTTTAATTACTCAAAAACCAAAGGAGGAGGTAAATTGGGGTAAATACCAAAAAGTTTGCAGAAGTAAGGAGGAACTTTCATTTTTCAGTATGCCTAGAATTTTGTTCTAGGATATCTGTGTAAGACCTTGAGAGAGCTGAGTTTTGTTACTTCTGCTGCATTCAGCTCCTTTCATCACATTGTGCAACATGATGCCCAGAGCCATACATGTCTCATTCATACAGCATTCTGCTCCACCTACACTTTATGTGTGGCAACCTGCACTCATCCTGACTACAGAAAACTATGTTCATTCACCCTCTTTGGAATCATGGAGGAGAGAATAGAGAGGGATGGTATTGACATTCCTTCATTTTAACAGATAGGAAATATCCAAGCATAATCAGAAAATCAAACTTCACTATCAAATGATTTCTCCACTTCAGGTTCTCTCACATTTCATTCATTACTTTGTTCTGAAAAATATAGTTTCTGCTCATTTCCTGACACTTGCAGTTCAGTATTTCTGGTAGCAACAGGTTGGGGAAGGGTTCTCTGGAATTTGCCTGTTATTGGGAGGGGAAGTTCTTTAAGAGTTTCCACAAGGCTGAAAATATGACATCAAACATAATTGAAAATGAATGAATTGCTTTCACTTGTTTGTTCAATCATTCAGTTCTGCCCTTCCTAAAAGTTGTATGTGAGGTAGATGATATGAATTACTTACATAGTTAGGAACTTTTAGTCTGAACAAATTAATTACAAATAAAAACCCACTAACTCTACATGTATTTAATCTCTGGTGACATCTTTGGGTGTGGAGATCACAACCTCTAGCATTCCTGGGCAGTGAGTTGAGAAAGTGGGGAGCGTAATAATTTCAGCTCTGCAAATCACTTCACTATGATCCCTTTGTGTTAGAAATGTAGAAAGTCTCACTGAATTCCATGGCACACTCATTATTGTTTGTGTGTACAATCTGAAAATTGCTTAATTAAAACTATTAAAGTGGGATCATATACTCATTCACCTGAGAGTAAATGCAACACTGACTTTTAAGAAGATACCTTTAAGATAGCAATACTAATCTCACTGACAATACAATAAAAGATTTATGAAAAAGTTAAAAGCACCTGATCATGAAAAAGACAATGTGGAGAAGCACAGAGTTTTGGACTATTTTGTTTACAATCATGCTGACAGAGTCTGAAAATATTATAATTTATATGGCACATAAACCACACATCCACTGTTAGATCCCTGGTAATTTACCTCCTGAGCAAATAGATCAGCAGATGATGCTGTTAATATGGCATTGTACTTGTACAATTAGCACAGGCGCCCCCCGGGGCTGTGTGCTCTCTCCATTACTCTTTTCTCTCTCTACCAATAAGAGGCACCTCAAAGGATCCCTCTGTAAAAATACTGAAGTTTGCAGATTAATCAACAGTCATTGATTTCATTCAAGATGATGATGAATCTGCATACAGATAGGAAGTTGAACAACTGGCCCTGTGATTTAGCCCTGTTAACAATCTTGAACTAAACATACTCAAAACTGTACAAATGATAGTAGATTTTAAGAGACCACCTCCTATTCTACCACCTCTTACAATATTAGACAACACAGTATCAACAGTAGAGACCTTCAAGATTCTGAGTTCTATAATCTCCCAGGACTTGAAATGGACACCTAAATACCAAAAACATCATTAAAAAAGTACAACAAAGAATGTTCTTCCTGCACCATCTCGGAAAGCTCAGACAGCCCAAGAAGTTGCTGATATAGATCTACAAAGGAATTATTGAGTCTGTCATTGTACTTCTATGCCTGGTTTGGCACAGCAACCAAATAGGACGACACAGATTTCAACAGGTAGTTAGCACTGCAGAAAAAACAATTGCAATCAGCTTGCCTTCTATTGACGACCTGTGAAAATATCTACAGACCACTCATATCCTGGACATAAACTGTTTCAACTTCCTCCCCATCAACTTCTTCCCTGCATGCCAAAACAACTAGACACAAATAATTCCCCCCCCCCCATGCCATCACTCTGCTAAACAACTATGTCTTGTTTTGCATTGTCTGCAAAACAATGTCTTATGCCCTAGGGCAGGGGTGTTAAACTCGCAGCCCGCAGGCCCAATGTGTCACACACTAGCCACACTCACATTCACACACACCCTGGTTTATCAAAGGGAAAAAAGTTATGGTATGTCATGTGAAGATAAGGTTGACACCACTGCCCTAGGATATCAAACCATGTAGTAGGGTTGTATTCTTCTTCTCATCTTTCCTATTACTTATTCCTTTACCATCTTTTGATTATCACTTTGTTGTTTATATCTTATGGTTTATGTTAATTGCTTTTATTTAGTATCTTATGACTATCACCGAGTGTTGTATCTTATGATTTATGATGATTGTATTATGATTATGAACATGTTTTATGATTGTATTATGATCATGAATTATCATCACTTGTTGCTTGCATGTACACTGAGAGCTTATGCACCAGAGACAAATTCCAATCACACTTGGCCAATAAAAAATTATATTCTATTCTAATTTAAACATAATTTAATGTTTCCTGAAAATGATAGTCATAGTTAATTTTTGTTGACTTGCTAACATGGATTTAAAAGAAATTCCGTGTGATAAAGAGATCCAATAAGATTCATCCCACAATATCTTTCCAGGGCTTTTTCAAGAAAATTATTCATGCTTACTGTACGAATTTTATGTAATACTGATGACATTCCTTTATACATGCTGTTAAATGTTTTAATGGTTAAGTCTTAGTATTTGATAAAAGGATAAATTTTATGCTAAATCTTATGATTTGTTTAGATGTTACGTTCTGAGTCCCAGTTGTCATAATCACTACACTTTCTTGAAATGAAGAGCTATTGTCTTATTTAATAGACTTGTGTCTACTCTTTCAAAGTCAAGTTGTTTTTTCTCAATCTTATACTAACAACACTCCTATTAGCCAGATTAGATGAAGACATAGTGATTACTTGGTCCAATGAATTTCATGGTTAACTGTAGATTTGAAATTGGGGTTTTCATGTGCTAGGTTTGTAACCTAATCACAAACTAGTATCTCAAATCAGTTTAAACTCAATTATGTCTATACTGAATACTTCAGTTAAAATATTTATAGTTTTTTTAAAATCAAAGTATTCATATAGGCTTATGAATTAGCTCCCAAACAACTTTTAAAAAGTGATCTAAATCTATAGGACACATTCTTTTCTTTTCACCTGATGAAAAAAAAAAATTCAATTCTGGCATTTGCAGCTAGAATCAAATTATATTTTTATTTTAAACACAGAAGAACCACCCAGACTCTACAGTGCTCAGGGGATTAATGGTCTTGAGTCAGCATGCGGCAGATTTCTGTTCTCTAATCAAGTATAACTGCATCTTCCCTTTGAACTCAGATGTATTAAATTGTGCACTCCTATCTTGTAATAAAAGGGGGCAAGTTCACAATCATTTGAAAACTATATCAGGATGATAAACATTAAGCTATCACTGATTTAATAATGTAACAGATACAGTCTCCTCCCCAGCCATTGTTAAATCTTCAGGTACTTTGAGATATGAGGTGCTGAATAATCTGAATTTTTTTCATACTTTAAAAGATTTCTCAATTCAAAGGGTTATCAAGCCTTGAAATCCCATTGAAATCAATAGGGCAATTAAAGCCACCTTTGAAAGGAACAATTTTAAGCTCACATCAGAAACATAGTTTTTGATATTCATGCATTTAGTGCCAATCACAAAGAGCTACTTATGTTCACCATATAACTTCCCTCAACTGTTTGGACTAAAAGCTGCTGTATAGTTTGTCTTGATATAATTAATGAAGTTAAAGTTCCTTTTAAGGTAATTAGAATGTTGATGACTAATCTCACATGCAAGTTATTTTTTGGTGCTTGAATTAAATGAGATACTGCTACAAACCCTGCAAATATGTAACAACCTTAAATTCTCCTTCTACCATCTCAGGTTCTAATAATAAGGCTGACTTGTTAGGAGTTTCTTTGTACGCTGTATTGTACAATAATAGGACTAGCACTAACTTTCTCCTAAAAATTCCTGAGGCCTGAAGTTGGATTATAGTTTGCTCTACAGTATAATAGGAAGCAATATCTCTAAGGATAGTAGCCTTGTTAAACTGTACCACTGTTTACTTTAATACTAAGACCAAATTTGGAAATACCAATTATTGCAGTTTTTGAGGTTAGCAACCATCAAATCTAATCACATAACTTTTTATACTAATTACTATCTGTAATAATTCAACCAGGGACTGATCTATGATATATCTACATATGCATATTTTCTTTAAGCAGCCATTCTTGAATTAACTGACAGACTGAACATATTACTTTGTGAACAGGGAAGGTAATAAATTGATTTAATGAATAAATAAACATCAAATAAACATCAAAATGCCTCTGGGCATTAAGTGATCTTAGTAACAGCTTCCAAACTGTATTTAGTAATCCTTTATATCCCTGTTTTATTTAGCCAAGTTAATGAGATATCTCTGGTACAAGACAATAATTACTCACCTGTGGCTTTGGCATTATACCAACCAATCTCTTCCTCTTCTCAAGGTCTTGGGAACAATTTTGGCTGTTCATTGTTGTTCTTTGTCCCCTTTCCCAATTTTTCTCAGAAAGGGATTTATCCTGAGGCTGTGAGGATTTGGATAAGGGGAGAAAAGAGACTTAATGGTCTTGCCAGGCTGCTTTAGGAAAGTTGTTTATATGTAATTAAAGGCAACACACCTTCTTTCCCAGACTCCCCATCCCAACTATCACTGTCCTTCACAGTTCTGTATTTCAGTTTCAGACCTAAATTGGTCAGCCTTCAATGGAACCAGAGAATGTCTGTGTACTCAGTATTATGAAAATCAGAAATGCATTAGAGCTGCTTGTTCAATTTTCATTTCTTTCCCTGGATATCTATATCTATATCTATATATCTCCAGGGGGAAAAATCTTTAAATAATCATTTGATAAAAGTTTTGACATTAGTTTCCTTTACATATGTATAATTGAGTCTCTCCTAAGGAGTGAATTTCTATTTATATTAGATGAAAAATTGCTCTGGAGCTCATATTTTGGCAAAAGGATTTTTACCTGTGAAGATACATTCACATATTTTAATTTCGCAAACTTCCAATATTAAATAAACATATAAGAAATAATGTCTAGTTATTTTAATAGATAATAATTTCCTTATTTGCCTCAGCAAGTATTTCTTAATAAGAGGCGAGAGAATTAAAGAATGAGAATCAAACAGGTAATGATTGACTTAGCTAAATTCATCTCTACTTTAATTAAAAATTCATTTTCTGGTCCTATGTGATATGTCTATACTTCTATTTCCAGAGGTTCTTTAAAATGGGAAACTTTCATTTTCCCCTTAAATTTAATTACTCTAGTAAACAAGAACTTCAAAGTACTTGGAACAAATACAATAGAGAGAGAGATTGTAATGAGCTGGCAGATTTCCTAAGGTAGAAGAATAGACTGTGCCACTTTTATATTTCAGGTGGGTGTTCTGGTGTCACACTGTTGCTGTTGTTAAATACTTGGCTATGTGAAAAACAAAAGAAAGCAAAGCAAAGCAAAACAAAACAAAACAACAAAAAAAGAACTCTATCTGTAAATAGCATAGGAGATTGCAAGGTTTCTCCCCGGTGTCCCGAACTCCCCCACAGACATCTGAAGTAGTCTACTCCACTCCACTGTTACTTCTCAAGAGGCCACCATCTCATTTTGCTGCAGGAATAGACTAGGTCTTCTTACGGTATAAGATTAGCATCTCTAATAATCTATTACCACTTTTCTTCCATTGCAATTGTCTTTTTCTTGCAATGAAACCCGAGGATGTTATTTATATATGTAACATTTGAATAACCAACACCTTGAATGGTGATTTCCTCTCTTGAGCACAGGCCACCATGGGTGGGAAAGGGGGAAAAAGTTCCTCGGCGCCGTATTTTTTTTCCATAGGAAAAATTAAGAAATACGAGGGTTTGTTATTAATATTCATATCATTGGAATGTGATCTATTCTTGATTTCTTAGTTCCACCGTAAAAAAAGCAGAAAGATTTGAAAAGCATGGGGCACATTCTGTATTTTCCCCAAACAGTTTTGTTGTGGTGAAATGGTGGTTAAAAAAAACATATAAGCAACTAGTGTTGCATAAGCTTGGAAAGGGGTCACAAGAACAGTTGCCAACACCAGCCCCCATCCAGCAGGGCCTACAATTGAGAGCTGACATATCCTACATGGCCATGGCGTCAAGAACAATGATGATGTTTGCTTGGCTTGAAAAGGGAAGGAAGAGGCCTCCTTTGCACATCCTTGGGCAAAGACTTAATTGCTTCAGCAAGTCTCCACAGACTCTGCTTTTGCTGCAGATGGTGGTGGCCTTTGGTATCTTGTAAAAAGTTGCCATGGTTGGAGTTTCATGTGTCTAATGTGTTTACTTCTCCAATGAAAATTATCTGCATTATCATAATCTGTGAGTTTCTTCAGCCTAATTTCAGTTGTGGTATTTATTTTTCCTGGGTTGTTATTAAATCCAGAGAGCTGGATGCTACCTTTTTTTCCCCCGTTTTGATTTTTACCCAGACAAGAAAACAATGCGAGATTCCCACATATATTCCCTTTTGTTAGTACGTCAATTACTTTCCCACAGATCTATGGAGCTACTTGTAATAATCTCCCCTTTTTAAAATTAGCTATTTTAGATAAAGAGTAGGGAGAACTTGCAGAAAGCTGGGTGGAAAAGTTGAGTATAAGTAACTGGCCTGCAAAATGCTACCCCTCAATTATATCAGTACCAATCATCTTAAGGTAATCATTCCCAACTTGGCACTCTGAACTACAAATGTACTGAACTACAAAGCCCACCATCCCCAGGCAGTGTGAATTAGAACAAAGGGAGTTGTAATTAAGTGCCTCTGGAGGTTGCCAGGTTGTGTAGGTGTTGCTTGTTTTGTTCCCATTTGCCAGATGCAACTTCCTACCATAGGAAGAAGGAATTGCTACTCCAGCCCCCAACTTTTACTTGCTTTTGGTGCTTTTGGTGACACTGGTTGAGAATGAAGGGAGTTAAGACTTCACCAGCATCTTGAGGCCACAAGTTCCCCAACCATGCCCATATTCCCCTAAACATCATATGGCAGAATTTCTTGAGAGATTATTTATCTCTGGACATTTTGTCAGACAAAACATCTTCTTATATGTAAGCTTTCAGCAAATCTGAAGATAGATTTAGGCAGGTGCAGAGACAGGGACAGGGGATACAAGAAGGTCTTATCCAAATCCCTGCCAGTTTCTTCATTTTTACCACAGTCCTTTGGTTCTCAAAGTTGGAAGAAGATACTGTATTTTTAAAAAAAATAATCTCAGAAAGTGTGATTTATTTATTTTTTTGAATGGCTCTGATGGCCTGGTTAAAGATACAAGTGGAAGACTATGAGGACTAAGTTCTCACTAAGCATGGAAGCCACTGAGTGATCTGGGCCAGTCATTTTTCTCCATTCTAGGAAGAGGATGGCAATGGCCACTTCTGAAAACCTGCCAGAAAAACTTCCGGGGCTTGTCTAAGCAATTCACACAACTCAAGACTGCTCAGGCGTGCAAGGCCTGGAGGCAGGAAGTTTATCTGACATCCCCAATACACCCATCCTTTCTTCTCGCTTTGAAATCAATAGCCCAATAAGTGGTAGTCTATGAAGATCTCCAAGTACTGAAACCTTGGTTTCACTCCTCATTGTCCTGCCAAGGAGGTCAATAGTGAACAATATTCGGGAAGAATATTGGGAGGAATTGTTTTGCCAAGAGTATTGGCAGTACAGGCCCGGCTCTGCCTGAGGAAACTAGAATCCCGCCACCTAAATAAAGATTGGACCGGCCCCTGCGCCGCAACCGCCAATGATTTTCTCCCAAAATGGCCACCCGAGCTGTTTCAGCTTCTCCTTCGCGCCAAAGAGAGAGAGAGGGGGGGGGGGGCATTTTTTCGGGCCCGCGCCTGAGCGCCGTGACCAAAACGCCTAGCCCAGATTCCCCCCTCCCTCGTGCGCAGCAGGGGGCTCCGGTTTCACTTCTTGCCCGGCAAGCCGCTTCCAACAGTGGGAGCCATCAGCGGTTTTGGCGGGCGAGTGATGGTAAATAGGTTTGACTAGCCGCTGATCCCGGGGTCAGATCTCTCCGGTTTGCTTAATCCCACGCTCTGCAAACACTCCCATGCAACCCCCCCGCTCTCCCTCCACTTTTCGCACCGCCGCCCTGCCCTGCCCTGCCTCCAGCCCTGGAGCTCCCGCCCCCCACAGGCCTGGGGCGCTCAAAAGAAGGAGCGCCGCTATCCATCCGCGGAGAGGCCGCTTACCTCTGCAGGCAAAGGAGAAAGCTTTCCGAAAAGCCACCGGAGGAGCGTCCCAAGAGAGGAACGGAATTGGGGGGGGGGGACCCCGGAGGAAAGGGGGCGCAGCCAGAGTGCGGGGGACGGCCAGCTAAGGCAGGCCCAGGGGTGGCGGAGGAGAACGCGTGGCTGGTGGAGACTCAGCTGCGACGGCGCTGGCAAGGATTCTTTTCCATGGGATCACCGGCCCAGCCGCTCGGCAGGCTTGAGGCGTCGGGAAGGTTCGGTAGCAAGAAACAGCCGCAGGATTTATATGCTTCCAGGGAAGCCGAGGCCTGCCTGGGAAGCTTCTGTCTGATTTCCCCCTCGGGTGCTCCTTGGCTCTGATTACTCTGCGGGTTAGGGAGTGGGAGGCTCAACAGCAACACCCCCGGGGCTCTCCCTAGTGACTCTCGCTTGGTGTGGCAGGAGGTCTCCGGAATTTGGGCAAGGGTGCTAAAAAAAAAGTTCTACGAAATGGGTTACAAATCAGGGGAATCTTTTAAAAATGAATGGATGGCTGCCCTGGGGGAAGAAGACACGGGTTGGTAGGTGGGAGTACTGGTGAAGTTGGAAACGCGGCCCTCAAAACTGGCGAAGGTATCGATCGACCCTTAGTGGTAGGCAGCCCTAAGCCTTGCTTCCCTGGTCGTCAGCCCCCTTCGGGCAAAGCTTCCCCGCACCACTAGCCTCTTCCCACCAGGCGCTTCTGGGAAAGGAGAGAGGCTTAATAACGGGGGCAGGGCAGCGATGATTTGGAGTGGGAAAGGCGCTCTCGGAGATAGTAGAAGAAAGGCAAACGCCGAAGTTTGGGGGAATCGCAGAAGGAGGGGTGCGACGGTCAGAAAGCGAAGGGCTCCCAAGTGAACGCTGGGAAAGAGAATCTGGAAGGATTAAACAGATCTGGCGCGTTGAGAGAAGAGGAAAAAGATTCGGGAGGGTTAGTCAAGTTACAAAGGGGAAAGTGGCTTGGGGCGTTAATTCAACCCACACAAGATCTACTGTATCGCGTCCTGGCAGGAAATTTTTGATGTCAAAATAAATGGAACAACTTTCAGGCGCAGAACTTTGTCACGAGAAGGGCGCGAGAGGGTTACCTAACTGCTAATTATGGAAGGCACAGCGACGTTTACTGCGCACCCGAATTCGGTGGTTCTTTTCTTCTTGGCGGTCTGCTGCGGTCGGCAAGAAAGGCTGGGAAAGGGCAGATTGGTCGCCCCTCCCCACCCCTTCCCTCCTGACCCTACCCCCCCCCCCGTCCCAAGCGCTCCGGCTGGGGCTTCATTGTGCGTTTTTTCACGGTTCTCTAAGCAAATCTCAGAGTGTTCCCACCTCCCACTTGGCTAAGATAAGATCTGAACGGGCCAGAAAGAAGGCTGTCTGATGGAGGGGGCAAGGGAAGGGGCTGCTTGAATTTCGACTTGAGGTTGTCCCTGGAGCAGCATTTGCGAGTTCTCATTCGTGCCCGGGAACGCCCTGCGTCCTCCAAAACAGCAAAGAGGCTCAAATCTACCTGGGAGCGCTGGATTTGTTTGCGAGCTAAGGTGCTGCGCTTTATCTTTGGCCTGAGGTTTGGACCTCCTCCTCCTCCTTCCGGATGGAGCGCGAGAGAGAAGCTAGCCGGGGTCGGTGGGGGTATTGTTCTCGTTCCCCGCTACAGTCCCGAAGCGTGGGCACCCGAGTTTCTCAAAGCCACCGTCCCTCACGCTTCGTTGCCTCTAAGTTGATCTGGAATAATGTCTCGGTAGCACTGAAGAAGCAGCCTTCAGTTGAAAGAAACCCACTCAGGTGGTTTTAATAGCTTTGCCAGTCAAACTGCAGGGTGAACTATTCTGCATTTCCAAAGGAGAAATATTTAAAATAAAACAATCGTTTACAATTTAGTTTAGTTGTCTCTATTCACTCAGTAACAGGCAATTTCATTTTTTTAAAAAAACCTTTACTTCTAACTTTATTATTATTAGGATTTATTCTATGAGGATTAGAACGATTTTTTTTAAAAAGAGACAGACACTAATTGTCCAGACACAAACTGAACAAATCTAATGAAGGTAGTCTTTTTTTCTCATATCATGACCACTGGCAATACAGTGACAGTGGGGCAACCAAAACTAAGTATTTTCTAAGTAGTTGGACAATCAACAAGCACACACTTCATTATTTCCCAATGGATGTTTAACATACTATACTTTGGCCCAAATTGTTTCTCTGTAATATCAGTGAAGTTAAATATTTTAAGGGTTGGGGGTATATTTGAATTAGGAGGTTAATTGGAATATATTAATAGCACCACAGATGTTATTACGGTGTAACACACAGAGAGCTAATGCTCAGAAGAAGAGATTTGAAATACCAAACCTGATGCCAGAATATGGAGGTGGTACATTTGGTATTTAACCTTTCCTCGTCCACTTCTTCCCTCACCCCACCTCCCCCAGTTCCTGGGGTGATTTGCATGCAAAGGGAAATGCAGATTACTTTCTCAAACGCTAAGAGGTTTATTACATTTCTCTACAAAATCAGATCTGGATCTGACAGCTGCCAATTTAAGGAACTGTAGCTGAAGATCCCTCAGCGATTGCAAGCCTCTATACTTTGTGAGCAGGTGTATTGAAGTAAAGGTGCAATTTTGGAATGTTTCTGCCTTTCTTCTCAACCAACACAAACGTGACAGGGAGAGAGAAAGCGCAGATCGAGCACCAATTGATTTATCCAGAAGAAACATCCTTTCTTTGGCAGAATCTCGGTTGGGAAATGATACATAGATCCAAGGATGTCACAAGAGTACCATGTCAAAGCATTTACCTGCAGTACTGGGGGGCATCAGAGAAAAGTGTGTGTGTGTGCAGGGAAGAGGTAGAATTATTAAAAGATCAACATTGTACTGAATAAAATAAGCAAGCAAAATGGAAATATATTTTATTTCCTTTTAAAAAAACAAACAAAAACCCCAATCTATAAAGAAAACTAATCATTTAAATGAAGATGGCTATTGCTTAGACCGCAAAACAATATAATGTAAGCAGTTTCTAAAAGAAATCCAATCAGTCAGCTCTTGCGGTTGTTAACCACATCACTTCAAAATAAATGTCGCTGAAACCAGAGGAGTTTACTTCTAGAAAATGTGTGTGGCTTCTCATCTGTCAAAGGTTTTACTCTGCAATAAACTGGCACCTACCCAAGGATTTCATAGAGATTCAGTAGAGGTTATTTCTGAGTAAGTTGTTTCAGGAACTGCAGGCAATGGACACAAACAAAATATTAAATATTTACTTTATGCAATATTTTTCCTCTGGACTTCATTGCCATCCCCCACTCAGGTTATTAACAGGCATGATTTCCTTATATGTTTTCTTTCTTTCTTTTTTTTCAAGTGGAAGCAATAATTATAATCTGCAACCTAACCTTTGGCTTTAGTATTCTGTCAAGTTTAATATCTTAATTTCATTTTAGCCACGGAGGAAGTCACTTTTGAAGTAAAATTTAAACATTAAACCACAGAAATTTCTGCAAATGAATATATTATTTGAATGTATCAGCATTTACCCTCCTCCCAAAATATCATTTTGCTGGGGCAATATAGAAACCACTTTTGAAAGTTAGCTATCCTTCACTGTGCCTAAACTTGATCAATATTCATACAAGAAATTGTTTTTCATCTAAATACCATGAATACAGTGGGGAGTGAAAGAAATTGGGAGCTGGGGGAGAGAGAGGCATTATCCAAACTTTTTAAAAACTCTGGTGCTAACTAAAGAAACAGAAGTTAGACAAAAAAATTATTTATGTTTACCAAGCAGTTACATAATTTAACAAAATAAATGAAATACAGTCCAGAAATGATGTACTGCATTGCTTTCTTTAGCCTTACTCCACAGATATTAAAATAATATCCCAAACCTACACTGCTTAAAAACAAATAAAACCCCCACTTTCCTCCCTTTGCCTTTAAAAAATAAATAAATCTACCGTTAATATTTTTTTAAAATAACTCATGGTGGCAAACATATTTAATACTCCTCCCTTCTCCTATTTTCTCCACAACAACAACCCTGTGAAGTAAGTTGGCTGAGAGAGAGTGACTGGCCCAAAGTCACCCAATCGGTTTGGGACTAGAACTCCGGTCTCCTTTTTGTAGCCTGGCACCTTTAAATCACTAGATCTAATTGCTTTAAAATAAAAACCATAAAAGTCTACCCCATGTTTTTGTTCTTACCGATCTTTTCCAGTTATATTTATACATACAAAGTGTCCAGTTTAAAGGCATGTCATGAATTAGTATATCTTGGATCACCTGGTTCCAATTTTATTTTGAAATTGATTTAACTCAGAATCAAACTTATCTTTAGATTTTTATTTGTTTTCTTCTTCAGCGAAAATGCTTTTTAGTAAACTATATACACATTTATGAATTCCCTTTTAATGCCTAAAATTAATTAAAATTATTCCACAATGCATTTACAAGAAAAAAATATATAAAAAGTTACCAAAAGAAAAATGCAGACATAAGAAACATTTACAAAATTCAGAATATTGTTCTTGATCATGAAACAAAAACCCTTATAAATAAACAGAACCAAAAGAACCCTGCTTTATAAGAAGCACCCCAAAAAGTTTTAAGATGGTTCTTGACTTTATTTTTTTCTTTAATTAGGCTTTAAAATCCTCACAAGAAGTTGCCCCAATAGCTACCAGTTAATGCTTCTATATGGCAAAGAAGTTGGCATCACCTAAACCTTTGAATTATTAATAATGATTAGCATTTTCTTCTCTCGGTTTCTCCCCCCGATACCCGAACTGCTTAGTAAATAAAAAAGGCTATGTGATTTGTGGGTGAATGATAAATACTGTACAAAAGGGGGGGGAAATCTCAGTTAAAACACAGTTCGTCTAAAACAACAACAACAGAAGGAATAATAACAATAATAATAATAATAATAACCCCCACTGGTTTCAAAACCTAGTTCTTTGGGCTGAGGGAGACACGGGAAGGAGTTAGCATTACAGCAACCTGTTACCTTTTCTCTTCATTATCCTTTGTACTAGGAATGTTTGTTATAATAATAATAATAATAATAATAATTATAAGGACTTCAAAGCATCGCCCTGGTTCTGTACAAAAGGGGCTGCGGGGAAGAATTGGGAAAAGGGATGGCGCAGAGGGAGCCAGCCCGCTCCAAGGACCACATCCCCTTTGGCTGCAGTGGCGGCGGCGGCGGCGGGCGGGCGTCCATCCTTCGGTCCGTCTCAGATGTGCGTCAAGGGCACGGTGCCGTTCACCCCCGCGCCGGTGCCCTGATAGTGCTGGGGTAAAGAGTGGAGCCGGCTTTGGGCAGCGGCCGCGGCTGCAGCGGCGGCGGCGGCGGCGGCTGGGTCCCCGCCTTCGCTGCCGGGCAAGTACATACTGATCATTTCGCGCAGGTCCCCAGGACAAGGAGCCCGCGAGTGCGCTGAGGTGACGGGCGGGCTCACGCTAGGCTCGGATTTGACCAAGGACCCCAGCGCGCCCAGAGCTCCCGACGAGGCGGCCGCGGCAGCTGCGGCGGCCGCGGCGGCCGCAGCAGCCGAGTTCTGGTGCGGCTGGGCGCCGTAGGAGATGCCGCCGTAGGCCGACGGCGAGGCGCTCATGTAGCCCTGCGAGTTGGAGATGGGGCTATACTGGAGGGCGCCCATGTCGTAGCGGTGCATCGGCTGGGGATTGTGCGGGTGCGGGTGGTGAGCGTGGGCGTGCGGGTGGCCACCACTGCCTGGGTGCTGGCTGTAAGCGAGCTGTGCCTCTTGCATCATCGCCGCCGCTGCCGCCGCCGCCGCCACCGAGCCCGGGTACGCGCCGTTAGCCCAGCCGTTCATGTGCGGGTAGCCACCGCCTGAGCCTCCGCCACCTCCGCCGGCGTTCCCCCCACCTCCACCGGGACTCTCCAAGCGTTGGACGCCGGCGGGGCTCACTCCTACGCCCATGGCTACTGGAGGGCCGCCGCCGGGACCCCCGGCTCCTAGCAGCCCGCCGGCCAGCGAATATTTGTCTTTCTTGAGCAAAGTCTTGGTCTTTCTCCTCGGCCGGTATTTATAATCCGGGTGCTCCTTCATGTGCAGCGCCCGCAGGCGCTTGGCCTCGTCGATGAAGGGTCTCTTCTCCGCTTCGGACATGACTTTCCACTCGGCGCCCAGCCGCTTGGAGATCTCGGAGTTGTGCATCTTGGGGTTCTCTTGAGCCATCTTCCGCCGCTGGCCCCGCGACCAAACCATGAAGGCGTTCATGGGCCTCTTGACTCGGTCTTGGTTGGCCTTCGGTCCCCCGCCGCCGCCGCCGCCTCCTCCTCCCGGACCGGTTTGTCCCGAAAGGTTGGTGGTGACCTGGGCTCCACCGGGCGAGTGCATGTCCGCCTCCATCATCATGCTATACATTCACGCAGTTTGCTAGGGGCCACCAGGCTCCACAATGTCAAAACATAGAGCAAAGGAGCCCGGGCGTCTGCCGAGCGGAAGGGCGAAGCGAAAGGCGAGGCGAAGGAGCCCGGGAGAGAAGCCGAGGGGCTGAGGCGCAAGAAATGGTAGAAGAGCGCAGTACGACGATCAAAGGTAAGGAGGAGGAAAAGGAGGAGGAGGAGGAGGAGGAGGAGGAGGGAGCCCCCGAGAGTCTGCCTGTGGGGGCTCTTCGCCTGGTCCCTGCGGGCTGTGAAGAAAGAGCGGGAGCGCGCGCGCGCGGGAATCTCCTCAGGCGGCAGCAAAACTTTCTTCCTCCGGGGACCGCCTCGGCCCGAGGCAAACGGCGGCTGCGAAGGCGGCTCGAACAGGTGCCAGGCGGAGAGCCGGGTGAAGGACGGCCCAAGTCCCGCAGCTCCACCGCGCCGAGGAGAAGGGAGGAAATGGGAGCCCAACTCTCGACGCTTCTTTTCCTTCTCTCGCCTGGTACACGCGCGCTGCTTCGCAGGCAGGACTCCCCTCCTTCTCGCCGCTGCCGAAGTGATCTAATGCCCCCCCCTTCCCCGCTAACTTCCACCGGCAGAGAGGCAGAGGGGAGGGAGGGAGCGAGGGAGAGCGTGGAGGGAGGGAGGGAACGTGTGTGACTCGCATCCGC
The DNA here is from genome assembly GCA_039707465.1 of Rhabdophis nuchalis. Taxonomy (NCBI): domain Eukaryota; kingdom Metazoa; phylum Chordata; class Lepidosauria; order Squamata; family Natricidae; genus Rhabdophis; species Rhabdophis nuchalis. The sequence continues at coordinate 29,775,785 of CM077651.1, read as the reverse complement.
CGGTCCCAAGTGAACGGAGGGGAAGAGACAGGAAACCCCCCTCCCCCTCTATCACCTCGGCTCCCCACAAAATTAAAAAAGGGGGGAGGAAAGAGACGTAAATTAAATGATAAGCACCGAGGGGAAAGAGGAGGGGAAGGAGAAAGAAGGAAAGAAAGAAAGAAAGAAAGAAAGAAAGAAAGAAAGAAAGAAAGAAAGAAAGAAAGAAAGAAAGAAAGAAAGAAAGAAAGAAAGAAAGAAAGAAAGAAAATAAATGAGGGAAGGAAGGAAGGAAGGAAGGAAGGAAGGAAGGAAGGAAGGAAGGAAGGAGAGAGAGAGAGAGAATATAGGAAGAAGAGAAGGGGAGGAGAAAAGAAAGAGCCTCCAGCCAGGGAGCAGAACTTGCACAACAATTTGTTCTCGGTGGTTTCCCTCCTCGCGCCCGGAGGAACCAGGAAAGGAGGAGCAGCCGACAGATTCGGCGAGCGGCGAGCCCAGCAGCCATACAAGGCGCACCGAACTGGGATTAAATGAGTTTGCCTTGGCCAATGGGAGGGCGCCGGCGGGGGATTGATTTGCATGGCGCAATTGAGGAGTGACGTCCGGAGGTGAGAAGTACAAACTCTTCTGGAGCTGGCAGGGAAGGGCGGGGGCGGAGAGGGTGTGAATCTCTGGGCGGGGCCACGGAAGGGGGTCAGAGCCACCATTAAAACTCTACCCAAGCAGGAGCAGCGTCGACGACGACGACAACAACAACAACAACAACAACAACAACAACTGAAGTAAGCAGTAATAGCCATCAATTACTACAATAGCGGCGTCAATAGCGGCATCAATTGCTACAGTAACCTTTTGGAGGTCATATGCCACAAAGACCAGCGATTCTCATGGGAATCAGGATTCAGGCAGTGTTTTACCCACCGACAGATCGAGCTGTTCAAAATTTGAAATGCGCGCGCGACATATACAGTCGCGCGCGCGCGCACACACACACGCGGTAGTTTAGCCGACGCGGCGCGTATCTCCAAGGGGAGAGGATAGCGTTCACGAGTGGATGGGTAGAAAGTTTGCAACCTGCAAATATAATCTTGCTCCCAAATTGTACTTTGTATCTAATCTCAGAAGGGTTTTTTCTCTTTTTATCCACTCCTTTCTTAAGGCAGTGGGGTGTTTGTGGAGGCGCGTGTGGGTGTATATGCACGCGGGCCAGTCATAAAAAAAAGGATGCTGGGAAAGATAAAGTAAACTTTTAGGTTAAGCTTGAAGGACAACATTATGAGCACACCCATGTTGTATGGAAGAAGGTGGAAGAAGAGCTCATTGGGGCTGATTATTTGAAGTGAGGAGAAGGGCACTGCCAACTAAATAGGTGCTGCACAATCTTTTCTGAACATTATGAATGAGGGGTGTGTAATGGTGCTATAAATAATTATCAGGTAAACTAGTTAAAACTAAGTTATAGGGAAATTATTTTAAATTATTTTTGAAATCTGATAGTTAACTTTAAGACTAAACATATAGAGGGCTCCTTGGTATGTTTTATTGGTAGTAAATCTTATATCATTTAATTGCCCAAATAAATTAAATTGAAGTCCTAAATTGAAGTCTTTCTCTGATTTATGTCTTGATTGCAGTAATGGATTTTTTCTTCCTGGATGATCATGTTAAACTTGTGTTGTTCTACTGCCTCTCTTTGGTTCCTGTTCATAGGGAACACTTGTTCAAGAAGAAGCATTTTTAATTATAGAAAACTAGCACTCATATCCTAACTCAATATTCAGAGGTAGCATGCACCTTCTTGTAATGTCTATTATAGTATACAGTCATTCCAATTTCTGCAGTTAATGAAATAGTTTATCAAAAATGTTATGGCTTCGAGAGATTCAGCTATAATCCTCCAGGCCTACAATCTAAACAAGATGTGCTAATATAAGATGGCACTGTTAGGATTTCACTCCAGTAGGTATGAAAGTTGTATCTGTGTGTTTGCACCTCACTGGCCATTTGCTACCTGAAAATATTTTCCATTTTTTCTTCAATTATTGACTTTTGATAACTTTTGGCACAGTCAGTCTTAATGAATGCTAAGTAATTGTGCAATAGCAAAGTATAACTATAGTGTCAGATAATTCCTTTTGCATTCCATTACTGTTTTCAAAAAAGTTGTTGTCGTCAACTTTTTCACCCCATTAATTGGATACTCATTTGTTAGTATTCTGGTTAAAATACAACTGGAGATTGTTATGACTATGGCTGATGCAGCAAGATATAATTTTCTGTTCTCAAGTGAATATATAATTGTAACTAAATCAATAGTACCAATATATTGCTTTATATACCTAAATACATGATTCCATCTGTGAGCAATATATGCAGTACTGGGAATTTTCATATCGTGAAACATACATATCCCCCTAGCAGAAAAAGACTTTCCTAGAATCTGTCATTTCATAGACTCAGGGGTTGTCCATCCAGTGCCCAATCCATCTATTTTCTTCTACAATATTTCTATGGTGCCGTTCTTTTCTTAATGTACACAGCCTCATATAATATTGACTATCTGATACATTATTTCCACTTTCAAAGGCCGAACACAAAGAGAAAATAATATATATTTCCTGAGCAATTGTCTTTTGCACCAGATGAAAGACCTCTGAAGAACCATGAAGTTTCTCTATTTGCTGCTGTGGAAATTATCTCATTGGAAAAGAGCATTCTGTAGGGAGGCAGAACACCCTGACCTGATATCTTCCAGATGTGTACAGCTTCCAGAAGTCCAAGGTAGCATGATCATAAAATATTTAGAATAGGAGCTAAAGACAGGTCGGAACAATCATGACAGTACTAAAACCAAACTAAATAATCTCCCTACACTTAATGTCTTTGCAAATTGTCAAATTTCAACCTTTACCATTGTCAGCCAGGATGGACAGTCACTATTCCAGAAGGACTAAGGACTAAGCTAAATATTCATTCATTCAGGATCCTCACTTGATAGGTGAAAGTGCTTAGCATTCAGTGTGGAATAATTATTCCAATTATTCAGTGTGGAATACTAAAACGTGAAAATATAGAAAATAAACTGTAACATACACTGCAGATAGGGAGGGAGGAAGAGAGTAAGAAAGAGAGGGTTGGAGAGGGGGGGAGGGAGGGGGAGGGAGAGGGGGGGGAGAGCATACATTGAACTGAACCTTCAGATCTTAGACATAGTTTATTTAACACAAACAGTTACTTATACTGTTCATGCTCCGAGTCTTATTGGATTGGAGTGACTTATAACATAAGCTCCAGTAAGTAAATAAGAAAATAAAAGAACAAACAATTGAATTTCTTTCCATTTTACAAAATGTGAAATTGCTGCATGTTCTCAGTTATTAAACAATCCTAGAGGACAATATAGAGGTTTAGCCTGATTCATTTAAAGAGGCAATTTTGTGAGCACATTTTGAAAAACTGTATGAAACTATATAACGTTTATTCTTGAGTGGACCTCCATAAACCTGAGCTGTGCTGTTTAGTTGTGCAATATGAAAATCCATTGCTATATTGGTTTTTTGTCTTGATTGAGGAATGTATTTAATACCTCTCTGGTATGTATGGTTCAGTTTTAAGTGAGAAAACTCAGTTCAATCTTTTAAATTATTATGAATATAACTTTGTAATATTCTGAACTGATGGTGGGTTAGCATGCTTTAATGTAGTCTATGCTCAAGTGAGACTAAGCCTGTATAAACAATCTACACCTGCAGATATGTGTTGTTGCTAAGTGACAGGTGAATGACAGCTGTTCTTCTTGCCAATGGTAAACAGGATGGAGCTTGGTGCAAGATGCCTTCGCTGGACAAAGTGGGGAAAGATGTATCTTGAGGCTAATGCATTATTCTCCAGTTTTTATCTCTGGCTAAGAAACAACACAACTGTTCTGGAAGGGAAAAATATATCTGTATTATTCTGGTGCTGAGTTGATCCTATATGGATATGTCTCAAAGTGAGATTAATCCAGGAAATTTAGGATCTGGCCACAAATGTTATTAAGTGGAAAGATCTGCAAATCCTGTAAGTTCCTTTAGAGATTTTGAGGCATACAAAAACGAAGTTCAGAAGTTGCTTTTCCTCAGAGGGACTAGCTTCTTATATTTCCCTCAAAAAACCTTTTGATAAGAAAAATGGCAATTAAAGGGTCTAAGTGAGTATCCAAATAAGTTACTGGTGAATTCATAAGTTTGTGTATTTATTCTTCTAACTATTACAGAAGGGTGATAAGGAAAAAAAACCCATAAATTGCAGTCCCCCAAAATACCTCAAAATCCATGAAACCCCTTACTGTTGCAAAATAAATATTAAAAGTAACGTTTCTGTTTGTGCCTACAATAGAAATAGTGAACAACTGGGAGAAAACGAGGCTTTTCAAATAGGTGGAAGGAGGAGGGAGGATATCTATCTTAGGTCCCAAAGAGAAGCAGACTCTAGGATCTGCCTCTGAGAAGAGGGAGGGGGTTGGGAATAGGGAAGGCCCTCCTGAGTCATCAATTCAGCCAGGTCACCAAATTCGAGATTGTTCTCCCAGGGTAACTGGGTAGGGGCCTCTCTGAAACTGTTGATGAAGTAATGGGTTACAGTTTGTCACAAGACAAGCTAGAAATTGTTTTGCTGTGAAGATCCCGAGGCTGGTATTATGTCTACAAAATGAGTTGGAAAAATCAGGACACCTTCTCTCTGGCCTGGTCAGCGGGTCAAAGAACTCCACACATTTTCCTGCAGAGAGTCAGGAGGTTTTAGAAACTTCCACCTGCAGCCACAGGCACACAAGAAGTGCTGTTCAAGGAGAATCTGCCGCTGTAGGTAACAAGGGGCAGCAGGCTCTCTTGGCCCAGAAAGAGGGGCAAAGCGGCTATAAGGATCAGGTAGCATTCGAGAAAGCAAACTTGGACTCTATACTAAAACTTCTGCTCTCTGCAATCCAGAGAACAAAAGGACTGGAATCCAGAAAGGAAGCTTGACAGCCGCCCCGACAAAGATGTTTTCAACTTCTTCACTAAATGGGAACGGCAATCCCTTCCTTCCTTCCTTCCTTCCTTCCTTCCTTCCTCCCTTCCTCCCTTCCTCCCTCCCTTCCTCCCTCCCTCCCTTCTTCACGCCTCTGGAACCTGTGCTGCTTCTCTATTCTATCCAACTCTTCATTGAAAAACCAACGAAGCCGCTTCTGCTGATTCTGGCACATCCCCGCTAAATTTCCCACCAGGAAAAGGCGAGTCAAAGGCAAGGGAGCGGGAGACCCCCTCGGAATATCCGACAGACCCCAAGCTTCTGCCAGTGTGCGGTGCGTCGAGGGTCTCCCCAGCACAGAGGGCGATCGCCGTCTGGTGGCTGCTCTTCAGTTCGGGATTCCTGGGAATCGCCCGAGGACATGCAATTGGGCAACCTGCCCCCCGCAGCATCTCCCACCCCGGTCCTTGCCTCCGCTCTGCTCTTCTGACTTCCCTGAGCGTCCTTTTCACCAGGGGACCGTCTTTCCCCACTGACCCGCCCTTGCCTTTTAACGCGAAGGCATCCCAATGTACTATCTGAAAGGGAAAGCGTTCCTCTAAAAGATTTAGGGAAGGTCGGTGGATGGAGACGTGCGTGGAGGACTCAGTCTGAAACTGGGCCAGCCTCGCCGCTTCTTTCATTCTCTGAAAGGTTAACAGATTAACAAGAGTTGGAAGGGACCTTGCAGGTCATCTACTCCAACCCCCTGCCCAAACAGGAGATCTTACATCTGCCTCAACCTAGGATTGAACTCACAACGTCCTGATTGTGAGATGATGACTCACCTCTAGGTCACAGCAGCAGGTGTGTGTGTGTGTGTGTGAGAGAGAGAGAGAGAGATTTGCGATTTGAGAATCTGTTTAAATGGCAAAAGCCGTTTTTTCCCCTCTACCAACCCAGCCCGATTCCTCCCGCAGTTCCCCCAGAGATCCTAACCTCTACTCCACCCCGCGGCACTGTGAGTTGTGTGAGTGAGTGAGTGAGTGCGCGCGCGTGCATGTGTGTGTTGCGATTTTCAGCTCACTGGCTTGAAAGCGTTTGGAGAATCTCTGGAGCTTCCGAGTGGGGGCTCACCCCTGTGAACAGTGCTCACACATATAATTCAAATTTCACAGCTGACCTGTTCTGAAAAACCTCAATCAGCTTCTAATTGAAGGGAAAACAAAATATTGCTTCCCTACAGCAGAGCTAACGATTTAATCATTATATCAGACATTATAGCTTTTAATTAGGCTAATGCTGATACTGTATGGAAAAGAGATAATTCAACACAGTTCTTGATGAATTCTGTAATTGGGTTAACGGAACGGAGGGAGCAGTTGAGGGAAGAGACGCCAATGATATTCAAACCGCGTCGAAGAGTTACCGCCAGGTTTATGAATGAAAGAGTGGGGCGGGGTAACGGGAAGACCCGCCAGAGAAAAGAACTAAAACTTCACTCACAAAATGCTTTCGTTCTCAACTTCTCCACCCACCCACCCCACACCATCTTACGGTTTCTCCGGGCCACTCGGGGGGGGGGGGGAGGGGGGGAGAGACACACTAAAGCGGTACAGTGAAAGAAAGCTCTGGTTTCGCTCTAACCAGTCTACTCCACAACCGGCTAGCGGCTCCTATGGCCCCTGAAAGCCTGGTTTTTCTCCTCTTGTCCTGGGAATCCATCCAGATTACCTGTCCAGGCCTGAAAACGTGTTACCCAGCGAGCCTGTTTCCTTATTTCTCCAAAACAGTTGAGGGATTGCGTCTGGTAGATGACTTGAGGGGGACTTTCCCAACCTGACCCACCAAAAAGACGTCAAGGAAAACGCTTCAATTTTCTTTGTCCTTATTTTTTTTTAAGTTGGAGAGCAAAGTGAAAAGAAAACGGCTAAGACCAACACACACACACACACACACACACAGAGAGAGAGAGAGAGAGAGAGAGAGAGAGAGAGAGAGAGAGAGAGAGAGAGTGTGTGTGTGTATATATACATACATGTATAGACACGCATATCTCGAAAGAAATAAGGAATGGAAAAAAGTGGGGACGGGTAAGGGAAAGAAAACGGATTAATGCTATTATAACTAGCATTATAATTATAGTACTGTCCCTACTGTTACGTACGGATCGGGTTTATCTTCCTAGAGACCAGGTTCCTGACACTCATCTATTTTATCAGACAAAACCAGATAAGGGGAGTGTCCATGGCTGACGGTAAACCAATTATTAAAATTATAAAGACTTGGGCTGGACTGATGCAGAATTAATGAGGGAATAGTTGTAGAGGAGCCCGCTAATCGGCTGACAGTTTCCAGAAATAAATCCTGCTTACTCGTTGGAATACTTATTTCTCCAGCGTAACGCGTTCTGCCCTATTATACATAACATCCCCAGATGTTCCAATCGGGAGCCAAATTTATATGTAGGGTTAGGCAAGCCTGCCGCACCTAACAGATAAAATCTATTTGCGGTTCCTTTTGGCCAGAGCGGCTGGCTCTCCTTGTATCTCCCCCCTCCCCCCCTTCCCTTGGGAACACAGGCGCTCCACGGAAGCCCTACTGAAGGTGCGCTTTGGATGCGCCTAATTCGAGAGCCGCATTCCTGCGCGGAGTTAAGCGCGCTCGCCCTGTCCCGCTCGTGGAGCCCCAAAGGGAATTGTGGGGCCTCAGGTGGGCTTTTCTCGCCGGGATCGGTCCCGGATTAAAAGCTTCTGGTGGGCGTTGGGAAGTCGGCTCCCCTCGGAAGGCTGGAAGCTGCCCCGAGTCCTTGGTTTGTCAGGAGGAGCGGGTTTTTTTTTTTAATAAACTGTTTGTTTGCATTATGCCTTAACGAGGCTCCCTGCACAATATTGTTTTGTGAAAGGAATATTCTTTATTGTGATCCATCCTTGTCTTATTTGGTCGGTAATTATAGCAGAATCAAACGGCTCATTGATAAAGTTCCATTGACACGAACCCCTGTAATTAACAGTCTGAATGCACCTTTAAAAAGGCATTACTCAAGAGTTGTAATTTTTGCGTCTTTTGTGTTGCTCAAGGAATACGCGTATAAGACGAAATCACCAGAAAGGCTGTTTAAAAAACAAAAAAAAACAAAAACAAATCCACCACGGTTCCCTAAGGCGGTTTGCTCGTTTCTTCTTCCATATTGAGCGGGTGAGGGTGTGGGTGGGTAGGTTGGGTGGGTGGGTGAGGGTTGCTCAGTTCTGACCGGGAAAATGCAACGCAACTTAAAAGACATTTGGAGTCGAATAATACGCCCTGTAACCTCCGGGAGGTTTCTCATTTATTTCAAGGGGTGCGGTTGGAAAACACAAATACTGAAGGGATGAAATGCTAGGAAACTGGATGTAAGTGTGTGTGTGTGTGTGTGTGTGTGTGTATGTGTGTAGTCTCCATTGATTTGTTTATCAGCACAAACATAACACACACACATATATATTGAAATTATGTGTGTGTGTGTGTCACATGGCTAGCTGATGAGAGCTAAATAGCTTGAAATAGATCTATACTAGTTATAAACTATACTTGTTTATTTATTTATTTATCAGCATAAATGTAAATACACATATATGTGTGTGTTAGGTTTTGAGCTGATAAATAAATAAATAAATAAATAAATAAGGGAGACTAGGATTATTTATTTATCAGCTCAAAACCTAACACACACGTAAAAAAAAGACACAACGAAACTGATAGCTTTCTGTCTGGATGGTCTCTGGTGACGAGACAGAAAAAGACAGAAAAGGAAAGCAGTATGCTTCCACCCTTAATTGGGGCTTACCAGGGTATTGTGACACAAGCAGATATGTGTGTGTGTGTGTGTGTGTGTGTATGTGTATGTATGTGTATGTATGTGTATGTATACATATATACATATATACATATATACATATATACATATATACATATATGCTTTGCTTTGATTAACGCCAACCGTTTACACTGTAATGAACCTGAATTAAGAGAGTCTCTTTGGAAGCCAAGGCCAGGGCAAGTCAGAGGAGCGGCGCGTGGTGTGAGAAGCAACCCAAACACTCTTCCCTAACCTCCCAAATAAAAAGACACCCCTGAGATGAGTCAGGGGGCATTTGATAAGCGGAACATCAACAGAAGGGAAGAAGTGAGCTAACCCCCCCTCCCGCCTTACTCTTTTTTCTCCTCCAGCCCCCTGCTCGCCCGCCTGCCCGCCCGCCGTGTCCCCGCTTCCGAGCTTCCCCTGTTATTGCAAATTAGATTAACCACCTAGGCTTCAATATAGGCATGACACGAGGTTCAGGAGAGAGCGCAGGATCATCCACTCCAATCTCTCTTTTCATCGGAGCATCTCCCGTAAATTACATCTTGTCTTTTCATACACTTTTCTATGAGATTAAAACATCACTTTGACACAATTCAGAGCTGGGCAGCCGCATCCTATAGTTGCTTGGGAAAACAGGCAACAAGGCAAGACGTCTAAATAATCCTGCAGATGGAGTTTCTGCGCATTTAAGGAACGATTAACAGGCACGTTCCTTCGCTCCATTTAATGCTTTATTAATTTCTTCCTCTACAGGTGAGGTCCAGTTCCCCAAAACCCTTTAAAAAAACTGGGTGTGAAATACAATGCTTATCTTCATGGGCTAGGTTGGATATTTATTAGGTAAGGTACTGCTGTTAATGATATGATTATTGCAATGTCAATGGTTTTAAATACCAATAAACTAAATACGATTGTAAGGACTTTATTTGAAACAACATTAGTAACTTTCCAGGAAGGCAAACTTATGTCTTTCATATGTATTGGACTGCAACTCCAGTAATTCTTGACCATTCGTTATGAAGCCAGAGTCTCGTAGGAGCTGAAGTCCAAGCATTTAGTAGACACCAATGAGTTGACAAAATTTGTCATATGCCATTTGGTTTCTTCCCTTCCCTCCAAATAGTTTGAAACGGTGTGGGAGGAGGAAAGGGTCTGGGGCCCAACCTGAAGTCATTTCTTTCTTCAGGCACCTTATGGAACTGTCTCTCCAAGAGGACCTTTAGAATCAGAGATTCCTAGTGTTGGAAGGAATCTCACAGACAACCATGTCCATTTCTCTGCTTAGCACAGGAGCCAAAATCTTCCATAAAATAACAGGTAAACAACTTCTAAAAGCATACAGGAAAAACTACAGAGGTAGCTATAGTCTTTCCTTACTTCTACAATCCTATTTAAGAACAGTGTAGTTTCCTCTCTGCATTTCACCACTCAGGGTGCTACCTACCTCGGGAATCACTACTTCTTCCTAAACTTATTTATAACAGGGTTAGCACCTTCTGCTTCTGTACTACTTGAACCCAGGTGGCTGCCACTTTATGCCTTTAAATAAGAAATGAAATAAGATATTAATGCAATATTTAATTGGGACCTGCACAGAGGAGTCACATCCATTTATTTCTACTGGCATCCTTTTGCAAAACTGTATTTGGAGCTTTTAAAAAGGTTTTTAGGCTTTTGAAAGAAAAGGAAGTAGGAGGGGGGGAGAAATGGAGTGGTTGTATTTGTGTGATTCTGTGCCTCTTCTCCCCCTCCTCCTTCTTCTGTGCATATTTTCCAAGTATACTTGAGCGGGCAGAGAAATCTTCTGTCTACTCAAATTATTTCTGCTGGTTTTGTCCTGGGACTCCTCATTCCTAACACCTGAAGTGGTTCTGTGGTCTGGACCCCAGCCACTTCACTGTTAAAAGGAGGAAAGTATTTTCATTGTAAAGGAAGGCTCCTGTCCTATCTGCCATCCAATTTTTGAGAGGGCAGTTCCTAAAACATCTGACACTGAGGTCAGACTATAGGCCTAATCCAGTTTGCCTTTCTAAGAAATTTAGACCAGAGAGTTGCTGTCTACTGGAATGTTTACTTTGGTGTCCACTATCCATATGTCCCCAAGAGTGTGCATGCAACAGCATATATATGCACATATCGATAATATTTTATTGGTTCCTTGCTAATGTATTGAACCATTAATATTTTAGAGTTCGACTGTGTGAATTCCAACATGCCTGCCTGCCTGCCTGCCTGCCTGCCTGCCTGCCTGCCTGCCTGCCTGCCTGCCTGCCTGCCTGCCTTCCTTCCTTCCTTCCTTCCTTCCTTCCTTCCTTCCTTCCTTCCCTCCCTCTCCACACCTGCCTTTTTCTTTCCCTTCTTTCTTTTGTTTTGTGAAGGACTTTATGTAGCTAGAAAGACAAATCCCACGGAAGAGTCAGGAGCTCTGGCTTCCTTTCAATGCCCCAGTCAAACGGGTTATTCTGACCCGTTTGATACCGCTTGCTTTGTTTCGCCTTCGAGCAGACGCGTCTTAAATGGCTCTCTTCTATTTACTCCCTTTCGCAGCCCTGCCTCAACCCGCCTTTTGCCCCTGAAACAAAGAATGGCCCCCGCTTTCTCCCAAGCTTTCCTGGCGACCCTTGAAGGAGCGGCGGCGAGTTTACGAACCGGCTCGCTTCTTCCGCCCGGGGAAGCTGAACCGTCTTGCGTCCGGAATGGAAAAGGGGGCCAGCTCCAAGGCCGGCCCCTTCGCCATGCTCGAAGCAGCCTTCCCGCGTCCCCTTCTCGCCGGGAAATGAGGAAGAGGAGACTCGGGGGAAGGAGGTGGGGGTGGAGAGTCGGGCCGCGATGCCGGAGCAGCCCAAGAAAGCTCGAGCGCTGCGCTCCGCTCACTTGGAGAGCTGAGCTCACCTGGCTTGAGCTCGGAGCCAGCGATTCCCTGGCTGTGATTTAGCAGGAGGGGGAGAGAGAGAGAGACCGTTGACCCTTTCGGTGTCCGACTCTTCCTCCCCCGCGGCCAGGACCGTCTTGAGCGCCCGGGGAAACCTTCCTCAGCGGTCTCAGCATCTCACCAGCCCGCCCACGAACAGGCAGGTACGGAGCTTCGGGGGCCCCCGGCGCTAATGGGCTTTCCCTCGAGCCTAGTAGGCCGGGTCTGTCTCGGATCGGAACCGGGGCCCCTGCTAAGCCTCTTCCTCTGCGTTTCCTTTACGTGGGATTTGTTTTCTAGTTAAAAAAAAAAAGGTCCAGCTCCAGCCAACTTAATGGAGAAACCACCCACCCACCCACACAAACAAACCCCCTCTTAACCAGGAAGGCGCTGGGCTCTCTGCCCCCTTCGCCTTCTTCCCTCTGCTGCGGGAGGAGAGGAGGCGCGGTGGGGATGGAACAGAGGAGCGGGGCCGGAGGAGCTGCCGCCCCGGGTCCTCATTGTCCTGCTGAGCGGGGAAATGGGGAAGTGGCGCTGCCTTTGGGGATCAGGAGGGAGGGAGGGAGGGTCAGCCTAAAAAAAAGAAAAGAAAAGAAGAAGGAAGAATACAAAGGAAAACCCTATCATAAAAAAAGGGGAAGACACCCCCCCCCTCCTCTCGCTCTTCGTCACACTTCTCCACAGGCATCCCAATCGATGCGTCTTTCGGGAAAAGGTCTCTCTTCCCACTTGGGGGAAGTTGGAAGCCCGCCTCCCCTTTGCAAACTCCTGGTGGTGGTGCCCGTCCCTCTTTCCCACCCACCCACCCACCCCCAGAGTGACCCACCCACACGCCCCCTTCAAAAGTTCGCGGCCCACTTACAGTTCCCGTTTCCTCCGCTTTCCCGCACCCGCAGCCTTTCCGGAGGAGGGCAGCCTCTCCCGCAGGGGCAAGGCCGGCTCGCCTCGGCCAACCTTCCCGCGCCTAGCCGGGTATCCCTCTCCGCCCAGCGGACGCTCTCCGCTCGCCCAGCCCCGGCGGCTTGGCTGCGCCACCGTAGTGCCAAGAGCGAGAGTGCCCGGGCAGCAGCGGCGCACACCCTCGTCCGCGCACCCTCTCCCGCTCGCTTTCTCTCCCTCTCCCCCCCTTTCACTTTCTCTCCCTCTCACATATTCTCGCGCTGCGGGGGGGCGGGGGGGGGGAGAAAGAGAGAGAAGCTCGGAAATGAAATTTATTATTGATTTTTTTTTTCAAAAAAAAAAAACGGAGAAAGACTTTCGAGACAATTTCAAGTTATTGTTTCTCTCTTGGAAAAAACAACAAAACAAAGGCTGCAACAGCCACTGAGCAGGGCTTCCCTCCCTCCTCCTCCCCCCCCCTTTCCTCCAATTCTGGAATATAATGAAGCGCTTTTGTATGTCACTGAACAATACCAAACAAGGAGTCTAATAAATAGCCACTTCCACTCTTGTGTCCCGTCCCCCCGCCTTCTCCTTCAGTCTCGGCGAATAGGACTGAGCAGTTGGTTGGTTAGCAGATGGGACCGCGCCGCTGGAAGGAAGGAAAGGGGAACCCAGCCCTTCCCTCGCCCCCTCCCCAGTTTTTTCCTCGGTGGGTCTCCCGCTTTTTTCTCTGGGGCACCTTCTTGGGACCTCCCCCCCCCCTCTCCGCGGGGTTTCCTTTACCTCCCGGGTTGCTCCTATTTTAATGTTGCTCGGGCTGGGAAGTTAGGATCCCTCTCTACACTCCCTTCTCCATTTCCCCCTCCCCTCCCGGAATACTTTGGGCGTCGCCAAAGTCCTGCAGAGGGTCCGAAGGGAAGCCGCACTTCGCCGGCTTCTTGCTTGCACCCAGCAGACTTCCTGCTGGAGGGGGGAGGGTCCAGCCTGCGCCTATTGCGAGAAACGTGGCCTCGGGAGGGGGGCAATAAGGGACTCCTAGGGAGGACTAAGAGTGTACCTGGATGGGCGCGAGCCTCTCCAGGTGCGCACACGCACCAGCACGACTCCGGGAACTCAGAGGCTGGTGGTGGGGCAAAGCGACCCCCCCCCCCTTTGGGTTATTCCGCGCTTGCTGAAGGGCTACTTGGAACGGGCGACGGGGGTGGGGTGGGGTGGAGTAGAATAGAAGAGGGCGCGGCGGCTCAAAAGTTGAGCGGCGGCTCCTACATCTCCGCGGGGAGGCGGCGGGGGGAAGTTCGGATGGGAGCTGATTTCCTCCGCCGCCGCCAGCAAAATTTCTAGTGGGAGCCGCTGCTGTTTGACGCTCTCCCCTATAGCAAGCCTTCCGAAATCTATCTATCTATCTATCTATCTATCTATCTATCTATCTATCTATCTATCTATCTATCTATCTATCTATCTATCTATCTATCTATCTATCTATCTATCTATCCATCCATCCATCCATCCATCCATCCATCCATCCATCCATCCATCCATCCATCCATCCATCCATCCATCCATCCATCCATCCATCCATCTATCTATCTATCTATCTATCTATCTATCTATCTCCTTCTTTTGAATCCAAAGCTGCAGTCATCTGAATATGTTTTTTTAAAATATGTCAAGAGCTAAAAAAAATTCCCTCAAAACGAAAAAAGGAAAAAAACATTCTGATTCAAAACATTTTTTTTTGGGGGGGGGGAGGAAATAAACCGTCATTAAGGCCAATTTTTCATTGCAAAAATTCGGCGCCGGAAGCTTGTGGGAAATTCTGGATGGATGGGACCGCGTGAGACACCTTCGCCGGCGCTTCAGGCGAAGGGGATTATTTAAACTCCTCTTCATCCCAGTCAAATCTACACTTGGGAAGCAGATCCCACTTATCAAGATTTGGTTCCTGCTACAGCCGTATTTCGGTCTGCAGCCCCATTTGCTTTGGAAATCGCCCCCAATCTTGTTTCTGTTGCAATTCACCGAATGAATCGGGTGCGACAATTCCAAGCCTGCCATTTACATGTTCCCACTTAAACAGGGAAATACTGAGCAGGGAAGAGGCGCTGGAGCGAGCTTCTCAGCTTTGCAAGTAGTTGAATGGTGTCCCTCTTCCCCACCTCCACCCCCGCGGCTGTCTCTCTCTTTTTGTTAAGCGGAGCACCTGTCAGTCAGCTGGCTTTGACAACCTGCCACAATTTTTGTCACTTAATAGTGGGTGTTAGGCTAAGTGCAAAACATTCTGGCAAACAGATGTCAAACCTGCATTTCACACAAACGTGGGTTGTGAAATTGAGTTTGAGCTCAGGCATTTTTTTATAAAGGTGCCAGTGTGTAAACTGTACACAAAAGAAGCACCCTGACCATCTCTGCTTGGCCGTGTTTGTTATTGAAAAGCGGCGTCTTTAGCAACCTAACCTCCAAATTATAGCAGCTCCTTCTCACATTTCAGACAGGGAAAGAAGAGACCAGTACCGGAGAGAGCGTGTGTGCTCAAAACAAAAGTCCGTAGCTTACCAGAGAAATATTTGGGGAGGGGGAAGACAAGGAAAGATCCTCCAAGGGCAGCACACATTAAAGGGGCTTCAAGATACATGGCGTGGGCGTGGAGCGGTGGGAAGAGGGAGGGTAAAAGGTCCTGGGTTCAAGACCTAGTTTTCTTGCGATATTCTTACAAGAGAGGGGGGGGGGGAGAGAAATCACCGAATATCTCAGTCTGGTAGAATTTTTAAAATTGACCGCCCTGATCCAATAAAGGCGATGCTTTCAATGGCATTTGGTAGGATTTGGTTGGCATTTGGTAGGATTGTCCATTCGAAAGTTTTTGACTGTTCTTTTTGTTTTTGTTGTTCCTATAGAGATAAGAAGGAGAGAGTGTTCCTTGGGTTTTCTGCTCACTCGTGTGCATTTCATTATGCTCAAAATAATACAAGAATGGTGTATGTGACGATGGTTTGGGATAACGGTTCAAAGATGACATGAAAATCAGCTGCTTCCAGGAGCAGCAAAAGAGTAGAAGAAGTAGGATCAATTTAAGCAGAGGTATATGTCTATTCTTTTGCCACTGCAAAGTTCAGTACCGTACTGGGTGTAACCTTTTATTTCCTCTTTTATTGGGGAAGGATGGGGAAGAAAGTTAACACTAAAATACAGGCAGAAAATGGTGGGGAATTTAGTCAATTTCTCACTGATCCAGAGTAATTTTTATTTCACCTGAGAACTGCTCTGGCTAATTCTGCACCCATGTTCTTTTTAAAAACTCAGAATAATGAAAGGGTGACATAGAGAAGACTTCTACATGATTTTATTGGAATATCTACAGTAGAAACTACAAATTGAATTTAACGTTAGAATTATAGTGTGCATTTCTTATTTCTTGAGATATTTGCATAGCTGTCAGGAGGAGCAAACGAGAGCCACATATCTTCCCACTCCTAACTTTTTAAAAAAATGGCATCAGTTTGACTTCTTGGTATAGTCTGTGCCATTCTAGCATTTTCTAGTTCCTCAGCATTGTTTTTAAATGCGTGCATTTTGAACCTCTGAGCTTGTGCATACATTTGTGTATGAATTTTAAAAATGAGTCCTTTTACTCCTGGTGGCTTGGCTGGTATACTGGTAGGAAAGGATATTGATCCAAATGAAAGGAATTCTAATATGTGCCATCTGCCTTTTTAAAAGATCAGAAAACATGATTGGAAATGCATAGTTTTGAGCCAATTATGTCCAGAACATATTGCCATGTTCAAAAGACTAGAAAACTTGGGGAATGAAATGCAACTGAAATTATTCTGAATATTATCTCTTGGTGGGAAAACTGATTTCATAAATGCCTTGCCACCTTTTAGATAAATGGTGGAAGTGGCAGGGATCTTAAGGAATTCATTGCGTATTTTTTTAAAACCTCCAGAATGTAGACAACTACTTTCATTGATGAGGAAAGCAATGCCCTAATGGCAAAACATTTAACCTCCATTTAGACAGACAAGATTAACCATGACATTTCCAGAGACTGCATTCTAACATACATGGAGCAAGTCTATTTAAAGCAGAGGGGGTTACTTCCAAGGAAACACTGACTATTTCTTGAGACCCAAAAGTAAAACAAATCCTGAAAAGCAATTAAAAAAAACAGCATAGAAACAATTTTTTGAAACCAAAGTAGGTTACGGTGGCCCCATCTTAATATAATATTTATTTGAGAGATTATGGAGATGAATCTTTCAAGAATATTGTTGAAGGTAAATGTTCTTTTTTAGTAAGACGAGAAAACCAAATCAACCTGTGTCCATATCCTCATCACAAAACAAATTCCATGTGCACTCATTCCCAGGGATCCACAATGAGTCATTATCCTCTTTTTGGCATATTCCTATTTGCAAATAGATGTTTTTCAACATTCATCTATATGATTTTAAATAATGTTTTAAATACCTGTAGGCATTGGGAACACACTGTTGATCTTGAAAGGATTTAGGAAAATCAAGACACGGGAAAGTTTTTTAAAAGTGCTGGAAAAAGCCAATGCATTTTTATATTGCTGTTGTCAAGAGAGCCATATAGATATGTCCATTAATCCAACAGTTGGTCTAAATTTAGACATATTAATTGGATGTTTAGATATGTGGTTGATTTTACCCAATTGATATTTACTTCCAGGTGAAATGTGCTGAGGAACTAAAACCATTTTCTGGATATATCTGAGGCGATTATTTTTGGAAGGAGGGTAGCAAGCTATCTACAAGCAAGTTATTACTTTCTAATGGTATTCTTTCATACATTTATTACATAAAGAGATACCCTCCCACGAACTGAATTTGGTGAGATTACTAAATATATTATATGCAGAAAGGGAGTGCACCAAGACTAGTCCTTATTGAGAGGATATCTGTGGAGATATTTAAAT
Organism: Rhabdophis nuchalis; assembly: GCA_039707465.1. Lineage (NCBI taxonomy): Eukaryota > Metazoa > Chordata > Lepidosauria > Squamata > Natricidae > Rhabdophis > Rhabdophis nuchalis. The sequence goes on along the minus strand of CM077651.1, from coordinate 29,758,259 downwards.
GAGTTCTGTTATGAGGGAAATTTTCACTGTGGATGTATGCACAGTGAATAATTTGATTTAAAACGAATGCGGCTAAGCTTTGAAATTTTGATTGGTTTTAAATAGTTAAGGGGCAAATTCCATAGCAATCTAATTTTTAAAAATGCCTGATAATATAAACTAAATTTCTTCAAATTCAGTGTCATAAAAGAATCTAAAGGCGAAAGAAATAAAATGAAACTCAGCCTAAATCTAATAGGAGTAGTGTTGCTCTTGAACCATTATAGCTGTAGAAAAGTAAAAATATATCTGAATATTATCTGCAAAATAAAATTGAAATTGAAAATAACTCATGGATTTGAAGATTTGGGGATGGGGGCTTAATTTTAGTGATCATGTAATTATAGGTAACCAGGTTGCATGGTGCTTTCAATATTGTCATGTGTTTTTTTTAATTTCATTAAACAAAAACCCATGTCAGGTATACATAAAATTGTAATGACATCTGGACATGACAGCTCATAATTACGTCCTTGAATTCATTCATCGGGAAAGAATCCTAAAATATCAGAGTCAAAGCATGATAAATGACCTTCGACAAACTTCTATGGATATATCAAGGAAGTTTTGTTATAAATTCAGTGGGGCTTAGTTCATTGGACTGAACATAGTTTTTGGTTTTAAGGCAATCCAAAAGGTGAAGGGCTATAATCTAAGTCCTGAAGGCAGTATTCCAGGGGTGGGTTCCTGCCAGTTAGAGAAGAGGTTCCACAAATCTACAGTGCCGTTTAGAACCGGTTCCAACTCCCTCCCCCCCGCACATCCGCACATCATCAAGATGAAAAGCGAGAGGAGGAATTCTGGGAGTTGAAGTCCACAAGTTTTAAAGCTGTCAAGTTTGAACACCCCTGGGGTTTTTTTTCTAAAGGGTTAGGGGTGCAAGGGCCTTGTAACGTGACAGCTTTAAGACTTGCGTGCTTCAATGCCAGAGTTCCTGAGCCAACATGACTGGAGGAGGAATTCTAGGAGTTGAAGTCCACAAGTCTTAAAGCTGTCAAGTTTGAACACCCCTGGGGTTTTTTCCCCCTAAAGGGTTAGGGGTGCAAGGGTCTTGTAACTTGACAGCTTTAAGACTTGCGTGCTTCAAATGCCAGTGTTTCTGAGCCAATAATTTGGTTGCTAAGCAAGAGGTTGTTAAGTGAGTTTCACTACGTTTCACATGTTGGCCACGCCCACCCAGTCACTCGACTGCCAAGCCACTCCCACCCGGTCACATAGCCAGCAAGCCAATTCCATAAAGCAGGCCACACTTACAGAAGAGGTTCTAAATTTTTTTGAAATTTTTCTATTTTTCTATACCGCTCCGAGTCCCCCTGGGGAGAGGACGCAGTATAGAAAAATAAATCTATCTATCTATCTATTGAAACCCACCACTGCAGTATTCCCTACTTCTTATCATATTGTTAGTTTCAAAATGTTATCTTTCATGATTCCACTGCTGGTATGGGATTATTACAGGTAGTCCCTGACTACTTTTGGGACCAGAGTTGCCATTGCTAAAAAAGCAGTTTTTAAGTGAGTCATGCTCTATTTTATGATTTATGATCACCCATAATGCAAGATACGTACTTCACGGAGGTTACCCCTCCACGTGCCCCCCCAGGCATATGCGTGCAACCCCCCATGCACACCACACCCCATGCATCTGTACGTGTGAGTCCCCTGCACTCCCCCACCTCCTGCGCACGGGTGCACGACCCCTGCATGTGCCCCACCCCCATGCATACATGCATGTGCCCCCCTGCATGCGCACATGACTCCATGTTCCCCCACCGCCCGCATGCACAACAGAGACCAAAAACCAGCTGCCAACAGAGGTGTGTGCCCATGCGTGATGGAGCTGAGCTGGGGCAATGGCTCGCGTGCCCACAGATTATTATTATTATTATTATTATTATTATTATTATTATTATTATTATTTATTCAAATTTCTAAACCGCCCCCTCTCCCCGAAGGGACTCTGCTTGCCACCTGTGACAGTTCGCCATCAGGGCCCTTTACCGTTCCAGACAAATGATTTTATTTTCAATCTTTTTCTAAGGGATCTCTAACAAGGATTTTTTGGTAGTTGCTTCATATTGAATCAACATTTTCACTGAACTATCAGTTATAATCTCAGTATCTTTTTTCCTGGTTAGTGACAGAAAATTAAATTTCATTACTGAAGGCTAATATTTTTTGCACCAACGTGCATTGTTTTTTTTTTTTAATTGAACCACCTTTATCTATTTGGTTGATCATTTAATCCACTTTAATCCACTTTAAAGAGACCCATCTGAAATGCTTCACAATAATTTCTTTTCCATAACCTCAACAATACTAAGAAGATCTATGTATTTCCAGTTTGACAAGATGTTGGTAAATCCAAGAAAGAGTTGCCGCTTCTTTTAAGATTATCTCTTGTTCGACGGGCAAGAGTATCTCACATGAAGCGGAAGCAGATAAATTAAAGGAAACCTTCCCAAATATAAAGTGTAAAGGCATATTACAATGGCAAAGCCACTGTTACTAGTCCTACTTGTAAAATACTGAAATTTTAGAGATTATGGAGGAATCAATACTGACAATCATAAGCCAAAACCATTATTCCTTTTTATAGGAATTTAAACGAAATAGATATTAATTAGCAATGTGAACTCTGAAATAATGCATTGAGAGTTCCTTTTCTGCTAAATCAGTGAAGAATTGCTTTAAATAATGTGAAAAATTAAAGGAGGTTAACAGTGTTTTTTCTCATGTACTGTATATTGGATATGTCAGAGAATATTTAATAGGAGTTCATTGGAATCACCTCGCTAGAGATGCAGATCAGGAGCTGGGAGATTAATTTACTTGACTTGAATTTACCTTGATATTCCCAGTTTGGACTGAAATCAATAGAATGTTAATATGATTGGCTGACTGGCTCAATCTCTACATGTCAAAATATATTCATTTATCCATTTATATCCTCCCACTATTTAATGATAGTCCGCTGTGTATAATATTGTACATATATTATATTATGTGTCATATTTAAAATGCATATATTCTTCTTGGCCATAGCCTTATGTTTGGAATGTCTCAAGTATTGTGCATTTTTTGGTATTGGGTAGGCTAAAGAAATAATGCAACATTGGAAGAAGAAATCTACTTTTGATATGCAGCAATGGATTTTGGTTATGTCTTGTTTGCAAACAGATATTAGTCATTGTTTAAGGCAATATATTATTATATTTTAAGCAAAATAGTCATTTTTAAAGTTGTTCTGTTTACCATACTATATAATTCCCTACCTACTGTATTTCTCTCTCTCTTCACCTACCTACCTACCTACCTACCTACCTACCTACCTACCTACCTACCTACTTAATGCATTTCTCCCTCTCCCTCTCTATCCCTCTTCCTACCTACCTACCTACCTACCTACTGTATTTCTCCCTCAAATTATTTTGTCATAAAGGATGACATAATACCTGTGGCCCACTGTTCTTTCTGTATCCATCTACCTACCTTTTAAACATTTTTTTATATTTCCGTTGCATGTACCTGGCACAGGTATGACATCTACATAATCTATATATATCATTGGTGCTGTATTTCAAAGGAACGTGTGAAAATTTGGAAGCGATTGGTGCAATACTTTCGGAGATTAGCGGTTTTCAACAAACCGCTTGTTACATTTTTATTTATATAGATTTAACTTTTTATTCTACTGGATTGCTAATTCCTTTACTAATGTAATAATTCATTGTAGTTTTGTTATTCCCCTGAGAAATAATGTGAATATTTTGATGGCATGCTTCACATGTATCATAGTAAAGTCTCCCTCAAGTCAAACTTAACTACTGGTGCTTTCATGAATAAAGGCAGCAATATAGATGTTATTTGCTCTGCTTTTTCCATTTTTAAAAACCATTACTCAGTCAAGCTTGGAGCCCATATATTTTTGGAGTCTCTCATGCATGTATGAGCCGGTGGTGGGATTCAATTTTGTTTTTTTACTACCAGTTCTGTGGGTGTGGTATGGCTTGGTAGGTGTGGCTTGGTGGGTGTGGCAGGGGAAGGATATTGTAAAACCTCCATTTCCATCCCACTCCAGGAGAGGAATACTGTAAATTCCCCATTACCTCCCCACCCCACTAACCTGCTTTCCCGCTCCATTCTGTGTAGGGCAACAGAAGAAGATCCAGCCAATCAGCTGGGATGCTGATCAGCTGGGACTTGAATAGATGGGAGCGTAGCCAGCCAGAGGTGGTATTTGCCGGTTCTCCGAACTACTCAAAATTTCCACTGCCGGTTCACCAGAACTGACTGAATAACATCTTTGGTATGAACCAGGCCTGATCTCCTTAGCTTCCAAATAATTGGCTACAATATATTAAGGTATACCTTTAGCTATTGTTATAGTTCCTTAGTGGGTATGTATTTGGAAGTTACTTTGAGTCAGATACTTGAACCACATTTCAAGGTAAACAACTAAAGAGGCAAGAAAAGCCATATCAGAAATGGATAGATTTATTAAACTTTTGGATTTTGCTCCCAACTTTGGCACTGATGGTCCCCTGCCTATTTATTACATGTAATGTCTATGAATTAAGCAATAAGCTTAAAGAAATGTATTCCCTATAAATTTCCTGAATACGAAACTTCACAGAATATGGAGATCATTATTTAAAACAACCAGTTTCAAAAATGGTTGTTCCTATCTAAATTTAGCAGGATGCAAAGATTCCCCCTCTCCCGCCTTAGCTGTATAAAATAGTTTAGGTTACTAGTTACTTATTCCACTCTAGGATAATTCTGAAATTAACAAAATCACACCGTGAGGTTATGTTATGATATTGAATTTAGTAGCTGGAACAGTAAAGTGCCCAATAGGTCAGAACACAGAGTTGTACTTGATTAGTTAGGGAGTGCTGACTCATGCATGATGCCATCTACGCTATGATTGGCTGCGAATATAAAGGGGGAATTTCCCCCTTTCCCCTCTTTTTTTCTTGTATGTGTTCTGTATACTGTTTAATTTACCCCAAGATGTTACTGTGTTCCTGACTATCTTGTGTTTCTTTCTGGATGATGACAAAGACTGCTGTAAATTTGAATGTTAAATATATTCACACACACACACCACACATATACATACACACACACACACACACACATATATATATACATACATACATACCAGTGGTGGGTTTCAATTTTTTTTAGAACCTACTCTCTAGATGTGGCCTATTTTGTGGGAGTGGCTTGGCAGTCATGTGACAGGGTGGGAGTGGCCAACTTGTAAAATGTGGTGAAACTCATTTAACAACGCTCTTGCTTAGCAATCAAAATTTTGGGCTCAATTGTGATGATAAATTCTCTTTCTTTCTTTCTTTCTTTCTTTCTTTCTTTCTTTCTTTCTTTCTTTCTTTCTTTCTTTCTTTCTTTCTCTTTCCTTCCTTCCTTCCTTCCTTTCCTTTCTTACTTTCTGCCTTCCTTTCCTTTCCTTCCCATTGGGTTACTGGCAGTGGCAGGCCAGACTTACTTCTGGGTCCGCTGGTGGAACCCCCTCTCACCGGCTCTCTAAATTTCACCATCCAGCTCTTGCAAGTAGGTGCAAGCCTGCAGAAACCCACCACTGATACATACATACATACATACATACATACATACATACATACATACATACATACATTACATCATACACATACACACACATCTATCTATCTATCTATCTATCTATCTATCTATCTATCTATCTATCTATCTATCTATCTATCTATCTATCTATCTATCTATCTATCTATCTCAGAGGTGGGTTGCTACTGGTTCACACCGGTTTGAGCGAACCAGTAGTGAACATTGGGACTGGGTTGCTGAACCGGTAGGGATGGCTGGCTGACCATGCCCCTGAACCAGTTCCCCAGTCACTCATGCTGTTGCTGGCATGCTTTTTACTCATTTTATAATTTCTCTGCATGCGCAGAACAATTAACAGGCAACTGTACATGCGCAAACAATGCGCAAGCAATGCCCGACATGTGCGCAAAGCGAATTGGCAGTAATGTCAGCAGCAACCCACCCCTGATATACACATACATCACATACACACATATACATACTTCACACACATATATACACACATACATCACATACATATACATACATCGTATACACATATACAGTATATTCATATATGCATCATATACACATATACATACATATATCACACACACATATACACACACACACATACATATACACATACAAACATATACACACACACACACATACAAGTTTGTGTTAGTGTCTCCAACTTCATCTGGACAACTGCTGTGCAATTCCTTGACAGGTTACCCCAGTTTGTCTCGAAAAGCCAAGGGTGCAGCTTCTTGGAACTGCAATCCTTATACTTTGACATGTACAAGGTTAGAGAAGGCTATTGAGAGTATATTTTTGTCCCAAAACTACTAGCATGACTTATTACTTCTAATATTCTCAAGAACGTCAGATAGCGTCTTTAAAAAAAAATCCCTCTCCCCCCCCCCAAAAAAAAACCAGTAATTGTGAATGCTTACTGCTGTTGTACTACTGGGGAGAAACAGAAGATGATGAAACTGCCCTTGTATGAATACAGGCTCTTATTTTATGAAGACATAAGAGTACAGTTTACACAGAAATGAAACAAGACCTCTTTTGAATAAAACAATCTGCATAAATGCTTAAAGAAAGCCTATAATTATGATAAAAATGTTGCACAAAGTTAAAATTATGAAGCAATCAAGATTTATAAACTCATCAACTTTTAATCATACTTTCATCTTCATATATGAATTGTATATGGAACAACATATAACAATATATTTGTTGGGGTGCATTCATGTATTTATTTACCATGCAAAAGTCACTGGATTTTCCTAGGCCCTCCACGTACAAAGGAACACATGCAAATGAATCATTTTCAGTCATTTCTCATTGCATATTTGAAGACGATGTACTATCCCAAACATTTTGAAAATATGATGCAATTATTTCCTATGTTGTAATATTAAATACCTCCAGGCTAGTAATGTTTCCATACCTGATCCTAAGAAAACAATAAAGTAAAGCAAGAAAATAAATCGATAGAAGCTTTCCCTTCAAACTTTTTCAGTATGAAAAAATATATCCAATAATATAGGCAAATATCAAACCTGTTACATTAGAGTTGTAGTATTTGCACACAGGCATGATGGGGGCAGGGTATATTTAAAGGGGTCATGTCAGCAGCTGCTACTCCTTATGGGGAGTTTTTAGAAGGGAGCAAGCATTGGTACCTGCCTAAGGGGATGGTTTGTGGAACTTTGCCAGATCATGCAATACTCTGTGCAGCCTCAACATGGTATTTAATTTAATTTAATTTAATTTAATTTAATTTAATTTAATTTAATTTAATTTAATTTAATTTAATTTAATTTAATTTAATTTAATTTAATTTAATTTAATTTAATTTAATTTAATTTAATTTAATTTAATTTAATTTAATTTAATATTTAAATTTCTATACCGCCCTTCTCCCTTCCAGGATTCAGGGCGGTATACAGGCAGCAGTAAAATCACGAATAAAAACATAGAAAGCAATTAAAACCTATTAAAATACATTAAATAATGAATAACCTGTCTAAAACCTGTTAAAATCCCTACTAAAACCATATAAAACTAAAGCGTTTAAAAGTATGCCAGTTTAGAAACTATGCCAGGCCGCCACTCGAAACAGATGGGTCTTCAAAGCCCGACGGAAAAGGCGCAGGTCTGTGATCGTACGAAAGTCAGGGGGTAGGTCATTCCAGAGGGCGGGGGCTGCCACAGAGAAGGCTCTCCCCCTGGGGGTCACCAGTTGACAGCACCCTGAGGAGGCCCTCTCTGTGGGAGCGAACTGGACGGTGGGAGGCATTTGGTAGCAGGATCTGCGGTCTTGCAGATCTGCGGTCTTGCAGATAGCCAGGTCCCTTGCCATGGAGCGCTTTAAAGGTGGTTACTAATACCTTGAAGCGCATCCAGAAAGCCACAGGCAGCCAGCCACAGGCAGCCAGTATGAAAAGTCTTTTGAGCTGTGCTTGGAAATGACTGGATGATAACACCAGTTCATTGGAAAACAAACTGGTTAACAACATTTGACCCACTGAGCCATTTAAAACTGATGTGGACAACTGCAATGTAGCATGCCTCAAATCAGAGTCTGGATGCTTTGTCCCATCAGTTCCCAGATTTCCTTTTCAATTACAGTAGCTCATGTTGCTCATATGAAATTATCATTTCTATCACTCATGTCCTTGCCAGATAGAGGCAAATAATGGTGCCATGTCTGGAGTGAGCTTTCACACTAGTATTACATACCAATATAACATATACCTAACTGAATCAGTGGTGGGATTCAAAATTTTTTACTACTGGTTCTGTGGGCGTGGCATTGTGGGTGCGGCAGGGGAAGGATAATGCAAAATCCCCATTCCATCCCCACTCTCAAATTTTCCGCTATCGGTTCTCCAGAGCCTGTCAGAACTGGCTGAATACTACCTCTGAACCGAATAGCTATTTATCTTGATCAGATCAATCTCATTTAATATGGAAAAACTAAAACAGTATGTTATAGCACCATGATGGCGAACCTATGGCACGGATGCAACAGGTGGCACGCGGAACCATTTCTTAGGGCATGCGAGGCGTTGCCTTGTCAGCTCCAGCGTGCATGTCTGTGCTGGCCAGCTGATTTAGGTCTTCTTTTGAGGCTGTTTGTCGACATCTGGAGGAGGTCAGGAGCTTCCCTGAAGTCTCTGGAGATGTGGGGGAGGCTGTTTTTACCCTCCCCAGGCTCCTTGAAAGCCTCTGGAGCCTGGGGAGCATGAAAAAACCATGCAAAAAGCAGGGGGTCGCGCACATAGCATTATGGGTGTGACATGCCCACTCACAACCCCCTTGCGCTCCCCCCACTTTTGGCATGCGAGCCAAAAAAGGTTAGCCATCACTGTTATAGCACTACATTAATTTAGTAGAATCCAGACTCAGATCTCCAATCAGCTACAAAACAAGCATGATTTTGGATCATTTTCTTTCACAGTGTTGTTGAAATGGTAGAATGGGAGTAGAAGATACATGCTGTTGTAAACATTTGGGATAAAATTGGTAAATGTAATTAAAGACCAAGAAATTTTTAAGTGCAATTCTGTAAAGTCCCAAGGAAACATCTGTGGACATTTGCATAAAGTTCCTCCTTGCCCATTGAGGCAGATTTCATTTACTGAAGCAAAAGATGTTTTATTTCATGCCATTGAATAGCAATGAGAAAGTTTAAAAATTAAAAGTACCAGCAATTTCATACCACTTCAGTTTAATTACCAGCAGGAATTCCTCAGAATACACTGTTGATTCTAAGTTTTTTTATCTTCATGTAGTGATAGCACACAAAGAGATGCCCACTGCCTTTCACTCTATTTATCTGCTCTAATTTTCCTTTTCTTTCCTCTGAACAGCAAGGGTTTACTTGCTTTCATTGGTTCACAAGGACTAGAACATAACTATACAGTTTTCACAACACTACAGGATGGGTGTAATAGCTTTTCCTGAAAAGCTAGGTAAAGTCAAGTCTGCAGATCAAAATAATGAAACAGGCCTTATCTCCTCTGTTGCCCCCCCACCTCCCACCTCTTAGAACAGATGGAATAAGATCCCTGACAAATCTTATTTGAGAGCAGAGTACAAATTTGCATCTTGCTCACTTTACATCTGCAAAGAAATCTATAATTATTGACAGTGGTTATTCACATGCTTAGTTCTACTTTTACTAATTGTGTGGCATAAAATTAATTCCAGGAGACACCAATGTTAAAATGAGAAATATATCTGACCAGTTAGATGATGAGGCAGGACACCTGTCACCATTTATAATTGGGTTGGAATTGGAATGTCAGCAGTTACCATGTTACTAGTCCTATATACTGCAAGCCATCAAATAGCCACAAACATAGAAACCCAAATGCTCTGGAATACCTCTGTCAGTCCATGATAAGGATGGGCAACCTGGGGACCGTAGGCAGTTCTTCTATAGCATTAGAGCTACTCTGAGATTTCATCACAGAATCAACGTTACATCCTCTCAGTTTCCACAAACCATAACTAAACTGACTTAACCTGCCAAAAATACAGGTGAAGGATCTTCATGCACTTGAAAGTTTGTGGCTAGCATATACACTGAGCATCTTAGACATCAAGTGCAAGCCACTGGACAAATATTCTCAGATGCTTTTCAGCATTGGGGTCAGTCTTGCCAAGCAGTAAGTACAGAGGCAGAAATGGAGTTGCCATTGAAAAGTCTTCTTTTATACATGTGCAACAAAAATACAAAACAGTAATGCATAAATGGAAATCTACTGAGGAATTAACACTTACCAATACCTGAAAATCATTATTAGGATCATGTTAATTTTTCAGCTATAAGCACTGAGAAATAAGACTGTTACTTTTTCAGAAATCAAAATTAATTTGCTAATGTTGCTAATGTTATACTTTTAAAAGCTATTTGTAGTGCAGATAGCAAGAAAGCATTGCTCCGTGCTTTTGGAAATTTAATTAAATGTTCAAGTCCCTGATGGCTTTTAAAGAAGAGCCTTTCAAACTGTGGTTTAAACCTAAGCAAATAAACTTGATTTTAACTTGACATTTACACTGAGACTTGAAGATTCCCCAGGAGAATGATCTATGTCGATTCCTGTTTCATGTTTCTTTTGGGGACCCTGAAGTCAATTTTGATTCTATTGACCCTTGCTCAGGTCATTTACTCCCACTTGGATGCGATTAGTGGGTATTCCTCAGGTTTCTGTGGGGTGTCTTTCAGCCTTACCGAGAAAACCTTTAAGCAGGCACAGAGGGAAGAGCCTTTCATCATTCGGATCTAAGATGTGGCAAGTCATTTAGTAATAGTGGGCAGATTCCAAATGTCATTTTCTTTTGCTGAGATACAATCATCAGTTTTGAGCTAAAACTATATGAAGCAATGGAGAAAAGGCAGTGATCAGTGCAAAGTAAATTGCAAGATGATTACTTAGATTCTGTTAAATGATGCTGGGGGGGAGGAAACAATGTGAGCAGCTGAACATTGCTGAAAAAAAGAGATATATACTTCAAAATCTCTTCAACAGGTTAGGAGGTGGTATTTTTCAGAAGGATCTAAAGCATAAGCATTCCTTGATATAACACTTAAATGTTCAAAAATATTTGCATTTTCTAAATTGTAAGCCTAATGAACAAATTGGGAAAATGTAAGGTAAAAGTCTTTGAAACATGTTTATATAATAGCTTCTGTGTTTTCTACATGAGCAACATTACTATGTCATAAAGAGGACTGCAAACCGTGTAAATCATACCCTTTCTATTTTGCAGTGTATGCCTTAAAAGGTGCGAGTGTTACATTAATAGCATGTGCCGTGAATATGAGCTGAGTATTAGATGTGGTTATATTGTTTCTTGTTGTGGTACCATAGTAAAAGTTGTCAATTGATGCAAGATAAATGCATAAACGTTTTTTTAATTTCTAAATATCAACCAATTAGTGGATAATTTAATTCAACCAATTAAAGTATTTTAAATTCACTAACCATTTAGCTTGACTTGATTAATGTACATATTTATGCTTTCAAAATCTTTTGAGATAATTAAGTGTCATATTCTTGCAATTATTATTATCACTGCTAGAAAGAAAGCTATCTTTATTATTTTCTTTTTTATTCTCTACCTTAAGAAGTGACCTAGCAGGGATCTCCAACCTTTGCAACTTTAAGTCTGAAGGACTTCAGCTCCCAGAATTCTCCAGCCAGCTTTGCTTAAAGTTGCAAAGGTTGGAGATCCCTGACCTAAAGAATCAATAAATGCACATGCTCTTGTTTCATTATAATCTTTATTAGTGAATTAGATAACAGGTTTAGTTGATTAACTTACTGAAACTGATCTTCTAGATAAACATCATACTGTATGTGCACACAAATATGTCCATTATGCTGAGTAGGCGTTACTTTCATCCAGTGACATCCACAGATTGGTGTATGTATCAAAAAAGTCAGTGGTTGCAAGCATGATTATATCCTTGCCTTTTTGTACATTCAGGCAACAATTCAGGCAACACATTCAGGCAACAACTTCCATTTTTTAAATAAAAAATAAGAGACTGTCTTGTACTGCCCAATTGTAATTAATGCAATTATTTTGAGGGGGAAATGCATTTCCTATTGGATAACCAGAGTTCACTATCTGAACTGACTTCTAGTGGAAAGCAGGAATTCCTACAAGAATTAAAAAAAATAATAATGAGATCAGATAGTTCAGATGAGAAAGGAAAAAATGCTTTAGACCAGGAGTCTCCAATTTGGCAACGTTAAGACTTGTGGACTTTAACGCCCAGAATTCCTCAGCCAGGTTTTCCTGTTATTACAGTGCAGCTGTAAGATCCTGGAAACAGTTTTAATTTCTTTAAGAAATTGTCCAACAGGGTCATGTCCACGTCCATGACTGTGCAGAAGCACCTTTCCCCTTCCCAATCAAAGTGTAACACAACATAGTTAGAAAAACACAGACAACTGAATTCTTCAGCTTTAGTACAAACACTCATCAGCAAGGCAAGAAATATCTGGCTTCTTAATGGCTCACTTTATTTAGCACACAGTATGGGATTTGCTTACTTGGGTGCAATTGCAGCAAGAGTGCTCTAATGTAAAGGTAAAAATCTCCTTGAACTCAAGTCCCGGTGACCTCGTGGACACATTCAGGTGGTTTCTTTCTCAGTAGAACGGAAGAGTTTTGTCATTATGTTCTTCCAGGATGTGTGTTTTTTTTAAAAAAACTTTGGAAAACCTTGGAATTCCTTGGCCATTTCCTTTCCAAGTATTATATATATACTTTTATTTACGGTCACAGACCAAAACACAAGTACTACAGGAAGAAACGTTAGAAATAATAATAATAATAATTATCATAATATCATAACAATGGATCGCCAATAGCTTAACTAAGGAAGGTTACAGCATTCTCCCCTAATGGTTACAGCTCTTAAGAAGAATTTTGAGACCTGAAAAGTGATATATGGAGAGCCATCTCCTAGGCAGTGGGCCATCAAGTTACAGCCATTGAGTCTAGAAGGGATGGTTTCAAGGAGAGACAGTAACTTAGATCTGTCTGCATTATACATGGGGTAAGATAGAAGAACATGCTCCGCAGTTTCAATCTCGGCTCTGTCGCAAGGGCATAGCCACTCGTTAATCGGGAGCCTCTTGAAGTGACCATCCAAAAGTGCTGAGGGCAAGACATTAAAGCGAGCTAGGGAGAAAGCTCTTCTATACTTAGGGATGGTTAAAGTATAGAAATAGGAAGCCATCCTCAGTCCGTAATTATTGAATTGATTGAAGGTCAGGGGGGAGCAAGTTTTATTGGCTCTGGCTCGTAAATATTGTAGATCAATGTCCACGAGTCGTTGGACTACTCTAAATTGGGCGTCCTTAAGGCCATAGTTTCCCAAATCATCCCCGTGAAGTCTAGCAGGTGTAGCTTCTTCAGCAGCTCTTTTCCCCAGCAAGAGATATGAGAGTCCGCAAGCACTCGGGAGACCTTTCCAAGTATTAAACAATTATGACCAGTTGTGGGATTCACACCACTTCGGAAGAACCTGTTATTAACATACTGAGCAGTTTAGTGAACTGGTTGTTGGAAGAAATCATTAGGGCAGAGAACCGGTTGTTAAATTATTTGAATCCCACCACTGAATATGACCCTGCTTAACTTCCAAACGTAACCAGATAATCCCCTGCTGCCACCAACTGGGGTCCTCCATGAGCGGATTTGGATTATGTGAATATCAGACAAAGGTTCAATTTTCAGTGCTACTTTCCATAAGTGATTATATTTATTTTTGACATATCTAGACATAGAACCTCAGCATTTCTGCTATAACTTACCAGCTTTTAAACAGCTTCTCATTTTGCTTTCCTATAGCCTCTTTACATGCCCAGTGCTGTGGCATGTTTGCTGAACAATACACATCTTTGCATCCTTCCATTAATGTCACTGATGATTTCGGCCAAGAGGTGTCCCTTAGAGAGCTGCTTTCAGGGTAGGTGTGAATGCAATTCATAGATTTGTCTTAATATAAATAAATTGCATGGAGCTGTCAGTGCTGCTGCTGAGGTACTGCATGAATATCTGAAGAAAATAACTATAGTTATTACGATGAATTCTAGTCTTTGACCTTAATAGCTACCTTTTTGCAGCTAATAAAGTTGTGAAGCTTTTATGTGAAAAATATAAACCAGGCACCCTAACATTTACACATGAATAAATGAGTGAATTCAGTATGCTTTTTTAAACCTCAACAATTCAGCACCCATACAAGCAGTCGTGCTTATTGCATAATGTCAAAAAAAGTCACCATAACAGAAAAAATCAGTCAACAGTCAGTTTTTTTATAGACTGTTTGGGAGTGTCTTTATTGTTACAATGGCACTTAATGGCCTGCATGTCTGAAATTTATACTCTGTTCACATGATTACAGACGTCATCTTCTATCAGGGATATCTCACTGCTTTCTTCCTTTTTCTTATATAACTCTCCAGATATCACATACCATGATGTATAAAAATTATAGTGTTCAACAATATTTAAAACACAAATAGTCAGTTGACAAAACTTGAATTGGGGAAAGCTTTTGATATAGTTCACCTTATTTTCTTTTGGAAAATTAAATCTGATACGGTAAATTTTGGAATATTTTCAGATTTGTTTTTCCTCCCTATGTTTTTATTAGGAGATTCCTAATTTTAAAAAAAATCCCAATTCCATATTTTAAATGATTATAAGCCAATTAATTTCTAAATCCAATAAGATGCCTCACAAAACTAACTAATGAAATATGTCTTTTATGTCCTTTTTTGTTTAACTTCATTTTGGAAGCACTGACTTACTTAATCCAACCATCAAATGGCATATGGAGTTGAAAGAAATGAACACAAATTGTACTGATACAATATGCAAATGATATTTCAGGTCTTAATCATTATCAAGTTTCTTTATCTAAATTTGTGGATGTAATGCAATAGTTTGATAAAGTGATAGGCTATTTAATTAAGTGGAATAAGTTTGCTGCTGTGGCCTAGTGGTGGAGCTCTCGCCCCCCAATCAGGAGGTTGTGAGTTCAATCCTAGGTAGAGGCAGATGTAGGGTCTCCTGCTTGGGCAGGGGGTTGGACTAGATAACCTGCAAGGTCCCTTCTAACTCTGTTAATCTGTTAAATCTGTTAATATATTTCCAATATGATCTAAGGCTGAGATGGCGAACCTATGGCACACATGTCACAGGTGGCACATGGAGCCTATTGTCAGGACACGTGAGGCATTGCCCTGTCAGCTGGCCAGCACGCATGTGTGCGCTGGCCAGCTGAGTTCAGCCTTTTTTAAAGCCATTTTTCACCCTCCCCAGGCAACAGAGGCTTTATAGGAGCCTGGGGAGGGCAAAAAGAGACTCCCCCCCCCGGAGGCCCTCTGGAGGCTTCATGCACTTCCCTGAAGCCTCCGGAGTGCAAAAAAACCCCGGCCCTACGGGCAAACCAGAATTTCAGGAACGAGTTTTCGGTTTCCTCGTAGGGTTGCTTTAAGCCCTCTGGAGGCTTCAGGGACCTTCAGGACACTTCCCTGAAGCCTCTGGAGGACTAAAAAGAGCCCTACAAGCAAACCAGAAGTGACTTCCGGTTTGCTTGTAGAGTCGTTTTTTGCCCTCTGGAGGCTTCAGGGAAGCCTCCTGAAGGTTCCTGAAGCCTCTGGAAGGCCTCCAGGGGGGTGTGGGAGGCTGTTTTCGCCCTCCCCAGCCTCTGGACCCTGGGGAGGGTGAAAAAAGCATGCAAAAAATGGGGGGGGGGAGAGCGACTGCCATGTGCAATGGGTGTATGTGTGTGACGCATTGCATTATGGGTGCGACACGCCTGGGCATGACCCCCCTGCATTCCCCCCACTTATGGCACACGAGCCAAGAAAGGGTCACCATCGCTGATCTAAGGCACGGGTCCCCAATCCCCAGGCTGAGGCCCACTACTGGGCATTAAGCCTTTTGAAACCAGGCCACAGAAGTGGTGGGCGAGCATGTGCTTGCATCCTCACTTGCATGAGCAGTGGATGAGCGTGTGCATGTGTGCTCTATTTGTGTGAGCAGCAGAAGTACTTGTCTGCCACTTGTGCAAATGGAACTATGCATGCATGCATGCGTGCTTGCCTGCTGCTTGTGCAGAAGCATCCCCTCCTCCACACCACAAAGCTGGAAAGGTTGGGGAACTCTGATCTAAGGTGTAAAATCTGTAAACCGTGGATTCATGTATGTATCTTGGAATAACAATTCCTAGGAAAATATCACTTGCTTTGCTGGCTTAAAGGTCATAATAAAATCACTGATTGATTAAATATTTTAAATAGTTTAGTTTAGTTTAGTTTAGTTTAGTTTAGTTTAGTTTAGTTTAGTTTAGTTTAGTTTAGTTTAGTTTAGTTTAGTTTAGTTTAGTGGTTTTTTATACCGCCCTACTCCCGAAGGACTCAGGGCGGTGTACAGCCAGAATAAAAACAAATATATAAAAGTTAAAAGAAAGCTTTTAAAAGACATAATTAAAATATTGGCTGAACTAACCCTGATTAAAATAATAAAAATTTAAATTTAAAAATGTAAATTTAAAAATTTAAAAATCCTGTTTTATACAAATTGTTTAATTCAGGGTCATACTGATATAAATGGATGATTATAAATTTCCCTTCATTTATGTGGAAGAATGTTTTAGAATGTATATTAATCAAATTAAGAGAATTTTAAAATTAATTCCTCTTTGGGATAATCACAATCTAAACATGTTAGTTTTTTATAATCATCACTGTTATTATTATTGGAATACAAGGTCAGATAAGTTACCCATACTTTAGACCATCTTATTTTTAATAACTTCTTTTAAACCTCTACTGTACTGTAAAAAAATTGGAATGTTTAAAATTGGAGAACGGCAATATAATTTATTACAACATCTTCTAATTTAGTTTGTAAAAGCTTTGGAAATGTCAAATGAATTATTGTAGAATGTATTTTGAAAAACTCCAAGTCTGCAGCTTATTTTTGTAGAAATCTGCAGAATTTTATAAAAATAGATATTGATAATGAACAATAAAATATAATATGTGAAATATTCTGTATTGCAAATAAATAAATGATTGTGTTCAAAAGAATGTTTAAATACGTTATAGAATCTTAGACAAGTTGTTTATTAAAATCGTATTTTGCATATTGATGGAACACCACAGTAAACATTGAACAAAAACAGTTCTTTTATGCTGGAGATGTATTTGAGACAATATTTACATCTATTATTTGGATTTGTTCTAGAACTGTCTCATTCTGATTTCATAATCAAATTACTATTAATATAATTATGGGAAGAGGGAAAAGTTGAAATATATTAATGTGATGCTAAGCTATATAAAAACTTTATCATGAATTTATCAATTCATGAAGAACTTTGGACTTTACTGAGCATAAGTACAAAAAAGGTTAAAATCAGCAAAATTCTATTCTTTTGGCTAATTCATCAACAAATTTACTTGTCCAGAGAATGCCTTTGGTCAGCCAGGCAGTACCACAACAAGTGTCAGGAAACTCAATTGCTATTCTAAAAAAACACTGTATTAACATTGCAAAGGCTGGAATCTATTAGTGAGGGGAAGCTTCCTGTTTCTCTTCTTCCTCTACCAACATACTCATCAATATCATTTGTCATATAAAGACATAGACTGGAACTGGCTGTTATGAGAGATACCAGCCCCTTCCTCCTTTCTTTTCTGGAACAGGTAGTGAAATGGAAAATGATGTCATCATGTTGATTTTCTCCACAACTATAGGGTCTTTTAATAAGATGAAATGGGGATGGAAAAATTGGAATGTAATGTTTCATAATTTTTTTGGTAAAAATATACATTTTTGCATGCTTATTTTTGTTTGTTACTAGTAACAATGCCACATGGAAATGTTTTGTTTTCTTCCACATCACTGCTCGCTCTCTCTCTCTCTCTCTCTCTCTCTCTCTCTCTCTCTCTCTCTCTCTCTCTCTCTCTCTCTGTGTGTGTGTGTGTGTAAAGAAAAAGAGATCTGTGCCTGCTATTTAGCAGCAGCTACTATAATTATTTTCAGTAATTTTGGTCCTCATTTTATTCACACTCATTTCTTATAATTTATGTTGAACTTAAGATAGCTTATCTTTGAATCAGATAATTGGGCTGATAATATAATACTGTTATATTATAATATAAGAGGGCAATACTGGTTTACAGAACTGTTTCTAAAAATATCAATTGGTAAACAGTGCTACAAAGATAATGTTTAAACTGGCTATTACAGTTTATTTATCTGAAACATATTCATGTATACTTTTTATTTTGTTTCCCCCAAAAGTCTTGTATTATTATCTCTATTTTTAAAACCAGAAGGTGAAAGGAAAAGGTAGAATTAATTGCTAAGAGAACCTACTGTAACAATCTGATGAGATAGGTATTTAATATCCTTGTTTTTCAGCCAAAACTTAAAATCTACAGAGAAAATCTGAAGAAAGGCATGAATGATTATTAGCTAACCAACTTAACCAACTGAAAAACAAATGACCCTTTTCTATCTGTTCAATATATCATTGAAAGGGTGTGATGTAAATTGTAAAAAAGAAATGGTAACTATTCATAACTATGTAAATATTCAAGTCTGCCTGCTTAAAATTAAATTAAATGTGACAAATGACAACACATTTTTCCTTCAGATTTATAGCTTTGGCAGCTTTCCAGGTTTTGATTTCCAAGTATCTATTTTTCATTCATACTGATTTTCTTGGGAGTTGTCTAATAATATAAAGTAGGTACAAAAATGGACAAAAATATAATTGTAATCAATTCAGAGCCCGTTCACATCAATCTGGCAGAGTTTTAAAAAGATGAGAACATATTTTAAAAATTGTATTGGTGAATATTGCTGGCCGGCCGTGTTATTCTTTCTTTTATCAAAGAAAATTAATTTATGAATTTAGGATATACGTATACCATAGAATTATGCTCATTTTATAATATATTAAGAGCATCCACTCAGTATTTATACCCAGTGGGTTGACTAATAATATAGATGCTTAAGATAGATATAACTGAAGATTATATTCATATGTATAAATGCACGTATGTTATGTTTTGATGAATTTGAGAAATAATCTATAGATATATTCCAATTTTATATTGGGATAATGGTCTCTGATTAATTCTAGAATTCAAATGTGTCCCTAAATACTTATTTTGACCTTTCAATGAGATTTGAATTATGCAACTGTTCTGCCATTTTCAGATTTTTAAAGAGAGTCTAGGCAACCTTTGTGTTTTTGTGGGCATCCTATATTTCTGTTAATGCTTTTTTGATTTTTTTCTTCTTACCAAAAAAATAAAATCCATTAAACAGAGGAAAATGACATAGCTACAGGATATCTTTTGACTGTTATCACTTTGACCTCTCTGTCTTAAATGACTCTGCCAATACCAGTATCTCTCTCATTTATTGCAACTTTTAAAAATAATTTTTATTGCTTTTTTGGATAGCGACCAAAAAGAAAATCAAAAGAAACAAGACACAAAATGCATACATAGAAAATATACATTCTGTATCTAGTTCATTAAAAATGAGGGGAAAAATACAACAGAAAAACCAATGAATATATATTGTTAAAAGCCATTACAATTCTATATATAATTATCTAATGTAATAGTTATTCAGACACACACACTTGTCTAATACACATATAGCTATTATGTTTGTAACTTACTGTATTTTGTATAAGTGACTCCCATATTTCATTACATTTATCCATACAAAGTTTATGTCTATATGCAATCTGCTCGTATAAATAAGTGTAATCAAATCTTCAAGCCATTGAGTAAATGAGGCCATAGAATTATCTTTCCCATGTTGCAGTCTAAGTCTTTTATTAGAGTAAGGGCATGGAGATTTATCTTATCCAGTTGTCAAATTCTATGATTCAGGTATACCATTCAAGACGATATTATCCTCTGGAAATGTTAACTTTTGTTGCGGTTACATTTATATATATTTGGGATTACTTTATTCCCAAATTTACTAAGTATAGGACATTATAAAAACACATTGTTAAGGAAGCATTGTCTTTTGTCTCTTACAACTTCAACAAAATGTTTCTTAGGTAATCCTTTTCTTTACAGGCATAATGGAGTCCAATATAATTGTATTTGGTTATCTTCTCCCATTCCTTTTCTTCTATTCTGCTGTCTTTAGGTACTACCATGTCCTCTATCCAGACTTTTTGTCTTTATGGTTTGTTGCACAGTCAGCCAGATGTTCACACTGGATTTGGCATTTTTATTCTCCTATTGAGTCTTCCCAAGGACCTGAGATAGGCAGGTGTGAATGCTTAATAGTGTTAAAGGAATTATCATAGGTTTTAAGGTGTTCTGAATAAAACTGCCTTTTGCAATTGACTGATGATGATTTTGTCAATGCTGATACTGTTCAAGTGGTGTTCCAGTTGTTTTGTGACTGCTACCTATTACTATTGATCCTCACTTTGCTTTCTTTTGCCATTGTCATTCTATTTTCAGGTCTTTGTATTTTGTTATCTTCTCCAGCTCTTTCTCTTCTCTTCTGCTGTTTCCAGCTACGGTTATCCAGACATTTTTGTCTTTTTAATCGACAGTTGTTAAGTCTGGGGTGCTATGTGGTAGATGCCTATTGGTTTGAATTCTAAAGTTACTTTAACTTCTTCACTTTCTATAATCTTATTTTATTTTTCTATTACTTACTTTTATCGTCTCACCAGTTCTTGCTTGCACGCAAAAGACATTGCTTCTATTTCATTGCTGCTACTTTGTTGTGCCATTTTTTGTAGTTCAGCTATGTGATCTTTTTGTGGCAGATAACCATGTACTCCACTGTTTTTTCAGCTTCTTTGTAGAGGTAGCACTTGCTGTCTTTTGCTTTCTTCTCAATTCTGGTTTTGTATGCATTTATTCTTAAGACTTGGTCTTGTGCAACGAGAATTTGCCTCTCTGTCTCTTTCTTCGACTTTCCTACTCTTAGCCATTGTGAGATCTTGTTATTATCTGTTTTGCTTGCTATTTTTTTTAATCTACTGGTCATGTAATACTTTATGTTTTTTTCTGTTCTTCATTGGCTTTTTCTGTAGGCCAGTTTTGTCTTTCCGGTTCTCAGTAAGCCTTCCTGGTATGCAAGTTCAGTGCATCTTCTTCACTGTCCTTCACATATTCCTCCAATGTCCTTTTTATTTCTTCAATCACCTGACATACTTGCGATGTTTCATATCTACCTGTTTTCCTTGGTAGGTAGAGTCTGTCAACATCAAGCCATAATTCATTGTCATTATTTTTCTGGTCCAGTCAACTTCTGGTCCAGTCAATTATTCCAACTATCTATTTAGTGACTGGAATTGCCCAGATGTTAATTGCTTTGATGGTATTTCTTCCAGAGTTTGGACTTTAAGATCTTCACTTTCTAATGAGCTCATTTCTATCCTTTTTCTTGACTTCTATGTGCTTGATCTTGTGAGCCTGAAGGCTGCCCAGAGAGTAGTGATCATCTTCATCAAGACTCTTGAAGTTATTTCCATATAGCATCTTGATTCCTTCGGTTATCACTATTTATCCCTGTTTGATGGTGAGCATGGCACATGTGTCCTGGCTAAACATTGTAATATCTTGGCTGTATATACAGTTGGACAGTATTGAGCAGTGATTCTGTTTCAGATGGTGCTTTTCTATACAGCTTCATATTGTCGATATGAAGGATATGTTATAGCCTGGCAGGAGTTTTTGATGTCTGATAGCCATGCCTGAGGTATTCAGTTTTATTAACAGAGGAATCAATGCAATGCCAAATAATAATGGTGATAGCAAATCTTCTTGAACTATTCCTCTCTTGATATTAACTTGTTGCAGTCTTTCACCATGAACCAGCAACTGTGTCTTTCATTGTGCTACTGATCTTTGCACAAAGCTGCTGAAGTTTCTACTGCCTCTTGTTATTTCTAAGCACTTGATTATTCAATCATGTGGCAAGGAGTCAAATGATTTCTTGTAATGAATCCCTGCTACATTGAAGTTGGTGTTCCTTCTCTTGCAGTTTTTCAAAATCATCTTGCGAATTAGGAGTTGATCTGCTGATCAGCATCAGTTACCCCATCTCTTAGCAATTAGAAATTTGTTGGGAGCAGGTAATAGGTCTGTAGTTGCCCGGTGCCACACCTTTTGCAGGTAGACTTTGCCAGATGTTAGCAACTCTTCAATTTCACCTCCTTCTAGTAAGTTGTTAAAATGCTTGGAAACAAGTGGGTGTAGACCACTCAGATGTTTCAACCAAAACTCATACAATTCATCTTTACTGAACAATTCTGGATTTTCCTTGCTCTTTTCTTCACTACTTCTGCTGTTATTACAAGCTCTTTCATTTCAGCTTCTTTTTTTTATTCTTAGCCATTTTCTTTAACCAAGCTGTGTTCTTTTTGTATTTCATTGGGTAATGCCCTATCTGTGTCCAGAACTGCATTGTTTCTTTCTTGCCTGATTCACTGCAGCTCTCCATTTATGGATTGGCAGAAATGTTTCTGATTGGATTGAAATTGGTGATTCTTATGGTATAATTGGCTAGAGGAAAGAGGAAAAAAAAGTAGGAAAGCAATAAGGAAAAGAAGAAAGATCAAGAAATTTTAAAAAATTACAAAACTGGAAAATGAATAAAAGGTAGAAATACAAAATAGACTGTAGGTAATAAATAGTAGGAAATGAACATAAGATGATTTAAATGCATATAAAGGTTGTTATATATAGAACATATAGAAAAGATATATGAAATAAAAAAGATAGATAGATAGATAGATAAATAGATAGATAGATAGATAGATAGATAGATAGATAGAGTGAGTTATATAAGATTTACATGTACAGATAAAGGAAATATAATAGATATATAAAAGTAGTGTAATGTGTTGCAAGGATGTTATGTTTGTACAAACAAACAAAAAATAAAAAAAAGAAATTGGTGATGCTGTCTATAATTTGCAATTCAAGCTAGTATTTTCTGGGCTATAGCTTTTATTAGTTGCTTTATCCAGTGCTTCTTTGATCTTCATTATTTGTAGATGATATTTCTTGACTTGGTATTCTTTGATCTTCTTGTTCTTCAGCTTCTTTACTTTCATCTGTTCTAACTTGGTTGCATCTGATCTAAGATTGCTGAACTTGTTTTCCAGCCTGAATTTTTCATTTTATTGGTGCATCATAGGCTTTTCTTCTTTGTTGATTTGCATCCCAGTTATTTAGTTATAATTGCAGCTGTGCTGTAATAATAATAATATTTATTGTCATTGTACTAAAATTACAATGAAATTGGTTAGTTGTACATTAGTTTGTTTGTTTGTTGAGTGTGCTGGTGCTTATATTTGATATTACAGCATTGGCATCTTTTAATGTATGTCCTAGTGGTTTCTTCGGATCAAGTTTCAATGCAGGCAACCTTATTCTGTTGGTTATATGCTGCTTTAAATACTCACTTATTCTTTGTTTCAATTCTTCTACTTCTTTAGTTAGAGGACTTTGTTCTTTCCCAGCAGAGGAGGGGGTGCCTAATTTCCAAATGAAAACAATTAAATAGCTATGCTGACTTGCTCCAGTGCCAACTTTCTTTAGTTTGCCTCTACAGTCTGAGTTACTTCTGGCAAGGCTTTGCTTTCTTTCCTCTACATAAATCTTTGAATTCCTTCCAATTCTGTTTCTGTGAATACTTTATTTCATCTTATGAATCAATATTAATTTGTTCTGTTATTTCTTATTCTGGATGCTGTTCTTTCCAAAGAACACATTTCCCGCCTTCTATTTAGGCTTGATTTGTAATAACAGATCATCATTTCTTTGTTTTCAATCTCTGCATATTTGCAATAGGTAAACCACCTTTCCTTCTAATAGTTCTATAGCTCCTGGCCTTGGTTACTCAGTCAACAATCCTAAGTCCTGTAGCTCATTTTTCACTAGATCCCCAGGAATCTAGTGTGGTCCTTATTGACAGGGTTGATGTCTGAGCTATATATGTTTCTGTAAGTTACATTTCACCATAGATGGACACTCTCCATCTGGGTCCTCAGACCTGTTCAGTTGGGTTGAACCTCTTCTCTTCTTCAGAGCACATCAATCCCACAACCATGTCAAGGTAGTGCCTCACTGGGGGGGGTTGTTGTTGTTGTTGTTGTTGTTGTTATTATTGTCCCTAGATAATTTTGGAAATTTTACTGCGGTTCTCCAATAATCTAAGAAAATAAATAGCCAATCAGATGTATGAAAAGACAATGTCTCTCAAAGTCACAAAATCTTCAGGAGCATCTTGCTTTAGAAAATAGCATGTTTTGGACACAGCTCAGGTTAAAACTTTATTCATCAATATTCTGGATAACTGTATTTTATTTTACTATTTTTGCTAATTTGTATGTGCAAGATTTTTTTTAAAAAAATTGCCAGTACCTGAAGATATATAGTTCAGTAACACAAAATAGAAGTTATAAGAATTTATTAGCTTGTATTCTATGTCAGATTGATAAAGTGAGTAGCTTACTCCAATGATCAACACAAATCCAGAACTTGTTAACAGCTAAGCTATGGAAATTGTAGCCTATTTTATCATTGTGCACACTGAAATATAATATGTATAAGTTGTAGATAATGTAGATAACTTTATTGTTAAATATTTTATTTTTAAATACTTGTGGATAGGCTTGTTTCTGCCAATAGATTAGCTTATAAATGTTAAATCCAATCCATAGTGTAGGAAATACTGGGCCAGGAGGCAAGGCTTGATTGTAGTAAACATATTTCATTTGTATATGAAATATTTATGCTGATATATGCACAAGTATAAATGTATTAAGAACTAAATTCTTTTTCATGCCATACTGTATACAGTTAAGTATGAGAAAGGCTTTAAATGACATTAATGACATTACTGTAGCTGATTTTCTGTGAAAATAGTACTTACAAGTGTTGCACAGTAGTCACTATACATTAATTCCCTCTCCCATCACTTAATTGCATCACCCTTTAAGATAGACATATAATGTAATTAGAGATTTGAACAGTTCACAGCCAGATCACTTAAAATAACATTGTTAATGGGCTTTAGGAGTTCTCCCTTTAATATTGCCAGTGTTATAACTTCTAATTACCTTAATAATTAGGGCTATGATTGAGGTAACAGTTTCTAACACTAATGGGTATTAGAGGGCTTGAACAAGACATGTTTTGATGTTCTCATCCAGTTGCTTAGGCTAGAAAGGAGCTATTTGTCCTTAGAAACATAGTGGTTGCTATGTGGTGGCCTGGGAAGAGGCATCCTTACCAGCCACTTTAATGCTGCCAGTACCACTGCTGTTTTCATGGAACAGTGTGATTGTATAAAATGTATTCACCAAAAGCTGTTCATGAAATGCAAATGTGGTCCCTATGGCTGAAATTTGCTGAACTTAAATTGCTGCAAATAACAGTGTAAACCAAGATGTCAAGCCTAGTTGGCATTGAAAGAAATCAATAGGAAAAATCCCTTTTTATGTAGTATTACATCTTGACACGTATTAATAAAAATGTGTGGAATTTTAAGATTTAGCATAAAATTTTGCCTTAAACTTCTTTTATTGTTTTGAAACTGGAGGGGGCATAATGAAGCAGGGACTAGCTTCAAAAGAGTCGACCCATGGTTCCAAAGTGAAGTTTTCTTTGTTTTGTTTTTGAGCAGAATTCTCATTTCTCTACCTTGTACAAGCTTGTGGCATAGCAATATAGATATACTTAGAAATCTGCAGGTCTGAAGGGACAACATACAAATCATATTGTGATGGCATTTATCCCATGATTAATCAGCCTTTCCCCTTTGACTGTAACAAATAAAACTACATTAATTAGTCTTTCTGTTCAGTACTTGCCACGTCTGCTCTATGTCATCTACACTTACTGCCTGATTGATTCTCGGAGCTAATTCATACACATTACAGTGTAGTAATTCTCTCAAGGCAGTCAGTTTATAACATAACTCCATATATTTGCAGAATAGAGAAATATTATCATAAGAACTTTTGATGTGCTATTTTCTAGAGAGTTAAATATTTATTGTTAAAGAGAACCATAAAATATACCACTCTTTCTACCCTGGTCTTTTTAAACACTACATACATACCAACAAGTCAGTGCTGTATTAGTAAGTATGTGCAGACCAGCCAAAATTCAGTATGATCTGGACACCTGAAGAGGGCATGATGCATTTTAAGCTTGCAAATTCAGATTTGAGGACAGAGTGATTCAACTTGGACCTAAACAGAATAACAAAATAACAGACTTGGAAGAGATCTTGGAAGTCTTCTAGTCCAACCCCTTGCTCAAGCAGAAAACCCTATATTGTTTCAGACAAAATTGTTGTCCAATCTCTTATTAAAAACCTCCAGTGTTGGAGCACTCACAACCTCTGGAGGCAAGTCATTCCACCAATTAATTGTTCTAACTATCAGGAAATTTCTTCTTAGTTCTAGGTTGCTTCTCTCCTTGATTGATTTCCATCTATTGCTTCTTGTATTGCCTTCAGGTGCTTTGGAAAATAGCTTGACTCCCTATTGTTTGTGACAACCCCTGAGATATCAGAACACTGCTCTCATGTCACCCCTAGTCCTTCCTTGAGTTAAACTAGACATACCCAATTATTGCAATGGTTCTTTGTATGTTTTAGTCTAATCATCTTGCTTCTCTTTTCTGAGAATCAGCATGTTTTTTGTATTGTGGCGACTAAAACTGCATGCAATATTCCAAGTGTGGTCTTACCAAGACATTATATCGTGGTACTTATACATCATGATTCTATTCCTCTGTTAATGCAGCCTAGGACTTGCATAGGCTTTTTTGGCAACTGCAGCACAATGCTGGCATAGTGTTGAAGTCTCCTGGGATCCTTCTGTATCTTGAGCCTATCTTCTGAAGTGTTGGTATTCCTGACAGCTTGGCATCTGCAATTTTGATGAGTCCCCCTTCTATCCCCTTGTCTAAATCAATGGCCCCCAACCTTTCCAGCTGGATGGCCCAGCCTGGGGGGGAGGGGACATGAGCATCAGGCGCATGTGCGCGCAAAGCTCCGTTTGTGTGAGTGGTGTGTGCACAACCTCCACTTGCACAAATGGAGCTTTGTGTATGAACAGAATGTGCTTGCACTTGTGTGCAAAGCTCCAATCATTGAAGAGGAGGGTGCTTGTACTTGTGCACGAGTGCAAGCATCCTCCGCTCACTTAGTGGAGCTTCGCGTACAAATACAAGCACCCTCCACCCGTGCAAGTATGTGCGTGCTTGCCCATTTCTCCTGTGGCCCATTTTCAACCAGGCCACAGCTCAGTATTCGGCCATAGACCGGGAGTTGGGGATCCCCGGTCTAAATCATTTGTGAGCAGTGATAAACAAATGCAGAAAGGTACCCACTCTAATGGAAACATCAGAACTTTTAACTGTTTAAAAATTAACTCTTAACAGCTGCATTCTTCCAGTTCTTGAATCAACAGAATAATTGCCATCATAATGTGTACTGCCTTGATGGCTGAGCTCTAATCTGCATTGGGTGGGCGAAGCGCAAGCTCAGGGGGTTTCTTTGTAATTTTTTAATTCGGATTTTAGGGGGTTTCAGGGAGGAGGGAGGGGATAGTCAGGTGGGGGGACGCCAAATTATAAGGCCGGCCGGCGGAAGTAGAGAAACGGAGGAGGGGGAAGGGGGGGTCGTTGCCACGGAGGTATTCTCCATCAATTCGGTCTTGGGGAGGGGCAGGGGCGGTGGGAGATGGGATGGACATCGGTTGGAGGACCGTGGCCGCTGGCTACAGGCGGTCATGCACTCCGACCTCCCATGCTCCCATCGCAGACTAGGAGGGCAAGAACCACAGACCCGGGGCCCTAGGCTGATGCTATGCAACGCCAGGTCCGTGGTACAAAAAGCCCCCCTCATCCATGACCTTGTGTCAGAGGGGGACCCGGACCTGGTAGGTATTACGGAAACCTGGTTGGGCCATGAGGGAGGACATCCCCTCGTAGAAATGTGCCCACCAGGATACCGAGCCTTTCATCAGCCTAGGGCCCTAGGGAGGGGTGGGGGGGGTGGCGATTATGGTTAGGGAAGGTCTTGAGCCAAAGGAGACCACGATCCCTCAGACGACCGGGTGCGAGTCCCTCCTTGTGAAGTGGGGCCTAGGGAGGCAGTTGGGCGTGTTAGTTGTATACCTGGCTCCTCGCTATACAACAACAGCCCTGCCCGAGCTCCTAGAGGTGATAGCTGAGGCGGCAGTGGAGACCCCCAGACTGTTAGTCATGGGGGACTTTAATCTGCCGTCAGCAGGCGAAACCTCTGGTGCAGCTCGGGAGTTCATGGCTTCCATGACAGCCATGGACCTGACCCAAGTAGTTGTAGGCCCTACCCACGAGGGCGGACACACCCTGGATCTAATCTTCGTCTCGGGACAGTGGAGTAGTGATCTGGGAATAGGGGATTTAGTCATCACACCCCTGTCATGGACAGATCACGCTCTCCTTCGGCTCGACTTTCCGATCGCCGCACCTCACCGCGGGGAGGCGGAACCGGATATTCCTATATGGTTCCGCCCCAGGCTCCTGATGGACCCGATAAGGTTCCAAAGGGAGCTTGGGCCAATTCCTGTGGACTTGCCCCGCGACTCGACTGAGGACCTAGTGGCCGCATGGTTAAGTGCGGCCATGGGGGCCTTGGACCGAGTCGCGCCCTTGCGGCCTCTCTTGCGGCGACGAACCACCTGGGCTCCTTGGTTTACCGAGGGGCTTAGGGGGATGAAGCGCCACAAGAGACGCCTAGAGAGCAGATGGAGATCTTCTCGCTCCGAAGCCGACCGAACACTAGTGAGAGACCATATTAGGACTTACTTAGTGGCGATAAGAGTGGCCAAACGTGAGTATTGTGCCACTCTTATTGCATCCGCAGATAACCGCCCTGCCGCCCTGTTTGGGGTGACCCGCTCCCTCCTTCAACAGAGGCCGCGGGAAGCCCCTTTACAGGGTCGAGCAGAGGAATTTGGGATTTATCTGCAGGAGAAAATCACTCGGATTCGGAACGAGTTACCCTCCATCGACAGTGGCCCAGTCGAGCGGGCCGAGGCTGTTCTTGTGACACCATCTTGGGAGGAGTTTGATTTTGTTACCACCGAGGATATGGACAAGTTGTCAAAGAGACTTAGGGCTACCACATGTTTATTGGACCCGTGTCCCTCCTGGCTTGTACTGGCATCCTGGGAGACGACACGAGGCTGGCTCCAGGGCATTGTCAACGCATCTTTGAGTGAGGGGTCCTTGCCTGCCGTCTTGAAAGAGGCGGTAGTAAGGCCCCTCCTCAAGAAGCCGTCCCTGGATCCAGCATTATTAGAGAACTATCGTCCCGTCTCCAACCTCCACTTTTTAGTGAAGGTTGTTGAGAGTGTGGTGGCTCAACAGTTTCCGCGACACTTGGAGGAAGTTGATTATCTAGACCCGCGCCAGTCCGGCTTCCGACCCGGGCACAGCACCGAGACGGCATTGGTCGCGTTGGTTGATGATCTCTGGAGGGCGCGGGATAGAGGATATTCCTCTATCCTAGTCCTATTAGACCTCTCAGCGGCTTTTGATACCATCGACCATGGTATCCTATTGCGCCGACTGGGGGGGTTGGGGTTGGGAGGCACCGTTCTGCGGTGGTTCTCATCCTACCTCTCTGGTCGGTCGCAATATGTGTTGACAGGGGGGCAGAGGT
This sequence comes from Rhabdophis nuchalis, assembly GCA_039707465.1. Classification (NCBI taxonomy): domain Eukaryota; kingdom Metazoa; phylum Chordata; class Lepidosauria; order Squamata; family Natricidae; genus Rhabdophis; species Rhabdophis nuchalis. The sequence goes on along the minus strand of CM077651.1, from coordinate 29,728,337 downwards.
CGGCCTCGAGACCCCTCATATGTGGGGTTCCTCAGGGGTCGGTCCTCTCGCCCCTCCTATTCAACACATATATGAAGCCGCTGGGTGAGATCATCCGTGGTTTTGGGGTGGGATATCATCTGTACGCTGATGATACTCAGTTGTACTTATCCACCCCAGACCACCCCAACGATGCCGTCGAGGTTATGTCCCGGTGCTTGGAAGCCGTACGGATCTGGATGGGTGGTAACAAACTCAGGCTCAACCCGTCCAAGACTGAGTGGCTGTGGCTTCCGGCGCCTCGGTTCAGCCAGATTATTCCAACTCTGGCCATTGGGGGCGAAACACCGGCCCCCGTGGAGAGGGCGCGCAATTTGGGTGTCCTCCTGGATTCCCGGCTGTCTATGGAAGATCATGTGGCAGCCGTGGCCAGGGGGGCGTTTCATCAGGTTCGCCTGATGCGCCAATTGCGCCCCTTACTGGACCGGGGGGCCTTACGCACAGTCACTCAAGCACTCGTCACCTCTCGACTCGACTACTGTAATGCTCTCTACATGGGGCTTCCCTTGAGGTGCACCCGAAAGCTGCAGCTAGTCCAGAACGCAGCCGCGCGGGTGATTACGGGAGCGCCTAGACACTCCCACATAACACCTATCCTGCGCGAGCTGCACTGGCTTCCTGTGGTCTTTCGGGTGCGCTTCAAGGTTTTAACGACCATCTTTAAAGCGCTCCATGGCTCGGGGCCTAGTTATATGCGAGACCGCCTCCTGCCCCATACATCTCTTAGACCGATACGCTCCCACAGAGAGGGCCTCCTCAGGGTGCCGTCGGCTGGACAATGCCGACTAGCGACACCCAGGGGGAGAGCCTTCTCTGTGGCGGGCCCAGTCCTCTGGAACGACTTACCCCCTGAACTCCGCACCATCTCCGACCTCCGCCTCTTCCGCAAGTGTCTGAAGACACACCTATTTCACCTAGCCGGCCTAGCGTAACCTCCACACTGACCATTAGATAGTTTTTAAACTTGGGATTTTAATTTGGTTTTAGCGCAGGGTTTATTTATTAAAATAAGTATTTTAAATTTCATATATTTTATATTTTGTATGTATTTTAACATCCCTGTGCGCCGCCCTGGGTCCTAACAAGGAGAAGGGCGGGATATAAATTTAATAAAATAAAAAAAAATTAAAAACAATAAATTGGTAATGGAGCATATGACTTATCTTGTTCATACAGCTTTATTGCAGAACAATTTAAGGGCAGTGATTGGTAGATTTTCCTGGCTTTTCTTCCTGTCTAACCCATGGTTAGCCCCAGCAGGGGGGGGGGAAGCCATCACCAAATACTCCCAGTATGTGACAGGCAAGATTTTGTAATTGTGGATACACATCATGAACCAAAGATTTGGCCACTTTCAAAGATTATTGATGCGGAAGAGGTTTGCACCCACTTTTGACTATTTCTGAAAATAGGTCTGCAAAATCATGGGAAGTCACCTTCTTTCTATTACAGGAGTAGAAATAAACCGGCATAATTCTTGTAAATGTCATCCCAGCCCCCCAAAGTAGAAGACCCCAAAAGTAGAGGATGGGGATGACTATGCTATCTGCAATTAGCAACAGCCAAAAGTATTTCATGGGGAATCTTATAAATCTAATAGAAGCCAAAGAGATGCTGCCCTCTGACTATGTCATCACCATATCATGAAGGACCCATTATTTATTCGTTTATTTATATCCCACCTTTATTATTTTCACAAATAACTCAAGGCAGTGAACATATCCATCTTATCTTCCTCCTCTTATTTTCCCACAGCAACCCTATGATGTGTGTTGGGCTAAGAGAGCATTGCCTGGGCCAAAGATACCCAAATGGCTTTCATGACTAAGGCAGGGAACTTCCAGTAGCCTGGTGTCTTACCAGGCTGGGTCTTAGTTCTTAATTCATTAATAAGTCAAGGCTTGTGTGAGAAGACAGAAATCACTACTGTAAAACTACTTAACAAAATATAGACTACCTCTATAGTGGTCTGACTATGAATAAAACTGTGACATGCATAGACATTATGGGTAGATATGCTCTTATTTATTTTTCTGCAAGGTGGGCTTATAGGGGTTTATACTTTAATACATCTACTTAAAGATTTGCGTTCCTAAATTCCTGAAACAGCTGATTGGCCAGTTTCCACCTTATGGGGAGATTTCATTATTACTGGCCAGACTTAGTTGTGTCCAAGTTGTGTCTTCTCATTAACACTCAGGTTAATTAGCAGAGACTGGCACTACACAGTGAAGTACAATACCACACACATAAGCAGTAGAGAAAATGTGTAGCTATGCCATCTCTTTTCCTAGAAACAGTAAACATTAAGCTAATCCCTGTAAATATTAGCCTATAATAAGTCATTTGCTTATTATTATGACAATTCTGCTCAAACCAACTGAGTTTAAAAGTACATTTTGAACTGAGAATCTCTACTGTTTTAGCCTAAGAAAGTGTGCTGAATTGTCAGCAATCAGTTCTTGTTCGGAATGTGGAGCTGAATTCCCAAATTGTGCTGGTAAACTCAGCGTAGAAGTGTAACATTCATTTAAAATAAGAGAGAGCAAAATGCTTATAGCTGCCTGTGCTAGCGTAAAAGGTGAAAAAGATATTTTATTTTGATGTATTTTGTAATTGAGACAAAGAGCTTAACTCTTTTGTTGGTTCGAAGACTTTGAAAATTGAATATAAACACATGGAGAAGGGAGTTTGGATTGATGGACTTCAGTAGTAAAGTCAAAATGCTTAGCAATCAAGCTATGTTCTGTGATAAACAGTATGGACACAAATGAGATTATTTCAGATTTTGAAGGTCACTAGATCAAACCACTGCATATATTTCAATAAATGAAAGCATGTTGGTTAGTGCAATTGCAATTGCAACATCTCCAAGCTTGTCATTCTTCAGAAGCCTTGTAATTTTTTTGGGGGGGGGGGATACTCTATAAAGGAATTCTGGGAATTGCAATATTAATGCATTTTTTTTTTTGCCATGCTAAATACAGTTGGCAAATGTAAAAATATCAAGTCCACACTTGTATCTTTTATGGCAAAATTCATTAAAATATATTAAGTAAAATATTCAGATTAAGAATTTTCAAATGTTTGTGATTATGTTATTTTCTGTCAGTGGCATCCACGTGGAGCACCCCAAAAGTCAAGATGGTGGCCATGGCAGCATGATAGAAGTTCTACCCCTAATATAGTGTCACATATAAAAAAGGAGCAGGGCTCCCATCATATTGCCACAAGTGTCATCTTGATCTTTTTTTTAACACTCCTATAGATGCCACTTTTTTTTTTTAAAAAAAAAGCGTACTATAACATTTTTGAACGAGAAATTTGTTGTTGCTATTTTTGGAAATTGCCAAATTTGGATCAGAAACTACACACAATTTATTTATGGTTTAATAAAGTTGTAGCATACCGTACCTTATTTGGTTAACACTTGGATGGAAACCCTTCAAAAAATTTCAGGGTTGCAGAATAGAATTTGAAGGGAAAAACACAGAAAAAGGCAAGGGCGTATTCTACCATACCATTATCAAGTTGTATTCATAGAATTACCAAGAGCTGAACTCAGTTAAGGACACTTTTGCACTTTTATGTCTCAGGCAGCTTAGAGGAAGGTTGCCACGTGTTTTGAAAGGAGGAAAGAGAAAACCCCTTGAAGGGTTATACTTTTCCAAATACGCTAAAATAAACTCACAAAAGAAATGTAATATAACATTATTCAGAAAGAATAAAATCTGATCAAGTCTCCAGGGCAATTCAAGGTATTAAGTTGATTCAGGTGATTTGTGCTCTGAAGAGCTTTGGAGACAATAAAAATATTTGTGGACTTTTGTTGTCCTCCCTGCAATTCCTTGTACCCTAAAATCTGCTTCAGAAAATCCCAACCCCTTTCATGAACTGCAAGGAAAAGAAATGCACTCGACTGATGAACACTATTCTGTCAACCGATTCTATTTGATTTCACTTACTATTACTGCATAGGGGGGTGGGGTTAAATTAGGGGGGTGAAGTCTCATGTCTAATTTAAAGCCTAGTTTGCCAGATGATTTACAGATAAACAAGCAAAATTATACACCTTTCAGTAATGTAAAATATCTACTACTACCGGTATTTCCACAATAGTACTGGTAGCCTTAGTGCATCCAGAGCAAGAAATAGGTAAAATAGAAGTTCATATAACATCAGTAATGTAGAAATGATAGATAGATAGATAGATAGATAGATAGATAGATAGATAGATAGATAGATAGATAGATAGATAGATAGATAGATAGATAGATAGATAGACAGACAGACGATAGATATTAGGTAGGTAGGTAGATAATTGGCACTAGGTTCCAATAAAATAGATACTAGTTATTTCAAAGTAAGCAAATATAGAATTTCAGTAAATATAATTCAACAAAGATCCTTTGTAACCATGAGTAGCAGTTTCCTATCTTTAAGTAAGCTATTTTTTAATCTCCAAAGGACTAAATGTAATGATTCAATGCCTTTCATTTTTTTAAATTACATTGAAATAATATTAATTTGCTATAAAATAAAGACTGCAAATAATGAATGAAAGCAGTGATTAAAGGCCTATGTCTGCATGAAACAGAACCTTAATAGTTAAGAGACATTTCATTAATTTTATTCAACAAAACTGGACAGGAAGTAATAACAGATTTATCACTCACATTAAACTACCGTATATTAGACAGAAAGTAAAAACAGATGTAGAAGCAGCAATAGTAAGAAAAAAACAACAACCACTGAATGCCTCAATAGAACATTGCATGATAACACTAGAAGGACTAGAGCTGAAATTTTGCTTAAAAGGGGAAACAATTGAAAACACAAAAAGAACAATTTGCTACAGATGTCGTCTGGATTAATAGTGAATTAATGTTAGCTGTTCAACATAGGTAAGACCAATGAACAGGGTTTACTAGAAGTCTTGGGATGTACTTTAATGCACTTAGAGCAGGGGGAGTCAAACTTGATTTCATTGAGGGCCACATCAGGATTGTGTTTGCTTTGGGGGGACGGGGGGGGCTTGGCCAGATTGACTTCACTTGTGTCTGCCCAAGTGGTGGGCGCTATCCTATCTAGAGCCTCAGTCACCTTCTTATTCTAAGCAATGATTAAGAACTCGACAGGACTGTGCAGCAGATTCGCAGTTATAATATGCTGTGGTCCACTGGCGACCTGTGGAGCTGGCAGCAGAGATGGAAGTGAGGAGGTTGGGAAGGAACACGGGCCAATCCTGGAGTCTGGGGAAGGCTTGGATGAGAGCTCTGCATCAGAGGCAGAGAGGGGGCCAGGGCCACCTGGGAGTTATGTGCTGCCTCCGGAGCCTCCAGAATTAGAGCCTCCAGAATTAGACTGCAGCGAGGCAGAGGAACAGGCTCCCCCATGCATGCACTTCTGCCAGAAGGCAAGAACAGTTAAGACAGAAGGGATGACTCAGAAGCAAGGCTTGGAGGTGATTGGCCCCTCCCATAGGACATAAAGGAGGAGCAAAGGAACATGAGCCTTTGCAGGAAGCAACTTGTTTTATGCTGGTCAATTTACCTACTGAAGGTCCGTTTTGACTCTTTGCTCCATGTGGCCTTGCCAGGTTAATTGCCAATTAAGTCTTTGGCAGCATTTCAAGGAAGATAAAGGTGGGTGCTTATCAGCCTTATCCCGAAAGACTTTGGCAGCCTACTGTAGGAATCTTTACAACTATTTGGGACTCATTATGAAATGAAAGATTCTAGATGGAGCTTGGGCCACTACCTGTAGCCCTGACCCGCGACCGGATGGAGGACCTAGTTGCTGCATGGAATACTGTGGCCACTGGGGCCTTGGACTGGGTTGCACCTTTGCGGCCTCTCTTGCGGCAGCGAACCACCTGGTTCTCCGAGGAGCTGAGGGTGATGAAGCGCCACAAGAGACGCCTAGAGAGGAGATGGAGATCCACACGCTCTGAATCTGACCGAACACAGGTAAGACCCCATTTGAGGACTTACATTTTGGCGATAAGATTGGCCAAACGTCGGTATTGTGCCACTCTTATCGCGTCCGCAGATAACTGCCCTGCCGCCCTGTTTGGGGTGACCCGCTCCCTCCTTCACCAGAGGCCGCGGGAAGCCCCTTTACAGGGCAGAGCAGAGGAATTTGGAGAGTATCTGCAGGACAAAATCGCTCAGATTCGGAGCGAGTTGGTCTCCACTGACAGCGGTCCGGAGGAGATGTCGGAAGCGGGTCTTGAGGCACCATTCTGGGAGGAGTTTGACTCTGTTACTTCCGATGATATGGAAAGGTTGTGTAGGAGACTGAGGGCCACCACATGTTTATTGGACCCGTGTCCCTCCTGGCTTGTACTGGCATCCTGGGAGGTTTCACGAGGCTGGCTCCAGGAAATAGGGCTTCTTTGAGTGAGGGATTCTTGCCTACCGTCTTGAAAGAGGCGGTGGTGAGGCCTCTCCTCAAGAAGCCTTCCCTGGACCCAGCATTGTTAGTAAATTATCGTCCGGTCTCCAACCTTCACTTTCTGGCGAAGGTTGTAGAGTGTGGTGGCATAACAGTTTCCACGTCATCTGGAGGAAATTGATTATCTGGACCCGCGCCAGTCCGGCTTCCGACCCGGTCACAGCACCGAGACGGCATTGGTCGCGTTGGTGGATGATCTCTGGAGGGCCAGAGATGGGGATTGTTCCTCCATCCTGGTCCTATTAGACCTCTTGGCGGCTTTTGATACCATCGACCATGGTATCCTATTGCATCGACTGGAGGGGTTGGGGGTGAGGGGCACCGTTTTACGGTGGTTCTCCTCCTACCTCTCCTGTCGGTCGCAATTTGTATTGGCAGGGGGGCAGAGGTCGACCTCGAAGCCACTCACTTGTGGGGTCCCTCAGGGGTCAGTCCTCTCACCTCTCTTGTTCAATACATATATGAAGCCGCTGGGTGAGATCATATGTGGGTTTGGGGTAGATTACCATCTGTACGCGGATGACACCCAGCTGTACATCTCTACAGGTTCAACCAGTTGACGCCATCACTGGCCATAGGGGGCGAACATCTAGCCCCTGTGGAGCGGGCATGCAACTTAGGCATCCTCCTGGACTCTCGGCTGTCTATAGAAGACCATGTGACAGCCGTGGCCAGGAGGGCATTTTACAAGGTTCGTCTGGTTCGCCAGTTGCATCCCCTATTGGACCGGGACGCCCTTCGCACGGTCACTCATGCGCTTGCGACATCTCGTCTGGACTACTGTAATGCTCTCTACATGGGGCTCCCCTTGAGATGCACCCGGAGACTACAGCTGGTCCAGAATGTGGCCGCGCGGGCAGTTATGGGAGTCACTAGATACTCCCATGTAACACCACTCCTGCGCGAGCTGCACTGGCTGCCTGTGGTCTTTCGGGTGCGTTTCAAGGTGTCAATTATCATCTTTAAAGCGCTCCATGGCACAGGACCTAGTTATATGCGGGATCGTATCCTGCCCCATACATCCCTTCGGCCGATTCGCTCACACAGAGAGGGACTTCTCCGGGTGCCGTCCACCAGGCAGTGCCAGCGGGTGACGCCCAGGGGAAGGGCCTTCTCTGTGATGGGCCCGACCCTCTGGAACGACCTACCCCTGGATATTAGAAGGACTACAGACCTCTGCGCCAGCCCAGATTCTTTACTGAAAATACTTCCCAGCAATGCTATCTAGTATCTTTAAACAAATATACTGGAGGAAATTGATTATCTAGACCTGCGCCAGTCCGGCTTCCGACCCGGTCACAGCACCGAGACGGCATTGGTCGCATTGGTTGATGATCTCTGGAGGACACGGGATAGAGGCTGTTCCTCTATCCTAGTCCTGTTAGACCTCTCAGCGGTTTTTGATACCATCGACCATGGTATCCTATTGCACCAACTGGGGGGGTTGGGGCTGGGAGGCACCATTTAACGGTGGTTCTCATCCTACCTCTCTGGTCGGTCGCAATATGTGTTGACAGAAGGGCAGAAGTCGACCTCGAGACCCCTCTTATGTGGGGTTCCTCAGGGGTCGGTCCTCTCGTCCCTCCTGTTCAACACATATATGAAGCCGCTGGGCGAGATCATCCATGGTTTCGGGGTGGGATATCATCTGTACGCTGATGACACCCAGTTGTACATAGCCACCCCAGACCACCCCAACGATGCCGCCGAAGTGCTGTCCCGGTGTTTGGAGGCTGTACGGATCTGGATGGGTAGTAATAAACTCAACCTGTCCAAGACTGAGTGGCTGTGGTTTCCGGCACCCCGGTTCAGCCAGATTACTCCAACTCTGGCCATTAGGGGCGAAACACTGGCCCCCGTGGAGAGGGCGCGCAATTTGGGTGTCCTCCTGGACTCCCGGCTGTCTATGGAGGACCATGTGGCAGCCGTGGCCAGCGGGGCGTTTCATCAGGTATGCCTGATGCGCCAATTGCGCCCCTTATTGGACCGGGCTGCCCTCCACACAGTCACTCAAGCACTCGTGACATCCCGACTCGACTACTGCAATGCTCTCTACATGGGGCTTCCCTTGAGGTGCACTCGAAAGCTACAGTTAGTCCAGAATGCAGCCGCGCGGGTGATCACGGGAGCCCCGAGACACTCCCATGTAACACCGATCCTGCGCGAGCTGCACTGGCTTCCTGTGGTCTTTCGGGTGCGCTTCAAGGTTCTGACGACCATCTTTAAAGCGCTCCATGGCACGGGACCTAGCTATCTGCGAGATCGCATCCTGCCCCATACATCCCTTTGACCGATTCGCTCCCACAGAGAGGGACTTCTCCGGGTGCCGTCCACTAGGCAATGCCAGCGGGCGACGCCCAGGGGAAGGGCCTTCTCTGTGGCGGGCCCAGCTCTATGGAACGACCTACCACCCGAGCTCAGAACAACCCCGGACCTCCGCGCCTTCCGTCAAAAGCTCAAGACCCATCTCTTTCAGCAGGCCGGCCTAGCCTAACCTACCTCCAGCCTTTTTAGTCGGAATATATATATGTTGTCCACTGACAACCTCAAACAACAACAACAAAATACCTAATCCATGTATAATACCAGATCCCCAGCAAATTAGAGACAATTCTTGTATTTTCAAAGAAAATAATTAGCAAGTGGGAGAAAATACATGTTTCATTTCTAAGTAGTTAACTTTATTGATTAGCCCATGTGCCATATCGAAGTGCAGAGTTCCAAACACAAACTATTACTAAAATCTGATAAAAAAAACAATGTAAAATGAAATTGGAATAAAATTCAATTAAAATTGGAATAAAATACAATAATTGAATACATGGAAAAACAAAATATGATAAAATTATATTTCAGTGTCACCCCTACATTGTACCTCAATCAGTCCCACCACATATGCCGATCTCAACTGAACCATTTTGCTCAAGTACTGTACTGAATTTTTAAAAAAGTTATTTATTTATTTATATATTTTTTACAAACATATCAATGCATGAACAGTGTGGTACAGTACTGAACTGTATTAAATGTTGTTTTCAAATTCTGGCTTCATATAAGGTTAGGTGTTTTCATATGGAGTTCCCAATGGATGATTCATCTATATAAATAAAAATTTAAAATAGTTTGTGCAAAATTGCTAATCTCAGAAAGTACTGCACCGATCAGTACCAAATTTTCACACAATGTTGCTAAGAAAGGGAGTAACAATCATACGTACATTTTGTGTGGCTGCCACACCTGTGTCATGTGCAAGCAGCACAAACGTAAAAGGTACGCACTTCTCAGTTATTTTTCTCCCTTAAGCTCTTCCCACCCGGCCGCTTCTTATGATGCGTCACGCACACGCCCATCACATTTCCGATGGTCGTTTCCTCAGCAACCGAATAAGCCTCCAATGTTCCCTCACACATAGAGAGAGAGAGGGAAAAATACAGTAGGTAAGTCGGTTGGGGGTTATACAGTGGTTGTGTGTACATGTTTGTGTGTGCAGGTGTAGATCTACACACAGATTGGTTGGCCATTTAACCAGACTGGGCCACAGCAACGCGTGGCCGGGAACGGCTAGTTTATTATATAATCCCAGGTATTTGTCTCTCACACACTTATACAAGCAACAATCAAATAGGATGTGAGCCAGGTCTTCTACCTCTGCCACTCCGCAAATGTAGAGATATCCATTATAGGGTTTCGAATGGAATCTCCCATATCTGACCATTGTGTCAAGCTATTCAAATCTCACTTGCATAAATATCTCCCTAAGATGTTTTGGCAGTTGTAACTTTAAATACACTTGTATTTCCTCAGCCAACTCAAGTTACCAACTTTACTAAGGATAGCTATACCATAATGCGCTTCTATATCCTTGATTCTTTGGGCAGCTCTTTCTTGATATGCAAGAGACAGGAAGACCACACTACTTACAAAATGTATCAGTTTAGTGATCCAAGAGATTTGAGATTGTGATTTTATCTGCTCTGGTAAGCATAACTTGGGGAGTCTACCCATCTCCATTTCATTGATTTTATGTCAGTGCTCTGATTTTGGATAGTGTATGAATTGTATAAATTCCCAATTCAGCTCTAACTGCTACAGCACATGTCCTTAGATCTACACCCAAAATACATCTCAAGTGCTGGAACTGTGTTTGTTCTAACAAACACAAACATCTATACTCTAAGAAAATAGCTTATATACTTTAATTAATGGGGCATATACTTTAATTAATGGGGTATTTCTAAGTAAGCATAAATGTTTGTATATAAATGATACTTATGCTAATAGTGTATTGACAATCGCATATATTCAGAATTTAAAAGTCTTCTATAAAAGCATGGTGGCTAGATGATTAGCAATATTTTAGGAGTTTAATGGAATATGAATACAAGTCTCTCCATATTCTTTGCAGATTCTATTTTCAAATTCTTGTATTAACTAATTTTTACCATTTATTTTTTTTGAAAACAGAAACTGAAGACTGATTTTCTTTTAAGTATAGCATATCAAAATATAATTGGACCTCATGGACAGAAGATATGTGTAGCTAGGTTTACATTCCCTTAATTTAAATGACAAATATATGTTTTTATCCCTGGAGTCGTATTTGTTCGCATATGGTTGTTGCTTTCCATATGAATATTTATCAGTGTATGCTACTGAAAACTCCTTGATATGCAAACAAGCAACTGGGCTCAAAGCCTGCCAATGTAACCTTCTCTGCCCTACATATACCTTCAATACTTCTATTAGAAAGTTTTGCACCAAACATTGTTTCCCCAACTTTGTCTGCTTTTAGCCTGAAAAAATAAGTTACTAAGGCTCCATATTTGTGTTCTGTTTAGATTGGAAAATACATAGAATTCCAATTTACTTTGGAAATGAAATATTTTGTTTGCTGGACTCTGAAATCATTAAACATTTGCACTTTTGTAACTGTGTTAATTAATTACACTTACAAAATATTTAGATTTTGAGGCCTTGATAGAAAAATAAGGTGCTACAATTTATGAAACAAAAAGTATTCATTCATTAAGAAAAGTTAGTTTTCTTTTTGATATTATACAAATAGGTTTAAACCACTGGAACTTCCAACTTTTTAAAACAATGACTGTTTCATTCAGTGTTCTAGATAAACAAGATAAACAGAACCCAATTAAACAAATAAGTCAAAAGTATTATAATTATTCATTTATTTATTGAGAAAACAATCTGAACTTTAAGTACCATTGATGCAAAGTGAAGTCATATTAATTCTCTTTCAGAAAATTTAGAAATTCTCAGGCATAGAATATTTTGTCATATATGCCACATATATTTTGAGATGAGAGATGCAAAACTAGAACATCCATGTTAACATTTATCTTTTGACTGCTGTCATTCTGAATAACAATCCCGTTGTGACAAAGAATAGAATGGGATGATCTCACCTGAGATGGCATTATGAAAAACATATCTGTTAAGTGGGAGATTCTGAATTTCTTATAGAAAGGAATATTGTTTCCATGAATGAAAATTCAATATTCCCTGGGGGTTCAGAATTAAATGCAGACTGTAATAATTACTCTAATTATGTCTGTTGTGATTCTACCTTTCAGTCTACATGAAACAAACATATAACAATTAGTTACACTTTCATTTAATTAATGAGCTTTAGGAGAGCCAGCTATTATTTCAGTTGCATTCTAATTCATTTAGAATAGGCCAAGGATAAAATTGTTTGTTTTAATTTGACAATAAACATGTCATGGGCATTAGGCAACACCATATTTATTTATTCTCCCCAGAGCATAAAGTTGTCTTTATTCATAGAATAAGAAACACAGGATCAGCAGCAAGTGTTTGTTTTCCTAGTTTTTCTGGACTCTGAGCCTCTTTTTTCTGGACTTCAGATTTTGATTTCCTTAAGTCTTTTTCATATTTAGATGGCTTCTGGAATCAACTGGCAAAAGGACTCCACATTATGTCTATTTGAAAAATATTCTATATTAAATTCTATATTAAATCCATCTATAGTTAATACAATACAATAGCAGAGTTGGAAGGAATCTTGGAGGTCATCTAGTCCAACTCCCTGCCTAGGCAGTAAACCCTATACCATTTCAGACAAATGGCTATCCAACATCTTCTTGAAGACTTGCAGTGTTGGGGCATTCACAACTTCTGGAGACAAGCTGTTCCACTGATTAATTGTCCTAACTGTCAGGAAATTTCTCCTCAGTTCTAATATTCTATCAAAATGTTTTTCAAATTAACCTGGCCCCTTTTCCATGCCAGTGATGTGTCACAAAAACCCATCATGTGAATAAGGTCATCATGAGAACTTCAAAACTTGAGATAAAGTCCATAGTTACATCCTTAAGCAGACCCTCCCAAATTCAGTGGTTGTGTTGGTATGGAAAGCATAGGTCCATATATTCATGAAGCACACTATCTTAGACCAACCTATTTAATAAAACACAAGATATGCATCTTCTATGTACTTGGGGACTCTCTGGCAACTGATGTTCATTATTCCTGCTCAGAAAAAGGTGAGGAAGCTTTGTTTTCCATATTTCTATTCCACAACACTGCTGGCATTCTTCCACTGAATGATAACCTTTTGACTTTTGGCAAGGAAAACAGCCTTATTCCTTCACTGGCTGCTAAGCTATTAATGCAACAGATTTTTAATTTGAGCAAAATGTTTCTAACATATGGCACTTAAAGTAGGTTTTTCAAAATTATAATAGATCTAGGAAGAAGAGGAGAAAGGAGAAGAAAGAAAATATTTAAGATATAAATATTTATTTACTGCTTCTCTTTTACATGAAATACAGTGGAGCTATCATTGTATAGTCAGTCCAATCATATTTGGATCTAGCATGTTATCCAGTCTCTAATGTACCTGCATGCATTGCACTGTATAGTTTGCCATTGCCATTAAATATAAACAGATTTTTCTCTAGAAAGCTTTCTTATTATGTTTTCCAGCTCAAGACAAAAGGTCACCAAGTTTCAAGGCCTATTCTTGCTTATACTGAGAATTAAACTGCAGGGTGATGCTAGTTTTTATTTATAAGTCATAGCGATAGCAATTTTGTCAACAGAGTCATAAAGGAGTTTTAAGCAAGGGGGTGGTTTCAGAGTCAGCTGTTATTCTCTACAACATTTTTGTGAGTCACTTCAAAAAGATGTGCAAAATGGATACATCTGCAATATTAAGATCTGGACGAATGCTGACATTCTAAATAGAAAATATGGACAATATACATACATACATACATACATACATACATACATACATACATACATACATACATACATAGGTAATTGTTTCACAACAACCTGTTAATAGGCCCCAATTAAGGGAGGAGACCTACTGTTTCCTTTCCTGCCTTTTGGCTCATCACCAGAGACCATCTAGACAGCAAGCCAAGAATTACGTTGTGTAATTTTTTTTAGATATGTGTGTTAGTTTTATGAGCTGATCAATAAATTAAAATAGAGAGACCAGGATAGATCTATTTTGAGCTTATTAGCTCTCATCAGCTGGCCATACCTGTCTAGATGGTCTCTGGTGATGAGCCGAAAGGCAGGAAAGGAAACAGTATGTCTCCTCCCTTAATTGGGGCCTATTAACAGGCTGTTGTGAAACAATTACCTATACTAATATACCCTGTCTCAGCTGATGCAATAGGGGAGCCGGCGTGGCTGAAGTGCTAGGCTCCTTGCCTGGCATGCAATACAGCCCCGGTTCGAATCCCAGTAAAGGGTATGGCCAGCTGATGAGAGCTAATAAGCTCGAAATAGATCTATCCTGGTCTCTAATTTAATTTATTGATCAGCTCATAAAACTAACATATATACATATACATATACATATAACATATATAATTTCTATAATTATTCCACAATACCCTGTTAGGGCCCCAATCAAGGGAGGAGACACACCATTTCCCCTTCTGCCTTTCGGCTCATCACCAGAGACCATCCAGACAGAAAGCCAAGAATTCCGCTGTGTGATTTTTTAAATATGTTAGTTTTTATGAGCTGATCAATAAATAAATCAGAGAGACTAGGATAGATCTATTTCGAGCTTTTTAGCTCTCATCAGCTAGTCATACTCTTACGGTTCGAATCTCTGTAAGAGTATGACTAGCTGATGAGAGCTAAAAAGCTCGAAATAGATCTATCCTAGTCTCTCTGATTTTTTTATTGATCAGCTCATAAAAACTAACACATATAATATATATAATTGTTTCCACAACACCCTGTTAGGGCCCCAATTAAGGGAGGAAGCATACTGTTTCCTTTTCTGCCTTTCGGCTCATCACCAGAGACCATCTGGACAGAAAGCCATGAATTATGTTCGAATCCCAGTAAGGGTATGGTTAGCTGATGAGAGCTAAAAAGCTCGAAATAGATCTACCCTAGTCTTCCTGACTTATTTATTGATCAGCTCAAAAACGTAACACACACACACACACACAAATAAACACATACATACATATATATGTGTGTGTGTGTGTGTGTGTGTCACAACACCTGGTAATCCCCAATTCAGGGGGGAAGCAAGCTGCTTTTCTTTTCTGCCTTTCAGCTCATCACAAGAGACCATGCAGACAGAAAGCTATTTGTTTCGTTGCCTTTTGTTTCCATTTGTGTTTACGTTTGTGCTGATAAATAAACAAACAAGGGAGACTAGTATAGATCTATTTCAAGCTATTTAGCTCTCATCAGCTAGCCATACCCTTACCTGGATTTGAACTGGGGCTGTATTACATATTAGCCAGCCACTGAGCAACCAGGTTCTCCTCCTGATGAAATACATTTATTTATTTATCAGCACAAACGTAAACACAAATGGAAACAAAAGGCAACGAAACAAATAGCTTTCTGTCTGCATGGTCTCTTGTGATGAGCCGAAAGACAGAAAAGGAAAGCAGCTTGCTTCCTCCCTTAATTGGGGATTACCAGGGTGTTGTAACACAAGTATATACTTATTCCCCTGGCTCAGCTGATCAGGAGGAGAACCTGGTGGCTTAGTGACTAAAACATCTGCCTAATATGTAATACAGTCCCGGTTCAAATCCCAGTAAGGGTATGGCTAGCTGATGAGAGTTAAATAGCTTGAAATAGATCTATACTAGTCTCCCTTGTTTACTTATTTATCAGCACAAACGTAAGTGTGTGTGTGTGTGTGTGTGTGTGTTCCAGCATAACTCTGGAACGCCTTGAACAATTTCAACCAAACTTGGTACACAGATGACGCTCTGGAAAAAAATACTGTGGGGGTAAGACACCCCTAACATGTCTCGGGGTGTGTGTTCTGTTAAGATACAGCCTGTTGTGCCTTAAATGGATTCTACTGTACTGCCGTAAAATGGCTTCTTCTCTGCAGCGCAGTGGAGTTGCCATGGTATCAGCTTCACAGTATTCCACAAGGGGGCTCCCTCTAGTAAGGGGGAAAATCCAACATTAGAAATTATGTTTGGAGATTTCCCCCCTATAAATAAATATCCAGGCAATGCTGGATTATCAACTAGTTCCATATAAATAGTAGGTTAAGCAAATGGAGAAACACATGGATATTCCTGGGTATCTTTGTCTGAGTAATTGCATTTACTTACATCTAACAAGCAGGCAAGCTGATTAGAAATATAGGAAGTGTTGAAAATCAAGCACTTGCATTATAAAAGCAGTTAGGTTTTGCTGCTTCTGAACCATGAACTTTTGGTAGAACATCAGTACCAGAAGACCACTTCTCATTCTTGTTTCTGTGTTTGTGCCTTCAAGTCAGTCTCATTCTGATCCTAATATATAAAATGTTAACAGAAGAATCTTGTAATTTCATTGCATTTTTCTCATTTTCTTATGATTAACATCCTGTCCTTATTTATAGGACTAGCAGCTGAAACTGAGCTGTATGTTATGAGGCAGCAACCAAAATAAATTCAGTAGGAAAAGCACATTTATTGTGGAAAGTTATACTTTCTTTTCATCCATCCATTTCTTTTTAACAGTTTAAAACTGGGATATATAACCTTTTTGAATGCTGTCATAATGTTCTGAAAGTCTCTGAAAATGGGTATCATGAGGGAGTTGCTCATTCAATAATAAGCAACACAAATAATAAAACAATACCCTGGCATTTCTGAAAAGACATCCTTATAAAGTTCTTTCTAATCCTCTCTCCTAATCCTCGTTATTGATAAGAGCTGATCAGTGAGCACATGTGGGCTGCAGCCACCCTACAGTTCTTCTTTTTTCTAAACCTACCCATATACCATATACCAAACCTAATGGAGGCAGAAAATGGAGCATTTCCATCAGCCCTTCTCTTTTTTGTCAGCCTAAGGGGGGGGGGGAGTGGCTTGGAATGGTACATAGGGAATTTCCCTCTCTGCAGCATTGTTTGCCAGTGGGCAGGCAATGAAGAAGCGGCCACGGTGGTGGCAGGCAAGCAGGTAGGGCCACAAGGAAGGCAGGAAGTGAGCTGGGCCCCCTGTGGGAGGTGGGTGGGCAAGAAGTGAAGGAAGACTTACCAGGAAGAGATCAGCTGGGCCACGTGGTTGAGGCAAGCGAGGCAACCAGAGAGCTGTAGCAGCTATGACCCGGTGTGACTCTAGGCATCACCCAAGGAGTGAGACATGATAAGGAATGAGTGGGAGGGGCAGGGCAGGACCAGCCAGTGGCACGGTTTGCTGGTCCTCTAAACTGCTCAATAATTTAACAACCGGTTCACTTGAACCAGTCCAAACCAGCTGAATCCCACCCACTTTTAATCTGAAACCAGAACAAAAATGGTGGAAAATAAATCTTGCTTCCTAAAGCAAGGGAGATTCCTTCATATATAAATATATATTTCTGACTCAATGTAATAATTCTTGGGGGTTTCTGACACATAATGCTGCATATGTCTGCTGCCCCATACGTCCCTACGACCAATACGCTCTCACAGAGTCTGCTCCGGGTGCCGTCAACCGGGCAATGCCGGTTGGCGACGCCCAGGAGAAGAGCCTTTTCTGTGATGGGCCCAACCCTCTGGAACGCTCTACCTCCCGAACTCCGTGTCATCTTGGACCTCCGCCTGTTCCGCCAGCGGTTAAAAACGCACTTCTTCCAACAAGCCAGCCTAGCATGATTTTACTCGACACTGTACTGCTTTTAGTTGACCAAAGTTTTAATTCAGGGGTTTTAATATGGGTTTTAGCACAGGGTGGGTTTAATTTAATTCAGTTTTAAGAATGCTTATATTCTTGGATATATGTATATTTATATTTTATATTCCCTGTGCGTCGCCCCGAGTCCCTATGTGGTGAGATGGGTGCAGCTTATAAATACGATTAATAATAAAATATTTCTGTGTGCCTCAGATAGAAGGCCCATACAGAGAGTGATAAGGACAGCCGAGATAGGAAGCTTGCTTCCTGTATTCCAGGATACCTTTTATGAGTGCTATTTTCTTAGAGCTCGAACCTTTGTTAGAGATCCCACACATCCACTTCATGGTCTGTTTCTGTTGCTCCCCTCTGGGAGGAGGTTTTGAAGTATCTATAGTAGGACTACCACCTTCTGTAATAGCTTTGTTCCTATGCCATCCATCTAGTAAACTCGCAAGATTCATTTTTCTCGCCATATACATGTATGCATCCAAACAAGACTGTGCTGTTTCTCTGTGTCACATAATATATGTGGGTATATGCATAATTTTGTATTTATTTATTTTGTCATGTTTATGTAGTATATATTAGTAGTGGTGACCCTTTGAGAGCTGTATGCAATGAAATTTCATTGTAATGTATTCCGATTAGTGTACATTTAAAGTGATAATAAAGTTATTCTAAGTTCTATGTTTGAACAGAAAAAAATAATTATTTTAGATAATGATGCATTACTATTTGACCCTTTGGAAGTGATGCAAGAGTTATAAGCCTGGCACTGGATGCTGTTGAACTTAATAAATTGTTTCATTGTGATCATTATGTCAACCTTAGATAATTGAAATGCCTACAAGTGAAGGTAAACTACTGTATAGAAACTACTACTTCTTAATATTTATTTAAGAAGTTCTACCTCATATTTTAGAAATGGAAATGAGAGTTTTCTACTTATTGGTTAATTGTCATTGAAATTTATTAATCACACTGATATCATCCTGATCATTGGGCCTATAAAAAGCATTTGAAATTCCAGATGCCTACATTCATAAAATACATGTTGTACTCCAACACACCCCAGAAGAGAACTATGGGCTATAAAAGCCTTGTTTTAAAGAAATTAAACATCTTGAGGATGCCAGATTATTTGTTCATTCTGAAATGGTCCTTCTTGCACACATGTGCATACATGTAGTTTAAACATGGATTTCCCCCGTTTTTTCATTTAATGTAAATCTCTATTTGTATTAAAATACAATCAAGCTAAGTCAATTGTCTAAGGTTCAGATGAAGGCAAGTTCAACTCCTCTTAATAATTTCTTTGGTATATCCAGGAGGTATTCTTAGCAATAATATATAATTGTCTCCCCATTGTCTTCTAGGACGTTTTCTAAATTTTTCAGTCTAGCTTATATGGTAGATTTAATATTTACTAATAATATTCCATTATAGTGCTACCCAGGTCCAACCCTGATGTCCTCTCCAGATTAGCCATCAGTTAAGTGCTGTCACCTAGTTGGAGAAAAATAAGTCCCTCCTTAATTATTATTATTTTTTCATAAATCCAATTTAAACCAAAATATATGCTGGTTAATATTGAAGCTGGTGGACTTCAGAAGCCAACTCAAAAGAATTGTTTCCCCCAGTGACATAATGTTCATTATCAAATTTATAAAGCAAAATTACAAAAGAAGAGGCCATTTAAGAAATTTTAATTTTTGACATTCATATGAAATAGCAAATGGAATATACCATAAACATTCAATAAACTAAACTTTTCTTGAATGTTTTTGCACAGAGATTGACACAATGAAATTTAAGTATTAAGTGCTGTATTATCCAAGGTAATGCTCCCTCCTAAGTATGGATAGTAAAATAGTGGGATGTGGGAAAGGGAATACTATCCAGTGCAAGGTATTAATATTTTTTCCCATTAGATTCAAGCAAAATAGCTCCTTAGGACTCTTTGATTTTCTTGGAGGGGGAATATATAAATAAAATCTTCTATATTCATAACAAATTTTGCAGATTATCTGCCTTAAGAGGGATAACTATTAAGAGAGAGAACAATCTTCAAATACGTGCAGAGCCACAACAGTTAAATCTCAAAGCCACACTGAAATTGGATGGAGGATGTAAGCAAAAAGTGTGGTTCCAGAGTATAATCCTAGCAATACACTATGTTCTTTGCAAAAGGTTGTGAGGCCTTGGCCTAATAAGCATAATCTCATTACACTGCAAATAAAAGTTTCCTATTTATCTCCAGATTTCAAATGAATCTAATAAGGCTTATGATACAGTCACCCAATACCCTAATCATATTTCAGCCTATCTAAAAGCAATCAGTAATTGTGTTATAGCAGAACGTGCTGACAATACCTCTGACACAGAAAGGAGAATGAGAGCCCAGCTGTACTAATTAAATTAAATGCTAGGCTGATGGAATACATTTGCTGAAGCTTGGAGAGTATGGGTGCAGAATTAATAAGCATTACAGCTTAGAGCAGGAGATGATATCATAATGGATGCAAGGTTTTGATGTGGAGAGCCTCATTCAGATTCAATGTACCATAATGTACGGATGTGACAGCTGCTTAGAGAGGTGCAGAACCTTGAACAAAGTGCACAGGAACTTTCCTTCTATTCTTTTCATTTTGTCATTTTATTTCCCAGTTAGGAACTGTATATTTTTAACTGCATGCCTACAGCTTCAGAAACTCCTAAATCAGGATAGTAGGAACCACTGTAATTGGGAACAGCCTTATTTATTAACACCGATTGCTTTCCCCACCTCTTTGACTTACATTTTAAATGCACTGATTGTACATGGCAATACTGTTGCACTCTTTTTTCTTATTGCCAGTATGGATTATTACAAACATCATGTTCATTTCACCTTTTTCAACTGCATGAGGCATCCTTATCATGATTATGATTTTAGTGCTATGCCCATTTTTGTGGGAAACAAATCCTATTTATTCAGAGTTATTCTTGAATGGGTTCATTTAAGATAAAGCCGCTTCCACACAAGAACTTTTCTTCAGCACCCCAAGATGCTACAAGATTCCCTAGGTGTTCTGCATCTGAACCAATTCACTTCTAGCTCAGGTGCCTTGCTAACTTACACCCCCCCCCACCCCCATTTCTGAGGTGGTTTTGTTGCTGTCCTGCACCATAGCACTTTGTTTTTTTCTTCACTGTTAAGTACAGGTATGGGAAGATAAATAAGAATGACAAGCAATGAAGCGCCAGCTTTGCTCCCTTGTTTGGCATTGCTTCCCTGGTGAGGGAGGAGATGAAGTTCTTCAGCAGCAAATTGTAAGGACACCCATGTGATCACGTGAATATCACAGTGAAGGACTGGGGACCCAAAGCTGTGGCTAAGAGGAAATCCCCTGGGTCCACACTAATTAAAGGGCATTCTGCTCCATCTCCTTCATGTTTACTTAAAAATAGTACCAGCAAACCTAATGAGACTTACTATCAAGTACATACAATGCATGTACATACAATTTATTGAGGAATCCAAGCAAATTAAATAAGACTGATTCCGAAACAAATACTGTATAGTCCTGATGAAATGATTTGCCTTTTTAAAAACAATGATGAGACTTAACTCTTGGAAGTCAGCATGTGACTTTATGCAAAACATCCTCTTAGCATATTCCTGCTCTATAACTGGGGACTAAAAATATTGTCCTAACAGAATTGTTGTAAGAATTACAGTGAGGTTAGCAAGGCACTGAACAGTCTAAAACATTACATAAATGCTAAGTATTAAACTAAACTAATATATGATAAAGACATATCACATAAAAGAAACTGAATATCTTGCAGCAAAACGTGGTACTTTATTCTTAGCCATGCTCCAGATACCTTGCTAGTCAGTGTAAGAGATGTTTAATTATATATTCATCATTCCTGCTTAATTCCATTTTGGGATTAAGCATTTCAAACTTAGATCCAACTTTGAGATAGACTATAGCAGGAAAATATAGTATTTAAAAATCTTCATTATCAAGTTAATAAAACACTGAATACTGCAGCCAAAAATGAAAAACAAAAAGTAAAAAATATATTAAAAAACCATAGTTTTTAAAGTATAAATCTACAATGTTCTTTTAAGATAACTATGATGCAGCTCCAAGTGACTCATTTTCCCAAATAATGCTAATTTTATAAAGTGAAGGGAATCTTGACATTTTAATGTTGCTTATTTTAAGAGCTAAACACTTTTGAAACAAAATATATGTGAATCTTCCTCCTTTTCATATTTCCATTTCATATTCAAACGTTAAACAAATTAAATAGGCAATGACATGCCTCCCAACTGACCAGCTCAGCACATGCCAACACGGCAATTTCTTGCCCATAAATGAGCAGCTCTATCTCTTAAGCTGCAGCATCAAAGTGGCTGTGCCAGCTAAGCCAGGAAGGCCAGCCAGGGTTCATTATCATGAGAAATTTGACAGGATATTAAATTTACTAATCCTGAACTTTCTGGACTGACCCTTACCTCATGCATAACCGATACTAACATTGCCTGGCTTGTTACAAAGCATATTCTTTCTTTATTTGTTCTTTGAATGGGTATCTTTTCTTTTTTCCTTTCTCTTAGCCATTTTCCCTCTGTCTTAGTCATTATTTTTATTTATTTGACCAGAAATATTGCAAGAATTTTTAATTGTGCTTTTTTTCATAACACAGTTTTAGTCTACTTATTCACTCACTCACACACACACATTACACACACACATCCTAATATAAAGTGCTGAAACGTATTATGTATGTATCCTGGAAATATATATATTAATGCACTACATTTTCTAGCCAATTCCATGCTTGCATTGAAAGCACTGTTAAAAGTGTGACACACATATGAATTATATGCTTAAAACAATTTGATAGGAACCCACAACTCCCTGTCCCAATTTCACCATGTGGGATAGTGGTGCCATATTTGGGAGAAACTTTTTAGTTGGCAACACTATTAAAGATCCACTATTAAAACCAAGTAAGATAAAAGCTACTAAGGGCTAATTTTGAACTGCTCTCTCTACAGGGGTTCTAGAAATAATAATAATAATAAATGTGTTTACATGTTGAAGAATTTAAGTTCAAAACAACTTAGAGGAAAGGATCACACATTCATTTTCTTGGTGTTCCTCTCCTCAAAATTATATCCTTTTGTAGTAGCTATTAATATTTGGGAAATGGAAAAAAAGAAAACATAAGCCATTGGGAATTGTTAACATTGCCAGATGATGTTTAGTAGATCTTCAAGAGCCTTTTAATGTGCATAAAACTGCAACAGTGAGTCAAGGGAACTAATATGGCTGCCTTTAAAAGCTGTAAATAAGTACTGTAAAAGGATTGACATCTATCAATATTCTTCACCACAGTTTGATAAATCTAGTTCCTTAAACCCAGTCTCTCTTTTTTAAACTCTTGACAATCAGGTTATTTTCTTGTCACAGCATAAAATATGCATAGAATCGAGATAGATCTTTTTGTGGATTGAAGACAGTTGATACTTTCCATGTCCCAGGGACCATATGAAATCCTAATAGATAGTGAACAGAATCTCTGAACATGTCCAGAGTTTCTTGCAAGAGATGACAGAGACATCATTCATGTTAGAAAACCCATTGCTAGGGTGGGGATTTAAAAGAAGAAAAAAGCCTACCCTTCCCAAATCATATTGTTTAATTAGTAGTTTCACTTTTTAACGGTTATTTTAAAGGAACAATTATCCGAATGCCCTAATCTGAAAGAAGAAAAGGGAGGGGGGCAGTTACACTTTACATATTATGGGGAAAGGGTCATTATTCTGACTGCCACGCAGGATCGCAAAAGCAGTTCTTCCAGCTCGTCTTCCCATTACGAGGTTTGCCGTTAAGCTTCCTTTCACCGAGCAAAGGGGAACGATTAGCCACCCACCGTCTTCCCCGCGAAGCTTTCCAGACCGCCCCCACCTCGCCCCGCGCAGCCTCCCAATTTCCATTGTGTGTATGCACCGCTTTAAATAATTCACCCTCAAAAGCGGATCGTCAGCTCCGCCACCCCCTTAACCGAGGGGAAAGCGCGGGGGGGGGGGGGAATCGCCTGAAAACCCGGGGCCAATTAAGTTGCCGAAAACAACAGATTCCCTCTGGTACGATCTAGAGAAAGCTGACCATTAAATCACGATTTAACATCCCCCAGGCAGCGGCGGTTGCTGACAACCTCTAAAGCTTGTAATCTCATTTAACCCCCGTCCTGTCACGAGCGGGCCCAACCCTTCCAGCACAATGCGGGGCCGAATGAGACTCGACAGGGCAAGCGAAGGCATTAAAACCTTCTTTGGTTGAAAAGTCACGCCACAGTGGGCAATCCTGACCTTCGCGTTCGCCTCAGGCCCGCTCTATTCTCCGCGGATCTCGGAGACATTTTAACGGGGGTGGGGGTGGGGGGAACCCAGGGCGAGCGAGCGAGTCTGAGAGAAAGAGGAGAGTTATTTAGTCGAAAGAGTTGAAATTCCCCCGAGACAAATTACACACGTTATGTGCGCGCGTGCGTGCGTGGGGCGGGCGGGCGAGGACAGAGGACGAATACCCGCATATTTCAGCAGGGCTGCTTCCTCAACTCCCCCACCCCCCCTCCCGGCCTCTTTTCGTAAGAAAAGGGGACTCCCCGCCTGGGGGCTTCTTCCAACGGCTTTGGTTCAGAAGCTTCGCGCGCCCGCGGGGATCGCTGTGGGAGCCCTAAATGGACGCGTCCCTTCGCTGGCTTTTCGGTTCCGGGCCTTTCCAAGGAGATGGCTGCCATTCCTCCCCAGGCTTCTTCAAAATCATGGGGGGACTGATTTTGTTTCTCCTCCCCACCCCACCCTCCCCTCGTCGCTGGATTCAGTTGCCCGGAGGAACCGAACGGCTCTCCCCTAAGCGGCCGCCCGCCCGCCCGGTTCGGCCTTCCTTCCACGCGTTTCGCTTCGAAGGGAAAGGCGACGAAGAGGGCTTTGCGGCTCTCCTCGGTTTTGGCGCGGCTTTAGGGAAGGGCCCCCCTCAGGAACACGTCCCGCTCCCCCGCACGCAAATCGCGCTTCCTCCAGTCGAGCCCGCGCAAACAAGGCCGGTGCCTTCTGCTGCCGCTCGGTATCCGTCCCATTTTGCCCTTCGGTTTGTACAAACTCATGCTCGCCCTTGACACACGCACAAAAAAAGGGCTGCTTCCCTCCTCCAACTGCCCCACAACTGCGGCTGTTCCTCGGCCAAACGCGCATGGCTTGAATCCAAGCCCAATCTCCACAAACGGTTGATGGGGGTGGGGGGGGGGGGGTGAAATTCCGACGCGCTGCGTTTTCTTTGCCCCGCGGCCGGTTTTGATGCCAGGGCTCCAGCTCCAGGGTGAAGCCTGCACGAAAAAGCCTCGAAGGACGAGGAACTCGCCCTCTCCGCAATCTCCCACTTTTTGCATGCTGGCAACCTTGACGTTAGTATATTACAGGATTCGGGAAGAGCCAAACTGTTTTTAGCCAATGGTCTTTTTCTGGAAAATGCAAAAGTAGAAAACGAACTGGACGAACGAACGTCGGCCGAGTTTCCTTTTAAGTCCGCAATTTAAAGCAAGCGCCGCTTGGCACCGGATAAACGCGGTGTTTGGATTCCCGACGTTAAAAGAAGAAACTTTCTTTCCCCCCAGTTCAGAATTTCTAGCAGGCTGAAAGCTCGGGAAGGGCGAGAGCGAGGGAGGCGGCAAAGGAAGGCCTGGAGACGGAGAGATCATAAAGCAAAACTCGAGCTCATTACCTGCACACCGCGCAGCTTCTCGGGACTCCAGATGCGAGACCTCTCGATTTTGAAGATAAACACATTTTTTTCAAGTATTCCTTTTTAATTTTGCCCAAAAGAGAAAGGAAAAAAAGAAAAAGAAAAAAAGGCTTTAATGTCAGTTGATCAATATCTTTTTCCTGAGCTTAAAAAAGCAAAAATAAAAAAACACACACACAGTAAATGTTTAGTGCAACTTCTCCAGTGCCATAACTTCCCCTGCCTGCCCAAGCCTCTTTAGCAATGGAGTGGTTTATTTAATTTGCCAGTATAATAGAAGCTGCTGAATGAGAGACAGAGAATGCAGTGTGGTAAAAAAAAGAAACAAAGGCTAAAAGTACCACTATTTTGATTCCCTTTTAAAAATTACTTCCAAAGTGTGGTATCTATTGTGAAGAATAATGCTGAACAAAGCACAGTGTCTTGGCAATATTCACAGGGCTCATTCATACAGCCGATTCTGTCCCTACATTCAGAGGTAGAATACACTTATAAATGATGCATTGGAAGGACTATGGTTTCCATTGTGTTCCCAGTGTAAACAAAAAGACAGACAGAAGCTGAGTGGCATATGGGCAACGAGGCTGCAGTTTATTCAGTCATTCCAAAAGTATTGTGAAGGTAAAATGTAATGGTTCCCTCCCAACTCCAAAAATGGGGAAAATCAGTCTCCTAAATAAAAGTTTGCTTAATTTCTTTATTATTTTCAAGTTACATAAAATCTGTACACACATACAATTTTAGAGCAACAATCCATGGGTGGATCTTTCAAAAAGGTGGATGAATTGTAAATTGCAACAGCTCTATCCTACAAGAGGAAGGGTCTCAAGAGATTGATCATTAGTGCCCTGTAATGATTGGGTCTCGCGGGAATAGGTTTCTGAGAACCAATAGGCATTTGAATCCTTGTTTGATTCTAGAGCAGTGTTCTCCAATCTAGACAACTTTTAACTCCCAGAAATCCCCACACAGCCACACTGTCCTAAATATTTTCCATAGTTAAACCCTGGAATTTTTGGTGGAAGATAGACCTACAGTTGGATCAGACATAGATAATTGTCCCCACCTTAATCAAATGCTCAGTCATCATAGCTACCAGTATTTTTCTGGAAGCAGCTTCTCATATTTGATCCCAGAAACAATGTGTTTACTCTTGGTTGTGTCTGTGATGGAATCAAATTACATCTTTTTGCTGCCTTTTTTTTCCAGGTGACACTTGTGTTCCTTACTTTAAAAATGCTCATATTTCAAATAATTAAAAATATCAATCCTAAATGTAAACAAAACATGTTTTTCTGAAGAAACCCCCTAAAATACCTGTTTATACATATGAATCCCCCTGCTGGAATTTAATATATAGATTGCTTAAACTTTGTTATGTTATGTCTAATGCATTGAAAATTGGACACCCAATCATCACACACTATAAATCTCTTAGAATTAAACATTTGTACTTTAGTCAAGTGATTTTCAAGAAGATATAGTTGTAAACTGCTGTGTTTCCCCGAAAATAAGACTGGGTCTTACTTTATTTTGTCTTATTTTTTTTCCATGTATGGGAGGCCCATGTCTTCTGCTTGCTTGCGGTGGGGCAGGAGGCCATGCAGTGCACCAGTGTCACTGTCGCAAGGTGGGGAGATGGGGCTGCACCACGCACACCACACTGGCTTACCTCAGGACCCCCACAGCCAGGCCATCCACATCCTGACACCTGCCTCAGCTTGTAGCCGTGGCACCAACATACTGCTCAACCTTATGCTCTGTTGTGGCTGCAAGCAAGCAAGAAGTGGGCTTTTAGCCACATGGACTCCTGCTGCACATGGTTGCTGATGCTGCCATAGTGAGGCAGATGTCAGGGTATGGATGGCCTGGCTATGGGGCCTTGAGGTAAGTCAGTGTGGGGCATGTGGGGCAGCTCTAACACCTCCCCCCGCCTCATGGCCGTGGCACTGTGAGCAACCAGCCAGAATGGACGGGGTTAGCTGTGCAGGCTGTTAAGTAGGACTTATTTTAGGGGTAGTGCTTATATTAGGTGAACAATTAAAAACATGCTAGGGCTTATTTTTTGGTATCAGCCTTATTTTTTGAGAAACGGTAGTTGTGTTGCTAGAGGAAAACATTGAATTGCACATTCTTCTGTATGTCTACTCAAAAGGAAATTCTACTGAGTTAATAACAGCTGACATCCAGGGATAAACTTGTAGTCAGTCAACTATATGTAGCAAACACTGAATGATTTACTATACTGGCATGTGGTTTTGACCCTGCCAATTGAAAACGTTTCTTCCATATGTGGGGTGCTTTAAACAATAGATACAGGTAGGTGGACCCATAGATCCACACAAATATTGCTACCATAACTGATCTGTAACAATCTAATGACATCTGTTTCCATCTAGTGGTCAGCTGGAATTTTGTAGCCTGGATATGATTAAAGGTAGCAGAAAAATGTGAAACAGGGACGCCAACCAATGAGATTTTCTCCACTTGAGACCTGCTGAAATGGTACATTCCATTCATATTAGTATCAATGGAGTTTGCCTGTAAGTACTCCCCTACAGGTACTGAATCCCTGCTAATTAGCCTGAGAAATGTATGACAATTAATAATGCGACTTGGATGATAAAGGAAATGGGATACAAAGTAGCAATGGGTGTAAATGTAACCCCAAATAACTAATAGTCATTCAAGGTTGTGATTGAAACTAGTGGAGCTTGCAAGTGAATGCAGGGACATTAAGCCATCAGGGCCAGATACTTTGAGAAAAGCTTTTTATCTGTACAGCACTTACAATTTCACATCATAGAGAACTGATCTTGCCTTTTACTGTTAATGAATGATATCCAAGTGCTCCATTATTTGTTGCACTCTGCATTAGTCAAGGCTTAAAAACTCTCATTTATTCTGTTTGTCAAAAGAATTGAGAGTGACTGTATATAAAAGTGTGCTTCTGTCCACTTTCTTATGTGGAAGTGAGAGTTTGGTATGTCAGGAGAAAGAAAGGCAAGCTCAATGATGTGACAATGGGTTACTTAAGAAGTGTATGTGTGGTAAAACAAGAGAGGATCAAGAATCGTGATGGGTGATGAATGAATATGAATACAAAAATGAATGACTCATGCAAAAAAATTGTTGAGATGGCTTAGGAAAGTCCAAATTAAGAACTAATATATGAAGAAAAAAAGAAAGAAAAAATGGATTTAAGGAAAGGAAAACCAAGAAAGTGATTAGATGGAATTGATGAATTTCTGAAAAAGACAAAAATGACAAGTTTAAAGAACATAAGGTATGAATTAATGTATGGATGTGGTGGAAGCAAGAATGGCTTTCAAGGATATAAAGCTATGGGTGGGCATTAGTATTGGGATAAATTAGGTTTCATTTTCTTTTTATCCAGTTAGAAACTTGATGCTCAATTTTTATTATTATTATTGTTGTTGTTATCTCTTTTATTCATTAAACATGAAACTCAGTCAACTGAACATTTAAAAATGTGTCACAAATACCATTGACTGGTGCTAATGGTTGATACGGGTTGCTGCCAGCATCCTAGGTGTCAACCAAGTACCTTCTTAAGATGTACGATGTTCTGAGAAACGCAGTTTTTTTAAGTTCTGCTGGTGTTATTGTAGGAAGCTGCAATTTAAGTATTTTGTAAACTTCTTGAACATGATACTAAGTGTACTAATGATAATGGGTATCACTGTTACATGTTTCAGCCATAATCGCAAAGTTTTGATGGCCAGGTCGTGATATTTTGTAATTTTTTTCAAGTTGTTTTTCTTCAACACTGGCGTCTCCTGGTACAGCTATATCAATAAACGATATCAATATTGTTTCGGTTTTCTACAAATGTGATATCTGGCGTGTTCATTTTCATTTCATTTCATTTTATTCGTATTTATACCCCGCCCTTCTCCAAAAAGGACCCAGGGCGGCGCACAGGAAATTAAAACATACAAATATAGATAAAATATAAAATTTAAAAAACTATTAAATTTCCCCTGTGCTAAAATCAATTTAAAATCCCCAAATTTAAAACTGTCTAATAATAGTCCCAACGGGGGTTACGCTAGGCCGGCTTGATGGAAAAGGTATGTCTTTAGACATTGGCGGAAGAGGCGGAGGTCAGAGATAGTTCGTAATTCCGGGGGCAGGTCGTTCCAAAGGGTAGGGCCCGCCACAGAGAAGGCCCTTCCCCTGGATGTCGCCAACCGGCATTGCCCGGCCGACGGCACCCTGAGAAGGCCCTCTCTGTGGGAGCGGAGCGGACGAAGGGATGTGTTGTGCTCCAAATGATGATCTGTCTGTAATCAAAAGTTCCAACAAGATCTTCACCTTCTCATTTTCAACAACTTTTTACACTTTATGCTCCCATGACTTTTTGGATACAGGTAAGCTGTATTTTTTACATAGTGACTAGTGTATTAATTTAGCAACTTGGTCATATCTAGCTTTGTAATCAGTTTGTGCAATTTTGCTGCACTCACATATTAAATGTGAAACAGTTTCAACTTTGTCATTGCAAAGTCAGCAGTTTGGATTGTCAGTGGATTTTTGTATCTTCACTTTCATGGCATTAGTTTGTAGTACTTGTTCTTGAGCAGCGAGTATTAAATCTTCTGTTTCTTGATGGTTCCCATCTTAAGCCACATGGGTGTCAAGTTGTTATCACATTTTCCTTCAATGTTTTTCAAATGCTGTTTTCCATGTAAAGCTTTAGTTATTCCATCCATTTAATTTGTTATCCAGCTGTTTTTCTTTATATTCTGCCTTTGTTTCTGTTATTTTTATACTGTTCTCCGTTTTTCTGCACTCTGATTCCCATAGTCATTCAAACTTTGTTTTTCTTCTTCTACAGTTTGATGGATTTGCAATAGCCCTCTGCCCTCTGTTCTTCTTGGCAGATACAACCTGCCACAGTCACTTGATGAGGATAATGATGATGTTAATTTTCAATTTGATTCACAGTCTGGGGCTGGTTAAAAAAAAGATGTCTGTCTCTTTGAATCCAAAAGTTCCACAGGATCTTGACTTCTTCATCTTAAAGTTTTAAATCTTAAAGTCCAAACTCAGTGGAGGAAATACCATCAAGGCAATCAATATCTGGGCAATTCCAATCATTAGATACGCAGCAAGAATAGTGCTCTGGATTCAAGCAGAACTAAAAGCAATGGATAGGAATACCAGAAAAATAATAGCAATGAATCATGTCCTTCATCTTCACAATGACATTGACAGACTCTATCAAGGTAGGTGTAGAATGTTGCAAGTACATCAGATGGTTGAAAAAAGAAAAAGGGCTTTGGAAGAATATCTGAAGGACAATGAAGAAGGTGCACTGAAGTTAGTATGCCAGGAAGGCTTACTGACTACTTGAAAGACTAAACTGGCTTACAAGAAAGACTAAATGAAGACACAATGGAGACATGGGAAGACAAAGCACTACATGGCTAGAGCATAAAAAGTAGCAGGAAAAGCAGATAATAAGATGTGGCAATGGCTAGGAGAAGGAAAGTTGAACAAAGAGATTGAGGAACTAATTCTGGCTGCAGAAGATCAAGTATTAAGGACAAATGTATATAAAGACAGACAGTAAGTGCTGCCTATGCAAAGAAGCTGAAGAAACTGGACCACCTGGTAAGCTGCTGCAAGAAGATGTGGCATCCTGGAGACAGCAGAATAGAAGAAGAGATAGAATTGGAGAAGATAACAAAATACATAGACCTACAAATGACTGTGGCAAAAGCAACAAGGGTAGTACTAATAGTAATAGGTACCTTGAGTGCAGTCCCAAAACAACTGGAGCACCACTTGAACACCATTGGCATTGTCAAATTCACCATCAGTCAATTGCAAAAGATGGCTTTACTGGGGACAACTTCCATCCTGCAACGATATCTGTAACACCATCAAACATCCAGATAATAAAGTGGATTTGGCATTTTTGTCCATCTATCTAGTCCTTCCCAAGGATTTGGCATAGCAGATGTTGTTATTTAATAATATTAAAGGTATTGTTAATAATATTAAAGGTATTGTTGCATAACAATAATATAAGCACAATTATCAAGTTTCTGGCTTAAATCCTTGACAGGATTTGGATTTCTTGATCATTCACATGCAGTATTAAGTCTTAGATTTTTCACCTAGTATTTGTATTCACAGTTATGTTATTTCACGCATTATAGGAGGCAAGAAATAAATAAAGGGAGAATGTTGTTCCATATATAGACTGAATATTGAATTATATCCAGGCGCAATTATGTTTGTATTTTACATATGCAAAGATTTATATATAAAGATGAAAATTAGTGTGATTATTTTTAAACTCTTGACTGTTCACTTTTTGTCTGCTCTGGAATGTTTTTTTAGGGTTACTGGAACTAGATCTGGGCTGTAAAAATCCAGATCACCAGTAGACAACTGCAAAGAGGTATATAGGTTTGCTTCCACACTTTGGTAGCCTTTGTTTTCAGAAAGTGCACCAGCTGAAGGGGATTGCTCCATCACTTTCTCATCATCATGATGATTTTTATATTGTTTGAAGCTATTTATCTGTTTAGCTGGAAATAGGTCAGGTAACAGTGCATACTTCACTTTTGTTATGATTACAATGGCTGGTTGGTTTTTATGTTTAGTTTTTTTTCTTTGAAGATTGTTCTTATAGATATCATCTAGCCCAGTGATGGTGAACCTATGGCACGGGTGCCACAGGTGGCACCCGGAACCATTTCTTAGGGCACGTGCGGCGTTGCCCTGTCAGCACTAGCGTGCATGTGTGTGTTGGCCAGCTGATTTAGGCCTTCTTTTGAGGCCATTTTTCACCCTCTGGAGGCTTCAGGGAAGCTTCTGAAGTCTCTGGAGATGGGGGGGAGGCTGTTTTCACCCTCCCCAGGCTCCTAGAAAGCCTCTGGAGCCTGGGGAGGATGAAAAAAGTGCACCAAAAGCAGGGGGTCACACACATAGCAATATGGGTGTGGCATGCCCACGCACGACCCCCCTGTGCTCCCCCGGCTTTTGGCACGCGAGCCAAAAAAGGTTAGCCATCACTGATCTAGATATTATTTCTTAAATGAATCAAAATCTGACTGCTAGAACTCTTAATAGTGAAATAAAGTAATTAACCCAGATCAATTGTTTCATGATAATTTAATGCAGGAGGCAGAAGTGATACAAACAAATTGAGAGGAAATTTTTGGATGGAATAATCATTTGAATCCACAAAGCCTGTTTCAATCAAGGTTGAGAAGATACAAAAAAAAATACACATTTAAGGTTAGGATATTTAAAAGCTACATATGATCAACTTATCCTTTAAATGCAACTCTTAGCTGCAAATGTTTTACTGTCTCATTTTATCAAGTAAACACTACTACCATTGGGCTGCATGGCTGAAATTTATACAAAATTTATACTTATGTGGAGAAAGTTCTATGAAAAGCACAAAAATTACGTGTTATTAATCATACATTCACTGTATGCATTTCATTGTACATGATCACATGAAGATCATGTGATCCAGAAGTAATTAATGTAGTGGTAGGAAAATGTCTTAATAAAAAATTGAAATAAACAAGAATTTATTCACGTAGTGAGAATAAAAAAAATATTAGAAAACATGACTTCAAGTAACATACAAGTACTCCATGACTTACGACCATTAGTTAAGTGACTGTCAAAGTTACATTGACACTGAAAAAAAGTGATTTATGACATTTATGACCATTGCAGCATCTCCGCATTCCCATGATCAAAATTTGGATGCTTGGCATCCGGCATACATTTATGACGATTGCAGTGTCCTGGGCTCATGTGATCACCTTTTGCAGACTTCTGACAAGTGAAGTCAAAGACAAAGCCAGATTCACTTTACAACCATGTTACTGATTTAACAACAGTAGTGATTCACTTAACAAATATGGCAAGAAAGGTCTTAATATCTTAATAGCAGTTATATCAATAAAATTATAACATGGGCTCCATGCAAATTAATATCTAAAGTTTAAAGATAATAAATTATAAAAAGTACTGAATTCTTAATTAATAAAAAGATTGAGCAGGCAATGAATACAGTATATGTAATCAAAAATTATAACTGGGCATTTAATTATTAATTTAGAACATTTCTATGGCCGCCTCCTCATTCTCAGTGACTCTGGGCAGCTTAAAAATACTAGTTTTCATTTAAAAATAGAATCTTTCTCTACTAGTTTTCATTCAGTCTTCATTGTGTTGATAAAAGTCCTTGCCTTGTAAAATTGGATTCTCTAGGTTGTAGCTGCTGTCCTGCACTTGTAGTATCTTCCTAAGAGTTTATGCTCATTGGTTAAGTGCCCTTTTTTTTCATGACAGCGATAACTCCATGACAAAAATATATCTCTAGACACAACCTCCTAAAAAGAAGTAATTAAACATGAAAATAAAGCAATGTTCAATGCACAAGGCCTTTTCTCATTAATACTTTAATATATCAGCAACCCCTCATTGTAGAAAATAAAACAAACTGCCATCATAAATGTGATTGTTTAGTCTTTGGCTGTGTTCATAGTACCATGCTAACCAAATGCATTTTTCTCATGGATTGTTTGGTCTGGTCCAGAATATTTGTTTATTTCTAATGTCCTCATATTCTGGACATTCTGTCTCAATTTTATAAATAAATAACAAATTTTAAATTTGTTTTTGATTAAATAAAACAAAACTGTCTACCATATTTTACCTATTTTAACTTCCAATTTTTTTAATTGTATGTCTATACATGGTCGGTACTAGATTTAGTTTGAATAGGAAGTATTTAAAAATATTAAAAGAGAAATATTTCAATAAATTAATCATCCCCTCTCCACATTTATATTCTTGAGTGTCCAATACATTTCTTTCACACTTGAAAACAGGACTACATTGTGACCTAAGCTCAACTTTGTAAATTACTTGTTACAGGTGTAGTGGAGATATTATCTCACTGCAATACTACAGTAAGATATAATTATCAATTCCTAAGTATGGCATGAATAGTATTGCTGCAGTCAGCAACATCTATTTAAACAGCCCAGTGTGACTGCACAGTTTTTGTTCTTGAAATAAAGGTTCATATAGCACCTTATAAATGAAGACGTTAATTGCTATATACATTTTCATAGTGCAGAACTATTTATTTAGTAAATTGGGTGTGTTTATTTACATGCAGTAATGCAGCAGCATTCAGTTGAGTAGTTGGTGGTTAGAATTTAAGCATGCCTGGTCTGGTTAGTAGTTATCTAGGAACATGATAGTTAAACAGGGTCAGGTTTGGTTAGGGTTGAATGGAAGACAACAAGGGAATTCTAAACTAAATGGACAATCTTTCTGTCCAAAGTATTGATTGCATGGCTATGTCTATATAATCACTTGGAATCCAACTTGATTCAATTTTACTCTGTTCAGCTTCCCAGTTCAGAGACATCATGTGTAAAGTTATCATTATATAAGGTTACTCCATGGGGCTGACGAAGTAATATCTAACTGATGAGTAATATCAGCTTATGTTGCAGGAAATGTGTTATTTCCAATTACATTTTTTGTTGCATCAGAATAATATTCCACTCTTAAATCCATTACACAGAAACATTCCTACTGAGTTCAGTAGAGCTCAGCATGCCTATGATCCTATACTACAAAGTAGTCTAACCCTCCTCTTCTTACAACAAATGCATCATCTGCACAGATAATCTGGCATTTCAAACAACTTCATACTTAAACCCTGCCAGTTAGATCTTTCAAGGTTAATTGATTATTGTTACCACCATACTGCCTGAAAAGATCAGAGTGCTTACATATTCTCATTAATCCTTTGCTGCTTAGTGAGAAGATGTAAGGCTACATTACTTTGCATTTAACTGTTTCCAGGTCTAGTTTCCCCACCCCCTTGTCCTTATAATGATAAGGCTTTGCACTAATACCAAAAACGCTTATGATTAAAAGGACTAAACTGAAATGAAAGTGAACACATCAAAATCATGAAAAAGAACATGACAAACAACAACAACAACAACAACAACAACAACTCCAAACCGAGTCCAAATTTGAAAAGGAAAATCCAGTAATGAATCAGAATTCCAGCTCTTTCTTAAAGCTGACATTTAGCGTTTTTTTCACTAAAAGCCCGTCAGCATTCAACAATGCCGCTCAGGGGTGTTCTAGCAGAGATGAGCTTTATCAGCAATTGCATATTTGTTATTGACATCATTCTTTTCAGTGGCCTAGATGGCACAATAGGGGATTAACGTGCATGCAAGGTAGAAAGACAACTCAGTTGAAAAACAGAACCTGGTCAAATGTCAGGGTTTGTTTTATTTGTATGTGTGTGTATTTGCTTGACAGCTGTTCTTACAGACAACAGTATATGCTGTACTTGCTCAAAACCTATTTATTTGTATGTGATTGTCCCATGGCGGGTTTCCCCCCCCCCCCCCCCCTTAGGTTCTGTAGCAACTGATATTTTTTTCATGAAATAAAATAAGTAATATGACATTACTTTTTCTTCTCTTTCAATCTATTGGTTCTCGTGTGGAAGTTTCTGTTAATTTTTCTCAAATGTCAAACTTTCCTCCCTCTTTTTTGTCTCTTATTGTTACAATTGTAAACCTGCTTTTTCTCCAAAGTATACATGCTTCAAAGTAATTTAGGCCAAAAGGAATTTGTCCAAAAGTTACCCAATAGTGGAATAATTATCAGGAACACTGAATTGTTACTGGAATGGCAACACTGTTCAAGTTGTACATTTATTCTCCGTGCTGTTCAGCGCAACCATGCCTCGATGACTCTTTCCATGCTGTCAGCTCTGTACTGATTGGCTTTTCCACTCATTCACCCAGAAAGCAACCACAAAGAGAAGAATAATTATGTCCCTCTCAGAGCTTCCTAGTAGAGCAACATGTTTTCACAGCATGTTAGCCACCATACCACACTGTCAGAATTGAAAAATGTGATTAAATATTGAATCTAAGACTGAGGACAAAGCTTGTAGTCTAGCTATCCTGTATGAAATGATGTAAAAAGTAACACTTTGGTGAACAGCATACTGGCTTGTATAGCTACTTATCCCGCTAACAGTAAGAAAACTTTGCTTAGACCAACCAGCTCCTCTAAAATAGGAGCGAATCCAAGCATACAACAGCATAGAATCCAGTGCTTACAGCAGATCAAATTGCAAGTCTTTCCCAATAGATACTCTGATAATCAGAGAAGTGGAAGACTTCTCTGAGATCTTCTAAACCAATGGTAGTCAACCTGGTCCCTACCACCCACTAGTGGGCGTTCCGCTTTCATGGTGGGCGGTAGGGTTTTTATCCAATACCTTTCCTTTTTAAATTTAATTGACTTCCCTACTTTATAAATCACCATTACTGTGGAACCGGTGGGCGGTTAGAAAATTTTACTACTAACAGAGATACAAAAGTGGGCGGTAGGTATAAAAAGGTTGACTACCCCTGTTCTAAACCAACCTTCTAACAACATTAAAAAAAAATCCCTGCTACAGTATCTCTTGCAGAGAGCCAGTTTAGTATAGTGGTTCAGGTATCATGCTAGAAACAGATTGTAAGTTCTAGTCCTACCTTAAGCACAAAGTCACTCACTCTCAGCTTTAGGAAAACAATGGCAAGCCCCACTATGAGGGAGATGAACAGTTAAGAAGTTTGATATATAAAACAACCAACCAAGCAAGCCACTTCTGAACAATCTTGCCAAGAAAACTGCAGGGACTAATCTAAGCTGTCACCAGGAGTCAAAGGTACTGTATATGCAGAGAACATGTCTTACAGAGGTTTCTATTTCAAAATCAGCAAGATCATAGGTTTTAAACATATGAGCAATAAAATTAAGCATTTACTCCTTCACTGCTTATCTTTCAGGATCACAGATGCTAGGATTAGCCAGCAAGGTATTTCTGCACCAAATGCATAAATTTGATACCTAAAAAGGTAACTCATAAAGGTTTTAATTTCCCAGTTCCCATTATTGCTATCCTGAAAGTGGCCATTCTCAAACAATTACTGTTCAAGTGCCAAATTCTAATTTATCAAGCTATGCCATTTCTGGATTATATAAATAATGATGTTTAACCCCAAATAGATTTCTACTTATTTTAATGAAAGTGAGGTTATGTACTGTATATGTACATTCATTATTTACTAATGTGAAGTTAGGAAACCTGTGGATTATCTAAATACGTCAACACTAAAATCAGCAAATTAATTTAACCACCATCATTGCAACTAATGATACTCAATATTTCCAACTGTCAACAGGTTCAGCTTGAATTGTTCTTTCTGATGAATTTTCAGGCAAAATGGGTAGGGAGAGGAAAAGCAATGTCATATAGAAAAATTGTGGAAATCAACATTTAAAGAGATGTAAATTAAAATACATGTGACATGCCCAATTAGTATAGAAATACTTGAGAAATATGTGTATCTTCAGGGTTTGCTTGCATCCATGTGGCAGGTATTATTGCCCTTTACACAATTATTTAAATCCTGAAGGAATTCTCAGTGTCAGGGTATGTCAATGTACTGTTATTAGACAAGTTTAATTAGGATCTACCCTGCTGCTCCTAACACGTATTTAATTAACTTCTAGGCAGGTTAATTAGCTTTTAGATTGTGGCTGATTTTCTGTCTCACCTTCTGTTGACACTTAGTCTCCAGTCTGCTTTACTGACAATGTAATGGATAGTATCTTTGGAAAGGTTGGTATCAAGCCTGATTAGTCTAATAATAACTTTAAAAAGATAAAAGACAAAATAATGACTGCCAGGTCGTGGTCCGAATGTGCCACAAAAGGCCATTGCTCATGCAAGTAGGCATAAGAGCTAGGAAGAAGGAGGGAGGAAAAGAACAATTTGACCTTATGTATGTCAGGAAAACAAATAATTGGACAAGGTCGATGTATGTGTGGAAGAAGGGATAAAGGAAGTGTGAGATATATTGTTCACCATTAAACTGACTTAGCAAATTACTGTAAGATTTTGTAGTTAGGATCATTTTGTAAGTATCTTGCAATTAGTCTGTTTTTGTGCTATATTAGCCGAATAAAGGGTCCCCACCCCTAAGATCTGAAATCTATTTTTATATCTCATCAACAAATTAAAATTTTGGGTTAAAAGAAAATACAGCATTAAAAAAAATAGGCAAAAATATGAACTTGATCAAACTGGTTGCTATTTTAACCCTTTCAGGACCTCAGAAAGTGTAGTGGAATTCAGAGAGTGTATCTTTTGATTTGCTGGGTTCAGTTCTTTTAGCCATTCTTGACATATCATTAAAATTAATGGCACTGCATTCAGTGACACAGTTAGGCAAAAATTTGGGACTAGGAGGTGGGAGCACCAAGGAGCTTTTGCAAAACCTTTTCCCTGTCATTAGGATAAAAGGCTTGTAATTTTCTTTCCTTTTAAAAGCATGATTTCCCCCCCCCCAAGTCTTAATTTTTGCAGAGAACTCCAGGTGTGTATGCCTCCTTTAGTTACAGCATTCAGCAATATTGGTCCAAAACATTAACAACCAACAAAGTATTTGCTGCTTGGATTTAGCATATTATAGGCGAACAGCTGTCTTCATCTACAACAGCAAAAAAATCAGGAGGAGTCTGAGAACACCTTTTCTGACTAACACATTTTATTAAAGGCATGAGATTTTGTGAGCTGCAGTTCCCCTCATCAGATACAATGAATTTATGCCTTTTAATAAAATGTTAGTCAGAAAAGATGCTACCAGACTTGTTTTAATTTTTGGACTTAGCATACCCTGTTTCCCCAAATATAAGACCTCCCTTGATAATAACCCCAATCGGGCTTTTGAATGCATGTGCTAAAATAAGCCCTCCCCCTGAAAATAAGGCCTCCCCGAAAATATTGCAACACAGCAGCAGCCATAAGGTGACCACACTTGCCATCTGCTGTACCTCAAAAATAATAAGACCTCCTTGAAAATAAGGCCAAGTGCTTAGTTCGGGGGTCAAAAGAAAACAAGAGCCTGTCTTATTTTCAGGAAAACACAGTATTATAATTGTAAACATTGAGGGGAAGATTTCCTTGCCTCCCTTTATTTAGGATAGGATTCATAGTGAAATTGCTTTCCTGTCTCAAATACCACAGCAGCAATATTTTTTTTGAAAGTACAACTGCTATTTAGTTTGCATATGCTGAATAAATATAGCTAGCCTGCGATGTGCTTTTAAGAGTCAGCACAAGGTAAGTATACAGAATCTTTGCTCATGAATGTT
The DNA here is from genome assembly GCA_039707465.1 of Rhabdophis nuchalis. Lineage (NCBI taxonomy): Eukaryota > Metazoa > Chordata > Lepidosauria > Squamata > Natricidae > Rhabdophis > Rhabdophis nuchalis. The sequence continues at coordinate 29,688,634 of CM077651.1, read as the reverse complement.
TCAGTCATTAATAGTTGGCTGACTTTATAAGCAGGTCAAACAAACAAAATGTGACACCAGTTCTTCACTTTGTTGAATAAAAAGAACTCCCATCATAAATAGTGCTTTTTAGATCATGATACTGCTAACCAAATACGTCATCTTATTAGGTTGGTTGCCTACATTTTCAGGCCAGAAATGGAAAGTTGTCTAATCAATGTTATGATTAGTATATTGCACTGTCAGTCCTTCACACATGTCTAAGAGATATTTTTGACCCTTCCCCCTAACAGGTAACCTGACACTGCTTCCCTCAAAAGGTGTGGTGACCTTCTTATACTTTTCTTACTTTATTGCTGTGGCAGGAATCTCTTTTCTAGGAACAAAAAAAGAGTGACATAATTAAGCTTGTCAACATTCCATTATCTATTATAATAATAAAAGCAAACGAGCCATTCTACCTGGAAAGAAGTCATTTTAATAGAATAATTGATACAAGCATCTCCTTCTCCTCCATCATCATCATCATCATCACAACCACCACCACCACCACCTTGACTGTTTCTTGAGTTGTATATTCTACATCAGGGGTTCCCAGCCTTTGCAACTTTAAGTCTGAAGGACTTCAGCTCCCAGACTTCTCCAGCCAGCTCCCAGACTTCTCCAGCCAATTCTGGGAGCTGAAGTCCTTCAGACTTAAAGTTGCAAAGGTTGGGGACCCCTGTTCTACATCTGCTTACCATTCATTTATCATTTATCATTTATTCAATTTCTATACCGCCCTATCTCCCAACATGGGACTCAGAGGGGTGCACAGGAACTATACAATATAAAAATACAGTCAAAAATGGTTAAAACTAGGATTAAATAAAATTTAGCCCGTGCTGACATTAATTAAAACCCAACTAAAATAATAAAATAGCTATACCAGCTATGCCAGGCAGGCCATATGAAAGAGGTATGTTTTTAATGCCCCACAGAAGAGGCGAAGGTCTGAGATTGTACGGAGGTCTGGGGGCAGGTTGTTCCAGAGGGCGGGGCCTGCCACAGAGAAGGCTCTTCCCCTGGGAGTCGCCAGCCGGCATTGTCCGGCGGATGGCACCCTAAGGAGGCCCTCCCTGTGGGAGCGGACAGGTCGAATGGAGGTATGTGGTAGTAGGCGGTCCTGCAAGTAACCAGGTCCGATACCATGGAGCGCTTTAAAGATGGTCACTAGGACCTTGAAGCGCACCCAGAAGGCCACAGGCAGCCAGTGCAGCTCGCGCAGGAGAGGTGTTATATGGGAGTATTTTGAAACTCCCAGGATCCCCCGCGCGGCCGCATTCTGCACTAACTGGAGCCTTTTGACAAATCATTTCAGAATCTGCAATATTACTGAAAGCAAATCAAGAATTTTGTATTTTGATAACACAAAAAGAAAATATTCTGAGCTGGACATATCTGCATTACAAATACAGTACTGTATTTGATTCCCTAATACACACAGAGATGTCTGGAGAGAGGGATGTGCATGCAGATACAAAGTAATGCTATTTGTCTTACAGCACCCCTGCCCTGAATCCTGAATCTATCATATATGAATGGGTTACAGAATCCATAATTAATTACTCCCTTCTTTTCTCTCTTCTTTTTATTGGCTCCCAATAAAAACCTCTATCAAAGTCGCCTTGCTGCAGCTGGGTTGTCACAGCCGAATCAACAGCTTAAAACCTGGTATTGAAATAAGGAGTCAAAGATCCAAAGATCATATTAGAACATCTCAGAAACCATTGTATTGCTTAATGAAACTCCTTCCAGTAAGTATAGAAAAAGGCATATGGCCACTCATTTCATTGCTGCTGACCAGAGAGAAAGAGCAGTCAGGACTCAGAAATTATTCCCTTCGCAATTTGTCCCTCTTAATTTCTGGCCTCACAATTAAAAGGCAAATCTAACAATATAGATAAGTAGCAATGTGGTTCTCTTACACTGCAACCAGAAAATGTTTGAGACTATTGCCTCACTCCACCTAATGGGAAATGAACAGCGTCTAGGAAAGAAGAGATTGGCATTTACTATTGGGTTGCCTCTAATAAATGCTTCTCTTTCCAAACTTAAGGATCAGGATTCAGTTCCATCTTCATATGCCTATTAAATGTCACGTGCTGATTGGTATTTCTCATTCCTGTTTTTTCCTTTCTCATTAAAAGCCCTGTTAAAAGCTCACCTAATTACAAACCCATTTGGGAATTCACATGCTTACATGGCTTTGGAATATGATTTCCCCCCCCCCCCATTTATAATATCACCTTGTGATAATAAACATACACTACAGGGGGTATAACAGAAAAAGGCAGGGGCATGGGTGTAAATGGCAATGATAGATTCACATTGTTGACTTAAGCAGAGATGAATAATAGTTAGCGTGTAATTAATATTTAATTACTGATGTGCAATAGAATTTAGTATTTAGCACACCAAAAAGAAACCCATGAAGGAGAGATGCCCAGAACATGAAAACACCTAAATGTTATACATTTTAAACTGAAGCCATAAAGTGGATGAATTGGGATGAATCTGAAATATTTCCAAATATTTATTTCAGCTCTATCATCCATTCAATGGAATCTATGATTATACTCCTTTTCTTCCTGTAAAGTGGATTTTAACCACTCCCTGAAAGATGGTTGATTATATAGTAGAATATCGCCTAGCTTGCTAAAGGAAATTTAGAGATTTATAAGCAGTTTTTAAAAGTATCATGTGAAAATATCCCATATGCATGCCCATTATTCTTAATCTTTTCAGGCCTGCCAATATTTAAATCTTCAAACAGTTCTGGAACTATTCACGGAATTAAAGGGCTCTCCGCCAGTTTTGCAATTTTAGTTAGCAAAGCAAATACTCCTGCGAATGTGAGGGTCAGAGGCATTCTCCTATAGAGGTAGCCATCACCTTTTCTGACAAGGACTCTGGCTGCCAACTGGCTCAGAGGTTTGGCAGATGGAATTGTCCTAACAAGTCACCTTGCTGAACTCCTGGCCATTGGTTCTGAATCTGGAATACTGTTCTGCTGCAAAATATTCTTCTTAATCCGGAAGAGGGAAAACTGGCAAGAAAATGGCGTCAGCTGCCAAAGTTTATGGGCATTAACAGCTAGCAGACAGCAGAAAGCTATTCTCAGAGGAATCGCTAACAATAAACGAAAATTGGCCGTCTCTCTAGGCTTATCACAACACAAAATATTTTCAAACCTGTATCAAAAATTTGATGCGGCACACAAAAGCTTAACTTGGGTGGGAGAAAGTTAGGCAATTTGAGTTTAACTCTTAAGCACAACTCTAAACTAAAATAAGGCCATCATTGCTTGCACAGAAAGCAAAGCATGTAGACTAACATGGAAAGTTCAAGCATTCCTGATAAACATTCTGGTTACCAGCCATTTTAAAACCAATAATCTTTTTGATCTTAAATCGTGCATTTTTAAGATATTTATCCATATATTTACTTTATTTTGCTTCCACATTTTCGTTCCATGCAAATGAATATTACGGGCATATTTACATTAATATTCATTCTAAGCTACCTTGATTCTTAGGAGAGAAGGAAATCCGGATTTATTTGTTTAACACTACTCAGAAGACCTATTTATACCACAAACTGTCGATTTATTTAAAGTTTGGTGTGTGTGTGTTTTCAGATAAAATAAACTGCTGCAAATGAAAATGATGCTTAACTTTAAAACAGACATGTTTTCTACAGAAGAAACTATGTAAGTTAACTTAAAAATGGAATATTGATCTTCAAATCAATATAGGAATAGCAATAGCATTTATATACCATTCCATAGTGATTTACAGCACTCTATGAGTGGTTTACAATATCAGCACATTGCCCCCAACAAATTGGGTTCTCATTTTACCAATTGCAGAAGGGTAGATAGAAGGCTATTTCAACTTTGAGCTGGTCAGGATCAAACTCCTGCCTGTGGAAATAGTTATCCTACATCCTAGCAAAGCAATATTCTAGATTTTAATTGTGATTTTCGGAAATCACTTTCTCAACTTGGTTTGAAGAAACTTAAGGTTCTATAAGAGCTTGCTAGATTATGATTAGAAACACATATTTTTTTTTACTTTGCACACTATGCAGTTATGTAGTGGTGGGGATTCTTGGTACCCCAACTGCTCTGGTCTTGTTGCAAATGTTGTAAAACATGGATCATGTAGGTCAGAAATAAATTATAAGGTGAACTGTTTATATTTTTTGGCAATATTTGAAATCTAAAAACATTTCAAGGCTTCCTTCAGGGAAAAAAAGTTGCTCCAACCAGATGCATCTGAGAGAATGCCAGGTTTGCTTTCTTCTCTTATACAGAGCTTTCTCATAGTGTTTCACCTTTATTAGGGAAGTGTTAAAATATTCTGAATTTTCTCTTGTTAATTAGAAAACCACTGCCTTCAAAGAATAGTACTTTGCCTTCAAAGAATAGTACTGTTGCAATTATAATATATAATAGAATCAAAGTCAGGGATCTATGTTTAACAAGTCTGTTTATCACAATTACAAAAGATTATAAAAAATCAATAGTAATAGTGATTAGGTTATATATTTATGAATTGGACAATATTTAATATAGAAGCACTGGAAAACATTGATGCTGGCCTCAAGGCAAATGATTAGATCAACTATTTAAGATATGCTGATGATACAGTTCTGCTTGCCAGTAAGCATGAAGACCTTCAGCTCCTCATCAACAGAGTCTCAGAAATATCTGAAAAATGCAGCTTGAAGCTTAACACCTCAAAAACCAAGATCATGGTCATCAGCAAACAAGCCATTAATTTACCACTGATAAATTTGGAAGGAATACCACTAGAAAAAGTTGAAAGGGTCACATACCTCGGTTTTAATTTACATGAAAGCTGAGACGTGATCAGTGAAGTAAAGGCAAGGATAGAGAAAGCTCGAACAGCATTTTTAAAAATGAAAAAGGTCTTTTGCAGTCACAACATAAGCCTAAGACTGATAATCAGTCTTATCAGATAATACATCTTTTCTATCCTGCTCTGTGGAGTAGAGTTAGTCTCTGACAGAAACCACTTGAAGAAACTAGAAGCATTTGAAATGTGGATTTACAGACAGTTGTTACCTATAGACTGGGTTGACAAAATCACAAATGAGGCAGTAATATACTGCCTGAGGAAAGCAAAGGGAAATCACCAAGCCATTAAAAAGCAAAAGTTGGAGTATTTTGGAGATGTGATGCAACACCCAGAAAAATATGGCATACTTTACTTAATCCTCCAGGAAAAATTGAAGGCAAACGAGGTCCTGTCAGAAAAAGAACATCATGGCTTCAAAACCTAAAGGACTGGTTTGAACAAAGGACGACAGCACTTTTTTGTGCGGCTGCTGACAAAAATACGATTGCTGACACGATTGCCAATGTCTGATGATGGATATGGCACAAGAAGAAGAATATCAATATTTAATGTTATTATTTTCCAATGTAAGATTGAGATTGTCTTGGCAACATTTCGGCAAGGTCCCACTCGCCATCTTCAGGCTGGTGTTTTCGGCATCATGCTTGTGCGAATCACACAAGCATAAAGCCAAAAACACCCGCCTGAAGATGGCTAGTGGGACCTCGCTGAAACGTTGCCAAGACAACCTCAATCTTACATGGGAAAATACCTAAATACAACAAGACCAGCATACCTACACCCGTGAAAATCTATGAAAACAACACACACACCTCTCTCTGTGTGTGTGTGTGTGTGTGTGTGTGTGTGTGTGTATGTATGTATGTATGTATGTATGTATGTATGTATGTATGTATTGTATAATATTACTCTGGTACTGCAAGTCTACCACATTAGCCTGATTGTGGTGTTATGTTGCATTTAAAAGTCTGACAGCCAATGGATAAAAGCTATTTTTCAGCCTATTTGTTAGGCTGGCTATGCTTCTGTATCTCCTGCCTGATGGTAGGAGTATAAAGAAATGCTGTCCAGGGTGTGAATCATCCCTGAGGATTTTCCTCACTCTGCTAAGACAGCGGGACCTAGAGATTTCATCCAGAGGGGTTCTTCGCTTGCCTCTTATTATTCCACTATCTATTCCTAGCATCATTGACTTCTCTATACAAGCATGTCATAGCCAAAGTAAATCAGAGGTAGTGATCATGATTTTGGCTTCTAGCAAAGTGTCTGGTTTTATACCATTCAGATTAGGAAAAATAGCCTCCTGTAACAGTACCAAATAGTATTATTTATATGCAAATTACACCCACCCACACACCTATATCATCCATCCATCCATCCATCCATCCATCCATCCATCCATCCATCCATCCATCTATCTATCTATCTATCTATCTATCTATCTGTATGTCCATGAATATATTTTAAAACATGTTGTTTTTAAAAGAACTCTTCAGAGATTGGGAAGAAGTTTCTTGGCATGATAAGAACTAGTTATCAACTCTGCACAATCATTTTCTGTTAAAAATGGTACATGGATTGAATATAGCGCAATCTTTCTAAATAACCTTGTGCTCTGAAACAGTGATACGGTCTGTATCCAAAGTATATCAGATTATTTTCTGATTTTATATAAAATGTACTTTATTTTCATTTTATTATAATGAGGTATTCATTTGATTCTGTTTTATTACAGTTTCATTGTGGACCATGACCTGAATACATTATGAGGAAAGGATCAATGTACCGATATGCCATATTAATAAAAAGAATATATATTCTCAGCCAAAGTCCTGGTGCATACTTTCAATTTCACACAAAAAATGTAATTGGAACTGGGTGGCTCCATATGCTTAACATGCATTTAGCACATCACAGAAATTCAGAGCGTATCAAATTCATACTGTTTGAAAGCTACCAGCATTGTTCCTAGTCTATGTGGTACTCCAGATACCTTTCTACAGAGAGAGAGCAGAAATACATCAGATGGTGAAAAGTATATTTAATTTTACTTTAATTTGCTATTTGGTGATGGCCTTGAACATATTAGAAAACTGTAAAGAAATGGTTTTCAGGATATTCTCTCTTGAACATCTTTACAAAATATTTTGCTCAAGGATACTGCAATTCAATAGATACTGAGTTGGAGATAGCATTGTATGGCCGCATGATGAGTTGTCCTTATATAATCTCTCTCTCTCCCTTTCTCTCTCTCCCCCCCCACCCCTCTCTCTCTCCTTCTCCCTGCACATGTGAAACTGCAGGTGTTCATTCCCAAAAGATGAAACCTGCAGATGATATGTACAGTTTCTCTGCGATGGATATTGCAGCCCACGGAAAATTAAACCACAATCAGGTGGCTATATTTCTATAAGCAGGCATTTTAAATCTTGCATCACAAATTAATGTATTCTGAATCAATAAAAGAACCTGATTTTGTGCTTAGAAACTAGTCTTTTGCCTTCTGTTTGCTACACAATGCCATCTGACTCCTTTAAAAAAATTGCTATCCCCCCCCCCCCCCCCGCCCCTTAGCTGCACCTGCTCTGCTTCAGAAATATTACTGAGTGTAAATCTTGGACTTGTTCTATCTACTCTGATGTGAATGCTGCCTTTGGCTGACAAGAGCAAAGAAATATAGGGTAATATTGGATGAAAAGGGGAAAAAAAAGGCTTATTTAAAAACTAGTTAAAATATATAATTTTACAGCAGGAGGAAATCTGAATAGAGGCTCCCACTACCACAAATATTTAGGGATGAAGCAAACATTTTGGGGCATGGAGGTGAGCAGAAACCACCTTTTACTCCTTCAAAGATTTCTTGTGAAGGGAATACGAAAGGAGAAAAACATACGAAATAAGGACAGGGCATTGTTATTATTCTCAACTATCTGCATTCACTCCCATTGACCTGATCAATGGTAAACCTTCCCTCAACTATAGCTCCATTTCCAGTGATTGCATGGACACATTAATATAGTTTTCTTTTGTAACAATACCAAAGTTTGGAGTTGGGCAGTGCCTAAATCAAATAAATTGTATTAATTGCTTTCTCCCAGGATACTGCTCCTTTGGTCTTGAATTTCTGCTATCTCCTATCCTTGTAGGGTTGGCTCAAGGCAAAGACTGAATAGGCATTGGCCTAGAGCCACTAAATTTTAGGAGGCACCAAAATCAAAAAGGCTTCTGAAAAAAGCAATAAAACAAAGCAAAAAGCAATAACAATGCACTGTCACCTAGGGAACCCATTCAAGGGTTAAATATAATTACACAGTGTAAGGTAAAAGGTTAAAAACTTGAAAAAAATCAACGAGAGAATGCCTTTCTGAAATTCCTAATAAAACTAGAAGATAAGCCATATCACTGGAGGTAAAAGAATATGACTTTGCCTAGGGCAATGATGACGAACCTTTTGTGGCTCATGTGCCAAAAGTGGGGGGAGCATAGGGAGGTTGTGTGCGGGCGTGCCACACCCATAATGCTATGTGCACAATCCCAACATGCATGTGCGCACGACCAGCGCTCCCCCCATTTTTGGTGTTCTGTTTTCACCATCGCCAGGTTACAGAGGCTTTATAGGAGCCTGGGGAGGGTGAAAACAGCTCCCGCCCCGGAGGCTCTCTGGGGGCTTCAGGAGCTTCCTGAAGCCTCCGGAATGTGAAAAACCAGCCCTATGGGCAAACCAGAAGTACGTTCCCAAACTTCTGGTTTGCCCATAGGGCCAGTTTTTCGCGCTCCGGAGGCTTCAGGGAAGTTCCTGGAGCCTCAGGAGCGCAAAAAATGGCCTCAAAAGAAGGCCAAAGTCAGCTGGCCAGTGTGTGCATGCACACTGGCCAGCTGACAGGGCAATGCCTTGCATGCCCAGGCAAATGGCTCTGCATGCCACCTGTGGCACACGAGCCATAGGTTCGCCATCACGGGCCTAGGGTATCAAAATGTCTAGAGCTAGTCCTGTATCCTGGTCTGATTCCCCCACCCCCACCCCAAGACCAGATAACATTGCTAGATGCTACCAGCAACTGTGACTCTTGACTGTAGAATATTATAACATTTTTGTATTGGCTAACGCAAACCCTAATTAGTTTAGAAGGTAACCAGACATAATTGGAACAGTGACTATGAACAACTAGGAAGGCAATCCAAAACTATGGGAAAGTTTTTGGTGCAGACATTCTATTTCTTTACATTTGTAGTTTTACAAATAAATCAGAGGGCATATACTGAATGCATATAACTGAAGACTCTCTCAGGATATTTACCAATGATGTTATAGTGAGATATTATACTACCTGAGACTTCTCAGGAATGAAAAACTGCTGAATGAAAAATTGCTGGTGACCTTCTAGTGCTTCACTATAGAGAGTAACTTACTGCAGTTGTGTATGGTTTGCTAATTGTACAGTGACAGATAAGACAGCAGTCCAGAGGGTTAACATCATTGCCCAGAGGATCATTGGTTGCTCTCTCACCACTTTGGAAGAGCTTTATAGATCCCGCTGCTTTAAGAAAGTTTAAACTGTTCTTGAAGATCCATTTCATTCTGGGCACCCCTTTTTTTTAACTATTGCCATCTGGCAGACGGTACAGGACAATAAAAACAAGGACAAATAGGCTGAAAAACAGCTTCTCTCCCAGAGCAGTAACTATGTTGAATTCTACTGTATAGTGCAATATTAATGCATATCAGGTTTTTTTAATTCAATTGGGTAGAATGTGAAGGATGTATGTTTTTGTTTTATTTATTTTTATAGTTTTCTTATGTATGATGTACCCTGAAGATGGCATTTAATTTCATTGTATGATGTGCAATGACAATAAAGTAAACTTTAAACTTTACGTGAATGGCTAGGTAATAACATCTGGTCATCTGGATTATAACCTATGGAAAATCTTGGGTCATAGTTTATATGCCCATGGATATCATCTCTGTATGAAAAAGAAATTAATGTATTTTTCTTATATAATCAGGTTTGTGGATTAGCATGTCCCTTACATTCTGTATTTTTAAAAGCATTGTGGAACATGCCGAGTTTAATGGAATTTCATATATTCCCCCAGGCTACTTAAATATCATGCACAGAATATGCAAAATAAAGTTGAAACGTTAAGATGACTAAGAAACTGTTGTAGTTCATGTTATGCTGTAACATAGAAAATGTTTCTTAGAATGTTATTTATGACCTATAAGTAGCAATGGAGCTACGACAAACTGAACAGAGAATAGTTAACCTAGAAGAGAGAGCAATGCTACACTTCCTGCTTGGCTCATCACCAGCATGCACCATCTTACCACTTCCTAAGTACAGAAACAGATGTTGTCTCAGCCATTGCAAATGTACTCTGTGCCTGTTTTTTTTAAGCTTTGATTCAAAAGTGCTGTTGTCTGATCTGAGCTATCTTAAGATCTTCAAAGTAGATGGACTTCAGTACTGTGTTCCATTCGAAGCACCTGAGGGCAGAACAAGAAGCAATGGGTGGAAACTAATCAAGGAGAGAAGCAACTTAGAACTGAGGAGAAATTTCCTGACAGTTAGAACAATTAATCAGTGGAACAGCTTGCCTCCAGAAGTTGTCAATGCCCAAACACTGGAAGTCTTTAAGAAGAAGTTGGATAGCCGTTTGTCTGAAATGGTAAAGGGTTTCCTGCCTAGGCAGGGGGTTGGACTAGAAGACCTCCAAGGTCCTTTCCAACTCTGCTATTGTATTGCATTGTATTAAGAGCAGGCCCACCACTGATCACCTGCATTGCCTGATGTGCCTCCTCTCCTATGGAGCAGGGTGCTACCCTGGATAGCCGTTTTATATTGCGGTACTATGCAGGGGTGGGCTTCAAAATTTTTATCAAGGAGTTTTCTCTGCCCAGTTGCTGGGTGGGTGTGGCCCTGGTGGGCGTGGCCTAGTCGGCCTCCTGCATCATGGGGGGAGGGCTTTTTTCCCCTCCCCTGGCTCCGGAAGCTTTCCTCGAGCTTCTGGGAGGGCGAAAACTGCCTCCCCAGGCTCTGGAGGCCCTCTGGAGGCCAGAAATGGGCCCATTTCTGGCCTTCCTGAACTTCCGGAATGCCCATTTTTCGCCCTTCCTGAGCCTCCACATGTGACCTGCACTTGCCTGCATCCAAAATGGGCTGTGTGGGGTCTCCTGGGAGGGGAGGGGAGAGAAGGGATAGGCTGGCCCAGCCAGGAGTGGGATTTGGGGGTTTTCCGAACTGCCCAGAATCTTAGCTAGAGGTTCTCCCAAACCCCTGCAAACCCCCAGCAGCCACCCCTGGTGCTATGGGACTATGTGTTGTGCTGATTGGCCATTCTTGTTTGTTAATAACCTTCTAATTGAATTAACAATGGCCATTAAGTCCTCAACCCGTAGAAGTTCATGCTACTACATCCAATCATTACATCTCCCAGTGTGACTCTTTTAGCTTCTGCTTAGGCTAGGTCAGGGGTCAGCAAACTGTGGCTCTGGAGCCGCATGTGGCTCTTTCATCTTTCTGCTGCGGCTCCCTGTCACCAGTTGGCTCCACAATTGATAGGGCATTTGGTTAGGACAGGTAGAGGAAAAAGGATGCCGCGCTAGAAGGAGACTCTATGGTGGGGGAACCGAACTTTTGGTTGGCTCCAGATTTGTATAGGGGGCTTTTGTTTAGGACCTTTGTGGCTCTTTGAGTGTTTAAGATTGCTGACCTCTGGACTAGGTGAAGCATACTGCAAGTTTCCACACACCCTGTCCAAGATAGTTCCCGTCTCCTCTCCTCCCCTCCACCCCATAATGCCTTCCTTGCTACTGAGCTTCCATGGTCCCACATGCAGGAAGTAGGAATGAAAGAAGAAAATTTTGTTTACTGTAGCAACAGACTTACAATAGTACCATAATGGTTGGGTGAAAAGGGAGTTGCATTTGAGGAAGCAGCACCTGAAAGTGTCCATGTATATAACTATCTGGAAAAGCAAAGGCAAGGCACAAAGACTAATGAGGAGGGAACACTCCCTAAATAAAAGGGCAGGCACTGATACATTGGACTGGCCTACACAGAGCTAGCTAGTGAGGCTTTCCCCCCACCTGCAGAGATGAGAAGTGAAAGAAGCAGGGAAATGACCAATCAGGCCATGCGGTGGCCATAGCCTGGGCTGAGCACTAACCTGGCTCATTGCCAACCCACTGCAATCCGGACTAGAATTTCTTAAGTTGGCTTTGTAAACAGCAGAGAGCAGCACAGGAGACCAGCAATTTAAGGCTGTAGTGTGGAATTGCCCATTAAAGTTCATATCTTTAATGTTGCCAGTCCCCACTCCAGCAGGCAGTCTTTGCACTGAAGCTCTTTGTTATACAGTAGTGGCACTTCTTTGAAGCACGACTGCTGCTCAGTGCAGGATAAGATTTGCTGCATTTAAAACATGAGCATTGGAGAAGTAGGAGAACTCATTTTTTTTACAAGCTGTATAGCACTTTATCTGCAGGCTCAAATTGCTGGTAGCTTTGTTTTTGCAAAAAGCATATAAGTATTTTGAGTAAGTATGTCTGTACAGGGAAAAAAAAATCCCATGTGCATAACTGCATTCATATTTGAAAAAATATTATTCATTTCCTGTCTATTGGTTGCTTGACTCAGGACAGTCCTAAGCAAAACACTTGGTTTTCTTCTTGTAAAAGTTCAGTTTTATGTTGCTCTAATTACATAGAAAGAATCATAGAGAGATAGTTACAGAAATTGCTCTTCCACGAACATTTGCTCCAACTTAAATGGTGATACAAATGCACTCGGGCACTGCCCACATTTATTCTCCTTCGTATTCCTGATTGTATAGGACAGGGGTCTGCAAAGTCGGCTCTTTTAAGACTGGTGGACTTCAACTCCCAGTATAGGATGTTGTTTGTGGCCTGGAAACAAACATACAGGATAGTAGGAATTACTTTCGAAAGGCTTTCTATGCATTTCATTCATTCATTCGCTCTCTCATTTAAATTAAAATAAATGTAGACATTAGAAGCAAAAAAACCAAAATCAAGAATGAAAAGTCCCCAGTCACCCAGGTTTGTTAGGATTGAGTTTCAGTTCCTTCCCTATTCATAATTTCTTAAGATATGAGTGAAAGGGATAAAACACTCAAACAAATCAATGTCACTCTGGTCGTCTCATTCATCATTTGCAATGGGGTCTCTTTAATATTTCCTTCTTCCAGTTAAAGCGTTAATTCCCCCCCCCCCACAGGTTTTCCTTTCACTTTAGCTCTTGAGATGAACCAAGGGAAAAATATGAACTGAAAAATGAGCAAAGGTTTACCAGAGAGAGAGGCATATCTTTGGAGCGTAGCGGATATTCCAAAATTTAAACTCTATGGGAGGTTTTCTATGAAATCCATACTTTTAGAGAAAATCTTCCTAAATTGTGGAGTGGAAGACATTCTGACAGATATGCGGATCTATTTGCATATGATCACATGATCTATTTGGGACTATCTATTGACTAGGACACAACAATGTATGAATATAGCAATTATAGAAAGAAAATGAATTTTAACCACATTGTATGCCTCTGACAGAGGCATTCATCTGCTTTTCATGAGATTTGCCAGATTTAATTGGTGATCAACATAGATAAATATTGGGGGAGGGAATAATCAGTTTAACAGACTCTGTCCTTAAACTATGTACTCAATTCATGTGGTTCGAAAGCAAACTGTCAGTTTATTCCTTTCCTATCTTAGTAAAGCCTAATTCTTTTCTGCATGTGCATTTATATAATGAACTACTATTCCTGGTATTTATTGTTTAGACATCATGGGCCTTGTCTTCATTGATGGGGCTGCACGGCTCAAACCAAACTCTATGCATCTTTGTGCATATTTTATTTTTATAGTGATACACATGGAGAACTGAGAAAAATGTTGTAGCCCAAGTCCTGAATCCTTCTTATGCTACAACAGCTTTTCTCCTGCTTGCAATTCAAAAAGTAAAAGTCTTTTCAATTCTTAAATTTATTTCGCTCAAGAATAACAGATGAAGTGAAGCAAAGGTGGGTGTCGTCTCGCACAGACCTATTCGTCACACTTGATAAAACTGGAAATGCTCAGTGAGCAATTATTTTGGATCTTCCTGGCATACAACAACCCATAGTTCACATCTGAACTCATCAGAGCATTACCACAATTACATTTAACCACTACTATCACAACAACCTGGAACTATGAAATCACATCTAATTACAGACAGTGCAAATGAAAATAATCAGAAAAATAAAATGAGTAATGACTTATTTACAACTTGAAATGATGTTGTCCTATTTCTTATCAAAATTCCAAGCAAGGCTTTTATTTTCCTTGCTCTAGTACCATATCCGAGATATACGTTTGTTATTTCAGAAGATTCAGTCTTGAAATCATAGCCTGCCTTGACACATAGCTCCCAAAGCACAGTTCAAAATCCTTTCTAACCCACCCAAACATACATAGTGACTAGACCTTTCTACTCAGTTATTACACTTCCTTTTATTTTGCTTCTTGGATACCTCAGCTGGCTCATGTGTAGGAAAACAAATGTGGAAGTTCTGGAATTGGGTGCAATGGGTTTATTGAATCATTGAAGAGTGGTGTATACAGGGGTGGGATTGAAAAAGTTTAGCAACTGGTTCTCTGCTCGGTTGCTGTGGTGGTGGTGGGGAACGTAGCCATGGGGGGCAAGACCTCCTAAGCTTCCCCCAGGTTCTGAAGGCCCTCTGGAAGCCAGAAATGGGCCCATTTCTGGACTTCTGGAACTTCTGGTAGGCCCATTTTTTTACTTTCCCAGAGCTCTACGTGGGCCCTGTACTTACCTTGCATGATGAATGGGCCGCATGAAGACTCTGGGGAGGGGAGGGGTGCATGGGGCCAACAATCAGTTTGGTGAATCGGATGTAAAATTAGCATCTGGTGTGCCCAAACCAGTCCAAACTGGCTGAATCCCACCCCTGGGTGTACACCAATTTTTACCCACACTGAATTACATTCCTTCTCTCAGAAGCTATATTTAGTTATGGTTTTAGCCGCCACAAACTGAAGCTAGAAATTAGGTTTCTCCAGGTTTGGTTCCAAGACTGAATCTGGGAGTTTTTAAAAACCCACTTCAAAATAGAAGTGGCTCCAATAAACTTACCACTTTCTTCTGTCAAGGGTAAAATTTCAGCTGAAATAGAAATTAATTACTTGGCTATCCTATGCTTTTTCCTGGCATTTTGCAGTAACCTTTTCTGAAAGCAACTTTTCAAAACATACTTATCACTTCCGAAAGGACTGAAAAATTTGAAGACCCTCAGTCCATTTTTACTCCAACACTATCCTAATATAGACATGGAGAAAAGGACATATTTCAACTACAAATATGTGCAAGCTAGATGTTGCTCCAATTGCTACGTTTAGAGAGTTACCATGGCAAGATAAGGTAAGGGTAACACATTTGGTTTTTTATTATTTTCGAATAATGGACCAAAGATGGGTTAATAATGAATGTGAAGAATAAGAGCAGATCTATTGATAGAGGTTGTTTCAATTTTGTGGAAAATCTAGTGGAAATAAAGTTCTGTTTTTAAGAGTGGAAATTTCCTTTCCAAACATAGGTATAGTCTAAAACTATATTTTTATGCATTCAAGCATTTTGTTAAGTCATCAGAGTACAGAGGATAGGTCTGGCAAGAATGACTTGCATTTTAGGAATTATTTTCTTGAGCATATCTAAACTCTTTCGAAAGACAGTGCAAAAATTATTTCTTTTCTTCTTTTCTATTCAGATTTCGCAACAATTTAATTTTAAAGCAGGCAAAATTCATAAAAGAAATAAAATTCTGCCTTTTGGTGGAAATGCCTAGGCTGCCATTTTAGGTATGGTCAGGATTAAGTTACATTGAGCAGAGTCCAGTTTGAGGTCAAATGGGCAGAAGATGGGTTTCTTTCCAATCCAAATCAGTGTGACTTCTTAATTCTTTAAGCTGCGTTGCACTCCAGCCTATGATTTTATTATCTTAACTGTGGGCAACATATTATTTCCTATTTCTTTTGCCTCCTTTCTAGTCATCACCTATGAATCACTTGTGAACAACCCTATTTATTTTATTCCTTTGTGAAATGTCTGGTATATTTTAGGTGATATCACTATAGTAATATTGAACAACCTCATTACAGACCCAGGATCTGGTAATGCTAGACAAATGGAAATGATTGCTCTGGGGTGAAACCTGGACGTTTTGCTCTTTCACCAAGGAGAAAATTGCTTATCAGTTTACTGCTTTTCTCACAAAATGCATGGGGAGGACAGAGCCAGTCTTCTGTTGATTTGTTCCTCTCACAGCTGTACACTTTGATTCTTGCAGCAAGATTTTCTCTCTTTGCAGCCTCAGTTTCAACAGGTTCCAGTATCTAAACTAGTCAAAATACAAAGATGCATTCATTCATTCACTCACCCATTTACCACTATCATAGCCATAGCTATCAAACTGTTGCAAAGCCACTTTCCCAGGTCAATTTGTGGCATAAATACCCTATCAGGGGCACAATGATTTATTCATGCTTCACAAAAATGAGTATCATGTGGTAGAGATTATAGTATGATTGATTTCACCTTATTTGAATGATTGGGTTGCTGATGATGGATGCAAAAAGGGGCCTCTATGCTGTAGAAAATACACATAACACCACTGGGGTTTTTTATTCACATAAAATGTACAGTATCTACATATTTATGGGTTTGTGTATGCATGTATATTAACAGGAGTTAGTAATGTTATAATTAAAGGTTGTGATCATAAACACAATAAGTTGCAAATCCACAGAATGACATTATTGACTTAATTTTTCTTCCTGCTCAATAGATCCAAGTTCTTAAGTGGGATTCTAGCTCTGTGATGGCGAACCTATGGCACGTGTGCCAGAAGTGGCACACAGAGCCCTCTCTGTTGGCCCACCTGCTGTCTCCCCAGATCAGATCTCCATGGCATTTCTTTTGTGAACTTCTGTTTTCCTGCAAAGGATTACCGCGCTGCCATTGTTGGGATGCCCTGCCTCCTATTGTCCAGTTGGTCTCTGCTGCACATGCGCACATGTCCGTACATCCACAGGCATGTGCATGCATGTATTTCAGCTTGGGCATGCGCACCTGCACAGTATGGGCACTCGGTATCTAAAAGATTCTCCATCACTTTTCTAGCCCATACATGAATTCCTTCTTTTGTTCACAATATAGTATAATAAAAACGTATTTGAGTTGAGCTCCACTGCTAATGATTATGTGGATGTTACATATTAATATCACATCTCTTATTCAAGAAAATAATTCCCTTTTTGCAATTTGAAGAGATTGCAAAGTATCAGATAGCGTGAATGTTGCCAGTGCTACACTGCTGTTTTAGTTTAGTTTAGTTTAGTTTAGTTTAGTTTAGTTTAGTTTAGTTTAGTTTAGTTTAGTTTAGTTTAGTTTAGTTTAGTTTAGTTTATTGGTTTTTTATACCGCCCTACTCCCAAAGGACTCAGGACAGTGTACAGCCAAAATAAAAACAAATATATAAAAGTTAAAAGAAAGCTTTTAAAAGACATAATTAAAATATTGGCCGAAACGTGGAAAAAAACCAAACTAACCCTGATTAAAATAATAAAAATTTAAAATTTAAAAATCCTGTTTTTTGAATTTAATTATTTGGCCATGAAACTTGTTGATCCTAATAGAACTTAATGATAACTTTTTGTTGAACTTCATTCCTGGTGGCTTCACTGATACAACTATGTAATTTTCTTTGGAACAATATGAAAGTGGTTTACATTGACTTGTTCCAATGATGATTTTTTAAATTTTCCCGTCTATATTATATCCCTAATATTCATGGGTACGCTCCTTTCCAAATACTAAGTAGACCGAGCTCTGTTCGGAATTCATGAACAGACAAGATAAGGCAGGTGCTGCCACCTGCTGAGGCAGCAGGTATAACAATTTATCAAGTTTTCAGTTGAATATGCATTGGGCTGTCATCAAAATATTAACCAGGTCCCTGATTTGCTTGTTCAAAGTCAGCCAAGGTTGCCTGGGGTATTTCTACATTCGGTAATACTAAATGCAATAGTTAGTTCATTGTATAGCAACCCTGTGCCAAGTTCTACACTTGAAATATCCACCCATTCAGATATTTAGCCTGAACAAGTCATACTGTATGTCCAGCATCACCAAAATTGTTCCCAATTTTGTCACATTGAGGGACATATTTGAGTATGTTTTTGTTTCAATTGCTTGCGAACCAGGTAGAAAGCTTTATGCCACCAACCCCTTTGTTTACTAGAAATGTCCATTGCAGGTTAGCATTGGCATTCCCACAGCATTTTTAGCCTTCACATAAGTCACACGTCTGCGTAGCATGATATAAACATCCACATTGTTTGCATACAGCAAACAATAGTATAATCATGCTCACAAATACAATTAGATTCTTTAGTGTTTTGGTAAATGCAAGTATGGTGACCTTCTGTGTTTTCAGGCACCACTTTAGTGCCTGAAAACTGAAAGTGCATTTGCCACTATTTGGAGTGTTACTTCTTTCCAGAGATGACATCTAACATTAAATAGCACTATTATGGAACATATATTCTCAGGCAACTGGATAACCTTCAGATGTCTAAGACTGCAATTTCCCAGAATTTTAGATTGCAGATTGTGGAGATATAATTTAACAAAATAATGACATCTTTAACTTTTAGCAACCTTTGAAACATCTGGTTCACCATAACAATAATAAATCATACAGAATTACAAATGGAGCATATTTCTAATTAATGATTATTTGGGGCATCCTATGATGCAGTTTGCATTACCTATCTGGCTATACTGGTAAATAAAGGCAATGCTGACTATTGTTACTTTGCTTTGCAGCACACCTGATTCCCATTCATTCTTTTGTTCTAAAGTCAACTGGTCTTTAAAAGGCAAGTCAGTTAGGGCAGGGAGATTAACAGGTGTTTAGAGGTACAAGTAGTTCTTGTTTTATAGCCATTTGTTTAGTGACTTAAATTACAACAGCACTGAAAAAAGTGACTTACGACTAGTCATCACATGACCATTGCAGCATCCCCACAGTTAAGTGATCAAAATTCAGTTCTCGGCAAGTAGCACATATTTATGATAGGTGCAGCATCTCAAGATCATATGATCACCATTTGGGAACTTCCTAGCCAACTTCCAACAAGTAAAGTCAGTGGGGGAAACTAGATTTGCTGAGACTGCATGGTTCACTTAACAACTTCAGGGATTAGCCTAAAATGGCAAAAAAGGTTGTGAAATTGTGCGTGACTGTTTAACAACTACCTTGCACAACCAAGACACGTGTTTAATTCCCACTGTCACAACTATTCCATAAGCATTGATATACTTGGAGCACTGTGGCCTCAAATACTAAGAATTTATTGTAACACATGGGCTAGAGCCAGTGCTCAAATATTTTTTCCCTTAGTTGGTATGTACACCCACATCCACACACAGAGAAGAAATGGTGGCAAAGGATAATAAAATACAAAATGCAGTTATGGCAATTCTGTGTAGAGTATGAGATAAGCAATATGATCATTTACAACAGCAGTAATCACTGATAACACAATCATCCCAATTTTGCTATGTTAATTAACAACTCCACTATAATAGGAAATGACTGTCTTTATATTCCAGCCTAAATGGATAGAATCAAACTTTCTCATTATTTCTAGTATGTTAGATTCATCCTGAAATCTTCTAAAAATTTCACTGCTGAAGAAAAGAATTTTTCAGGTCAACAGTTAAGTGTCCCTGGAGACTTAAAAAATCTGTATTTTAACGAAATGCTACTGAAAAGCATAGTTATGATTTTAAAATAAAAAATAGAAAACAAATAACAATAAAGTATCAAAAATATTTAGGGCATTCTTGATTTGTAGCTAAAACCCATTGTTGGATTCTGGTTCCAGCATGGTCCAGATACAGCTCCATCTATTTCATAGTAGGAATGGCAAGTATTAAATGACACACACCCCTTTGTGCTCCCCTGTGCCCCCATCTCTGGATCAATCTTAGTGTGAGAATGATTTTAATTCCATTTTTCAACCCTGATGCAGCTACTACTGTTTTATAAAGGGCAGGAAAAATAGAAAAACTGAAGATATTATATTAAGAATATATTAAGTATTATTAAAAGATTTTCTAGCACACATTTTTCTTTTACAACTAAATATGGTGACCTTATCAACACTCTCACATTTTTCCCACCAAAAAAACATTCTGTGAGGTGAGCTGAGCTGAGAGAGAGTGATTGGCCCCAAATCATCCAGAAGGTTTTTCATGTGTACGGTGGGACTACAACACAGTCTCTTGTTTTCTTGTTAACCACTACTACACCATTTTCTTTTAAACAACATTTTATATGTACAAAGGAAAACTTGAATCAAGTTGATTTTTTTTAATAAAATGTTTTTTATTTTTATTCTCTTACATATAGTTACAGGTATACATGCACATAGTTATTATTCTTATTTATCTTTATTACTTTTACCATCCCATACACCTATTTTCTCACCACCCTATTTTTCCTTCGTTTCACCTTCCCTCCCTTCTCTACTTCCTTCCTTCCTCCTCTCCTCTCCCTTTCCTTCTTTCCTTGCCTCTCCCCAAGTTGATTTTTGAGGTAGCAACTCCAAGATTAACACTGTACCTAGTTTCATGGGGAAAGAAAAAGCCCTACGTGCTTTTGAGCGGCAAACAGTAAAATTTCCCCAAAAGCAGAATTTTTAAAAATACACCACTTTTTTGACTGGACAGAAAAAGCTCTATTTTTAACTAGCTGTTCCTGACCATGTGTTGCTGTGGCCCAGTCTGGTTAAATGGCCAACCAATCTGTGTGTAGATCTACACCTGCACACACAAACACATACACACAGCCACAGTATAATCCCCAACCTACCTACCTACTGTATTTCTCCCTCTCTCCCTCTACCTACCTACCTACCTACTGTATTTCTCCCTCTCTCCCTCTATCTACCTACCTACCTACTGTATTTCTCCCTCTCTCCCTCTACCTACCTACCTACTGTATTTCTCCCTCTCTCCCTCTACCTACCTACCTACCTACCTACTGTATTTCTCCCTCTCTCCCTCTACCTATCTACCTACCTACCTACTGTATTTCTCCCTCTCCCCCTCTACCTACCTACTGTATTTCTCCCTCTCTCCCTCTACCTACCTACCTAACTACTGTATTTCTCCACCTACCTACCTACCTACCTAACTACTGCATTTCTCCCTCCCCCTCTCTATCCCTATAGCTGCCTACCTACCTTCTGTATTTCTCCTTGAATCTTATGGACAGAGTATTTTATGTCATAAAGGATGACATAATACCTGTGGCCCACTGCTCTCTCTGTATCCATCTACCTACCTTTTTTACAATTTTTAACATTTCCATTGCATATACCTGGCACAGGTGTGACATCTACACAATATATACATATCATACTTGAAAGGAACGTTGTGTGAAAATTTGGAAGCAATCGGTGCAGTACTTTCGGAGATTAGCGGTTTTGAACAAACTCTTGTTACATTTTTATTTATATAGATGTAATAAACATCAATTGATGATTAAAATTGCAATCCACTTTGAAAACTTACCTAACTTTATTATGGGTCACAAATCCAGACTGCGTTAAAGAAAATGCAGTATATAATATAAAATATGTGATAAAAAGACTTGTAATTGCGCTTAGCCCATTTTGTTGTCAATTTTGCACATTTTACAGGCCACATATACACACATTGTGACAGCAAGCATTACCTTGGAATCTTTCTATTAAAAGCTGTACATAAAAATTATTCTGGACATTGAGTAGGAAAAGGTCATTGTGTTGTAAGCCATTACAAATGTCACAATAAAACAGATCATGATCTCCTGATTCAGTTTTCTACTTTCCAAGGGCAAAGCCTTTCAACATAGGGAACTGTGCAGTTTCCTTTTTTACCATTGATAATGGTCTTACATAATTTCATTTATTAGGCAGATTAAAATAGAGTAAATAAATCTTGAAGTTTGGTTTAGAAGAATCTATATACTACTAAAGTCTAAGTGTTTGTTTTACTCTTCAATGAGCCAAAACAGTGCATCATAGCGTAACAATTTTTGAGTCAAGATACTTTGATTCCACCAATATAATAAAATGGAATGTGCAGATGACCTTAAGGAATGAGAGCAAAAGATGCTGCCTAGGAAACAATCAGATAAGAGAGGCAGGAGCCTTAGTGGTCTAATACAGGAGTTCTCAATGCCCAGGCCTAGTATTGGGCTGTGGCCCGTTTGGAATTGGGATGTAGAAGCAGCGTGCAAGTGGGCACGCACAGCTCCACTTTTGTGAGCGGCAGATGAGCGCACGCCTGCAGCTCCATTTGTGTGAGTGGCAGATGCAGGTCTGCAAAGCTGGAAAGGTTGAGGACCACTGGTCTAAAAGATAAAAAAACTTAGGAAGGCTCAATTTTTATTATTTTATTATTTATTGTTATTTATTTATTTCTTCAAGCATGTATTAGACAACATATATATGTATAAACATGATTTTTGATACATGAAATGGATAAGAATAAAAAGAACATTAGGACAGGGATGGTAGGCACGTTGGTGCGCTTACGCCCGTCTCCTTACAGATCTCTTAGGAATGGGATGAGGTCGACAGTAGACCGTCTAAAGTTAAAGTTATGTGGGTTTGGGCAAGAAACCATAGTCAGGTAACGCATTCCAGGCATTGACCACTGTTGCAGAAGTCATATTTTCTGCAGTCAAGTTTGGAATGCTTTATCTTAAGTTTGTATCTATTGTGTGCTCATGTACTGTTGTGGTTGCAGTTGAAGTAGTCATTGACAGGAAGGAAATTGTAGCGGATAATATTATGTACTATCCTTAGGTCAGACCGAAGGCGGCATAGTTCTAAGTTGTCTAAGCCCAAAATTACAAGTCTGGTGGCATAAGGTATTCTATTGCGAGCAGAGGACTCTTCTTATGAAGTATCTCTGGACTCACTGGATTGTATTAATGTCCAATATGCAGTGCGGGTCCCAGACAGATGAGCTGTATTCGAGAATTGATCTAGCAAATGCTTTGTATGCTCTGAGTAGTAGTACTATATTACCAGAAAAGAAGCTATGCAAGATTAGGTTAACAACTCTTAATGCCTTTTTGGCAATTTTATTGCAGTGAGCAATTTGGCACTTTGATCATTAGATATAAGTACTCCAAGGTCCTTGACAGAGTGAGGGTTGTCTACAAGGTTGTGTATCCATTCTATTCTAATCCATTCTAATGGATCAAATAATAAAAAGTGGTGTTGGAAAGTTTATACGTTCAGACATGCGAGATTTTATTAATATAGTCTTACAGTAGAGTACAATTAATTCATCTTATCATATTTCCTGTCTGATTTACCTGGGAGGACTGACACTTAAAACTGCATACAAGGCTTCCGGTTCCGGCTCCGGCGGCGACGGGCGAACTTAGGGTTCGCTCGCCGCTTTGTTCCTTTTCCTGCCCCCCCCCACGGGGGCGAGAAGCCCCTTGTTTGGGGCTTCTCCCATAAAGCCGGCTCGACAGGGAAGCCCCCCCCCCACGGCAGTGGGGCGAGCGACCCTGCTCCTCGGCTTAGGCGGAAGAGGACATGCTGCGGGGGGTCTTCCCTTCGCCAAAGGTTGGCGGCACCATTTAATTCCATGAAGAGAGACGATCGGAAGAGTCGGGAGGCTTTTCGGGACCTCAGCTGCGAGCGGAGAGTGAGCGTTTAAAACTTTTTTTCCTGTACTGTCAGCCGGGCTGAAAGGGACTGGAGGGGGGTGTTTGTTTCAAAAAAACCCCCCTTGGACTAAAAGCGGCACTCGGAAATGCCTCGTTGAGAGGAATCGGAAACTTTTAACCTGGATGGTCTTTAACAAGGGAAAGTACTTTGCGGCTTGTTGCAATTATGTCTCTAGGTCTGGCTGAAACAGTTTCTTTTTTGCTTTTTAACCGCTTTCTCCCTCGGGCTCTGAGTTTGGGCGGAAAATGGCTTCTCTTTGTCCCCGACTGACTATGACCTATGGAAAATTACCAGTGTCTCTTTGTGATTTGGACTTCCTCTAATTATTGATGAAGAATTTTCTTTTTTTGGATTTGTGTTTTCCTTTCTGGATTGCCTTCGTTATTATACCTATGGAGTTGGAAAAGTGTTTCTCTACTGGTTTCTGAACTTTGCAGCTATACAACTTTAAGAACTTTGGACTCCTGATCTGCCTACCAGCCCCACCCTAAAAACGCCATTTTATTGGCACGGATTTTAACAGCTAAACATGGCACAAGAAGAAACGCTGGCACGCCTTGAACAAAGAATGACTGCCCTTGAATCTGTTATACAAAATTTGGTATTAGAAATTAAGGCCCAGAGGGCAGAAAATGTCAACTTTAAAAAGGAATTATTGGACACTCGAAAACAAGTGCTTGAGAATACACAGAAGAATGAAGAATTGAAAGGGGGGCTGGAGGGGGCTAAGGGAGAGATTAAAAATGTTTCTAATGAGGTTGTGGAAATAAATGGGCACGTGACTAGGATAGATATGGAAAGGATGACATATTTTTTGAGATTTCAGAATGTTTCTGAGATGGATGGTGAATGTCTCCCTGATCTTATGAGTACAATTATTGCAGACTATTTACATAAACCTAAAGATGAGATCAGAGGGGACATTGACCTAGTCTACAGAATAAATTCTGCATATGCCAGGATGAATGAAGTACCCAGAGAGATACATGTAAAATTTGTTAGAAGGTCAACCAGAGAGGAGATCTTGAAGGCGCAAAGAGGGAGTCCTATGATTTACCAACAAAAGGAGGTTACCATCTTGAAGCAGATTCCAAGAAAGATTAGAGAAGCTAGAAGGAAATTTTCCTTCTTGTCTAAAACATTGTTTGATCATGGGATCTGGTTCAAGTGGGTGATACCCGAAGGGATGCTGGTGTTCTGGGAAGGAGGTAGAGTGAAGATTAAAACAGTTGCTGAGGCGGAAGCCTTTCTTAAAAAACATTCCTCTGTCCTGGGAGAAGATCCAGGGGGGGCAGGGGGAGCCATGGCCCTGTCCGCTGGGGGCCCGGGGGAGAAGGGGGAAGATACAATTGCCAAGAGACTTAGATCTAAAAAATAACTTTGCCCTTGTTTTTTTTTTGAGTAATATTGTATGATATTTGTAATCTGGATTTTTGTAATTGACTGACAGTATATAATTGAAAAATTTAGGAATATGTACTTGCTCCCAGCTTGTAGTGTTATGTGAAATGTTTCTTTCTTTCTTTTTAATAATGTAACTTGAGGTACCGGAGGAACCGACGACTTTGACGTGACTACTCTCAAAATTTCTATGTAACCCTTACCCTACCCCACAAAAAATGTAAACTCAATAAAACTTTTTCAATATAAAAAAAAAAACTGCATACAAGACCCAGGACCAAATTACATCCCCGGAACTGAAATTTCAAGGCTTTTGCTTGTTGCAGCACTTTTACGGTCAGCTATGGTCACATGATTGTGATTTTTTTTTTTACCATTCTTGCCAACTTCCCACAAGCAAAGTCAATGGAGAAACTGGCAAGAAGTTGGAAATTGCTCCTGCTCCCCTCCACTTTTTTGCCCATCCACGGTCATTCTGTTGATATCTTTGGTAAATAAATTTTGGTTTATTATTGAACCAAATTCATCATTTGACACTACAATTTTTCATCCATCACACCGCACTACTTTTCTCTCAAAGAATGACCCAATGGATCATCTATTGTCTAGTCCAGGGGTCTCCAACCTTTGCAACTTTAAGTCTGAAGGACTTTAGCTCCCAGACTTCTCCAGCCAATTCTGGGAGCTGAAGTCCTTCAGACTTAAAGTTGCAAAGGTTGGAGACCCCTGGTCTAGTCTTATTTAATATTAGGAGGTAGCTATGTATAATAAGCTGGCTGGTAGTTTGTTCCACTTCTGTTTCCAGTTGGTCAATGTGTTCCTACATGCTACATATTTTCATGGGCCTTTTCTTTATAAACCTTTGCTTGGTAAAGCAGAAGTCATTTCCCCCCCCACTCAAATGTATATGTATGCCCTATTGATGTGTTTTGCCTCATAGGCCACCCAGTCATATTGCTGTGGCATTATCTCTTCGATCTTGAACCATTTATTACAGCTCCAAAGAACCCTGATATTAAACTGCTCTTTGAGTCTTATCCAGGCATAATGTACTGTTCTGCTGAAAGGCTGGCACTGTGAAGAAGATGCAGAGGGTGTAATCACAGCCATTACAGAGAGCCATCAGTGTAGCCAAACCTACATTTTCCACAGTCAGCAGCAGGCAGCTCGATGAAAAGGAACTATTAGAAACCAAACCTTGCACTCAATGTGTAATAAACAGCAAAGAGAAAATCTATTAAAGAGCAGTTTCCGCTCAAGAAGTAATACCAAAAAAAAAAAAAAGGCAAAACGCTTCAGTGTTAGTTTAAAAGGTCAACTTTCTCAGGATAAACTCTCAGTGCCTGAATTGGGAAGTTGTCAATAGGTATGGCTTCATCTCTTTTGGGCAACCCCATCATAACAAGAGGTAGTGCATTCTCCTTTTTTCTTTCTTTCTCTCCTTTTCTTTCTTCCTACTGCAAAATCTCCAGGCCCTCTGTAATTAATCATGGAACTAAAATCTTAAATGCCTCAGGGCTCATCAGTGCTTATCCTGTTTCATATAACATCGAGTGTACTTACTGTTGCAAAGTCTTGTAAAAATGCTTAGGAACAATTATTAACTAACAGATCCTAAAGTTCATTTAAGTGCCATGGGGGATTCTTCATCTTTCTCATCTATTTTTTCATTTGTCCATCGATCCATCCATCCATTTAATAAGCCAATATATAAGAACCCCAAAGAGAAACAATATTGCTAAGTCAAGCACCCTAATTCAAGTTTTAGGAACAGATTAATGATATTTGAAAATATATTGGACAACCCAGTATCAGCAGTAAAGTCATTCAGGTTTTGGGGTCCTATAATCTCTCAGGACTTGAAATGGACACCTAATATTAGAACCATCATTAAAAAGGCACAGCAAAAAATGTTCTTCCTGCATCACCTCAGGAAGTTCAGATTTCCCCAGGAGCTGTTCATACAGTTTTAGAAAGGAGTCTCTCATTTATACTTCTGTAACTGTCTGGTTTGGTACAACAACCAAACAGGAGAAGTACAGACTCCAGCGGATAGTTAGCACTGCAGAAAGAGCAATTAAACTATTATTATTAATTGAACCCAGCCTGCCTTCCATAGAAGACCTGTATATTGTGTGGGTCAGAAGTAGGGCTGAGAAAACATCTACCGGCCCCTCACATCCTGGGCATTAACTGTTTCATCTCCTCCCCTCGGGACACCACTTTAGGGCACTGCATACCAAAACAACTTGACACAGGGGTAGTTTTTCCCCTTGTGGCATCACTCTGCTGAACACCTAATTCTCACAGTAATGTCTATATATTTATATTCGTAAAACATGGCAAAATTGAAATGCACAACTAGGTTTGACTCAAGATTTTGTTTGGATGTTGTTTGCTTTTATTTTTTGCCTCAAGGAACATTTGCAGAAAAGATGAGATGTTACCGAAAAACAGCACCTTAGAAGCAATTTCTTCTTTCACTATTTTACTAGTCCAATATTCATTCATTCATTCATTCATTCATTCATTCATTCATTCATTCATTCATTCATTCATTCATTCATTCATTCTCTATTTATTTATTTCCTGCCTTTTAAAAATAAATACCTCAAAGTGGCAAACACAGCTAATATCCTTTCTCCTCTTGTTGTCCCCACAACAACAGTATGGGGGGTGGGGGGTGGGTGGGCTGAGAGTAAATGACCACCCAAAGTACTCAGCTGGTTTTCATGCCTAAGGTATGAGACAGTGGTGGGTTTCAAATTTTTTTAGAACCTACTCTCTAGGTGTGGCCTATTTTGTGGGCGTGGCTTGGCAGTCATGTGACAGGGTGTCCAACTTGTAAAATGTGGTGAAACTCATTTAACATCGCTCTTGCTTAGCAACCAAAATTTTGGGCTCAATTGTGATGATAAATTCTTTTTTTCTTTCTTTCTTTCTTTCTTTCTTTCTTTCTTTCTTTCTTTCTTTCTTTCTTTCTTTCTTTCTTTCTTTCTTTCTTTCTTTCTTACTTACTTACTTACTTACTTACTTACTTACTTACTTACTTACTTACTTACTTACTTACTTACTTTCTGCTTTCCTTTCCTTTCCTTCCCATTGGGTTACTGGCAGCGGCAGGCCAGACTTACTTTTGGGTCCACTGGTGGAACTCCCTCTCACCGGCTCTCTAAATTTCACCATCCGGCTCTTGCGAGTAGGTGCGAGCCTGAAGAAACCCACCACTGGTATGAGATGAACTCAGAGTCTCCTGATGTTTTAGCCTATTGCCTTAACTACTCAAATCTGATTTTTTTAAGGGGCACACGAAGATAGCAGAAATATGTTAAAATCTGTTTTATATTATATATTAAAACATCAATTTATATATTATAGATAACAGCAACATGTTCATCCATATATCATTTACATCGCTATCTATTTATGACAACAATATGAGGCTCAAGAGCTTTATTTTCAATTGTTAGTGGAACAGAAATAAAAATTATAGGTAGGACTTACAAATGTGACCTAATATGCAACTTCAGCCAATGATAAAATTTATTAATACCAATCCTTACACAGCTACTCAAAAGTAAACCTACTAGACTTTTAAAAAAAATTCTAGTAAGTAGAAGTAAATTTGAAGCCTTTGGTGTTTCTGCTACAAAACACTGCCTCTGCAAGATATACTATTTAAAAAACACATATTTGGCTCCAAGAAAACTTAAACAATATAATATTAAAATTCATCAGGAATGTCTTGCTGATATTTGAAGGGGGAAAATTGTTCATTATCCAAATAAAAGGCTTAATAAATCTATAATCATTACAAATCTTCCCCTTTGGTGTGTGTGTTTCTCTAAGTGGCAAAAGTAATGGAAAAAAAACAAAACATCTTGCCTCATAGGATTTTGATAACCCATTTGCATTGTTACCCTGATTATAGCCTTGGCAACAGAAAAATATTTACACACATCTCTAAATGTAACTATAGCTCCATGACCCATGAATGATGGCCAAAAAAATGCTCACCAAATGATATTATGATTCATTGCACAGTCAGCCAAATGTTTTGATAGATTTGACATTTTTATCCAACTATCAAGTTTTTCCCAAGGATCGGATAGACCAGGGGTCTGCAAAGTTGGCTCTTTTAAGACTGGTGGACTTCAAATCCCAGAGTTCCCCAGCCAGCTATGCTGGCTGGGGAACTCTGGGAGTTGAAGTCCACCAGTCTTAAAAGAGCCAACTTTGCAGACCCCTGGGATAGACAGATTGTTGTGGTTTTTGATGGTTAACGCTATTGTCAGAGGATGTAAGCTGCTCCAAGTCAAGCTGCCATTTGCAATTGACTGATGATGATTTTGCAATGCTAGGGGCATTCAAGTGGTCTCCAGATGTTTTGAGTTTGCCTCCAACATGCCTATTACTATTGATACTGTGTTTGCTTTCTTTTGTAACAGTCATTCGATTTCTATTTGCAGGTCCTTGTATTTTGCTCTTTCTCTTCTATTCTGCTATATGCCATGTCCACTACCTTTTTTGCTTTTCTTATTGACAATTTTTAAATCTGGGATGTTAGGTGGCAAGTGTTTCTCTGTTTAAATTCTAAAGTCCCAAAGCGCTTTAGCTTCTTCATTTTCTATGCCCCCCTTTTTTTGCCCCGCCCCCCATGTCTTGCTTGAGGGCAAACAGTTATTCTTACAGATATTCCAATAGCAGCACTGTTGCTACTTTGTCATGCTGTTGCTTGTAGTCAATCTGTGCAAACTTCTCACAGCAGCTAAGTATGCGGTCCACTGTTTCTTCAACTTCTTCGCAAAGGCAGCAATTGCTGTCTGCTGCTGCCTTTTCAATTCTGGCTTTGTTTGCATTTCTTCTTAAGCCTGGGTCTTGTGCAGCAAGAACTTTCCTGCTCTTAGCCATTACCAGATCTTGTTATCTGCTTGGTCTGCCTTTTTTCTTTTTTAACGTAC
Source organism: Rhabdophis nuchalis (assembly GCA_039707465.1). Taxonomy (NCBI): domain Eukaryota; kingdom Metazoa; phylum Chordata; class Lepidosauria; order Squamata; family Natricidae; genus Rhabdophis; species Rhabdophis nuchalis. Next base: position 29,658,540 of record CM077651.1, on the reverse strand, counting down.
TGGCCACATAATACTTGCTGCATTCTTGTTGCAGTTCTTTAGGCTGTCACATAGCTGTTTCCCGAACTGCTGTTTCTTCTTTATCAGAAGTCAACTGGTTCATTGTAGTGTCTCCATTGATGGCTTGGTAAAAATATTTCTGATTTGACTGAAATTGAAGATTTTACGTATAGTATGGAATCGCTGGATTGCTCTGGAATGACAATGAAGATATGGCAAGTACAAGTTGTTGACTCCAAACCTTAAATTGGCTGTAGTTAAACATGTAGATATCTGTATATCTGAAATCTAATCAAGTGTTATGCAGGCTTTATCTAAAAAAAAGTATTGGCAGATTTGTAGAATCATATTAATTTGTTAGAACTCAGAAATCCATCAACAAGAGACAGATGCAAAGAAGGAAAAAAAATTAAATCTTGGAATTCAGTAAAAGAATGAACAAAGTTTATGCTTTCTATTCCTGAATATATTTGTTTCAGAACTGAGAATTCAAAAATACTACTGCGACTAACAGACTAACAGTAGCTAATGCAGCTACTCCTTATGAGCACAATGAAGCCCAAAACTGACCCCAAAATTGTTGTTTCTAAATGAGATATTTGTTAAGGATTTTGCCCCATTTCACATTTTTTTCTTAGCTTTCCATTGACTTTGGTTGTCAGAAGGTCGCAAAATGTGATCACATAACCCTGGGACACTGCAACCATCATAAAGATGAGTCCGTTGCTAAGCATCTGAATTTTGATCTCATGACCATAAGGATGCTGTAACGGTCTTAAGTGTGAAAAAACGATCATGTCACTTTTTTCAGTACTATTGTAGCTTTGAATGGTCATTAAATAAAATGTTGTAAGTTGAAGAGTATCGGTGATCTCTTTTAAATGTTGGTTTATCATGCATTTATGAAAGTATTAAGATGATCAAAACTTGCATAGAGTGCTAAACTGCTGGGCTGGAGGATCTTTCTATAATTGAATTCCTTGGCTTAGATCTATAGAGGAGTATTTGCTTTTACTAATTAGGGTTGATTTATATAGTGGCTGCAAAGTGAATAGAGAGTGCTGAGATGCAATACAGAAATATTTCTGTCTGGAACTCAAAACTAATCTGGCCTCATTAAGTCTGATAGTCTCTATGTGATGGTTCATTATCCACTGAACATGTTTGAATTTGGTATTTGATCTGTGCCACCCAAGCTCTTGAACTCCTTTCAGCAAGCGATGGTAGATAGAGTGGTTCAACATTATGAGGCGGAACGGATTGGAAGGATCAGTCATTCCCAAATGGAGATGATAAACAACCTTTCACAACAATTATCTAGTTAAAACACCATTAACAATTAATGACATACATCACCAAACTTATTGAACCCATTAAAGACTAATTTACTGGCTATAAAAATATGGCATTAAGAATTTATGGATCATTAGTTTTTATTCCAGAATGAAATATAGCTGACTGAAACTCACAGAAACTGCTGGAAACAATCATTCATTTAAAAAACCCATTAAATATCAATGCTAGAAGTAAAAGAAATGGGAGCATGTTTGTAAATGTTTGCACACAAAATGCAAACGTTGTATGCTATTGAATGGCTGAAGATTGCTTTTTCAGACAAGATTGGAATCTATAATTAAATAATTGAAACAATGTTAATGTACAATTAAAAAAAACCTCCTTTCTAATGGAAAATTGACTGATCAAAATTCTGATCATGGTCTATTAATCACAGCTAGTTATTTTGAAACACTGTTAAGGAAATTAGAACAATGTAAAAGTTAGCTAATGAATTTCTTTATGCATTTTTGATAAGTTCATGTTGAGCAGTGTTTCCAGTGTTATACATTAATTTTATGATTCTGCCCCAAATTTAACTATTTGATTAAATTTAAAACTACATTTATATCATTTTAACACAGTATAATTGATCCAAAATAAGAATCTAAGCAGATTCAGGTGTAGTGTGGTTTAGCGAAATCCAAGACTGTAAGTTAAATTGGAAACTTGACAAAACTCCCAGGAAGAAAGACGTGGCAAGCTCCTCCCATATAGTTGCCAAGAAAATGATGTAACCAATCCCTTTCGTGTGTTTAAAATACATACAATTGCACAAAAGCCTGAAAGCTAATATGGCAGTTTTTATACCTTGAGCCTAAATGTCTGCCAAAAACATTTTTACAACAAGGTGTACTATTAAAATTATATGGCATTTTTTCCAGCTTTCATCTCACAATATGCTGCAATTTTATTTATTTCTTTATCTAGACAAAAATGTATGGGTCCATCTGTTAGTACAAAGTCCCAATTTTTTCACAAAATTAAATTATTTCTTCTTTTTCACATACGTTTTGGGTGACTTTTTGACTCTTAAGATTGATGACTTTAGTGATATACTTTGTGAAATCTTTAAACCTCCATCTTTGACCTTTAAGAAAATTGCTTTTGGCCTTCCACACAATTTCCTCCTGCCAACACTCATTCTCATCTAGATCTTAATCCAAAAGCCATTTTGAAAAATGAATTTTCTTATTTTACATGGTCATATTTTGTACCCATGGGCTCTCCTAAAAACAAAGATTGTCAACACAAAGCTCATGGGTGACATGTGATTCTTAGTAAAATGTCATTATTGAGCCTATCTAAAAATGCTGTTTGTCAAGCAATCAATTCAATCCACCCTTCCCTTAATAGCTCATTAAATAAGAAGGAAGAAGGATTGGAGAAGGTGAAGAGAACCTTTGAGATAATATGCAAGGAATGGCCCTCAAAAAAAAAAGACAGTACTCAAGTCTATATACTGATATTCAAGTTTCTGCTAAAACATTTTTCGTCTTGCCTTCCAGTGAAAACTGGGAAAAATACAGATAAAATTTATCTTTAAAATAAGACTTGGAAGCAAAAAAGAATGAGAAAGGCAGAGAGAAAGATACAAGCCAAGCTAGTATACCAAATGGTCCTTGTCTGAAAACAACTGGTGGTTAATCCAGCAATATTTTCAATCTATTGTAGGTTCCTCATTTTCTGAATCTTGTCAAGAGGCACCATTCTCCTGTTCCATGACAGAGAAAACATAATCTGATTAGACACATAGAAAGGATGGGTGGTTACAATGTTCATCTTTAAGAAACAGATTGATTTCAAGACATCTCCTGCAGATGACATCAGTGGAGAAGGCTATAGGTACCTCTCAACTTACAACAGTTCGCTTAGTGTTTAAATTTACAATGGCACAGAAAAATGTAACTTCTGACTGTTCTCATGTTCTGACAGTTATGACCTTTGCAGCATCTCCATGATCATGTGATCAAAATTCAGATGCTTGGCAACTGGTTCATATTTATGACCGTTGCTGTGTCCCAAGGTCAGGTGATCACCTTTTGCGACCTTCTGTCAAGCGAAGTCAATGGGGAAGCCAGATTCACTTAACAACTGGGTTTACTGGCTTAATAACTGCAGTGATACACTTAATAGAAAGAAAGGTCGTAAAATGGGGCAAAGCTCACTTAACAAATGTCTCACTTAACAATAGAAATTTCGGGTTCAATTGTGTTCATAAGTTGAGGACTACCTGTATTCAGTCTCTCTCTCTCACACACACACAAACATTTATGTAGGTTTCAGAAATCCATCACACCTTTCCTCTCTTCCCACATCTGGTTCCTCTAATTAGGTGAGCTCATAGGTATTCAAGGTAACCAGCTACTGAGATCATGGTAATTTACTACGCATGTCTTTACGTAACATTTCCTCTATTCCTTCACATTTATTTTTACAGTTAGGCACCATTCATATGCACGTCTCCACTGCTAATAAAATATGCAAGCAATTGGTCAAGGGCCAGAGCCAAATCACTCATTTTTCCATGTTTCCCCTTCTGAAGATATGAGGCTCCAGGAGGTGAAATTTCAGCATTTCTGAACATCTTCCAGCCAGGCATCATAAATATCCATAATTAACTTGAAGATGGCCTAAATAGCACTGCCCTCGCAAGTTCTAGACAGATGCTGCATTTGTACTCTCAAAGGACCACTTCCACATTGAGTCTAAAGCATTGCATAATATGCCTTATGCATTTATGCCACATGTGAATTATATCGAAATCCCAATTCTATCTCCCCAAAGTGGAAAAAAAAATCAACTGTTTTATGAAATGCAGTAAATAAATAAACCCAATTGTCTGTGCAGCACTGCTGGCTTCCACCCAAGAAGACAGAAAGTTGGATGTCTGCCACAGTCCAATAATATAGAAGCTTAGAACTTTCAGAAGAAAAGAATCATTTTCTAATATGAAATGTATGTGAACATAAGTAGTTCGGATTGGAAGTTGGGCTGTTGGTCTGAGCTTGGTAATTTGGTTGGTTGCGTTTCATCACCATTCACGGAGACATCGTCAGTACACCTTGAATTGATTAAAGGTGTTTGCAACCAAATTGCCAAGCTCGGCGCTCAGACTAACAGCCCAATTTTCTAATATTGGAAGATGGCCATTGAAAACATAGTCATAGGCTTGACATAGGTAGAGACCAGGAATCCAATGAACAAGCTATAAATCTAGGGCAAAACAAGATACACAGTGAGACAGAATCCAGAATTCTAAGCATAGCATTGCAAGTAGATATTACAAAGCTGAGGCTTGAAAAACTCTTCTCATGTCTGCTCCCAGACAGTGAGGCCAATAAATCAGCCATGCTGATTCTCCATCTAGTACACAATGCATCAGTTTATTCCTTAGCATTGATTCTTGTTTCTTGGCAAATCTCAGATTTTTTGAGTTCTATTCTCTGCTGTTGAGTCTTTATCTCATGCTTTTGTTTTGAACTGGGTGGCTGAGATAGTTTAGTGGGTTCAGATGGGATGTCCTGGGAGCACTTTGGAACTGCCTCAACCAGTGGAGTAATTGCCTCTACCACCCACCCTAAGTCTATTGTCTCTAGATGTCCCTCACTCTACTTCCACGTCATTAGATGTCATGTCCAGCAAACCAAATGGTGGGTATGAAATAGGAAGCCACAAATTTTCTTAATTCTGTACCAATTAAGTCATTGACCAAATAGTACTTATTGTTGATATTGCTTGAAACAATGGAGACAGGAAAAAGTTTTGCTGATTAATATGTTAAAGTATATTAATCTTAAATATAAAAAAGATTTGTGGGAATATAAGAAATGAGGCCAAGAAAGAAAGAAAAAAGAGTGGAGAAAGGCAGGGGGAAAAAGATGATAAACAGTTGTAAATGGGAACGCAATTATAATTTTTTTCTATAACAAAGAAAATATAAGACGAAAAAATCTAAATAAGAGGCAGAATTAAAGAAATGTAAGAATACAGAAAAACAATAGAAAAACCTGAGGAAAAAATAAGTTTTCCTTCTTCAGCAGGAATTTAAAAAATGAAATATTTTCTTTCAATTTGTAATAAATGATTGGCTTAGGAGCTACAGGGCTTTAAGGCTAACATATGGACAGATACTGAAAAAAACTCAGATTCAAATCACAAGTTTAATGTTGTAGGGGGGAAATTCCCAATGGAAACTGGGGACATTAATCAATTAATTCATTCTGAAATGAAGTTAACTAGAAACCTCTTGAAGTATTTAAGACTTAATATTTTTGGTTGTTTTGAATCTCTTTCTACATTGTGGAACTCTCTTGCTGTAATTTGTGAAAAGCATGATATTTCTTTTAATAAACCCATTTGATTACTTGACTGGTTTGAGATTTCTTTAAAATTTAATTCCTTGTAGTGAAATATAAAGAACCTCACAATGAGTGGCCAAGATTTGTCAACTGTATGAAAATAAAATGCTGAAATGCAAATTGTTCTCACAACATGCAGAGAGGATAATCATCATGCAAAGCCAATCTTTTCTGAATTACAGATTATATGAAATGATATGGCTGGCCCTTCTCAGCTTCTTCCTAAATTCCAAACATGCTCTAAGTGGCATTTTGGGGATGCTATTTTGTCCTGAACTAAGTCCAGTAGATCAATTATAAATAGGTTTACTGATTTACAACTATGCTATTCCATTTTCATCTGCATCCAATCTGTTACTGATAATTTAATGGTATGTTCAATAGCATTTATCAATCAATCATGTTGTATATTGCACACTTTCAGCAATGCCATATCTTCTTTCTTCTAAAAAAAATAGCCATCACATCCTTATTAGTTGCTACAATTGTTATGTTACTGGAGAAAGATAACTGCAGGACTTTTTTGCATATCATTCAAACAAACAGCACATAAGTCCTGCCCCATACCAAATTGTTTCCAAAAATACAATTGACAAGAAGCAATGGACGGAAATTAATCAAGGAGAGAACCAACCTAGAACTGAGGAGAAATTTCCTGACAGTTAGAACAATTAATCATGGAACGACTTGCCTCCAGAAGTTGTGAATGCCCCAAAACTGGAGGTTTTTAAGAAGTGATTGGACAACCATTTGTCTGAAATGTTATATAGGGTTTCCTGACCGAGCAGGGGGTTGGACTAGAACAGGGGTCTGCAAAGTCAGCTCTTTTAAGATGGCTGGACTTCAACTCCCAGAGTTCCCCAGCCAGCATAGCTGGCTGGGGAATTCTGGGAGTTGAAGTCCACCCGTCTTAAAAGAACTGACTTTGCAGACCCCTGGACTAGAAGATCTTCAAGGTTCCTTTAAACTCTGCTATTGTTATTAGATAGTTATGAATATGAAAATTGTTAGAGGTAATAACACCCCCGTTGGAAAAAAAAATAGGCAGAATAGTGCAATACACTGGGACAGCAAAAGATACATTGCTTAAACCACACAAGAAATATCAAACACTGATAGTAGAAAAATAAAGTCTTTACTCTTCATGTAACTAAAATACTTCTTCCAAACAGTGATACTAGCTCCTCCAACAATAAACAGTCCTTCACCAAAACACAGTTATCTTACAGTCAGTCAAAACAATGATACTCTTCCGTCTTCAAGTTCAGCTCTTTCCTCAGTGGCAATCAAGAAGCAAAGGAAAGCAAAAAGGAATGAACTGTGTTTCCAGCTACCTTTTATGATTGAGCTGGGAAGCACAGCCAATCAGATTCCACATAGTCCTTAAAGATACATATACCTTTTGATAATCCTGGCTTATATATATATTGTCAACCCAACATCAGGATAATCATCCTAACAAAAATATTGTTGGAAAATATTAATATACATCTGTCTACAGGGTTATCTGGATTATCAGTATTAGAAATCCAGTTTATGAGCTGGCCAGAAGGATTCAATCTTTTGTCCTGATATTAAAAAAAACATTATTAAAAATATTAAAAGTGATTATGTGCTTTGTGAGATTTGGCACATTGCTCTTTTTAGGTCTGTACTTCTTGCCAATTTCCCCAGAAACACAAATTGTTAATAGTTTAAAAGCATGAGATTCCTTTACTTCTTTTGATGTCAGGAGGTCTATTAATTTCACAGGTCTGTGATTCATTGTTTATGACGGAGATACACTTAACTGGATACATAACAATAAAAAAATCAGTTAATCAGTCCTTAGAAGAGTGTTCCAGCTGTTTTCAATAGACATAGGATCATGCCTTTTTATCTAATATTTGAAAAATGCTACCCTTACACACTGTATTTTAATCACAGCATTTTATGCTTTTTGAAGCCCTAGATGATAGTCTTGGAGCAGATATATTTTCTGAAGACTTACAGATTAATCACTTTTATGACCTTTTAGCTAGATATATAATTATCATCTTGACATCACTCCAGGAAATCCCTGTTTGGTAAGAGACAACAGCAAGACAACTATAGAACAGCTTCTGAATTCGTTTCAAACATTATTTGGTTCTGTCCTGATTTCTAAAGCAGGACACCATTTCCTCACTTTTGATCACATGTGTGTGTGTGTGTGTGGGTATGCTGGTCTTGTTGTATTCAGGTGTTTTCCTGTGTAAGAATGAGATTGTCTTTGCAATGTTTCGGCAAGATCTCACTTGCCATCTTCAGGCTTCGGTCTGTGGCTGCCTTCTTTAAATCTTGGTGGAGTGTGTGTGGAGTGCTGACTCTGTTGTTGTGAGTGGATTGATTGACTGTGCAGCTGTATCATGATTGGTAGATTGATGTCAGTCAGCACTCCACCCCCACCCCACCCCCAAGATTTAAAGAAGGGCAGCACCTACGCAGCCACAGACAGAAGCCTGAAGATGGCAAGTGAGATCTTGCTGAAACGTTGCAAAGACAATCTCATTCTTACACAGGAAAACACCCGAATACAACAAGACCAGCATACTTACACGCGTGAAAATCTACGAAAATACACACACACACACGCATACATACATATACCTGTGTCACAACACTCTGCCAAGCCCCAATTAAGGGAGGAAGCATACTGCTCTCCTTTTCTGCCTTTCGGCTCATCACCAGAGACCATCTAGACAGAAAGCTATGAGTTCCGTTGTGTAATTCTTTTATATCTGTGTTACGTTTTTGAGCTGATCAATAAATAAATCAGGGAGACTAGTATAGATCTATTTCGAGCTTTTTAGCTCTCATCAGCTAGCTAGCTCCCTGACTTATTTATTGATAAGTCTCCCTGACTTATTTATTTGGTATCTTTATATTCTCACAGTCCCATGACTTTGCCTTCTTTTTGTTCTCAGTTCACAGATGTAACAGCCTTAAATCATGGTTAGCAGTATTAATGTGAAAATAGCATCTTTCTTTTAAGTCGATAGCAACCAACAGCCATTTCAGGCTGTGTAAAACTGTCACCATCCATGCTGGTGGGAGCAACATCAGGTGATTAGTAGGAAGCAGCATGAGCCCACTGCTCATTGGTCACTTCAGACTAGGGCATGCATATATCTGGTCCTGTTTTTGCCCCCCGTTTCCAAAACAGGGAAAACGACATGGTTCAATATCTAACTGCCACTATATCTAGCCAGCACTCCACCAAATGATGATTGTAGCTATGGGAATCCATAATACAATTTTAAAAAGTTTCTCATTTGAGACCAGGATGCTCGAATAAGATTGCTTCCCATGTAAATACTGAAAATCCCAAGGAACTCAAATCATGCCTCTATTCACCAAATAGCCAGCATTTTTATAATGTTGCTTTATACTGATAACATTTTAAATCCTAAATTATCCAGATTTTAATGTTTAATTTTATTGATTAAATTAAACTAAATTTAAAACTATTCTCCACAGGAGATGGGTAGTTAAGAAGTATGAAAGATAAACAAGCAAACAAACAAATGAGCTATTCTTTATTGCTGTTCACATCCAGCAATTCCAACCTATGTAGTAAAGAAGAGGTGGGAGTAAAGTGTGTGTGAACCTTATTTGAGAAGAAGAGGATTAATCCCCTTATTTCTTTGCTCTAAAACACTAATGCACCTCATTTTTTTTTTACATTTCTTTGAAGCTCAGGAGAAATGCTAAGGGTCCCCCCTACGCCCCCCTGCTTCGGTGTTTCATAATCATGCATCAATGGATCTACGAATGCACTAAATAATGGTGCTTTCGAAACTCTGTTTCCTTGATAAGGAACCACATATAGGAGAGGGGAAACTTTCTTTCCTTGCATCAATCTCATTATTTTTCAACTCCTTCCTGCAGTGGAATCCACTGTTCAAATTTCCTGCATTATTGTTTGTAATCTTGCAACGTGACTTTATGAATGTAGATGAAGGATACTATTCTCGAAAACAGAATTATATTTATTATAGCTGTTAAGAAATAAGAAAATTGGACGGAGCTGTCATAGAAATGCCAAGTCACATTTTACATATACTTAGTATGGTATTACAGTGAGGCTTTTAAAGAAATATCTAATGGAAAAAAATGGCATACATGACACATGCATTCCGATTGGAATGCAGGGGATTTTCTTTGTCCATGATGTTGATGCATGCATATTCACTGATCAAGCTTTGATAAAACACATAATGTACTGGAAGACTTGCTTTATATATTCCAGGTGGTAATGCCAAGTCTAGAATGCTGTGACTGAGCAGTGTAGAAATTATTGAAATAAACCAACAGAATGAACTAGCCATTTCAACTTTGCCTAGGTTGCTTCTGCAACCATAATGGAAACTATATTTTTAGATGTGTAAGCATTGTTCCTCCAAGAACAATGTGTTCCTTTAAATACAATGACACTTGTTGAAATGACTTCCAGGTAATGCTGTGTGAGGCAACAAATATGTGCTGATAAAAGATTAGCACAAACCCACTTTCTCACACAGCGTACCTGGGTCATTTCATTAAGATATGGCAGTTGTGATAATCTACATTCTATGATTCTTTATGCCCATTCTTTTGTGTCAGTTAAATATTCAGTTTTCAATTCATTCCATTTGACCTTTTGGTGTCAAGCAAAGGATATTTTAGTCCCAACTTCTCACCCAGTATTACACTGTATCAGGTCAATATGTTTCTGTATTGGAAATAGGAGCAAATTGATATTCCCTTTAAAGCCCTTTATTATTAAACACAATTTATATAACCTTCTGAGTAAAACAGCAACAGATTATTTTTTGTGGCTAGTGACTCCCCCAAAAAGTTATTATTATTTTTAAATTCTCCCAGATTGCAAGGAGGAGAGGTATGAGCTTTTCACTTCTTTTTGCTTTTGATATGAAGATTTATCAGTCTAAGTGTATTTCAGACTTAATACACTTATTTGTTGGGACTTTCCTATGAAAAAGAGCACGAACTATTCCTTTAAACTTGATTTGCCATCAAATTCTAGAAGCATAACTTCTAGAGGTTTGAAAGGGGCTGCAAAAATGGAGCTTAATTCTGGACTATATTTGAAATAGAATGACATTCAAATGCAGAAGAGTCTGCTTAAAGTAGGGTACACAGCACACACCTATCTGGCTTTCAGTGTTTTTCTTGGACAACTTGTTATATCTTCAGGAACAGGACTGACATAATATCCTGTAGTTCCAGAGAGATGCTCTTCAGCAGATGGAAACTTCTTCACAGAATGAGCAGAATGGTTGAATCCCTGGATTAAGATTATCACATCATCTTTGGTAGTGGAAACAAGTGTAGTTGATAAACAATAATATTGATACTGGTCAGTAGCTCAGGAGTCAACTGTCAGCCAGAATTATTATTAATTTGAAAGTAAATATGAAAGAAATTGCTCCTTGATCATTGCAGACAATCTTCAAAAGGAAGATAAGACAAAGCCCACATAACACCTCTCCTGCGCGAGCTGCACTGGCTGCCTGTGGCCTTTCGAGTGCGCTTAAAGGTGTTGACGACCATCTTCAAATCGCTCCATGGCTCGGGGCCTAGCTATATACGAGACCACCTTCTGCCCCATACATCCCTTCGTCTGATCCGCTCCCACAGAGAGGGTCTTCTCCGGATACCGTCGGTCGGGCAATGCCGGTTGGCGACACCCAGGGGAAGGACCTTCTCTGTGGCGGGCCCGGCCCTCTGGAACGACCTACCCCCCGACCTTCACACTACCTCAGACCTCCGCCTCTTCCGCCAACGTCTTAAGACGTATCTATTCCAACAAGCCAGCCTAGCATAGCCCCCAGTTTCTGACTCTATCTATAAAATTTAATTTTCAGGGTTTTAAATGGGTTTTTAGCATGGGTTTTAATTTAATTTAATATGTTTTTAATAGTGTATATTGTCTTTTGTTATGGTTTTAATAATGCCTGTGCGCCGCCCTGAGTCCTAACAAGGAGAAGGGCGGGTTATAAATTCTAAAAATAAATAAATAAATAAATAAATAAATAAAGAAAGAAAGAAAGAAAGAAAGAAAGAAAGAAAGAAAGAAAGAAAGAAAGAAAGAATTCAAGATTCACCTTTTAAATTAAAAAAATATTTTAAAAAAATTGGTGCCTTTGAGTCAATGTTGATTCCTGGTGACTGCCTGGACAAACCCCTGCCATTTATTTGTTTGTTGATTAAATTTTTATGCTGCCCATCTCACTGTTACAGTGACTGGGTAGCTTTTCTTGGCAAGATTTCAGAATTGGTTCACCATTGCTTTCTTCCTAGGGCTGAGAGATAGAAAGATTGGTTAAAGATCACCCAGTTGGTTTTGTACTTAAGGCTGGACTAGAATTCATGCTGTTTGGGTTTCTGTGTTGATGCCTTAACCACTATACCAAAGCCTGCTATTAACTGAATCTACCATGTAAAGCTGAAAGTTTGGAGACAGTTTCAGTTTTCATGGCAAATGGTTTCTTTCAGAAAGAAACAAAAAATCATAATGTAAAAGCAATGCATTGAACCACTTAGTCAAGATGCAGTACAGTATCCTTGAAGTGCCATTAGCTAATACTAATGTGTGCGCACCTCCATGCTCAAAACAATGCCTTTCTTCTAAGTCGTCTTAAAAAGAAAATCCAACCTTTGTGGAAAAGATGCAGTTTCTAAGCAAGGGAGCCTATGTATCTGGATTTACAGTATATTGCACCTCTCTTCATTTTCAGTCTAAACATTGAGCACAATTTGTTTAGAACCTATCATAGAGGATTATAAATCAGAGGTAAGTGAAAAGCATCTAAACAATTAATTCATCTTCCTGGCCTTGGAATGATTTGATAGGCAAACTGACGAGGATACCAAAATTTTATTAAAGTTCTTTCCAATTCCATTCCTTCACTTTCCTTTCACTTTGTCTCCTTTTTCCCTTTTCATACTAATCTGATTGTCTTGGAGAAAAAGGAAAAACTAGATGTGTGATCCAGGTGTTACAGGCGATAGTTGCAGTTAATGACATTTTAAGGAGATGGGATATTCTAATAGAAGCATAAAAAGGTACTTTTAAGGAGAATGTACTTGTGATTCATGGACTAAGGCATGGACGAAGGGCGTATGGGGATTAGTGTTGGAATAGGTCATGAGAAAATGAATGCAAGTATACAAGAAAAATAATTGAAACAATACTGTCTTTCTTTTAATATAAATAAAAGGGAAAGGGATATTTCCAGTAAAGCAGTTATTATATGTCTGTTTTCCAAATCTGTATTTTAATGTTTTGAATCAATTGACCCTGAACATGCCTAAATATAATCCATATATATATATATATATAAGCAAGAATTTACAGATATCCTTCAACATACTTTAGTGGTTGTTTTTCAATTTTACAGTTTTCATTGAAAAAGCCAGCTAATCTTCCTTCCTTCCTTCCTTCCTTCCTTCCTTCCTTCCTTCCTTCCTTCCTTCCTTCCTTCCTTCCTTCCTTCCTTCCTTTCTCCCTCCCTCCCTCCCTCCCTCCCTCCCTCCCTCCCCTGAAAGAAGAAAATACAATTTTAAATGGTACTTATGTCCCAGATATTTTTCCTGTAATTATTTTGAATTCTATACAATTTTTGCATGCTCAGTACTTACAATCATGTTTCATTGCTTGAATTTATAGTCCTTAATAGTGTTGCAATGGTACACTCTTAAAATGTGAATTGGTGTGGATGTGGAAGTAGCTCAATGATTTATAACAAAGTGAGAATTTTGAGGTGGTAGTTCATTTACTGCTTTATTTTATGGTTATACTAGCTATACCCGGCCACGCGTTGCTGTGGCCCAGTCTGGTTAAATGGCCAACCAATCTGTGTGTAGATCTACACCTGCACACATACACCCAACCACCATATAAGCCCCAACCTACCTACCTACTGTATTTTTATCTATCTATCTATCTATCTATCTATCTATCTATCTATCTATCTATCTATCTATCTATCTATCTATCTATCTATCTATCTATCTATCTATCTATCTATCTATCTATCCCTGTACCTACCTACCTACTGTATTTCTTTCTTTCTCCCTCTACCTACCTACCTACCTATTGTATTTCCCCCTCTCTATCCCTCTACCTACCTACCTACCTACCTACCTACCTACCTACCTACCTACCTACCTACCTACCTACTATATTTCTGACTCTATCTATCCCCCTATCTACCTACCTGCCTACCTACTGTATTTCTCCCTCTCTGTCTTCCCTCTACCTACCTACCTACTGTATTTCTTTCTTTTTCTCTCTACCTACCTACCTACTGTATTTCCCCCCCCTCTATCCCTCTACCTACCTACCTACTGTATTTCTCCCTCTCTGTCTATCCTTCTACCTACCTACCTATTGTATTTCTTTCTTTTTCCCCTCTATCTACCTACCTACTGTATTTCCCCCCCTCTATCCCTCTACCTACCTACCTACCGTATTTCTTGCTATCTATACACCTACCTACCTACCTACGGTATTTCTCCCTCTCTGTCTATCCCTCTACTTACCTACCTATTGTATTTCTTGCTTTCTCCCTCCACCTACCTACCTACCTACTGTATTTCTCCCTCTCTATCTATCCCCCTATCCACCTACCTGCCTACCTACTGTATTTCTCCCTCTCTGTCTATCCCTCTACCTACCTATCTACTGTATTTCTCCCTATCTATCTATCCATCCCCCTACCTATGTACCTACCTACCTACCTACCTACCTACCTGCCTACCTACCTACTATATTTCTTCCTTTCTCCCTCTACCTACCTACCTACCTACCTACCTACCTACCTACTGTCTCTTTCTTTCTTTCTTTTTTTCTTTCTTTCTTTCTTTGTATCTATCTATCTATCTATCTATCTATCTATCTATCTATCTATCTATCTATCTATCTATCTATCCACCTACCTACCTACCTACCTACCTACCTACCTACCTACCTACCTACCTACATACATACATACATACATACATACATACATACATACATACATACATACATACCTTATTTCTGCCTCTCTATCTATCCCTTGGGGGTCATCTAGTCCAACTCCCTGCTAGGCAGGAAGCCCTATACCCATGATGGTGAACCTATGGCACGGGTGCCACAGGTGGCACACGGAACCATTTCTTAGGCCACTCGAGGCATTGCCCTGTCAGCTTCAGTTTGTATGTGTGCCCTGGCCAGCTGATTTAGGCCTTCTTTTGAGGCCATTTTTTGCCCTCTGGAGGTGGGGGAAGGCTGTTTTCACCCTCCCCAGGCTCCTATAAACCCTCTGGAGCCTGGGGATGACGTAAAAAGCATGCCAAATGCAGGGGGTCATGCACATAGCATTATGGATGTGGCACACATGTGCACATCGCCCATGCACTCCCCCTGCTATTGGCACGTGAGCCAAAAAAGGTTAGCCATCCCTGCCCTATACCATTTCAGACTAATGGCTATCCAACATCTTCTTGAAGACTTCCAGTGTTGGGGCATTCACAACTTCTGGAGGCAAGTTGTTCCACTGATTAATTGTTCTAACTGTCAGGAAATTTCTCCTCAGTTCTCAGTTGCTTCTCTCTTGGATTAGTTTCCACCCATTGCTTCTTGTTCTGCCCTCAGGTGTCTTGGTGAATAGCTTAACTCCCTCTTCTTTGGGGCAACCCCTGAAATATTGGAAGGCTGCTATCATGTCTTCCCTTGTCCCTCTTTTATTAAACTGTATTTCTCCCTGTCTCTCTATTCCCCTATCTACATACCTACTGTAATACAATAATACAATAGCAGAGTTGGAAGGGACCTTGGAGGTCATCTAGTCCAACCCTGCTGCTCAAGCAGGAGACCCTATGCCGTTTCAGACAAATGGTTTTCCAGTCTCTTCTCTCTTCAGTGTTGGGGCATCCATAACTTCTGGTGGCAAGATGTTCCACTGGTTAATAGTTCTCACTGCCATGAAATTTGCCCTCAGTTCTAGGTTGCTTCTCTCCTTGATTAGTTTCCACCCATTGCTTCTTGTTCTGCCCTCAGGTGCCTTGGTGAATAGCTTGACTCCCTCTTCTTTGGGGCAACCCCTGAGATATTGGAAGGCTGCTATCATGTCCTCCCTAGTCCTTCTTTTCATTAAACTGTATTTGCTGTCAGATGGGTGATTCTTTGTTACAGTTTGGTTCAGTTAGTATTAAACAGTTTAAAGCAGCTGCCTGCCTCCTTTTTTTTTTTACCTCAGAGAACAGTCCTGAGCAGAATTTCCCCCCCCCTCCTCTATGGGCCACCTGGGAGTTTGCTATCCTCTGTGCCTTTTTGGCCCCAAGAGGCCGCCGTATGAGGCCTTTGCCAACACTGGCAGTTGAAAAGCAGTTTGATGGGCATGGCTACAGGCATGTTAACACACAATTTCAGTGGGTACTTTTTTTTGTGTGTAATTTGTATACAACACATGCGTGCTAGGCACAAAATGATTAGCTATTCTATTATCCGAAGTGCTTGGCTACATTGTGTGAAAGTTTCGTTTAAATCGGCCCAGTAGATTTTGAGATTAGTGGATTCGTACAAACTATTTTACATTTTTATTTATATAGATTATCTACATTATAATCAATGCTGCTGTGTTTTTTACTTTAGCATATCTTTTTAAAATGTTGAACTTAGTATTGTTTTCGTTTGAAGATCATGCTAATTTCACATGAAAGAGATAAAAAAATAAAAGACACTGCAGTGAAAATAACTTCAGAAACAGGGTATTGCATCCGGCTATATCCAAAACAATGTCCCTAAAGGCTACCAGAAATTCCAGAATAATTGCCATAATGTCATCTTGTCCTGGAGTTGCAGTGATCCTGTACATGAAACCCAGAAAGGCCCATGTCACAGAGTGGAACCCCATCATGATGCCCAACTAAGCGTGAACGAGCAGCTCCTCATGTGAAGGTTTAATTAAACTCATGTATTGCTAAAAGCCTACACAAAGGAATCTGACAAGGGCCAATGGCATTCGGGGAGGAATTGACTTAATTCTCTTGTGGCTATGTAGATATTCTATGCTGTTCTCCCTTTTCACTCTGCCCCAGGTTCTGCCATCTCCTTTCCTACAACAGCCCCTTGTGAGGCAAACTTTATTGCTGGCTGAACTTGCATTAAGTAGTAGCAAATGGTGCTTCAAAAGCTCCAGAGATCAGGTCTTCAGATCTTGAAGGGGCTGGTATTGAACATCAACACTGCCTCCCCTGATAGTGGTCTACCCTTTTTTCCTTTCAAGGTAGATTAGATCAGGAAACAGAGTTCATAGGAAGACTAGAACTGAGAAGGGCTGTAAAAACAGAACCTTACAAATCTGCCAATGCCTTCCCCCCCCCCACCTATCCCCCTGAGCAGTGATGGCTAACCTTTTTGTCATTGTGTGCCAAAAGCATGTGTGCATGTGAGACAGTGTGTGAACACTCATAATGCAATGCGAATGCAATACCCCCATGCTTCCCCTCCCACATGCACCCATCCCTATGCATGCACAGCAGAGACCAGAAAACCAGATAGCCAGATGGTGGCGCATGCGCATGCACGATGGAGCTGAGCTGGGATGATGGCTTGCATGCCCACAGAGAGGGTTCTGTGTGCCACCTGTGGTACACATGCCATAAGTTCGCCATCATGGCCCCAGAAAGTTGCAGGGTGGTGGTGGTGGCAACAGTGGGTAGCAGCAGTGGCTAATCTGAATCTCTTATTATGCTCTCCCACTCTCTAGATTTAACATGTTTCTTCTGCACCTGGTGTTTCCCTATGGATTCCTTCTCCAAAGTCATATCCCTGGTTCCTTACACTTCTGCTGTATCTCTTTATGCTTATCACCACCCTAATGCTTTCTCCTGTCCTCTGCCTCCTTTCAGAATTTATCCCCCTGGGCCACGTCCCCCAGGTCAAGGAGAACCTATCTGCTGCTGTGGCCTAGAAGTGGAGCTCTCGCCCCCCAATCAGGAGGTTGTGAATTCAATCCTAGGTAGAGGCAGATGTAGGGTCTCCTGCTTGGGCAGGAGGTTGGACTAGATGACCTGCAAGGTCACTTCCAACTCTGTTAATCTGTTAAAACATCGCTATCATTTTATTTAGGCACCCCTACCCCCATTAAGAAGTGGCAGGTGCATTGACTACCGGTCTGCTTCCAGGTGCAATTCAAGGTGTTGGTGATCACATTTAAAGCCTTTCATGGCATGAGTCCAGGCTACTTAGGGATTGTCTCAGCCCACTGGGGTTGGCTTGCCCTACCCATGCCAGAAGAGGAGGTATGCTGCAGGTCCAGCGGCCTATTTATTCTTGCTGGTGCGGTCCAGTAGAAGTGCCTTCCCTGCTGTGGCACCTGTCCTCTAGAATATCTTAGCCAGGGATGGGCTGCTAGTGGTTTGGCCAGATTCGGAAGAATCCATAGCTAATGTTATGGCCAGTTCAGTGAACCTTTAAATCCCACCCCTGGCTGGCCCCACCCTCCTGCCCCTCCAAGGAGTCTCCACATGGCCCATTTTGGACGCAAGGTAAGTGCAGGGGTTGTGCAGAGGCTCAGAGGGCGGGGGGGGGGGGGGAACAGGTGGCCTGGAAGTTCCAGAAGGCTGGAAATGGGTCTCCGGCACCTGGAGGAAGCAGTTTTTGCCCTCCCAGAGGCTCGAGAAAAGCCTCCAGAGCACGGGGAAGGCAAAAATGCCCCCCTTGCTGTGGTGCAGGAGGCTGACTAGGTCATGGCCACCATGGCCCACCCAGCAACTGGCAGAGAACCTGTTACTGAAATTTTTGAAGGCCATCCCTGATTTTAGCTCCTGGAGTGAAGTTGGCTCCAACCTTCCTGATCTCTATAAAAAAAATCCTGACACCCCGCCCCCCCCCCCTCCAGTGTGATCATTCCTTGTAACAAGTAGTTTGCTGCCTGTTTCCAATTGTGGTTATTATGCTTGGTGTCATTAGTTTATGGTCCATCTTTCAGGGCTGAAACCTAAGGCAATTTATAATCAACATAAATAATCTGAAAGCACAATGATAATGTTTCTTTAAAGATCCTCCCCCTCTCTCAATAGATTTGATAATGTCTCTATTCTAGAAGTAGGCTTCTGGTTGGTTTCTTCTTACTTTGTTACTCTTCAGTGATCCATCCTTTGAAGATTTGGTATTATTGGCACATAGGGAGGGAGGAAGATTCCACTTGAACATATTTCCTTCCTTTTTTCCATCTTCCTTCAGGAATCCTTCCCACAAAGAATTTGTTGGACTGTGGGAGAAAAGAGACCCGCTTAACAGGCCTTGGTGATGGCTGTTACCTACTTTCTCTCCACCAATGGTGATGGACCTGTGAAGAAATAAGTGACCAGGTGGAGCAGGCTGCTGTGGAGGTTTCTCTTCCTTTCTTTTGACTCCCTTCAGAGACCCTTCCTACAGTATTGACACTACTTCTTTGGGTCAGTCATATAGCATGCATATGAAATTCTCAATCGCCCAAAGCTTTCTTGTAAGGAAAAGGAAAATTCTGTGAATGTCAGAATTTTTTTTTTGTTAAAGTAGATAGATACAACCGACCACCCAGTGGAGCCAAATCTTCATCTGTTTGGAATCTATATGAGAATCCAAATAGGAAAACAAATAATCTGTGGGGGGGGGGGGGGGGCGGGGGAATCAGACACAGAAGTGACTTTTTAAACAGAAGATATAAACGGCATCTTAGATTTCATGACGTTGAAGCAGTATCATCCCCCTCTTCCTCTATAATTGGTGAAACTGTAAAGGATACGAATTCTCATTATTTGAATTTAGCACACAGATGGCACACGAAGGAATGCATTCTCAGCTGACCTCACCATGATTCTACAATATAGAGAAAGTCATTTCACCCCCTTTGTAAATTGCAATCAGCAGTTCAAATGATGGAAACATTATGACTCAGCGAAGAAATAAAGTCCATCCTATTCATAGCAACTCTAATGCAGTGAGAAAAATTGATAAGTAGAAGCAGAAACATTTGCAATAGGACTTTCTAGGTCTTCAGATTGGAAAGCAACCAGGGGATTTGGAGTACAGGGGCAAACATAGTATCTGCCACTCCTTAATCTAAATGCCTCATTCCCTGGGACTGAATGACAGTTGTAGAGACAGCAGCAGTATTGGGAAAATATACATTTGCTTTATGAATTTACAAACAAGTGTGATGTGAATGACCTTGTATACAATAAAGCATATTCTGCCCTCAAATCAGAAATGTTCCACAACCACTGCTTAGAATGCAGACATGTAAAAACCAGGGGTGAAATCTACTTACCTTTGCTACCGGTTCGCAAATGTGAGCTCATGTGCCACCTCTGCACATGCGCAAGGCATTCAGCGCATGCGCAGAGCATCAAAAATGGACGTGATGACGCCCGGGTGGGCGGACAGAGCCTGCTACTGAGTGCACCTGAAAGGTAAGTAGAAGGATTTCCTGCTTTCTAGCTAATATAAATTGTGTGGCACAATTGGGGGGGGGGGGGTAACCCGCTGTGTCACGTGATTTAGATTAGTTAGAAAGCAGGAAATCCTTCTATTTACCTTTCAGGCGCACTCACACGTCACACACATCACAGCTGATAGTTAGAAATACCAGTTTGGTTGAACCGGTAGCATTTTTTTACTATCGGTTTGGGCGAAACAGTGGCTTTTTTTTACTACTTGTTCAGTAGTAAAAAAAGTAAACAGGTCCGAACTGGTAGCATTTCACCCCTGCTAGAAACCCTACACACTCTGGAATCACAAATTGTTAGATCAACAATAGTATCTTTAATTTAATTTAGATTTGTTCCCAAATGCCCCCAACCTATTCTTTACATCCAATCAATTTAAAAATAAAACAATATTTTTGATCAATATATCAAAGGATTCTTTCCATGTATTTAGTGAATAAATTTCAAATAAGTGCAGAACTATTGATCTTACAGATTATTGCACAAAAGAAGTCCATGAAATATACCATTCTGCAACCTCCATGGAGCTCTGTGTCAACTTTGACATAATAACAGCTTGACAGGACCTTCAACTCCAAACACCTTTGGAAATTCAACTATACCTTTCAAAAAACGTTCTTCAATTACTGAATAATTTTACCAAATGTCACAACACTTGTAGGAGTTACAAGCAACATATCTACATTTATCCAAGTTTATTTTTATATGAGTAAGTTTTCATTAGTAAAAGATACAAGGCCTGACTCATTTTGTGTCTTTAATATTTGAAATGATGGTGGCAGTCAAACATTGCCCTCTGTGATGCTTACACGCAGCTATGGAGGCAAACTTAAATTTACACTCATGAAGCCTGTTGCATAGGTAATAGATACAGCAACAACAAAAATGCCTAATAATAATAAAAAGGTGATTGAAAATGTCTGCTGATAAAGCTATAACAATTTATAAAACATGGCAATAGATACATCAAAGTAATATCATGTAACATCTCAGCAGTTCCACATATTTGCTGATCTTCCTTCCACAAAAAATAAAACCCTTATTACTTTATTAAAAGAATAAATACTATTCACAATTAAAATATATAATATGGCAAAATATCATTGTTTAAAGCAGTGATTTAACTGGTGGACCTCTGATGGGAGACAGAACTCTACTAGAAGATAAGTAATAAACTCCCCACATTCACAGGCCAGATCCCATTTACCACCTCAGCACCATCTCCCCATGTTGACAATCAGCTGCCAAGACCATAGTCTATCTCAGTCTCTGGTTCCTCATAGTCTTTGGCCAGCAAACTGATTCACTGTTGTGTATGGGTGATGAAACGAATAGCAACATGAGTACTGAAATTTAGAAAAGAGACAGGAGTAAACAGCCTCAAATATAGTCATTGGCTTTACATTTGCCTATGTCATGCTAACTGGAACTATTATCTTGCACAAGCAACCCAGAAAAAAAGTTTGAATAAGAAATATGATGTTGGCATTCTAAAAATGAGATTGAATTTGGCTGGAGAACTATTCTCTCTAAGACCTTAGTATTAGTATTCAGAGACTGTGTTGACAAAGCATTCTTCACATTCTCACCCGTTGTTCTAGATTATAAATCCTATTTATTCCAACCACAATAATCAAAGGTCATGTAGAAAATTATGAGGCAAAATATTTAGGGTGATACTAGATTACTTCTCGTAGTGTTAAATGAAACCTGATGCTAATTTCAAATGAAATAATATCAACTAGATAAGATTATAGATGCACCTTCGGAGTGTGTGTGTATGTGTGTGTGTGTGTGTGTGTCTGCCACTGGAAACAGAGCAGGCACACCTTCCAGGACTTTCCTTACGAGTGTGGTGAGTGAGAGAGACTCCTGGTGCGTTGGAGCCATTTCAGCGGGAAGGGGAGCAAGCGTCACTTTCCACACGCACTTAGAGACTTCGTTAGCCTGCTGAGAGAGACTTTGGCACTCCTAATAAAGGGAATGTTTAGTTAAACAGCCACATCCTTCTCGTGTTTGGGAACTAGGTCAGAACAGAGGCAGAACGTGCCCTAACATCTGGCTCCTAAGCCATCTACCATCCCCAACGTTCCAACAGTGGTAGCAAGAGCAGTAGTAGCTCTTTGATGTTATATTGCTATTTTCCTGTCCTGCAAATAAGGTAGAAATCTTGGAAAATTTACTACTTGCTCACTCATAACTTTCATCTCTCCAACACCTTCAGATTTCCATATGAACTGAACCGCTGTTAGGATTTATAACTGGCTTATTATGAGGAGGATCTTGCAAAATGCACAAGTCTGTTAGTCATAGGCTAGTCAGCTATGCCAACTTTTTGATATTCTTGAATTTTGATGACCTTGTCAAATATGTGACAATGTTTTTTTCTGTCTTCTGGGCTACAAGGAAAAGGTGGCTAAATAATGACATCACTGCAGGGAAGATATTAAAAGTCACAGCATCTATTTCTGTTCTTTGTTTGGATTGGCAAAAGAGGCAAAAGATGTGTACCAGGATTAGCAGATGCTTAACATGCCTATTTTTTATTTAGGAAACATAAAAATAACTTCATTGAGTTTGACAATTTGCCACAATATCTCAATTTTGCTGAAATGGATATATCAGTATTGGGTTACAGGTTGCTCACTCCTGTCTTAAAATCAGCAAATCCTACAATTTATTTCCACATGAGCCCTTTGCCCGCAATGCATAGATCATAGATCCAACTGTTCTGTGGGTCAATACTAGAAACCTTTTACCATAGTTGCTGCGGTGTAACCACCAGAAATATGAAGCAGTTGGAGAACTGCAATGATGCAATTCTGCAATGATGCAGATAGGGGGCAAGGAAATATTTCCTTCATTTTATACACTAAAAATGACCTGTGGGGGTCCTTGGTACTCTCTGAGCTTGGTATTTTCTTCCAGACATTTTATCAGCCAACTAGATAACATCATCAGTGCTAAAGACCAAGGACCCCATAGTTCATTGGTGTCAAACTCGATCATGTTGCATGATGTATTGCAATGTATCACACCATTTTTTTGCCTTTGCAGAGCCAGGGTGGGTCCGGGCAGCCAGTTTGACACCCCTGCCATAATTCAACCCTGAACTACAAGCATTCTCTTCTGTCAGTAGAGCTGATCTAATTGGCAACTGAAATTCAACTTAATACTTTTCCTTCCCTTGACTTCAGCAGGTTAATTTTTAAGAAATGGCAGGTTGTGCATTATCCTCCAAGACAATGCAGCCACTTCTTTTCCCTGCTAAATAATTCCCATGTGAGACAATTGCTTTGCTCCAGTAATATGGCCAGCCATGACCTGACTAAATGTAGGTTTCCCCTCACAGTTCATTTGATAAATGTTATCTGTTGCTTAAAGCGTAAAGAGACCTATACTTAGAGCATTTTGATATCAGAAATGTGAACTGTTTTACACATAGATATTATTGTAGTCTAATGTAGTAGACAAGACAACCATTGTCATCCCCTCAGTAATTTGATGACCCACATGCCATCACAATTATAATTACTGAATGAATAAATGAATAAATAAAGCTTAGCCAACACTTCATAGGAAGAAACTATGTTTAAAAACATCTTCCCTTCTCTTTGATAAACATGGTGCCTACTAATATATATTGAGAAAATTAGTGTTTTCATGCAATGTTTTATGGTACATTACCTAAATTCAATACAAAACTTAAACTATGTGTTTCATTACTAGCAGTGGTTTCCAATGTTTCACAACCAACTATGGGTGTCACTGCAATAATTTGACAGGCGATAAAAAGAGAATAAAGCACTATGGTGCATTTTTTGTTGTCTCTTCTCTACAATTCCATTCGCTGAAGTGGAAGGAATGAAGATGTACTGCCTAACCAGTATGTTTACATGTATCTAACTAGAGTCTTTCCCACTTAAAGATTAATTGAATTACTTATATAAATGCAAATATTTTGGTTGCGGTAACTAGGCGGAATGAATTTTTTTGAAATGCTGCCATGTTGTGTGCATAAAATAGATTGTGTATTTTAATGTTCAGAAACAAAAGCAAAAATGTATTTCCAGAATTTATCACGGGCATCCTTTGCTATAATTTCCATTTTAAAATATGATATCTATGTTAGCCATTTAAAAAAAAATGCTTTATGCAAACTACTTTGATAGGGCCATTTAGAACAATGCACAATGAAATAGCCTTAACTTTTCTGTGCAGGCAGATGTTCCAGTCGTCTTAGAAAGTATCACAATATGTTTATGCAGATACTTCATTCATTTCTTTTATGATACCCTTGGGAACGGCATGCCCCTTGAGATTTGGATGGCCAAATTCTGTTGGCCTTCGGTAAGGCCTTTGCATATAATTAGCCATTCTGTAGTGGTTTTGCACCTGGAGTATGTTTAGGACTTGGTCCTGGCTATGCTGCATTATGGTGCATTTTTTAATTAGTAGTGGCTTTTTTCTTCATGTTTTTAACCAGATGTAAACTGTTCAAAATCATCATTTGCAAGTTGGGTAATGATATATAGTATAAATAAACAAATAAAATGCAATTGAAAGCCATTAAAGGAAGCCTGAATGTGTAGCATAATATCTACGAATGTTATTAAATCTGAATACTAATTCATACTATCGATATTAAGTATTAATTAGTTAGCAATTGAAATTGTGTGTGTGTGTGTGTGTGTGTGTAAATATGAAAAAGGATATTTGGTGGAATGATATAGATGAAGTTCTGACTCAGCATGATGTTTTTCCTCTACGGACAACACACTTCCTAGTTATAAATGGGAACTACTAGGAATGACTCAAGATGACTCTTGGATGACCATGACCTACCTGAAAAGAGGACCTACAAAACAACAATGCAGAGGTTCTCACCAGTTCTAGAGAACCAGTAGCGGAAATTTTGAGTAGTTCAGAAAACTGGTAAATGCCACCTCTAACTGGCCCTGCCCCCATCTATTCTCTGCCTCCTAAGTCCCAGCTGATTGGGAGGGAATGGAGATTTTACAATATCCTTCCCCTGCCATGTCCACCAAACCACGGCCACAGAACTGGTAATAAAATTTTTGGAATCTCACCACTGTAACAATGCTAGGTGAGGTGGTGGGAGAAAACAATCTCCATCTTTTCCTTTCCACTGTCTGCTTTTGAAGAACACACATATTTTAATTGTGCTTTTTTCTTTTTTTCTTTTTCTGATTTTTACTTTCAAATGTTAATCTACTGGTTGGATGCTGATTTAATTTAACACCCTGTTGGATCTTAAAGTGGCTCCTTTTTATGTTCTTTTTATTGTTTTATTAGCTGCTGTAAAACCTATTCTGTCTTTTCTACATGGAAGCCAACTCTGTGTAATGAAAGAAATCTATTTTGATTTATATCATTATCGTATTTTCATTACAGCAATGTTGTATTTTATAAATTTATTAAGAATTCTTAATAGGGTTGGCAGTTCGATAGTTTGAAACCCTAGTGCTGTGTAACAGAGTGAGCTCCCATTACTTTTCCCAGCTTCTGCCAACCTACCAATTCAAAAGCATGTAAAAATGCAAGTAGAAAAATAGGGACCATCTTTGGTGGGAAGGTAACAATGCTCCCTACGCCTTTTGCATTTAGTCATGCCGGCCACATGACCACGGAGACATCTTCGGACAGTGCTGGCTCTTTGGCTTTGAAACAGAGATGAGCACTGCCCCCTAGAGTCAGGAACCACCAGCACATAGGTGCAAGGGGAACCAAGAATTCTTAATATGGTCTTAATTTTTCTTACTTTCTACTTTCTGACAAAAATTTCTGCTTTTTTGATGAAAGCTCTTCTCATGGATTTGGAGCTTAATTTTTCCTGTCTTTGAAAGAAGCTGTTTTATAACTGGCTGTAAAGGTTTCAGCTGTAAAAGTTTTGCTACTGAAATATTTTGGACTATATCAAAATATAGTAAAAAAGCAGGCAATATATCAAGACAAATTTATTGGGAAAGCTGGGCAGAAATAATATTTTCCAACTGACAAATTCAGTTTGAAAATGTGGATAAAAAGCTTGATAAAGTAATGATAGAATAGTGTAATCAGATACAAGTCACTAAACAAGATTTACAACCAGAAATGTAAGTCGCTGCTTGGCAGTCCCAAAAGATGACGCTGCCTGTGAAAATACGAATTGGTTAGAGGACTCCAAGAAAAGTATGGGTTCTAAAGACTCAAAGTTGACAGAACTGATCAGTGATAAACTCAAATTTTCTAAGAAATTTGAGGGGGATTTAGGAATGGATTCATTATACTCAATTGGGAAACACAATGTTAAGAGATGTTATCTTACAATATATAGGAGACTTTTTTGTGCAAAAACTGCTGAGGAGATATGCACAATAGAGACTTGTGATTTGTTTTAAGGCAGGAGTAGTCAACCTTTTTATGCCTACAGCCCACTTTTGTATCTCTATTAGTAGTAAAAAAATTTAACCGCCCACTGGTTCCACAATAATGCCGATTTATAAAGTAGGGAAGTCAATTAAATTAAAAAAAAGGAAAGTCTTTCATCATGCCAGCCCAGCTCTACCACGCATGCACGCAAACCTCCCGCTGGCCAGCTGGTCTTTGGGTCTCTGCCACACATGCGTGAGTGTGTGTGTGTGCATGCATGGGGGATGCTTGCATTGCATTTTGGGGCCTTGTGCAGCATCCCCACGCCCTGTTTTGGCTTCCAGGTTGGTGCAGGAAGCCTTCCAGGCCGAAAAAGGGGAAACACGGATGCGCATGTGCATTGCATTATGGGTGCGGAAGCGTGTGCATGCTGTTGTGTGCTTTTGTGTGCTTTCAGCATGTGACAACAAAAAGGTTAGCCATCACTGACCTAGAAAATAGGTAAAATGATCTAAAGTTAAATTGCATTTCCTTTCCATCAAGATGAAGCACAACAACATTGAGGCTTTCTGCAATGTTACAATTTAGCATTTTTCACTTTGTTCTGTTTTCATTTTCAGAACAAGTGAAAGCTCCCCTCCCCCCCCCCCACTTCCAAAAAAGAACATATTCACAACTTGTAGCTTAATCCGTTTTACAGGGTCATTATAGGAAAATAAAGGGGGGTGCAATTATGTATGTTCCTTCAAACTGGACAAAATAAGGATGGCTATAAATCACATAAATAAATGAATAAGTACATTCATACATTTAACTCAGGTTGTAAGCCAAATATAGAGATATAATTTATATTGAAGAAATAAGCACATCTTTCAGTAGCCCCATTGCCAGGACGATGTTTAGACCTGCTTAATAAATCTTTTATCTGCAATTTTGTATTTATTTCAAAATAGATAATAAAATAATAAAAAGCTAGGCAGTATTGCCTACTCTGTCAGTTTTTGGATGCATTCGGGATGTCTCTTCTAAAATGTGTAGCCACATTAGCCTTTGATGATAAAAATACAAATCTGCAAAAGTTTGGAAACTGGCTTTCATAGAAATAGATTATTCAATCAATTTTGTTTCAGTTGGGATTTGTGAATGACCCAGACAAGCTTTGTTGTCTCTCAACATAGTCAATTTTCCCCTCGCCATCATTCATCCAGCTTCACCAGGTCCAGGATCCCACGGAGGTGTGTGCACCATTGAACTTGTTAACTGACAATTGACTGTTACTGTACTGTTCCATATTCCTATGAAATTGACTCCTGTAGATATCTGCTGGCCTTGCTGATGACCCTTGCTTCTGCTATTGATTTATGAATTGTGTTTCAATCACAAAGATCCGAGCCAGATTCAGAATCCAGCCACAGAGGTAAAGGCCTCATGCAGTTATGTGGAATATTAATCCCACAAATCTCTCTTCTTACTACTCCCCCCTCCCGCCATGTATGTCAGTGTGTGTGTGTGAGAGAGAGAGAGAGAGTGTATGTATACAGACCGCACACATCCCGCCTCTCTCCCTCCACCCTTGCCTTGAGTTCTTCATCTCAAATAATTATGCTGCACATGAATCATTTTTTAATGTTTGGTTTAATACACACAGATTCTTTAAACAATAAAAAAAATCAGCAAACATCATCACGATCTGGAAATCTCTTTTTTAACATAGAAAATGGTTTCCTTAATGGCACAGGGAGAGAACACGACAGCAAGCTTGACAACATAATTAGAAGATTGTTATGGGGAAAGGGGAAAGCATTCTTTATACAGCTCTTACTACTTTCAATAAGATTATTCTCCCTGAATAGCTAATCAGCTTTTTGAGCTTCCCAAATCCATGTGCTTTAAGCTGCTCTCGCAGTTCATCTTAGTTACTAAATGGCAAACAGTGACACCTCCAAAAGGGAAATTTAAAGTGTTAACCAAATGTGAGCAAACAGCATGATGGAGACAGCAGATAAAAGAGATTTTTTGGCAGATTAGCAGCAATTTAAGAAGATCACACTGTTACACCTGGGTTGACAAGAGCTGACAGGGTTTGCTGATCTCTGCTCCTACTTCCAATTTGAATGTCATGTTTCAAATAAAAATGAGAGGAATACAAATAAATAAATAAATAGATAAATTTTTAAAAAGAAGATCCTTTCAATATAACATTGGCTTTATAGTAAGTGTTCACAGCAGCTGAAACAAAGAGGAGCTAAAGAAGGAGATGAAAGGATTTAAACAAAAATGTGTTTGCCATTGTTTTCCTAATGCACTATGTTCTTATTTTGCACTGGATAGGCCCACTCCATTCACTCTCTTCTCCTTTTCACTTAGACAGGAAAAAAAAGCATCACAATAGAAGGGGTAGAAACAGATGGGGAAAACCAAGAGTGCATGGATTTTGCATTACTATTTGTGCAGCAATTCACTGGAAGACAAGAGCAGGACTCTTCTACACCTTTTAGAAAGGGGTTCTGATTTGTATATTTGCTTTCATTTTGTATGTCACCAAAAGCTGTTTGCTCATTCACACCTAGTAAGCACAAAACATGTCAGCTTTCTCTTAACTTAAATCTCAAATAATACTTATGCTACAACTAAATGAATATGATTGTCCATCCTTCCACTAAACGTCTGATCAGGTGCTAAAAATATGAAGAACTCTTTCATTTTTGTGAAAGAAAAACTAATGGACTACTTTTTAAATCTTGGGATATTTTGTAATATATTTTTGTAATATTCAGGACAAATAACACTTATATTAAGAGAATGTGTAACACTTATATTAAGAGAAAATCTACCAGTATGGAAGTAATTTTAAGTTGCAGCAAACCATGGTAATGTGGGAGAGAAGGAAGAGATTTTCAGAACAGTCTGCTTTTGTATGAATTCAAAATTAAATTGCACAACACAACTCAATTTAAAAGTTAATAGGACACTGATACATCAAAGGAAATAAATCCATTCTTATGAGCATTATTCAAATATCAAATGCTTTTAAAGGTATAAAATTAATGAGATTAACAAACATTAGTAGGAAGTTTATGGAATACAATTATTATACTCACTAAATCAGGGGTGAAATGCTATCAGTTCGGACAGGTTCACCCAAACCGGTAGTAAAAATGCTACCTGTTTGCCTGAACCAGTAGTAAAAAAAGTGCTACTGATTCAGCAAACTGGTTTTTCTGACTATCAGCTGTAACACAAGATTTATATTAGTTAGAAAGCAGGATTTCCTGCTTTCTAGTTAATCTAAATTGCATGGCACAGCAGATTCCCCCCCCCCAATCCCGGTGTTTGCTTACCTTTACAGGCGCACTCTGCACATGCATGGAAGGTCCTGTACATGCATGGGCGTGGTGCGTGTAAGCAAAGCGAGCACACCTGCGAATGTGTACTCACGAGAGCTCATATTGCTACCAAATCAGTAGCAAAGGTAAGTGGATTTCATCCCTGGACCAAATCTCCCTTATTGGTTGCCCCCAAATTCAGTTGCTTGTGATAAAGGGGGCTTGAACCTCTGATTCAACCTCTTTCTCCTTTCTCTTTCCCTCTTTCACTGTTGCTCTTGTACTAATGAAAGATATTTTATCAAATGTTTAGTTGCTATAAATCTCTTCATAGTGGAAAAATGTAGGCAGACTGAATAGAAACCACTGCTTGTTCACCCAAACACCAGAGCAATGTGAAATCATATGAAGCATGGTAAAAGATGTCAGGAGAGCACCTTTGGTATTGAAGAGCAGCAATAATTTCTATGGCGACTATTGTAGAGAGAAACAAAGTAAACAAAGTTGGTTTTTCTAATTTTTTTTTCCCATTCTCATGCAATTTCATAGAACTTTGGATCAGAGAACTGTCAAGAGATCAGTCCATGAGTTTCTGTAATTCTTAAGTGACATGACTAGGAATTCTGAGGTTTAGAATTCAGCCAGTCCTCCCTTCACTTACTGTTATCTGATACCAAGCCAAATCTTTCTGTGTCTTAGAAGGTATGGCAGCAAAAGATTTTGCTGGGATTTTTTTCCCCTCCTTCCTTGTTCTTTTAGCATCTCAGTAAATCCAGCAGAGACATTACTGTTCCTCATGATGCGAGCATACAATACAAAATGTAGTCATGCAGTTTAAATGGGGAATTAATCAGCATTCAGAGCCATAGGAGATTGACAGGGAGCTGGCTCTGTCAGTCATCTGCAGCAGGACTCTAAGGCCTAATTTCCCTAAGTGAAAATGTGCTTTCAAAATTGCAATGCAATTTTCAAAAATGGGAGCTGAATATTTAAATACTCATTCTTTCAGCATGACTGTTTGCTGTCCAGCTGCTGCTTATCTCTATCTTTGTGTCTATTGGGACATGGGAATAAAGGGGGGGGGGCATTCTGCATTGCAGTTGTCATATTAGTGACCCCCAAGGCAAAACACAAGTTGGTTGAGTTGCAAGTGTTCCGAATCGTGAGATGCTCTTTCAAGAATTTTCTAATCAGGGTTTTTAAAATTAATAATATCTTCCTTTTGCTCTCTTCCATCTAAATAAGTGCATCTGATGGACAAAAAAAAATGTGATGGAAGCTAATCTACCTTCCTTTTCAGAAACTGATGATCCCCCCCATAGGAGTGATCTTGCCCACTATGTCTTTAAGGTGAATATATTGTTTAAGAACTTCCTACAATGTGCCAATCCTCTATTTTCCCTGCTCATTATAGTGACAAGGATTTCAGTTTGACTAATAAAATAGTGGACAATGACTTTTTTTTTTAAAGAACCTGAACAAGGGGGGCTGCATGAAGAATAACAGAACAAGGCATTTGACACCCTGGCAACAAAGATGTACATAAAACATTTCATGATTGGGCACTGACTTCCTATTCTTGCTTGTCCACGTTCACCCCTGGCAGCCTGACCATCCTAATTCCAGTGGTTTGCACTATACCATGTGGCATGACAGAGATATGTCTATTTTTCACAGCAGCTGGCATGTTACCAAGTGTCCAAGCTATGTCTCAACTTTTCACCAACTTGAAAAAGCAATCAGGGTCTTCTCAAAATATTTCTCATGTATTTCTCATTTGCCTGTTTTTTTTCTCCTCAGACCGAAAAGGACTTCATAGACTGCACTGAAAACACAATTAATCTGAATTGGGGTGGGATATCTTTTAACACTAACATTCGCTAAATCAGCAAATAAACTAAAATGAAAACAAACGACTAAAACAATAATTCAGTTTTCCTATTAAAACCCAGATCTCAGTGCAGCTACAGATTCAATTGGTTTGGTTCTCACAGACATGTTGTCTGATTTAAATCAGAAAAGGGACTTTATGCTTCAAATGCTAAATTTCAAATCAAACAATGGACTGATTTTTTTTTAATTCAGTTATTTCGACATAAGGAAACTAGAAGAGCAGTCTTCTAGCATTCGTATGTTGCTTTCTCTCTGTGAAATGAAGTGTTCTATTATTATTATTTTTTAAAAGCTTCAGTTGTGTGAAGCCCAGACCACTGGAGGTACGGAATATAGAGTTATTAACTCAATGCAAAGCACTGTTTTTTTTCTTCCTAAAAGATTAATCTATCTATTTCAGGGATGCTGTCTCAGAATTTATTCAACCATATCCAAAACAGTTAGGAAACACAGGCTCAACAGATACTTCAAATCTACGTAGCTAAAATAGTTTTCATGCCTTTCAGGAAGCTCTCTTGTTCCATGATATATAAATGGAAATCACCTTTTCTTATCTTACGTGTATTTGTTTAGAGTTTATTCCATACAATAAACTTAACCAAAAGAAAATTAGAGACATAGCAAAAACATTACCATGACAGGTCCTTAGCTAAACAAAGAATGTTTTCAGTAGAGGTAGAGTAACCACTGGAGCTGCATTTTAATTTGTATTGTAAGTTTTATTTCCATTTATGAAATGCACTACTAAAGCTTGTAATAAAAATATTTGAACGAACTCATGGCATTATATGACCTTCCACAATTATGTCAGTTAAACACCTGAAGAGTTATTATTAGATATTGCTCTTATTAGTATAATTATATTGCTGATTTAAACTCACTGGAATTGGAGGAAAATGTTTTTGGAAGAGAGGTATAGAACATATGCATAATTTGCTGGTATATTTCTTTTATTATAGTATTATGAGATACAAAGCAGAAATGTAGGAAAGGGGTTGTTGCTCAGTAATAGAATTCAGAAGAATCCAGATTTCAACACCCAAGAGTGGGCTGGAAAAACTGCCTGAAATCCTGGAAGAGTATTGTCAGAAAATCTATATTAGTCCTGAAGTGTATTGTATTTAATAGTAGGTCTGAGTAAAGTTTTGAATGAGTGATTCAATTCAAAGAACGTTAGATTGACTCATCTCTTTGAATCAAATCTTTGTACTGAATCTTCAGATTGATTCAAGGCATCAAATTGAGCCAGTTACTTTCGAATTGCTTCAGAAATTCAAAGGTGATCTACAGAGTCAACTGACATTCTGGTGCTTTCTGGCTTTGCAGAGTCTGAAACACTGCTATAAATTATGAGCCAGGAGTAAGCGGCAACAGCCAAAAAAGCTAATACAATCCTTTGTTGCATAAACAGAGGCACAGAATCAAAATAAGTGCGCCAGCATGCCTACCCTCCCTGTCCTACTGTCCCCATTTATTTGTCCCCATTTAATGTGTTCATATTTATGTTTATACTTATACCTGTTATCTTTTACATGTTTGATAAACTAAAATTAATCAATAAAATAAAATAAAAACCATGTGAAGTATTAGTATTGCTTCCTAAATCCTTAATAAGACTACGCCTGGAATACTGCATCCAGTTTTGATCACCATATTACCAAAAGATGTTGAGACTTTAGAAAAAGTTCAAAGAAGAGCAACAATGATGATTAAAGGTCTGGAGACAAAAACATATGAAGAATGGTTGCAGGATTGGGTATGGGTTGTCTAGAGAAAAGAAGGATTAGGGATGACATGATAGCAGTGTTCCAGTATTTTGGGGCTACCACAAAGATCAACTTATTTTGCAAAGCACCATAAGTTCAAGACAAGAAACAATGGATGGAAACTAATCAAGGAGAGAAACAACTTAGAATTAAGGAAAAATTTCCTAACAGTTGATACACCAGTGAAAGATTTTGCCTTCAGAAGTTGTAGGTGCTTCATCATTGGAAGTTTTTAAGATTGGACAGCCACCTGTCTGAAATGATATAGGGTCTCCTACTTGAGCAGGGAGTTGGATTAGAAGACCTCCAAGGTCTCTTCCAACTCTGTTCTGATTGATTAATGTTTATTTTTGTATAGAAACAAAATTAAGAAATAGAAGAATAGGGTGGTGGGCTCTCTGATAATGATATGAGGAAGTCACCAAAGAATTTATCATGTTTTTCATGGGGATCATGCAAAATGATTTAGTTTAGCTCTGATTTTTTCCCCATGGAGGTCACATGGAATGCCAGAGTGAGGACATTTCCCAATTTGCCTGAATGAAGATATGTAGGTCGCCATTGCTGATGAAGAAGATTCGTTCATTCTTCTTTAGAAGTAGCTGAAATACTACCACAATGGGCAGGATATGGGCTAAAACATGTACCTTGCTTGACATGCCTTCAACATGTGGTACTATAGATAGAAGAGCATCTTCAACACAGGGCAAACAACCCCTTAGCGTTTGACAAACTCCCCTTACCTAGAAAACTCTCAGTGTGTGTGAAAGGTACTCCAATGGGGCCATCTTTGATGCCATGGGGATTTGCTGAACTGGGAGCACTTTGACCAGTACTATGCAAAAATGTTATTTGAAATCTCTCAATAGTATGAGTTTTGCAAGAAAAGATGAGAAAAGCTCCTGACGGCCCTTTGAGGTATCTCAGTCAGAAAACTGTTACAGGAATGTTACTTGATTGTTATGGGAATAATAACAGAATCTTGAAAGCCCTCCAGAGTTTCTTTCCCCCCCCCTTCTTATACCAAACAAACTCAAAGAAGATTATCTTGAGAGTCATTCTCATGTCTCCTCCTTTCCCAGGATTGAGTTGTTGCTCATTTTCATTAACCATTCCTCCATAACCTCTTTAAAATTATCTGTGCATTCCCATAGAGTTCCAAAACACAGTGAAGGTAAGCTACAGAGTCACTTCATGCCATTCCTAACATCAAGGGTACCATTTTCATTAAAGCAAAATACCTTTTCAGAGCACTAGATATAGTCTTTGACTTACAACCAGCTATTTTAGATTGGTTTTAAATTGGGGTTTTTTAATTTGGTTTTTAGCCTAGGATTGTTTCATGTAATTTAATATGCTTTTAAATTTTATATATTCTGTTTTATATGTTTTTAAATTCCTGTGCTCTGCCCTGGGTCCTTCGTGGAGAAGGGCGGGATATAAATCGAATTAAAATAAAAATAATAATAAATTTAACATAAAGCACTTCTAGCTGTTGTAAAATATTGTGGCACCTCACCCCACAATCCTGGGGTCAAATGGCCACATTCTGCAAAGTTTTAGGACAGTTTCTGACACTGTATGCCAGTTTCTGGCAGAAAATCCACCCATTTGGATTTGTCCTTACAAGTGAAGCATGTGCTTAACAACCATGGTTATTTGCTTAACAACTGCAACGGAAAAAAAAAAGTAAAATCAGGTTTGGCCATGTGGGTGCTTCAACTTACAATCATAATGATTTATAACCAGAAATCCAGTCATAAATTGTGGACAACCTGTATTCCACAAATGCTGCATTAGGGATGGCTTCCCTACAGTTTGTGGTTCGGTCTTCTGTTACAGTTTGGTTAGGCGGTTTATTTGGCGAGAGGGAGAGAGAAGGAAAACAAAATTTATTATGTTCTCTTTTGTCATCTGGATTATTTTGTGTGCAGCCTTTTATCACTAACACCACATTCAATCCAGTGGTGGCTCCTACTGCCGTTCCTACCAGTTCGCTGAGTGTGCACACGCCAGATATGTGCTGTATGCGCACACCCATTTGAAGTTCCAAGAGCTGATCATTAGCTTTGAAGCCCTACACAGAGCTGTTCCACGGTATATCAGACAGACACTGTCTTCCCAGATCAGTTTAGTGCAGATATCTAGAGAGAGTCTATTTAGAGTTCTCCCTTCTTGAAAATTTCAAGATGAAGTTACAAGAAGAGGATTTTGGCAGGTCTCCTATGTTGTTCCCCAGAAATACATATGGCCCCAATCTCCTTACATTACATCACCACATGAAAGGAATTACTATACCCTTTCATTAAACAATCGGCAAAAATATTATCACATAAGTTTATAATTTTAAGTGCTATCTCTGCAGGTTGTTGCACATTACTGTTCTTGGCATTACCTGATTGTATTGAATGGTAGGAGTTTGCTTGCACAGATGGTTATAAAATAGATGTGATTCTCTTATTCAGCCAGTTTGTGTTGCTTGTGGAAGAAAAATAATGGCATACAAACTATTGTTTATAAAACTGAGCAAGGTGTTCAGAAGAAAAAAAGAAAGCCGTATATCACATGTTGCTGTTCTGCAGCATGATTTTGATATCTAGACTTCGATCTAGATACGAGGATGGATGAGTTCCAACATAATAATAATAATAATAATAATAATAATAATAATAATAATAATAATAATAATAATAATAATAATAATAATAAAAATTTATTTATAACCCGCTCTCTCTCCCCAAAGGGACTCGAGGCGGGGCACAGGAAAATTAAAAACAATAGACACAAACAGAGTACAAAATTTAAAATCACAATTAAACATATCCTGCGCTAAAAACATCTATAAAAACTAAAAACTGTCCCTAAGACCCCTTAACACTATAACTTAATTAAAATTACCCTAGGCCAGCCAAACGGAAGAAATGAGCAAATGAGAGATTTTTTTTTTTAAAGATGGATTTGTCCTAACATCTAGATAAGCATCTTAGCTTCTGCTGTGAGCTAGAAGTAGAGGGTTCAGGTAAAGAAGCATTTTGCTTTTTTATACTTGAACACAGAAATCAATAGAAAGAAGGGCAAAATGACAAAATGATTCTGTTAGAATGGGCTCAAAGGAATACAAATGCTTTATGCAATTAAGCATAGGGAAATGCAAAGTAATGAGATTGGGGAATCTAAACAAGGAAAGGATTTCTTTCCTAAAGTCTTATATAAAAAACAGTGAGCAAAAGGGAGACTGTAGGGAAAGATCAAATAGAAACCTATACAGTGGCTACAGAAATAATATAAATGGCAGCATTGATTCACAGGGGGAAACTATATTATGTTATTCTTGCCAAATAGAAGAGATTTATGAATGTGGCCTGTCTTAGCTAACGGTGAGGAGCTTTGCACACTTTATTATAGAAGGGCAAAAGAAAAAAAAATAAGGGGGGGAAATTGGAACTTAATTATTCATAAATGTCAGAGAACAGAAGGGAATGATCTGGACTCTTTTGAAAAAGGGAGAATAAGAGACCTCCACTCAGTGAAGAATTCAAATCCTGAAACATCTGAAGACAAATGTCGCCAATGCGAGCTGTAATTCTTCATGCAGTGAGAGTACAAAAAAATCATACAGGTGCTATTGAAGACCCAGGACTAGCTGGATATGAAGGGAAAAAATACACTCCTCTCTCCATTCTCCAGTAGATTATTAATTATTATATTTCCTCCCTTAAACCTTATTTAAAATGTTATTTTTCAAATCACAAATCTGAGAGCAAGCATGGTATAATGGTTAAAATTTTCAACCAAAGTTCAAGCCATCATTAGAATGGAAATCATGAGGTGATTTTCGGCCAGTTGCTCTCTCTTAGATCAATAGTTCTTGTTCTTTTAAGTCTGTGGTCAACAGCCCTTACAGCACCTAGATATAAATTATTTTTATATTACAGCTCTTAATCCTATGTATTCTTTGTAAACTGCTCACAGATTGGGGGGAAAATGTTGTTTTGGACTGAATTGGAAGCGCAATTGCTTCATATGCTGTCTTAAAAGCTAACAAATAGAAAAATAATTAATAAATCTGGTCTGTTACTTGTGCTTTTCTGGAACTGATTAATGTAAGCTGACAAACTGTTCCAAGTTACCATTTAAGCTCCAAACTATCAGTCTATGTAAGTATGTGCCTCAGAATTTATAGCTCAGCACTAATAGCATATTAATACTATCAATAATATTGATTCAGGGTAGATGAAATTGTGGAATTCAACTTCCACAGTCATCTACAGGAGGACAAGGTAGGCAAATATAATCTTCTACATCAGGAGATCATCGCACAAATGACGCAAATTAGGCAATTCATTTGTGTGATGACATGACTTTATTATAACTTCTTCAAGATGCCAATGCCAGCTTCATCTTCCTCAGCAGTGGACTCATCATACTTCAACTGATTTTCTTGGCGTTTTATACTTTCTGAACATCTATATAGCACTCACCTGTGCAATAACAGTGACTTTTCTATGATAAGATGTGAGTTCAGAAACATGTTTCCAATATGCAGTTGACCCTACATAAATTGGACAATTATTCTTTAATTTCCTTTCAGGACAGAATTGCATATTGAAAGATTCAAGATTTAGGGAAGCAGGGATTTTGGAATGAAAGAGCATAATATAAATGTTAAATAATATTTTATATATCCATGAATTGCATATTATATGATTTTCACTACATTCAATACCTCATTACATTCAAATGAACAATAATCTAATTTATCAAACTTTCAAATGGGAGAGAAAATGTATTTTAAAAGTTTTATTCAAATAGAAAACAAAGTTTTATGTCACGTTTCTTCTGAAATCACTACTAAAGATTTTGAAATTGTAGATGACCAGCCTTTTAATGATTGGCGCATTCAGAAATCAGGACAATATCATTCAATAACAACACAGATTAGACAATAGAAGCAGTATAGAAATTGGTATAGAGCAGTGATGGCTAACCTTTTTCTAAAGTAGACCATAAAGTAGACCATAACCTACTATTAGGTTAAAGTAGAAAATTGTGGGTTAGACAGCACCACCACCAAATGGATTCGCAACTGGCTGACCAACCGCACTCAACGTGTAGTCCTCAATGGAACTGCATCTACATGGAAGGAAGTATGCAGTGGAGTCCCCCAAGGCTCTGTTTTAGGCCCAGTACTCTTTAACATCTTCATCAACGATTTCGATGAGGGGATAAATGGGGAACTCATCAAAT
This sequence comes from Rhabdophis nuchalis, assembly GCA_039707465.1. Taxonomy (NCBI): domain Eukaryota; kingdom Metazoa; phylum Chordata; class Lepidosauria; order Squamata; family Natricidae; genus Rhabdophis; species Rhabdophis nuchalis. The sequence continues at coordinate 29,619,735 of CM077651.1, read as the reverse complement.
TTGCAGACGACACCAAGCTGGCAGGAATAGCCAACACTCCAGAAGATAGGCTTAAGATACAGAAGGATCTAGACAAACTTGAACATTGGGCACTATCTAATAAAATGAAATTCAATTGTGAAAAAAGTAAGGTCCTACATATAGGCAAGAAAAACCAAATGCACAAGTACAGTATAGGTGGTACCTTGCTCAATAGTAGCAACTGTGAGAGGGATCTTGGAATCCTAGTGGACAACCATTTAAATATGAGCCAGTAGTGTGCAACAGCTGCCAAAAAAGCCAACACAGTTCTAGGCTGCATAAACAGAGGGATAGAATCTAGATCACGTGAAGTGTTAATGCCACTGTATGGTGCCTTGGTAAGGCCACACTTGGAATACTGCATACAGTTTTGGTCGCCACGATGTAGAAAAGACGTGGAGACTCTGGAAAGAGTGCAGAGAAGGGCAACCAAGATGATTAGGGGACTGGAGACTAAGACATATGAAGAACGGCTGCAGGAGCTGGGTATGTCTAGCTTGATGAAGAGAAGGACTAGGGGAGACATGATAGCAGTGTTCCGATATCTCAGAGGGTGCCACAAAGAAGAGGGAATCAAACTATTCTCCAAGGCACCTGGAGCAATGGGTGGAAACTAATCAAGGAGAGAAGCAACTTAGAACTAAGGAGAAATTTCCTGACAGTAAGAACAATTAACCTCTGGAACAGCTTGCCTCCAGAAGTTGTGAATGCCCCAACCCTGGAAGTCTTTAAAAAGATGTTAGATAGCTATTTGTCTGAAATGGTATAAGGTTCCTGCCCACGCAGGGGGTTGGACTAGAAGACCTACAAGGTCCCTTCCAACTCTTGCTATTGTATTGTATTGTAAAGGTGTGCAAAAAGTGTGCGTGCACGGATCCCACACATGTGCACATGCACCTCCCCAGGCTCTGGAGGCTTTCCTGAAGCCTGGGAAGGATGAAAACAGCTTCCCTAGAGGGCTGTCCTTTGGGTTGTTTTTCGCCCTCCTCAGGCTGTGGAGGCTTTCCTGAATGAAGCCTAGGGAGGGTGAAAAATGGTCCAATGTCTGGTTGGCCTGTTGGGCCATTTTTCACCTTTCAGGAAAGCCTCCAGAGCCTGGGGAGAATGAAAAACGGTCCAACAGCCCAACTGGAAGTTCAGGAATGAACTTCCGGTTGGCCCGTTGTGCCTGTTTTTCACCTTCCCCAGGCTCCAGAGGCTTTCCTGAAGCCTGGGGAGGGTGAAAACAGTCTCCCCCGGCCCTCTGGAAGGCCAAAAATCAGGTGGCCAGTGCACCATGCCAGCAATTATGGCTCCACGTGCCACCTGTGGCATAGGTTCACCATCATAGGTATAGAGTTTATGCCACATTGTTTTATTCTGAACCAAAGAAAAGCAGATAGCAGAAAATCTAGATGAAAACATGGAGTAATCAAGGTGGCATCTTTGGCCAAATTAGCAAAATTGGCAAGTATCTTTTTAAAAAGCATATTTCATATTCATTGAAATGAGTATATTCATATTCACCTCTATATGCATTATTATTTTCCTTTTTGCGATTATCCTTCTGGATGTTTTAGTATTGTACTAACTAGTATTGTACTAGTATTGTACCAACATGCCACAACATCTTCTCCCTACCATTGCAATGTCAGGTAGAGTGATAAATACATGCATGTACGAAGCAGCCTACAGAAAGCTTGATTCTACATGTAAAAAGCACATGGTTGAAGAAATCAACTCTAATCGAATTTCACATGTGTTTTTATCATGGCATTTAAAAACGAGTGGGCACTTGCAGTATATACCCCTTATTTGGAGTTATGTTCTAGAACAGGGGTCTTCAACCTTTGCAACTTTAAGTCTGAAGGACTTCAGCTCCCAGACTTCTCCAGCCAGCAAAGCTTTGCTGGCTGGAGAAGTCTGGGAGCTGAAGTCCTTCAGACTTAAAGTTGCAAAGGTTGGAGACCCCTGTTCTAGAACATTCTATGAGGACCAAGAATGGGCTACCGGTACTTTATTTGAGCTGAAAAAGTGCAGACTGCAACCAAAAGATGTATAAATCTCTAAATCTATGTGGCCATCTCAAGGTTATTTGGAGTTCTGCAACCCTGATTAAACAGTTTTTAACTATTGTATTTTCTTTCTAAGTGTGAATGAGAAAGTGCAAATGAGAAACACTTATAAGTTCATACTTTGTGACTGTTTAATAGGAAACCTTGTAAACTTGCCATTACCCCTCCCACTCCCACTCTTTCTTACACATCATTTTTCAGAATTACCATTTCTCTTATTTTTTTTAATGCTTCCAATATGAGTGTTTTAGAGCATCTGTTTATTTTTCACAGCCAAAGAAGAAACATATGGTTTCTATCTGGGTTTTTTAAATGTGTTTTGATACAGCAGGTGCTGAATATATTTTAACATCACTCCATTGCCATCTTAACTTTGCATTTCCTAAGCTTTGGCACATCAATACAAACACTGAAACAGCATCTTGGGGGGGGGGAAATATTTTAGTGGTTTCTTATGTTTGCAACCGAACAGCTTGTACTAAATTATTTAAAGAAAAAAGAAATTACTTCCTATTTTCTTTCTCTTATACACTTTACTCCATCATACTGGCCCATTTTAAAGGTAATACAATAGTAGTTCCAATCCAATTACAAGTGGCTATTGTGAAATATGTCTCACAGAAAGCAATTTATTTGATTGGTTATTAGAGCTTATTAGAGCCCAAATCTGACAGGTCTATCTTGCAGTAAAAACTCACTGTGTTTCCAAATAAGCTATATATCACTACTGCATAATGTTGTAGACTTACTCATAAATAACCATATTAGAATTAGGATGTATACTTTTATGAACAATATGGTATATTAATAAGCTACACAATATTTGATAAAACTAACAGGTTGCTAAAAAGTAAACGGAACTGGCCTAGCTAATGATACTATTGAAAAGTTATGAAGTTAATTCAAGCACCAAGGAGTCTAGAAAAATGATATACTGTTTAATTTAATATTTAATTTAATATTTAATGCAAGATATAAATAATAGAAAGAAGTGCTTTATTTTTTAACCTATTGATACATGTATCCACAAATGCCAAAGGAACTGAAACAAATTTCGGTGCATCACAGCATTAGAAGTTTGTCTAGTTCTTCTGTATACATTCAATATATGGACAGTTTAATGTTCAATACAAGTGGCAGAGTAACAAGCTTCCAAAATGGTATTTAACCTATGATAAACACCACAGTACCATTATTTTATCTGTATTTAATATAATCAACTGATATAGGGTTAGCCTAAACTCATGTTTGTTTATTTATGTTTTTGTAAACTGTTTGCGTCTAAAATTAATTTAGCAAATTAACCATCATTGTAAAGCTGCTTTTGATTTTTCAAACAAAAAATTAATTTTCCGAATTGTAGTATTTTTCATTTCCTGTTCCTAGTGATATTGGCAAATATAAAATGGAAACATGATCAAATGATACTTGTCCCAAGAAAATGTGATAGATATACTATAAATATCTGTGTGTGTGTGTGCGTGTGTGCGTGCGTGCGCACAAGTATATTAGTAGAATAGTTTAACAGCCTAATAAGATCTGAAAATATTTCCTATTGCTTGGGGTTAGGGTTGGGAGAGGTTGAAAGCAAGAGCTAAATGCAGTACCTCTTAACTCCAACTAACATTCAATGCTTCCATGATCAAATATAATACACTTATATGTTTAATCAATATTTCTTAACTCCTAAAGTCAAAGCAACTCTCAACTCACTATAATAAACTATTAAATAGTGAGTGATTATTAACGCATGTTGATTAATTTAGATGTGCTTATAATTTCAAGAAGACCATATGTAAAGAAAGAAATCCTTTGAAACAGCTAATCCCCCAATAGATATCTGGGCCATTTTCTTTTACATTTTCAGACCATTATAAAAAAAATGGCTGATTAAAAAAAGCTATTTGGAAACAAGGAAATTCATGCTAATCCTACATGGTGGGCATCAGACTGAGTCGTTACAATTGTATTAGTTGAAGGTTTTTAAAAAATAAAATCTTATAATTTTAACAGAGTAAGATGCTCAGACTCCAGAAATCTAGTCTTAATTATCAAAGTAAAATGTAATAAAAAATAAATAAGTGTTCTGCTAATAAATAACGAAATAAAAAAACCATGAAATGAATATGTGTTAATCTCACCATTTGCTATTTGCAGGAGAGCTTCCTCTATCAGAAAAGTCAACAGAAAAGCCTCAGGGGTTTGAGGAATACTATGGTACAATAAATATTTACTTTTGTTCACAATCCCCCCCCCCTAAGAAATCTTCTTTGGGATAGTGGGCATATTTGTTTTCTGTAAAAATAATACCTTACGATAGATTTCAGCTGTGCAAATGACTCCAATTTCTAATGCAGATATACTTTTTATACCGTAGCAATGAGGTTTCAATGGGGGGGGAAAAACCTTCTGTTATCCTTAATTTGAATTCTTCTGCCTGTCATTTGCTCATTTAAAAGAAGGTGTTGATTGACATGTGGATATAGTGAAAAAAACATATTTGGAGATGGAACAACTATAGCAGAATACCCATGGTGGAAGAAATATTATTCTTAGGAAGACAGCACTTACAGAACAATGTCAAAGAAGTGAGAGGCATAAAACTAAACAGTATTCTAAAACTATATCAGCAAAGCAAGGAAGGGGGAGAAATCAAACTTTGTCTGAACCATTTAACTTTAGAAATTGATCTAGAGTACAGGTAGTCCTCGATTTATGACCAAATTGAGCCCAAAATTTCTGTTGCTCAGTGAGACATTTGTTAAGTGAATTTTGTTCTGATCTAGCCTTCCCAAAAGCATGAAGCAAACTCCTGTCCCAACAAAAAACCCTTTTGTTAATTTACTGTGAATTCTGCTCATTTACATCCAGCAAAATCTTTCAAGGGAGGATTTACATTCACAGACCTTATCTGGCTTGGAGTGCTGACAGGCCAATATATGCATAACTTGGCAAGGAGTCTCGGAGAGTCACGAACAAGTTAAGAGAACTAATTGTCTCCTGCAAACTCCACTCCCCTTTCGCTCCTCTTTTATTTCCTCTGGGAGGGGCCATTCATCATCCACCTGTGGCCTTAATCCCAAATCGACCCCTGTTCTTTAGCTATTCCCTTCGCCTGGCAATTCTGTGCATGTGCAAACTAGAAAAAGACTCCAGCTGTTCATCTGCTTCACTGATGTCTGACTCTGAAGGCAGCTGATAATTGGCATATGGCTCTGGCATCCTCTCTGCATCTGATACAGAGTCCCCATCAAAGCTTTCCCCAGACTCAAGGACTGCCCCATGTTCCTCCCCAACCTCTTTACCGTCTGAACCTGCGGCCAGCTTTGCTGGCCACTGGCGGGCCACAACAAATTTTGCCCTAATTTATAGCCTTTTCTGCCACAGTTGTTAAGTGAATCACTGTGGTTGTTAAATAGTAACATGGTTGTTAAATGAATCTGTCTTCCCCATTGACTTTGCTTACCAGAAGGTGATCACATGACCCTGGAACACTGTAACTAACATAAATATGAATCAGTTGCCAAGTCTCTGAATTTTGATCATGGTCGTAAGTGACGTTTTTCAATGCCGTTGTAACTTCGGTCATTAAGTGAAATTAATTAATCAGTGGAACAGCTTGTCTCCAGAAGCTGTGAATGCCCCAACACTGCAAGTCTTCAAGAAGATGTTGGATAGCCATTTGTCTGAAATGGTATAGGGTTTACTGCCTAGGCAGGGAGTTGGACTAGATGACCTCCAAGGTCCCTTCCAACTCTGCTATTGTATTGTATTGTATTGAAATGTTGCAAGTTAAGGCTGACCTGTAGTATTTAAGATCAGTGTTTTAAAGAGGCATGCCATATTATCTAAAAAAAGCCGCTGCCTTTGGAAAAAGCAGCACACTGATTGTAAGTATATTTGATGGCAAACCCAACAGATTTCAATGAAAAAATGACATGAGACTACAACAGATTTTATTGAAAATTTTGGCAGTGCTAATTTGATTCCTTTCCCCATTTTTGGCACATTGTGGAAACTGTTGCTTATTTGCCTATTTGTTTTATTCTGTGTGACCTAAATCTCAGTTGCATTTTTGCGCCCCAGCGGCAGCATCATTTTCTCAAATCTGATTGATTACGAAGTGCTGTGATATCGTCTTTTGAGACCTGCAATCAATAAGTAGGAAGGAGTAAGACAGAATCCCACATAAAGCTTAATAGTAGGGTGAGCTGTAATCCAAAAATCCCATACATACATTATATATTGACAGTTGAGCCAACTCACTTTCTCTCAGTTATAATAAGATTGCAATCTAGCCTTATGGGATATTTTATTGAAGCACTTTCTTGAAAAGAAATAGCTATCACTATTGGGTAGAATCTCTGTGATTAAGAAGAATGTTTTACCAAAGATGCTTTTTTGTTTCAGACTTTACCAATACTTGTAACGGATACTCAGTGCTTGTTGTTTGGCCTGAGTGGGTGAATCTCCAGAATGGCAAATGGATATTTCCAAGTTTATATAGCAAGGGGGAAAACCAAGAATGAGATACAAATCATTGCAAGATGCTAAGGAAAGAGGAGGTCTGGGTTTATCAGATTTGAAATTGTATTTCAGTGCTTGTTGTTTGGTCTGAGTGGGTGAATCTCCAAAATAAGAAATTACCTGAATTAGCGGGCCATGAATTATGATTTGGGTGGCAGGGCTATTTATGGCATGACAAGATTAACATAAATGTTGATTTTAATAAACATTTTATTAGACATGCCATCCTAAGAGTTTGAAATACTTTTTACACTATAAAACTCTCCGGACCTTAAGATGCACGTAGCTTTGGGGGAGGAAAAATAAATAAATCTGCCTCTGCTTCCCAGTATCCATCGGTATTTATCCGGCTTGTGTACTTGCAGCAAACAGCAAACAGCCTGGTCAGCTTCAGCACGTTTTCACAGGCTGATTCAGCATGAGCAGCTGATTGGTGGTTGAATCGGCCTCCTGGAATACCGCTGTTCTCCAGACTGTGGAGATTGCTGCCACCCATCACTGCTGTTGCCTATCACCACCTCCACACGTCCCGTTTGTGGCCTCCATCTGCCTCATTTTTGGCCTCTGCGCATCCCATTTTCGGCCTCCGCATGGCCTGTTTTCAGTCTCCACACATACCATTTCTGGCCCATTCCAGGCAGCAGGGATCACCACTGCTGCCGCCTATCACTACCAGATTGGAATAGGATTCCCATCTTAATACAGAAGATTCTTAAAGTGAATATAAAGATAAAACTAGAGACTTTTCCTTTGGGTTTAATGATTTGGGGAAAAAATTGGACTTTGATATTATATATGTGGATGGCAGCTTGAATGGAAAAAAAATGAAGCGTTGTTTTGGGGTTTTGCTGATTAAGTAGATGTGGTGGTTATAGAAACTAGAATACTAGTTTGTATTATTATATAAAATTAAAAAGTTGAGGTTTGATGCTCAAGAGAACTACCCCATATTTGCTGGAATTCTTTATTCCAGTGCCCTAGCTTAGTTCTATTGCCACTATTCACAATTCCTCTCCATTGGTCAATGAATATGAGATGTTTACATTACATCACTGAGCAGAAGTAGAAGAATGATCACTTTTCCTCAATAGAGGGTCATTCTCTTTATACTGCTGAGTCATCAGAAAGTTAGGCACTTCTATGTAATCAACATTCTTCCTTAACCTATTTCCATGATGGCGAACCTATGGCATGTGTGCCACTGGTGGCAGGGGGCGGGGAACATGGTGGGAGGTGTTGTGCATGCAGTGCATTATGGATATGGGCACTAAAAGTGAGAACCTGTGAGAATATTTTTTTTACGGTACAACTTGTTTCCCTGCACACAACGGTGAGAAACATGACGGAACTGCAAGTCAGGTAAGACACATGTCTCACTTCTCCCCTGCCCCAACCCTCCCTACCTGCCATCCCCACCTACCACTCCCCCTCAGATTTGGTGAGCTGAATGTGCCACCGCCACCCAGGAGGAGAAGAACATGAGAAATGAGCTCTCTCGCAGTGCCTCCTCTCTCTCTTTTCCTTCTGAGCAGCACCAGTCTGTCCAGCTCACCGAATCTGGCCTGTAGATCTCAGTCAGCAGCAGTTCTGACCTGATCCTGGGTGGCAATGCTGTGGGCAAGAACCGGCCACGCCAATCTTGCTTCATGGCTGCACAGACATAGCCTGCCCCAGCCACTGCTTGGAGCTCTGGGGCCAGTCCTCCTCCCCCAGTCCCAGGTTTACAGAGCTAGGGCTGTCAAGAGTGTGACATGCAAGGCGTGTTGCTAGGCCTGCCATTCTTTTTGTGGCTGCCACTAAGAGAAGGGGCATGGTAGCTAGGGTTTGTGGGAAAGGCCTCCACGAGGCCATTCTGTGTGAATGGCAAGTGCCTGTGGGGTGTGTGGGGCATGTTCCTCCCTCCTTTCCCCCCTGCCTTGCCTCCTCACCTTGTGCTATTAGCACTGGAAGCAACGATGATGCCCAGCAATGTGTGGGCTGTGTTGCTGGACCTCCTACCACTTTTGCAGCTGCAATTGTAGCCATGGTTGCTGGAGGAGGTGGCCTGAGCAGCACTGGTGAAGCAACTGCTTTGTGAGCAGTGGGATGGCCTGCTGCGACCATCGCATCATTATTGGTAGGTAAGGAGGGGGGCATAAAGAGCATCCCTGGGCCTGCTGCTCTTTTTGATGGGACATGGTAGCTAGGGTTTGAGGGAGTGGCCTCTGTGAGGCATGCGCATGTGGGCCACCTGGGGCGTCTTCCCCCGCTTCCCCCCTGAGGAAATGGCAGGGACTGGTGTGCAGGTGCTTCAAAGGCCTTATTTTAGGGAAAGGGCTTATTTTAGCGCATGCACTCAAAAGCCCAATTGGGCTTACTATCCGGAGAGGTCTTCATTTCTGGGAAACACGGTAGCCATTTCTCTGCCTCTCCACATTTAAGCCAGTATGTTTTTGGATGAAAGACTACAGAACTTTTGCCAAGCTGAGATTTTCCTCTACAAGTTTAAGACCAGTGCCAAACGGAAAAAGAAAAACTTAGATCATATTCCCGTGTGCAGAGGTTAACAGTTAAAGGTTAACAGCTAAAGGCTTGTGCACCGACTGTCAAGAAACTAGCTGAAAGTGAGAAACCTGGCAGTCAGGAATATTGGGTTATTTCAGAACAATTCAGAGCGGAATAGAAAAATAAAACATGGTTTTATTTGCAATGCAATGGTTTCAAAATTAATGCTAACTGACTTTGAGTTGGATTTGTGTACTAATGATGAGCATGTTGTTGCTAGGGTGATAAGATTTACTGAAAATGAACATGGAAGATGAATATGTCAAAGTCTGTATTATTAAATGGGTAAAATTTTTGGATATGACATAATGCTTGATCAGTGAGAGAATAAGGGTTAGGGTAAAAGATGGACATTTACATTAAATTCTGGTTTGAAAGACAATTTTTATAAGATAATGTACCATTAGTATTTAACAATGGTACATCTTATACATTGCCAGAGATGTATAAGAAAGTGCCAAATATGTTTTGGAAATGTAACTAATGTGAAGGTACTTTCTATCATCTTGATACACATGTAAGAAAGCTAGGAAATATTGGGATCAGGTATGCATTTTAACTCAAAGAATTCTTAAATGTCCAATTGAAACCAATGGTTTCCCTTTTAGGTTTGAACAAATAGATTGAAGGAAAACGTGTGACTTTTTTTACTTGACCACAGCAGCAAGATCTAGAGATGGAAGGCTTACAAATCCTAACAATGAAAGAATTGTGAATTGGCTGAATTGGCAAAACTGAATACTCTGATTAAAGAAAAGACTTTGCCCAACTTTGTTTCTACTTAGTAATCACGGGTTTGATTTAATTTTAGGATTTGACTATTAAAATGGTTTATGATTATAGAAATACGATGTATTATTGAAGTTACATTATGAGGTCAATATATTTTATATGCATTCTGAAGAAAATGGGAAGTTACTCTTTCCCTCCTTTTCCTTTCCTTTTTTTCTTTTTGCAGTCTTTTCTTTAACTTTATTTTCCGACCTCTTTTTTTTGCTTTTCATATTTCATCTTATGCTGAAACTCAGCATTATTTTTTTCAAAAGTTATATTGACAAGTTAGAATTTCTTCAGGACTATTCTGTGATCAAAGAAGGAAAATGTAGCCAGTTTTATGTGAAAAATTGCTTCACATAAATTTAAGAACAAATCCAAAAAGCTTATATTAACTTGCAGAATTCATTGCAGATTAGTCATTTGGAGTAATTAATCATCCTCATATATTACTTTATTTCTCTTTATTTATTTTTAAGACTGTTCAGTAGTTCAGATTTAAAGGATAATGTCCTTCTAATCATGTGGATTATGTATACAGCATTGGTTGCCAACTCTATCCCAAATACAGTATATCTTATCCTGTCTGCCTGCCTCCTTGCCTCTGTCTATCTGTCTGTCTATCTGTCTGTCTGTCTATCTTTTCCCATCTTTATTATTTTAACAAATAACTCAAGGTTGCAAATATATGTATCCTTCTCCTATTTTTAACAAATAACTCAAGGTGACAAATACACCTCCCTTCTCCTATTTTCCCAACAATAATCATTCTTTCAGGTGAGTTGGGCTTGATGGAGAGTGAATGGGCCAAGATCATCCAGCTGGCTGCCATGGCTAAGGTTGGATTTGAACTTGCAGTCTCTTGCTTTCTAACCTGGTACCTTAACCACTAGACCAAATTGGCTTTCATTAAATATCACAAAATAAGTGATATCGCAATTAAGAAGAGCAGTACCACGATCCCTGGAAAATATGCAGCTGTTTCAAGGAGCTGTTCACACGAGTGTCCTGTACAATTTGATGTACCTTTCCCCTTGCAACCTGAAGCACTATAACATGTGAATGTTAAAACTATCCATGATAGTTTTCAGCCAAGGAAGTTATAATATTAACCTTCTGTCTCTTTAAGTACTTTGATACGTGAAGGCTCATTAATTTATTGAAGTTATCACTTGATGACATGGTCTTAAAATGTTTCAGCATTCCAAGTGTGAACATATCCTCTCCAGTGATTTCAATATTATTGTCACAAGTGATATATCTGCAGTTATCTTCAAGGATATTATGTAGGACTATGTCATTCTAGTTCATTAATTCATTTAAACAGCATATGACTGCTTAGATCTCTTATCCTGAAATTGCCACATATTCAAGAATGCCTTTTTAAATCAGTTTCTTTTAACGATGCAAAATTATTGAGGTTTAAATGTTAAAATCTTTTTAACAGAATGAGATGTAATGATAAATATGCACCAGGCTAGCTTTACGGAAGTAGCAATGAAAGACTAGAGCATGTCTCTGCAATTCTCCTTCTTTCGTATTCTTTCCAGCTATAATCAAGCATACAGTACATTATAGCCTAACAAAATAAGCAACACTCTGCATTTTCATTAATACAGCTATTTTATTATTCCTTAATGGAAATGCATACCTAGAATTGGCAGACCAGCATGATTCAAGTAACCATTGAATGACTATTTTGATACCAAGTCTGTGTAGTTATGGACAGAGGTACAGTTACAGGAACTAAAAACTATTATGAATATAGAATAATATGAAGTCACACCTTGTTTAATCTGGGCACCTTCCACATGCATGAACTTCAACTCCCAGAATTCTGAACTGTTTCCATATTGACTGGGAATTCTAGAAATGGAAGCCCACGTTTGAGGGCACTCAAACTGGATAAGGCTGATAGAGAAGAACCTAATGCAAGTGTATCTAGGAAGAAGACAGATAAAGCTGGTTACTATGGCATTTGTTTCTACCACGGTGTCCACACCTTTAAATTGCTGCCAGCATTCTGCTAGTTTTACATTCACTGCATAACACTTACGTGCATTGGCACAGCAAAAAAGAGTAACAAGGGGAAAATTGCATAAGAGCTGTGGCTCAAGTTGAAGTATTTATTTGAGAAAATAGTATAAATAGCATCTAAACTGGTGATGGAGTTTGCTAGGTTGTTTAAAATCCAGTCGTATCTCTCCTATCCTCCTTCTTATTTAGTATGATTCCTACTGTATTCTTAACTAGTCACTATGATCACATTACTTAATTACATTCTGTAGGGTTGTGCAAAAATCTGGACTTGAGAGCAAAGGTGATTCATATAGGTAAACATGTAGCAGCTTCAGAGATCAATGGTGGGATCTCAAGGAAAGCCGCATGTCAGGGTTCCAAACAGCATCCAAAAGTAAATCAGAGTCCAAGGCAAAGTATTGCTCAAAGGTGCAATTTATCAAGACAGCCATGTTGGCACATCTGGGAAAACCTGAATCTGAAAGCTTCCCAGATTTCCCCACCTAGTTGAAAGTTCAAGATCTTGCCTTCACACTCACAAGTCCATCACATGATACAATCTTCCACTGCCATGCTGGAAGTTCCACCCATCCAGTTCCGGTCAGGTGCAGAGGTGCAAAAACAAAAGATGACCTTGGCTTTCTAGAAGGAATTTTGTTATGGCTACATCACATCTCATTCCTACAATCTCCCCTTCCATTTTCCCACAATACAAAATGCATATTAGAATAATAGAAAGTGTGGCAGGCCAAAGATCCAAAAGAAAAGATGGCTGCAGGCCTGACACTGCAGTGGTTTCAAGTGTTTCCAAGATTCATGTCCACATATGTAGTAGATCACATTTCGCCCTTCAATATAAACATCTTTAACTCCAATATTTTCACTGGCAATAATTTCTCTTCTTAGAAGGCTACATGGAATGTTGGCATGCAACTTTACTTTCACATTTACCAGTTGACTTTACTTTGTGACAAACTCTACCTCACATTTTTCCCAAAGAGCTCCTGGATTCTAGAGGCCCATGATTGGCTTGGAGAGAGAAATATATTAGGAAACATTTGGTGTAAGGTGCACTTTTTCAATGAATAGTAAGAAATGTCAGAACGGTTTTTCTTCCAACTCCAACAACAATGACCAGATTAATTAGCAACTACTTGGATCATGTTTTGAATGGTACATAGCATTATGTGTATGAAAGCACCATAATATGCACTGGGGTGTGTGAATTGACCTTTGGACCCAGACTTTCAGATAAACAAAGCGCTGGTCAATCCCTTTCCAAATCACACAACAATGCAGCGGATGTTAGACCAAAGATCTGCTTTCATATGAAAGAGGAATCAACATTGTAATTCAGTCAACATGTTGTTGTTTTTTTGAAGCTAGCCATACAGTCATAAGATACAAATCACTGTAATCCCAAATACACAGAACTTTTGGTAAGTCAAAGTATTACCTAAGCCTTTCCTTTCCAGGTACATTACACTTGACCTTAAAGGCTGGAGTGAAATGAAAACAGGACTTCTTTGTCACAGCTTCTTCAGCTTTTTGTCTGCGAATATATCTGTGTGGATATTTTGCTTTGATAAGTATGCATAGATTTTTCTCATTCTCTGATACGCGAGTACAACAGTTCCTAAACTTTGCTCATCTCCAGTTACATAATTTTCTCCTGTTTTGATAATGAGAGTGAGATAGGCAGTACATAAATTTTATAAATAAGAAAATAAATAAATAAATAAATAAATAAAATATAAGGAAGTCATTGCTTTGCAATTCTATTCACTGAATTATTCAATCAAGTACGCTTATGTGATATTTTCATTTTCAGAGGATCTAAGTGGAAGATTTTAAAATGCATCTATAACTGTAGCTCCTTTAAAAATCCCAGTTTAATACTTATTTAATTTCAGCAGTGGAGCACTGCCAAATATAACTTGTAACTGTAATCAACTACATGTATAACACAAATGCTGACTTATTGTTATCTTTCAAGAACATCTTTGTTATTTGTTTCAAAAGAAAGAAAAAGTAGGAAAGTGATATTAAGCAGATGTTAGATGGGAGTTGTCAATCTTGTCTAAGGATGCAGGTGCTAATGTGTTATAATTATCCCTTCTGGCGGTTGATATTTAGGATTTTAGAGCCCACCTAGTCAATCACAGTTATAATTGTTAAGCTTCTTACATAGCTAATATGCTGGATAATAACGGGATGAAGATTTAATATTTGACTCTTCTATCGGTTATAGTTTCTTCTTATATACATTTCTAATACAGAGATTACTAGAGGTTAGGCACTTCACATGATTTGCAATATAATACATTTTTAAAAGTGCAAACTGAGTCACCTTTTAAAAAATCTACATTTTTCTTTGTTATGGTAGCACTTTAAAAAAAACAGCAACAAGTCAAACTTGTCTTTATACATACATCCATACATTTTTTCTAGCAATGTTAATGGAATAGTGTTACCATTGAAATGGCTTTTCTCTGTGATGTTTTCTCAGACCACTCCTGTCTAGGTTACAGCCCTAGGATTTGTAGGCAATCCTCATGTACACAAACAAATGTCAACTCTGCTCAACTTCTGAGATCAGACAAGGGTTTGCTAGGTGCTGCCACCTGCTGAAGCATAGCAATATATCTTTATGCTTATTTAAGTTAATAAGCTACAATCCTATTTTCATACCATTTTTTAACTGCAGAATTTTGTGGCATCTGAAATACTATCTATATAAATAAAAATGTAAAATAGTTTGTACGAATCCACTAATCTCAAAAACTACTGGACCGATTTACCTCAATTTTTCACACAATGTTCACAAGGACTTCGGATAATAGAATACCAACTCATTTTGTGCCTAGCACACGTGTGTCATGTACACAGTACACAAATGTAAAATGTACCACTGAAACATTTTTCACCTCCTTGTAACTCCTCCCACCTGGCATTTCCAACAGTCAGTTCCTCAAAAAGACTGTACGGAGGCCTCTTATGGCCAAAAAGGCACTGAGATAGCAAACTCCCAGGTGGCCCACAGAGAGAGAGAGAGAAAGGAAGAAATACAGTTTAACAAAAAGGACTAAGGGTGACATGATAGCAATCTTCCAATATCTCAGAGGCTGCCACAAAGAAGAGGAAGTCAAGCTATTTTCTAAAGCACCTGAGGGCAGAACAAGAAGCAATGGGTGGAAACTAATCAAGGAGAGAAGCAACCTGGAACTAAGGAGGAATTTCCTGACAGTGAGAACAATTAATCAGTGGAACAGAAGTTGCCTCCAGAAGTTGTGAATGCCCCAACCCTGGAAGTCTTTAAGAAGATGTTGGATAGCCATTTGTCTGAAATGGTATAGGGCAGTGATGGCTAGCCTTTTTTGTCTCACGTGCCAAAAGCAGGGGGAGTGCAGGGATGATGTGCACAGGTGTGCCACATCCATAATGCTATGTGCATGACCCCCTGCATTTGGCATGCTTTTTACGTCATCCCCAGGCTCCAGAGGCTTTATAGGAGCCTGGGGAGAATGAAAACAGCAAAAAACGGCCTCAAAAGAAGGCCTAAATCAGCTGGCCAGGGCACACATACACACTGAAGCTGACAGGGCAATGCCTCACGTGGCCTAAGAAATGGTTCCGTGTGCCACCTGTTGCACCTGTGCCATAGGTTTGCCATCATGGGTATAGGGCTTCCTGCCTAGGCAGGGAGTTGGACTAGATGACCTCCAAGGTCCCTTCCAACTCTGCTATTGTATTATTGTATTACAGTAGGTAGGTAGATAGAGGGATAGATAGAGAGGGAGAAATAAGGTAGGTAGGTAGGTGGGTGGGTGGGGTAGGTAGGTAGGTAGGTAGGTAGGGGGTTAGATAGATAGGGAGAAATACAGTAGGTAGGTAGGTAGAGGGATAGACAGAGGGAGAAATACAATAGGTAGGCAGGTAGGTAGATAGGTAGAGGGAGAAAGCAAGAAATACAATAGGTAGGTAAGTAGAGGGATAGACAGAGAGGGAGAAATACCGTAGGTAGGTAGGTAGGTAGGCAGGTGTATAGATAGATAGCGAAAAATACAGTAGGTAGGTAGGTAGGTAGGTAGGTAGGTAGGTAGGTAGGTAGAGGGAGAAAGGAAGAAAGGTAGGTAGGTAGGTAGGTAGATAGATAGATAGGTAGGTAGGTAGATAGAAAGAAAGAAAGAAAGAAAGAAAGATAGAAAGAAAGAAAGAAAGAAAGAAAGAAAGAAAGAAAGAAAGAAAGAAAGAAAGAAAGAAAGAAAGAAAGAAAGAAAGAAAGAAAGAAAGAAAGAAAGAAAGAAATACAGTAGGTCGGTAGGTAGGTCGGTAGGTAGAGGGATAGATAGAAAGGGAGAAATACAGTAGGTAGGTAGGTAGACAGGTATGTAGAGGGAGAAAGGAAGAAATATAGTAGGTAGGTAAGTAGGGGGATAGATAGATAGGGAGAAATACAGTAGGTAGGCAGATAGGTAGATAGGGGGATAGATAAAGAGGGAGAAATACAGTAGGTAGGTAGAGGGAGAAAGCAAGAAATACAATAGGTAGGTAAGTAGAGGGATAGACAGAGAGGGAGAAATACCATAGGTAGGTAGGTAGGTGTATAGATAGATAGTGAGAAATACAGTAGGTAGGTAGGTAGGTAGAGGAATAGAGAAAGAGGGAGAAATGCAGTAGGTAGGTAGGTAGAGGGATAGAGAGGGGGAAATACAGTAGGTAGGTAGAGAGAGGGAGAAAGAAAGAAATACAGTAGGTAGGTAGGTAGAGGGATAGATAAAGAGGGAGAAATACAGTAGGTAGGTAGGTTGGGGGTTATATGGTGGTTGTGTGTATGTGTGCAGGTGTAAATCTACACACAGTTTGGTTGGCCATTTGACCAGACTGGGCCACAGCAACGCGTGGCCGGGTATAGCTAGTAACAAATAAAGCTGTTCTATAAAACTCATATCTTGCCAGATAAGGTACATTCCACTATACAAGGTTACTTACATAGCATATAGAACGCAATTGTATAGAAAATTAGTATATGAATGAAGGCAAATATACATGTCCTGAGATAATTGGGCTGGAGGTTTACTCTTCCAAGATTCAGACTCATGTTGGAGCCCATCCTCAGGGAACGTCACTCTACCAGAATGTAGATACACCTGCCATATAGCAAAAACATTCAGAAGTAGTAGAATGCAACTTCCAAGATCTGCAACTGAGCATCGCCCACCACTCTAAGGCTACCATATAAGGACAACTCATGCATTGCAAAGATCTTTTGGAGGTGGGAGATATTTCTAATGTAATTTACCAGATTTCCTGCATGGATTGCCCTGTCACTATGTAGGACAGGAAGGAAGCTAACCACCAGATAGCAAGAACACAGGTGAACAGTAACATGAGGAGACCCGAACTCATTGGTAGCCTCACATTGCAATGTGCAAATATATATATTCAATTTTACAGCTACCTAAGATTGTTGGCTGAGCAGGTACAAAGATAGCCGGGGAAATGATTGAAGCCTCTTTTCAGAGAATAGGAGTGCTGATTCACCATCAGCTGATCAGGTACTTAGGAGCCAAAGTCTTGGCAGCACAAGGAAACAGTCAATGACTTAATAGCTGGCCATCAATACCCCACAACCAATAAAAAAGCCACACCCAGTCAGGCACCATATACATATGACACATAGAATAAACCAAAACACACATTCCCGTAGAGAGAGGTTCCCTGAGGATGGACTCCAACAAAAGTTTAGAAGACTAAATTTCTGATCCCAGATACTGACTCAAGAGTTATTTTAATCCTGTCTTGAGATACTAAGAACTGAACCTGGCCCTTCAGCATTTTATTGCAGAAATATCTTGTTGTGCATAAACTGCTAGTTACGCAATAACTGAATCAAAGTTATTATATAGCATTATAGTGAAGAATTATAAGGTAATGTGTTTTTTGCAGGCAACATTTTTACTTGCCAACTCGCCAATTTTTAGATTTCACTCAAGTTAGGCACATTTGGTGATGACATCCCCAAATATGTTATCCTATCCTACTTAAGCAGCGAGAATATGAGAGAAACAACCCATGTGAGTCTTTTATCCTATTAAACACTAGGGGTTGTGGATCTAAGAAAGCAAGCCAGGAACTCTTGTCTTATCATTTCCATTCTGTCTACCCCAATATAAAAGCTGATAGGCCATTTTTCTTACCTTCAGTAATTGTTGAAGTGAAATGAAGAGCATACTCATTACTGTTAATGGTTGGATGACTGTAGGAAATGCTATAAGTCACTAGGAAAATGACTTTGAAGCCACAATGTTTCTTTGAAGCCACAATGTTTCTTCATATTTTTCCTACTTATTTTACTATCGATTTCCATGCTGAACAACTTCCAGCATCTCCAGTGTATCAAACAAAAGCATTTCCTTGTCTAAATGACCACATGTAAATGATCAAATGTAAATGGAAGTGAAGATAGATATATCCTAAACTGGACACTTCTCTTAGCAATCTTAGCTTCATAAATTCTGTAGGCTGAAAGTGATACTATACCAAATGCTGATATAATTTTCTGTCTAGATGGCTTAAGGTTTGCTTAATAACGTTATTATTAGCATGATATAGATTTAGGGGATGGAAAGAGTTATATCTAACTTTGTCAACTAGATTGTTCATGTTATATTTTTTGAGTCCGTAAAGTGTTTATGGATCTGATCTGGGAAAGAAGGAAGGAAGGAAGGAAGGAAGGAAGGAAGGAAGGAAGGAAGGAAGGAAGGAAGGAAGGACGGACATTTCTGCAATCTGTGCTAGAGATAATCTAGCACATCTTATAGGGCTTTGCCTCACTATCCTATTGTACTACTCATCTACACTTAAGTGGCAGAAATTTATCCTGTATTGAAAGTGGTTATTCTCACTGCCAATTACTAAACTTTTTCTAGTGCTTGTTTCATGTCACATGATTTCCCTCCCAAACCCTAACAGATTTTACCTATCTTAAGAGTGTCATTGGACTATATCAAAATAAGGGAGTGGGGAATAATATTTTAACACCAGTAGCACCCATGGTAGGTTCCTACTATTTTGGACCGGTTCGGCCAAACCGGTAGTGATTTGGCACCCTGGATCGCTGGAACCGGTAGTGACCCAGGCCTGCCATGTCCCCAAACCAGTTCTCTGGGTGGCGCCTTAGGCGCCACCATCTTGTTTTTGAGTTCTGTGCATGTGCAGAACAATTTTAATTGCACTACGCATGCATGCACATGAGCAAACTGGCAGTAGTGCTTGCCAGAACCCACCCCTGAATACCACTAACTAAAATTTAAGATAGTCTCACCCAAAGTCTGAAGGCAAGATAAAAGCAATGTTTGGGAGACTAAAGGAAAAAAATATTGGTTGCATGGAGGTTAGGTGAAAATAGGGACAAAGCCACAAATTATGACCTTGATATGTGAAGCCATTTATTTAGTCTTAAGACTGGTAAAACAGAGTGTTAGATTAGATAAGACTGGTATCAAACTAGTCCCTTTCAACCTATTTCTTTCAGGAAGTATATTTGCTTCGCTTTCTCTTTCACTATGAAAACAACATGCTCAGAGATGCTAGTTTTTATTATAGCATTAAAGTTTCAGAATAAACTTATATTGTTCTTTTAAAGAGTCTTATGCATCTCTCATGGGAATTTTTTTAAATAAGCTTAGTTCGGGTCATACACATATTTTCTGCTAAAACCAGATCCAGTTGCTGAACTGGAGGATTCCAGCCTGGCTATCTCATCCTTTCCCCTATAGATACTCTTTACGCACTCACCGGCTAGGTTTCATGTGGTAAATGTCATGAGGTTCTAATGTGATAAAGTTGTTTAGCCAGGGTCCAACGAGGTACTTTACAGTGGTGGGATTCAAATTATTTTACTACTGGTTGTGTGGGCGTGGCTTTGTGGGCATGGCAGGGGAAGAACACTGCAAACTTACCATTCCCTCCCCACTCCTGGGGGAAGGTTATTGCAAAATCGCCATTCTCTCCCCACCCCACTAACCTGCTTTCCACCTCCGTTCTCCTATTCAGAGCAACAAAAAAAGATCAGCTGGGAAGCAGCAGGGACAGGGACAGCCTATTTGCCGGTTCTCTGAACTACCCAAAATTTCTACTACCCATTCTCCAGAACCTGTCAGAACTGGCTGAATACCACCTCTGGTACTTTAGCTTTCTTGGTCATATCACTAAGATACTTCTCTCTCCTTTAGCATGCTTGTTGAAGTCATGTCCTAGCATAAACTACTTTTTGAATGCTCTGACTGAACCCCCTTTAACTAATTTGGGGAGAAATACAACTGTATAGACATCATATTTATTTCAATAGAAATTTGGCAAGAGAAGTTTTTAAATAATTGTACCCACAAGATATAAGGTTTTCTTATTTTACTTGTATAGTTATCCCATTTTCTTTCTGTCATAGAACTCGATCTCACATTCATGGCTTATGATTAAGCAGATCTAGGCTTGATTAACTCTATGTAGTAAACTATAGATCTGTCACTGTAAAAAAAGAAAATTATCATTTCAGCCGGAAGCTTTCATATGTAACAATGTAAAAGATAATAAAATAGGGATTTGGAAGATAGAAGAAGTTAAGTGGACAGTTTTGTTATATAAAGGTAGCTGTGCCTTAAGTCATTCATATAGTATACAGAAGCGTCAGTACAAATATAGAAACTAGTTTGTACTAAGTAGAAAAAATGGCAATTTAACCGAATCATCTTCTTTTCAGCAAACTGGCAAGACTACAAATAAGATTGGAAAATGTTTCCTCTGTGAAAACCACACTTACAATCTTCAAAACAACGTTACACGTTAAGTAATCCCTGACACTTTCAGCTACAGCATTCTTGTTTCAAGAGGATCCTGCTCCAGTATTTCAATGGAAATGCCAGAGACATTGGCCATGTGGAACATTAAGGACTCGAAGTAAAACAAATGGGACTGGACTATGTCATTTTGCAATAAAACACCAAATCATGTAATAGGCTCTTTTAAGATACTTGCAAGTTTCAAGTTTTCAGATGAAATGCTTTTACCACAGACAGTAAATAGACTAATCCATTATTTGCCTTATAATAAAAACAGAGCAGCTTTGCTGTTCAAACGCGAATTATATTAATACGCAGTTAATCCTCTCACAGTATTATACCAGCCTTTTCTAATCAATACTAATATCAATGAAAAAACCAATTCCATAGGAAACAATAGAAGATAGAAGGCAGATTGGAGAATACTTCATCAGGTGCACAAATAGAATAGAATAGAATCACAAATAGAATAACAGAAGTGGAAGGGGCCTTGGAGGTCTTCAATCAAACTGTGGCAGCTCCTGCCCTCTGGAATGGCCTACCACCCGACCTCCGCACGATCACGGACCTGCGCCTCTTCCGCCAGGCTCTAAAAACATATCTCTTTCAAGAGGCTGGCCTGGCATAGCTCTAAATTTTAATCTTATTTTAGAAATGGGTTTTAATTGGCAATTTTAGCACGGGTGCAATTTAATTTAATGTATTTTTAATATCCTGTATTTATTGTTTTTTACAGTTTATTCCTTTCCTGTGCGCCGCCCTGAGTCCAATCCAGAAATAGGTGTGGGATATAAATTTGATAAATAAATAAATAAATAAATAAATAAATAAATAAATAAATAAATAAATAAATAAATAAATAAATAAACAAACAAACAAACAAACAAACAAACAAACAAACAAACAAATAAATAAAACTCCCTGATTAGGCAGGAAACTGCATACCACAGATGTCAAACTCGATTGCATCATGTGACATCACATGCACCAAAGACAAATTCCTTGTGTATCAAATCATACTTGGCCAATAAAGATTTCTTTTCTTTTCTATTCTATTCTATTCTATTCTATTCTATTCTATTCTATTCTATTCTACGCATCATGTGATGTATTGCAATGTTTTTAGCCTTTGCAGAGCTGGGGTGGGTGTGGCCTGCATGTGACGCATCCAGCCTGTTAATTTATAATATGCGTGGGGGGAGAGAGAGAGAGAGAGAGAGAGAGGGAGGGAGGGATGGAGGGAGGGAGGGAGAGAGAGAGAGAGTCAAGAGCAGGACTTTATTATTCAGAGTAATGATGTGGTCAATTGGTTCAGTTCAGAGACATAATATCAGTATACTCTGCCCACGGCTCAAGGCTTCAATCCTTCCATGGTTGGTAAAATGAAGACCCATAGGCATCCAAACAATTACTTTATAACTGCACTGTAGTCTCCTGGTTAATGTAACATCGCCATATGCTAAATAAATATTGTGAACTTCCTAGAATATCCCCATGAGGAGATAGGCAGAAAATAAATGTAATAATAATAATCAGAAATATTTCTACCAATCCATCAATGTAAAGACTATAGTGAGTCTCTCCACTGCAAATTGTAGGTGGAATCTTCAATTTCAATCTAATCAGAAACATTTCTCCCAATCCATTAATGGAGAGACTGCAGTGAATCAGTCAACACCTGACTGATAAGGAAGAAACAGTGCAGTTTGGGATGAAGATATGGGATAACCCAAAGAAATATAACCAGAACGCAGCTTGGCTAAAGGACAACATACTGCAAGGAGGTGAAATTGAATAGTGGCTAATATCTGGCAAAATCTACCTGATAAGGAAAAATCCAGCAAAAGGGGCAATATCAGGCAACTGCAGGCCTATTACTTGCTTACCAACAATTTTCAAATTGCTAACTGGTGTGGTAGCTGTTGCAGTCCAACAACAGAAAGAAAACCACACAAACAGACAAAGTAGCAACAATAGTGCATTGAAAGATCTCCAGTAATACCATTTTCCTGCAGGTGAGAACTGGTGGGACCATAAAATAGAGAAAGTGGTAGAAAATAAAGAATCTCAATTCCTCTGGGACTTTAGAATTCAGACAGACAGGTACCTGGTTTATAATATCCCAGACTTAACAGTTGTCTATAAGAAAGACAAGAAAGTTTGGATAGTGTACATGGCAATACTGGAGACAACAGAACAGAAGACAAGGAACTAGAAAAAATGATTAAATGCAAAGACCTGCAAATAGAAATAAAATGACTGTGGCAAAGTAGGCAAAGGTAGTCCCCAAAGCAATAGGCGCCTTGTGTGCAACCCTGAAACAATTGGAGCACCACTTGAGCACCTCTGGCACTGACAAATTAACTATCCCTCAATTATAAAAGGCAGCTTTCCTTGGATCATTTTACATCCTGCATCAGTACCTTGAACATCATAAAACATCAACATCTGCCCATTCCAGGGGCGTGGAAAAGACCAGATAGGTGGATAAAAATGATAATAATAAAAATAACATGCTATGTCCATGTCACTTAGTGATACTTTCATTATGAGAACATAAACACTGACCTGGATGCCAGTTGGACTAAATTAATCCAGATTAAATAAAGTTAGATCATTTTTAAGGGGCCACAATTGGCTTATAATACTTTTAAGTGCTTGGAATCAGGTTAACTGGGGAGTCAGATTACTCTCTTGTAGACTTGCTAATACTCCTTTAGCTGTCCTCTCTTTGTAGGAACATTATAATATGTGATACAAATTTCTGTTGGAGATTAGGCAGATAGTTCTATGGATTATGTTTGCTGATAATTAACATTTGCCCAGGCCTTCCTTTGTCAAATGAATATAAAGTTTATTGCAAGCTTAAGATATCTACAAGAATCTAAATTACTAATGGTCAAGTTAGTAGTTAAGATGAGAAACGAATTCAAGGTGGGCTGGACTTAGATCTCTTGTGGGCATGAAGGGACTCTAGACTAAGGATGCTTTGATCCCCTCCCTTGGGCTCATCTCCTACAGATTCCCTCTCTATTCTTTCACCTGTTTATTGTACTTTTCTAAATAACTATTATTTAGGAATATGCCAAGCATATCAATGCATTTCAAATTCAAAATATCCTGCTTTGAGCGTATTGTACACATGTTGAAAGTATTTTGAAAGAACAGTGTATCTGACTGTTCTAGAGAAGTGCTATTTCAATACACTTCCAAACTCTTGAAAGCAATCTATTTTGCATTCTGAATTTTATGAATTCCAAGTAATTTGATTCATATGTTTTGCACATCACTACTATATTAAAAGTTACATATAAAAACGTAACAAATGAAATGAATATTTTAAATGTCTTATTAAAATCTGAATTTCACTAGACAAAGCATTGTAAAGAACAGAGAGATGTGCTATATCATTTTATAACAAGAAAAGAACTTTTATATACCAGCCAATTACTTAGTCAATATGTCTATCAAGTTGATTTTGTTTGCCAACCAGCTGAAACCTCCACTGAACTTATACAAACACTTATAATCCCAATATTTACAAGAAATCACTTTTAAAGCAGTAGTTTTCAAAATTTGACCAGAAACCATCATTGCTTGTTGTCCTCTACTAATAAAGCTATGCTTAAGAAGAGATTATTTATACGAATCAAATGAATATTTAACTTTTTCTTTCTTTACATGGGTAGAATACAGACACCCCCACATATAAACTTCCAGCATCTCTATTCCTCATCCACATTCACACAAACAGAAAAAACAACCACCACGCAAACACTTTTTAATATCCTCAAAAAAGTTAAATAGAGATTTAGCTATCCCATTGTTTGTTTCCTACATTCTTTACTGCTATTTTTAATGCATAGTTCACATTCTGATTTTATTCCTTTTTTGTTGTTATTTGTCTATATGTTTTCTGTTTTGCTATCTGAATAGCTGAAAATACAATTTTTCTAAATTAATATTAAGATAAGAAATAAATCCTCTCGCCCTAGAAGCAAACAAAGTAATGACCAAAAACCAACATGGGTTTGACAGAGGAATGCTGTCAATATAATTTACTTGCATTTCAGTAAGGCATTTAATAAAGTAGAACATAACCTATTACTATATAAAGTAGAAGAATGTGGGTTAGATAGCATCACCACCATATGGATTCATAAATGGCTGACCAACGGCACTCAACATGTAGTCCTCAATGGAACTGCATCTCCATGGAGGGAAGTATGCAGTGGAGTCCCCCAAGGCTCTGTTTTAGGCCCAGTACTCTTCAACATCTTCATCAATGATTTGGATGAGGGGATAGATGGGGAACTCATCAAATTTGCGGACAACACCAAGCTAGCAGGAATAGCCAATACTCCAGAAGATAGGCTTAAGATACAGAAGGATCTTGACAACTTGAAACATGGGCACTATCTAACAAAATGAATTCAGTGGTGAAAAAGTAAGATTCTACATTTAGGCAAGGAAAACCAAATGCACATGAACAGTATATGTCAGCGGTGGCAAACCTTTTTGGCTTGCGTGCCATAAGTGGGAGGAGCGCAGAGGGATTGTGCACCGGTGTGTCGCACCCATAATGCGATGCGCGACCCCCCCCAGTGCGCATGCACACATGACAGGTGCTCCCCCCATTTTTTGCATACTTTTTTTGCTCTCCCCAGGCTCCAAAGGAGGGTGAAAAATGGCTTTAAAAACATGAACTCAGCTGGCCAGCACTTGCATGTGTGCTGGCCAGCTGACAGAGCAATGCCTCATGTGCCTGACAAATGGCTCCGCATGCGACCTGTGGCACGCGTGCCATAGGTTCACCATCCCTGGTATATGTGGTACCTTGCTCAATAGTATTAGTTGTGAGATGGATCTAGTAGACAACCATTTAAATATACCAGCAATGTGCAGCAGCTGCCAAAAAAAGCCAACACAGTTCTAGGCTACATAAACAGAGGGACAGAATCAATATCACGTGAAGTGTTAATACCACTTTATAATGCCTTGGTAAGGCCACACTTGGAATACTGCATTCAGTTTTGGTCACCACGATATAAAAAAGATGTGGAGATTCTAGAAAGAGTGCAAAAAAGAGCAACAAAGATGATTAGGGGACTGGAGGCTAAAACTTATGAAGAACAGTTGCAGGAACTGGGTATGTCTAGTTTAATGAAAAAAAGGACTAGGGGAGACATGAGAGCAGTGTTCCAATATCTCAGGGGCTGCCACATAGGGAGTCAAGCTGTTCTCCAAAGCATTTGAGAGCATCAAGGAGAAAATCAACCTAGAATTAAGGAGAAATTTCCTGACATTTAGAACAATTAATCAGTGGAACAACCTGCCTATAGAAGTTGTGAATGTTCCAACACTGGAAGTTTTAAATAAGATATTGGATAACCATTTGTCTGAGGTGGTGTAGGGTTTCCTGCCTAGGCAGGGGGTTGGACTAGAAGACCTCCAAGGTCCCTTTCAACTCTGTTATTCTGTATGCAAATCCAATATTTAAGATGAAACCTAGGTCAGAACAATCTTGAGCCCATCAGGATTATGCATGTTGCCTGCTAAATTGCAATCACCACATGTTCAATGCAACGTTTAGAGGAAATCTATAAATCTGTTTGATTGTAAGCCTACTGTCTATGTGACCTGGGACCATTTCACTGGTGTCATGAATTACATGGATAGCTATAGTTGCATTTAAGCTGATATTAACACATCTTGAATGTACAGCTCATGCCTGAGTGTATAGATCTTGGAATAAAAAGAGGAAAGGCTGTATCTATGATTTAGTTCTCTACTTGGAACTAAAGTATTTGAAACCATCATACACACAGAACTGTAGTCTTCTATAGGTATTTTTTGGTCAATAAAAAAGCAAAATCTAAAAATATTTGAAAGAAATAAACTGGAATGGAACCATTTACTGTACTCTTTAGCAGTTCCCTATCTTCAATCTCCCAAAGGAGTCATGGTGATGCAGTGGCTAGAATGCAGTATTGCAGGTTAATTCTGCTGACTGCCAAATGCCAGCAGTTTGACAGTTCAAATCTCACTGGCTCAAGGTTGATTCAGCCTTCCATCCTTCTGAGGTCGGCAAATTGAGGACCCAGATTGTTGGGGGTAATATACTGACTCTCTAAACTGCTTAGAGAGGGCTATAAAGCACTGTAATGTGGTATATAAATATAAGTGCTATTGGTATAAGCCAGACACATTATTTGAAAATAAACTGCAGGGGTGAGGAGGAGCCAACGCCGCGATGAAACAGACGTGCGGTCTTAATGCTCCGAGACCACCACCGATACTCTTGCCGCTGGACAGTCCAATCGGACCTAAATCATCCCACAGAGACGGTGAACAGGAAGAAAAGTCTTGCTGATCTCAGGGACCCTGCAAAGTTCCTGATTGATCCAAGAGAAGTTCTTCTAGCCAGCGACAAACAGGCAGCCTAGTCTGATGAAGTTGGAATGGCTCCAAAACGGAAGGGAAGCGGAAAGAGAAAGTGTTTCCATCTGGTGACAAATGTTTACCATTTTGAAAAAGATTGCCCAAATTTTTTTTCTAAGTTAAATTGAATCCGTAAGCAGAAAAAAATAAGTGGCAAAATTAACCTACATTAGATTGCTTCAGATAGTGTGTTTCTTTTTCTTTTCTTTTCTTTTTGGCAATTTTACTTTGTGGATTGAAGAGCTTGCAACTTTTTTTTTCTTTTTAAAGTGAACGGACAGTTTTTCGTCCTCTACTTTTTTTTTCTATGCTATTTTCTAGCCTATGGATTACAATTTTCTTCTTATTTTAATAAGGGTTTTTGTTATTTGCTATTAAATTCCATTCAAGAACTTTGTTTCTTTTAAGCCTGAGATAACATCAGAGAGTGAAAGGAAACAATACTGCCCCTTGGAGACTGGAGGCTGGAGTTTTTGAAATAATGCACTTTCCCTTTTTTTCCTTTGATCTCACTGACTTTACATCTGAAGGTTCTGCAACTTGTTTACACAAAGTAATAAGAGGAAAAAACATGAATTGTTTATACAGGTGTTCTTTGAGAGCTTTACTGGCAGTGGGAGAGAAAAAGAAACAGAACCCTTATTTTTCTTTGAAGATCATAAATGAACTTGTGTTTAAGCTGACTTTAAAAAAAAAGAACCTGGAAAGCCAGAGTGGCAGTGTTTATCAGATTGGAAAAGATGGCACAATATTTAGAAGAAGTTTTAATGTTGCAAAACATTATGTCTGGAATCCAAAATTTACTAGAAACATCTGAGTGAATTGAGAAGAAGATGGGAAATATAGAGTTTATAACAGCAAAATATGATGGGGTTAGAGCTCCAAAAATTGAAGGGGAAAATTACTGCAAAGATGAGACAACTGATGACTTTACCAGCAGAGTGAAGGTGGTTGAAAGTGGAAAAAAGGGGACTATGGAAAAGGGAATTAAATGGACAGGAACTCTACCCCAGATTTCAAGGCAGAGAAAAAGAAGTAAAAAGAGGAAAAAATGATGTGTTTAAGGAGAGAAATCCTGCCAAAAGCACTATTGACAATCAAAGAATAGAGGAAAAACGACTTTGGAAGAGGCAGTGGTGGAATTCAAAATGTTTTACTACCGGTTCTGTGGGCGTGGCTTCGTGGGCGTGGAAGGGAAGGATACTGCAAAATCCCCATTCCCTTCGCACTCCTGGGGAAAGGATACTGTAAAATCTCCATTTCTACCCCACTCCAGGGCAAGGATACTGCAAAATCGCCATTCCCTTCCCACCCCACTAACTTGCTTTCCAGCTCCATTCTCCTGTGCAGGACAACAGAAGAAGATCAGGTGGGAGGCAGGGGGCAACTATGCTGGTTCTCCAAACTACTCAAAATTTCTGCTACCGGTTCTCCAGAACCTGTTAGAACTGACTGAATACCATCTCTGCCAATAATTGAAATATGCTATAGTGTTTTTTTTTAATGTAGGATGAGCGAAAGGTGGTGAGGGTGATACTGAATGAATAATGAGTTCAAATTAATAGGTTTGTGTTTTGAAGGCCACATTCCATCTCTGCCTTGTATAAATATGGTTTGGGAAATTGCTAGATCTTCATCTCTCTTGTTTGTAAATTGGCCATACTATACTGATTACAGCTATTGATGCCTTCGTAAAACCCTAGATGTGTCCAAAAGTGTTTTTTAGAAGGACCAACCCCCCCCCCAAAAACCTGAATCCTAGAGTGAAAAGCGTAGATAAAAAAAGAACTTGGTTTTCAATTATCAGGATCACCTCGCCACTTTTAGTTGGCTCTTCAGTAAATTGGTTTACTTTCTTCTTAACTTCACATAAAAACATTTTGGATGACCTGACCTTCATTTACAGAAATCCTGCAGGGAAAGGGTTTGAAGAAGGATGTGCATTGCATTGACCCACTCTGCTCCCTTTGAGTCCTTCCAAAATGTCAGCTGTGTTTCCATACATATACAATGCCATCCATTATAATGATGAAATGTGTGTTGCTGTATAAATGAAAGTCGAAGGCCACAAAGTGTTCCTGAAAGCACTTTTTACAATACACATAAGCACGGATGCTTAAGTAGAAAAATATCATTTGGTCACATTTTTTAAAAAAAAATGTTGATTTTTTTAAAAAAAGTATTATGTTTTAATTATTCAACTGTAATCAAGTAGGCATTGGATCTATTAAGCAAGAATTGCCAACTGTAGTGAGGAATAAGTAAGTAATTGTCTCTTTAAATTAAAAAAAAAGAAAATGCTTCACAAAAAAATGGTCAGATTTGTATAGACTCCAAATCCCCTCTGTTTAAACAGAGTGATTAATATCAGCTCCTGTAGGAAATTAAATTCAGGGAAGAACAGTAATATGCAGATATGCAGATTTCTAGGCGGAATGGCTAGCCCTGGGTAACGGAGTCAGGTTGATTAATCTGCATCCACAGAATACAAAATGAAATGCAGGAGCTCTCCTGGGTTAGCACTGGAAATGAGTTTTTCCTTTCATATTAAATAAATGGACAAACACACAGAGAGACCTGCTCAAATGGCAAAAAGCCTTAAAGCACACATGGCACCTTTACATATAGGATATATAGTAATTTAACTCAAGGTTACGGCGAGTTGCTGGTTTATCTCCTACAGAGACAAACATACAGTCTGAGAAACAGAAAACTATCTTGCACGTTAGCACCAAAGTGAATGTTTAATTCATCCTAATGTTTAGGGATAAATCTCATTATCAATGCAGCCTCCATCTAGGACAGCAAGTGAGAGCATATATATTTACTTGTTACTCAGCTTTTAATGCCATATAGTCTAATCCATTATTTCTACATTCAAAATTGTATGAAAAACTGCAAGCATGAAAGAACAAGGATACTATTGTACAGGGTAAGTTTGGACAAGGATAAATAACATTATGAATAATTACCTTCCACCTTGGCTTTTAAAATGTTAATCTGTTTACATCATCTGTCCCAGATTAAATGTAAGTTGTGATCATGTAATAATGCCTTTTTAACAGAAAAATATTTACAGGAAAATTCAAAATGTCATTTTCAGGCTTTCTTTCCCCCCCATCCCCCCCCTGTCGTTACTGGAAACCCAAGCCTGTTATTTAAAATCGTTCAG
Source organism: Rhabdophis nuchalis (assembly GCA_039707465.1). Lineage (NCBI taxonomy): Eukaryota > Metazoa > Chordata > Lepidosauria > Squamata > Natricidae > Rhabdophis > Rhabdophis nuchalis. The sequence continues at coordinate 29,589,343 of CM077651.1, read as the reverse complement.
AGTCTCTCCAATAATTGTATAGAAGAGGCATTATGCTATATTATTAAAGCTGTAATTTCCTGCTGAATCTGGCTGGATGTTTCTTTTTATCACTTCGCAATTTCTATCTAGTTATGGCATAATTAAGTTTCCTGACCCTTGCTCACTCTCTTAACAGGATGCTTAGAAATATACTAGAATTGCAGATCTTCAACCTGATGTCCTCTCTTCCTACGTAGTAATGGAATAAAATTATTAATCCAGTAATTGTACAGAACACATTACTTTGCACTGAATGTTCCTATTTTTCATTTTCTGTTAGTGAGAATCAGCCAGAAGTACAAATCATTTCTGCAGGGAGCAGAGTCCTTGAAAAAAAAACACCACACCTCTCATTCACTCCATTGCAGCTACCTGTACAGCAGGGGCTATTCAGGACCTAACAGAGTCCGAAGCTTCAGTGAACAAAATGAAGTTAATAAATGGAATAAGGAACAAGATATTTCTCTGCAACTGATTCGTACGTGTCAAAAGCAGAGTCTCACCTCAAAATGATAAATCTAACATCTAGCTGCATTTGTACAAATGCATCCCAGTTAGATTTCCCCCCCCCAATTTATCAAAGTTAATAGTATCATTTATTTGGCTAATCTGGTCATGAAAACTAATACGTTTAATAATCAAATGTAGCAGACCTGATATGAACCAAGAATTCAATGAGAAACCCAAGGCTAATCTACATTATTTAAGTACCTAGGTAATGTGTAGTGCAAGAAATGTCTTCAGCCAAATAGAATAATGAAAAGATAAATGGACAAATATGTCAGTTTTAATTTAACCCAGTGTCTGACCTTTTTTTGCAATTTTTTAAAGATTTGCAATGGAACAGTGTATCTACCGTTGTATGTGTGTCCTTTATATCTTTGTTTGCCATTTTCTTAAATTTACAAGCAGTTTCCTCTAATGTAATAGGCTTCTTTACAGGCATCTTTATGCATAGTTTTCATTAATATATACATTTTGTAGGCATTATTATGAACTGCAGGATAGAATTGAACGAAATGTTTCATTTCATGTAATGGTTGAGAGGTGCATATTAAACAAATTCTTACTATAATAAAAATCCAATATCTTTTCCCCACCTTTTAGATGGTTCAATTATTCTTCTATTGCAAATGTTTTGATCAAATTTTATTTTTGATACTACTAAGTGATTTTTTCCCTTCTACCTTTCACTTCATAACTTTAGAGAAAGAGATTTTGGTTCAAACTTCTAGGAGTAGAGTATATTTAAATTTAAAAATGGGTTTCTACTTTTACTTCAATTCTCCAACATAGTTTTCCCAACAAGTATTGTTGATGAAGATTCATGGTGAATTTCAAACTCTTTCAAGGACCAGGGATCACATTGCAGTAGAAATCTGCGACTGGAAGGCAAAGCCTCTCCAGAAAAAGGAGATATTATGAGATTATACACTTGCATTCCAGACAATTGTTTCTCATGAATAGACTGCAGGAACCCTGGTGTGCAGTGGTTAGAATGCAGTATTGCAGCTAACTCTGCCCACTGCCAGGAGTTGGTAAAATGTCAGCATACTATCTCCAACAATCTGGCTCCTCATTTTACCAACTTTTTGCCTTCCATCCTCCTGAGGTTGGTAAAATGAGGACCCAGATTGTTGGGACGATATGGTGACTCTGTAAACTGCTCAGAGAGTTCTGTAAAGAGCTATGGAGTGGTATAAAAGTCATTGCTATTACTGTTTTATGGTTCACTTGCAGTTTGAGTGGCTGGGAGTCAAGCAATTTACAACCTTAATGTAGACTTTATGGACAGAAATTTTGCTGAGCGTCATTTCATAGTTCTCCTAATTACTGGAGAAGTATTCAGTTAAAAAAAAACCTTACAGGTTCAGCAATAGAAAGTGAAACTTCTGGCATTCAAATGTGGAAATATTGCTGCCTTTTTGAATATGTAAAAACATTCATTATTACATTATTTTTTTAAAACTACAAAGTATACTATAGCTATTGGAATATTTGAGAAGTAGACTCTGGTTCTTGATTTATTAAAGTATCTACTTTTGTATTTGGAAAACTAGACTGTATCACCTCAGTGAAGCATTGGTCACTATTTATGGTGACAGAAGTAGATGCGTAATATTCGTTTTGCACAGTTAACAGACTTTCCTAGGCTGCATTTTCTCCGCACTAAAGTTGATTTGTACTATTGAAATTCCAGTTCATACCTACGCAGTCCATATAATCAATATGAGATTGATACCATACTTCTTTATGAAACTCAGTATAATTATATTCGAGATATCCTTTCAACTGAATTAAACTAATAAATAGCAAGGCATGTGACATCCAAATTGGCAAATATTTATATAATTACATTGGAATTCTGTAGTGCCAACCAAATTGATTCAATTTTGCCTCTGAATTGAATTGTTTAGGGTAAATGACTTGCTCACAAGGCACTTGATCTTCCTTGAAGTTAATTAAAAATTTGAATTTGAGCTTCTGGTTTGCAAACTTCTGATACTAAGGGATGTTCAAAGATGATCAGTTTCAAAATGCGAAGTAATGCTCTGCCTCTTTTTAGTATGAATTGCATGCATTGCAACAAATAGAGAAGGGTAAGGTTTTGATTGCCTGGACATATTCACCAGATTGAAGCCAGTGATCAATGCCCCATCTATCATTGCCACTCATTTTTCCTCAGTTCTCCAATGATTGTTGAAATATCTTTAGAATAGGAGATGAAAATAACATACCCTTACTGCACTTTCATCCACTGTACGTTTTGATTCACAACAATTTCCTTACATGAATGAAGGCAAATATATTTGTCCCGGGATAATGTTGCAAGATTCAATCTGGGTCGGTCACCGGGACCAGAGGTTTAGTCTTTCGAGCTTTCAGACTCCTGCTAGAGCCCATTGTCAGGGAATTTCTCTCTACTAGAATGTGTGTTTTGGGCTATTTTATGCATTATGTGGTGCCTTCCTATTGGTCAATTGGTGTGTTGATGGCCAGCGATTGACTGTTGTTTTCTTGTGCTGTCAAGACTTTATATCCTAAATATTTTTACAATAGCAGAGTTGGAAGGGACCTTGTAGGTCTTCTAGTCCAACCCCCTGCGTGGGCAGGAACCTTATACCATTTCAGACAAATGGCTATCTAACATCTTTTTAAAGACTTCCAGGGTTGGGGCATTCACAACTTCTGGAGGCAAGCTGTTCCAGAGGTTAATTGTTCTAACTGTCAGGAAATTTCTCCTTAGTTCTAAGTTGCTTCTCTCCTTGATTAGTTTCCACCCATTGCTTCTTGTTCTGCCCCCAGGTGCCTTGGAGAATAGTTTGACTCCCTCTTCTTTGTGGCACCCTCTGAGATATCGGAACACTGCTATCATGTCTCGTCTGGTCCTTCTCTTCATCAAACTAGACATACCCAGCTCCTGCAACCATTCTTCATATGTTTTAGTCTCCAGTTCCCTAATCATCTTGGTTGCTCTTCTCTGCACTCTTTCCAGAGTCTACATCGTGGCGACCAAAACTGTATGCAGTATTCTAAGTGTGGCCTTACCAAGGCACTATACAGTGGCATTAACACTTCACGTGATCTAGATTCTATCCCTCTGTTTATGCAGCCTAGAACTGTGTTGGCCTTTTTGGCAGCTGCTGCACACTGCTGGCTCATATATAAATGGTTGTCCACTAGGGTTCCAAGATCCCTCTCACAGTTGCTACTAATACCTGATAAACTGGCGGTAAATCAGCACTCCTGTTGACTGACGGGCGGGGGGGAGCACTTTCCCAGGCTTCAAACATTTCCCTGGCTATCTTTGTACCTGCACAGCCAGCAATCTTAGTATCTTAGTAATGTAAAGTAAAGTAATGTGAAGTTCTCTTACATTACAAGACTGTTTCTAACATACAGATTCATACTGTAAGGGACCCAGAAAAAGTGAAGATCCCGTAGCTCTCTATATATAACTGAACTATACCTCCCAGCATTCGCCACTATCAGGCATTTTGGGTAAGACTGCCGTTCAACAGCTGGACAGTCACAGATGTTGAACCAGAGATCTCTGATAGTGGGATAGGAAGCAGCTAACAGAATTTGCTCCATGATCTTGAGCAGCCTCCAGCAGCATCTGCAAGCTGTTGTTGCTTTCATCAGGATGACAAAACAGCACCACAGTATCACATTGCAAGCTCCCTTGGGAAATGCATTTGATTTTGTGGTGCAGGCAGAAAAGGGGCAGTGTTTATATTGCAAAGTCACAGTATAGCTTGTCATACTGACCTCTTGGCATCATTACTCTGTGGATTCTACTAACTGCTTCTTTATTCAGGAAGTAAAGAAAGATCTATTGATCCTGGTTTTGCCAGTGTAATGATTCTTATTGATCCCACAAATCTGTTAAAAAGACAATGTAAGTATTTACAATATAGCACAAAGCTATAACACCAGAAAGAGAAAAACTGAGCTAAGTACCATTTTCTTGATAATACTAACATTCCATTTGACAAAGTTTGGACAAACAGGAACATATGTTCATATTAAAATAGTATTAAAATAGTAATAGTAGACAGAAGAAAATTCCGATCTACATATTTTTCTGAATAAAGTAGACTTATTTTTGAAATGTTTTAATAATCTGTGTAGTACTATTTAATAGCATTTCAAAATGCTTGGTATTTTTCTAGAGTAGATTTATTTTTCAAACATACAATCGAATTTAAAACACCTTTTCAAAGTTAGGAGCTACTAACTTTACTATTTCACTATTCATTAAGTTTTAATCTTGACGTTCTCACAGGAGTCAAGTGGCATACATAACGGGAAGGGGGTCAAAAAGGACAAGATGGCAGATGTACTGCAGTGCAAACTCCATTTGCTAATCTATGCAACATCAACACTAGTAGAAAACAACATCACAATATAAAGCTGAACCCTCTCACCTGCCTGCAGATGTTGATGTCCATCTCAGTTCCTTCATTTGTCCTTCAACTTTACCCCACACAATAACCAACAGACGATAACTTTTAGAGATAGTAACTTGCTGAGATTTTTTCACCTACTAGGTTTCTGTAAGAGAAGACCTGATCCTGGAATTTCTTCATTTAGTGCAAAACTGTACTGTAATTACTATGCTACTTTGTTTCTCTAACTTCCTCATTATATTAGGGATAAACAGATAATAAAAGGGATAATAAAAGAGAAAACAAAGCTTTATAGCTCCGAAACATGATGTGCTATTAAAAAGGATAAGAAGAAATTATTAAGAATGGAAGAAGGCAAGGAAGAACTAAGAAAATGGCTCATGGGGATATACACAATTTTCTCCATTCTAACTTTATCCTCAGATAGTTTAGTGAGATAGTTTAGAATTAGAAAAAATAATGTACCACATCTACTCACACTTTGAAACTGGGTTTTCTCAACAATATAACCAGATGTTTAGTTCAATAACATAAAAACCCTATGTGAACTGTAGATGAATCCTACACATTCTCTCTTTTTTTTTTTAAGGTTTTCAAATTTTTCAAAATACTGAAGCTTTAAGAATGGGTGTGGGGGGGAGAGAGGGAGGAGGTAAGGCAACAGAATTGTGGACATCAAAATAGAAATATGCATTACAATTTAGTAATGTACAAGTATTGTGTATGTCTAAAGCACTTTGTTCATAATAATATTAAGCCTACAAGTGTTTAATTTATCACTGTTGAAATATTAGTGGGTAAATTACTTATTGTCATTCAGAGAGTATTCAGAGAATATTCTGAAACACTGATTTGGTATTCTATAATGTAGTGATAAGTTAATTGATGGCATGACACACAAAGCAATAAAAAATGAACAAATTACTTTGATTGCATTTTCCCATGGATTCCTTGCTATTGGGCCTTCCTATGATTTTCTTGCTACGAAAAATTATTTCAGTTTTTACTCTTCTACAAAGTTGTCAGGCACTATTTAAGAAATAATGACAATCCAACATATGCTTTCAATGGATTGTCAAATGCTGAATTTTAAAGCTCTTATGGATATTCGGAAACTAAATCTTAGTTTCTTTACATAAATTGAAAGAAAAGAAATAAATCTTTTGATCTATTATTACATTTTTTACTTTTAAGACATTTGATATAATTCCTCTCTATAAGGAAATGTATGTTTCTATACTACAGAATGAGACTAAAATTAGTCAAAACTTATGTTACTAAGGCTGTGGTAGAATTTCCCACTATTATGATATTTGATCTACAGTGGGGTTTTTTTTTTAGCATTTCTTAGTCAATACATTCGATTGCAATTTTCCAGTGATGACCAGATTTGAACTTGTAAAACAGTCAGTACAACTTAAATAGCATAAGAATAATTTCCATTTAACTTTATATCATTATTCTACAAACATTAGAATAGTATAATAACAATTCAAATTGATTTGTACGGTATCAAATTGAATATGCTTGAATATGAACATCAGTTCACAAGTATAGCCAGTGAACTCATTCTAATAATAACTTTACCCCATTTCTCATTTTGAAAAGCAAATTTATTAAAACACACCCAAAAGAACACATATATAACAATACATTTTTTAGTACTCTAAGTTGTTAAATATTCCAAGTAAAAATCAGTTAGATCAGGGGTCTCCAACCTTTGCAACTTTAAGTCTGAAGGACTTCAGCTCTAAGACTTCTCCAGCCAGCAAAGCTGGCTGGAGAATTCTGGGAGCTGAAGTCCTTCAGACTTAAAGTTGCAAAGGTTGGAGACCTCTGAGTTAGATTATCTGGTGTTTTATACATTGGAACTGAACCAGTTGAGTAAATATATTTAGCACAACTACACTAAATTACATTTAAGGGGGGGGGGGAATTAAAGCTTTTAAAAAATAAAATAACCATCTATTTCAAGCTAAAGATGCACTGTAAATTCATTGTTTTTATAAAATTTCAGAAAATAATTAATACAAAGGGCTATATCAAGCTAATTTGGATTAATTTCATTGTTTTCAGGGCTTTGATATAGTTTTTGACTTTTCTCTCATGTCCTATAATGATACTAGAGCAAATCGTAGAAGCACAATGTGCTGCTGACACAGTTGTGCACTAATTTATGCACTTCCCTTTTTGTATCTAATGTGTGGAATATATCCAATATTCATTTCCCTAAATGGAGGTATTCAAATAATAAAAATATTCTTTTAAGTGCATCATATAATACCCCCCCCCCATTTGAAACAATGCTTCAGGAGTCATCAAAATATTGTGTTATGTGCCTACACGTACACATACAGAACAAACTAATTCAGATTTTATCACCATTGAATAAAGTAACTGTAATCACAGCAAATATTTCTCTCCATCTACAGTAGGTACTTAGACAGGCCCCATAATCTAAATTTCTAACAACCAGAGAAATATAGCTTAAGAATGATTTGGGCATTAATTTGTTTTATATAAAATAAGTTTATGCTAAGAGAGAATCTCATTTATTGTTGCTACTTCTATTTTTCTTTGGTGATACATTGCACATTCTAAACCCAAAATATTATTTAGGACACCTCTCATTTTAGAATGATAAGGCGTTCCAGATCTCTTACTCCATATTATGTTTCGGTTTACAAAAAAAAGGGAGGGGAGCATGGAAAAAAATCTTCTTTGTTTTCTTTATTTACATACCTACTCTCAGCAGAAAACAGTCTTGTTTGACTACTGTAATATGTTGGCATCAAAAACAAAGACCAGTCTAAACATTCCTACTTTAATATTTTATAAAGAGATCAGAGGCAAATTTGATCATTAAAACAGACCACATTGTGGGGTTAGGAAAAAATTGAGGCCAGGATTTATTGTGTTATATATGCAAAAAAAAATTCATTCATATTTGCTCTCAATTCCGATTTCTATGAAAATATGAAGAAGACTATTTAAATACGTTTCACCTAATGAGGAGAAAACAGCAATATGAAATCACCTGCTTTTCATACTACCTTTGCCTCGCTAGTAGTAAATATTCACACATAGTACAGGGATGTCATGGAAGAATGATTGCTCAACTTACCATTGTTTCATTAATGAAAATGATTTTGGAAACAGAAGACTATATTAAGTATTTCCTTTTGTTTTGTTTTTGCTTTATCTGAGAAACTGAAAGAAGCTGCTAAAATAGATCTATTTTCTTTTCATTTTACCGAATAATGCATGAATGATTATAACATATGCTCTATCTCTAGTTTTTCAACCAGTGGAAAAGTGCCTGACACAATAATCGCGACTTGTTGGGTTTCAATCTGATGCCGTCCTATTTTATCATGGTAGTTAAATGTCCGTTCTTGTTCAGCGTGATAAATGTTATGGCCATTTAACAGAAAGGGGGGGGGGGGGGGAGAGAGAGACATGTTAAACCAAATATTGCTTCAGATTGTGTCTTTTATTCTTCTTTATCATCATATCTTAATTTATAGTATAATCATCATTATCACAACTGTCAGCCTCATTTAACCTTCCCTGATCTCCCATGATTCTTTGCTGTCAGGTCTGATTGCCTACCTTCTGCTGACTGACTGATAATGGTTGACTGATTAGCCCTCCCCAAGAAAAAGACAATGATATATAGAACAGTGCAGCTTGCTCTATATATTAATGAGGAGCTGGCAAAGCTTTGATAAGACTCTGGAATAATCCATCAGTGAGAGAAGGAGCTTGTAAAAACTGGTGGAACATTTCATGAGAGAGACACCTGGGAAGGATGTAATGACCCGGCAACTAAATACCCCTCAGCTGTCTTGCCTCTGTTGTAATTAACATCAGATAGCTGCCATATGGATAACAGCAAGGAGTTTATCAGTCCCTCAAATCCAGTTTACATTCTCTCAATTTTGCACCTAAGGCTTTTGGCCTTTACAACATATTTAGCAAGCAAGCAATTAATAGCTCATTTTCTTTGGCATTAGGCACTGTTTATCTTCTGAGCCACCTCTTATCATAGGCTGTTACCTCTGAAAAGCTACCGTCATTGGTGGTGGGTTTTTTTTTTTAAAGCTCTAGTTGTTACACTTACTCAGCAGAGCCCTGCTTCACCATTAGATACAAAGCTTCTGATGGCTACTTGAGTTTGAATGTGCTGTTATTACAGGTATTATATGAAATTGCTTGTGTTATGTGAAGGGGATTATAGAGGTTCTGGATCAATAAGTTCAGTGGATGTTGGGAGTGATTACAGTACTCTGTCAATTTTTCCCATTTGGCTGTCAGTACTGATTTACAACACACCACCTCTTTTATTCACATCAAATCATTCACTTCATTGGCAAATTCTATATATCTCAATTTGCTTTAAGTAGCTGATTTGTGTAAAATAAAATTACTTTCTGTTCTCCGTGTAACATATAGGTATAGTAATAAAAAGAAGTGCAAACATTTGAGAAGACATTTAGGGCTTTTTTCATAGGTGGTGATTCTCTGTTTTGTACTTGGCATCTATAAAGGAAGAGTGCAAATAACTTAAACATTTTTTACAACAAATGTAGTTAGCAGCCTGAAATTCAAAATTGGACAAGTTGTTTTATGCAAATGAATGAATGAAATGCAAATATTCCCAGAAAGAAAATAGCTTTTCTTCTTGATAAAAACAAGTAATTCAAGCAAAGAATGGCAAAAGAAATTTCTCAGAGGGAAAACTCTTCTTTTAGCCTCTCCCTCTCACATACATATTTTGTATGGAGGAGGAGCAGCGGGTAGTTTTCAACAACATACAATGGGACTGTAAAACTCAATTGCACTTCAAAGCTAGTAGAAGTACTGTAAATTAATATAACTCACTTGAAAAAACTTATTTAAAAAAGAGGAGGGGAATATCCTTTTAAAAAAACAACAACCTTGAAAACATAAAAGAGATGGTTGAGGGAAGGGGAATGAAGACTTGCAAGAACCAAGGACTTATTTAGAATGAATGCTAGGAATCTATGTGCTTTGAGATGTAGTAGTGTAAAGTTAACATTTTGTTGCAGATCAGCTTGTCATTTGTCCTGAGTTTGACTACATGCTAGCCTCAGTAATAGGCATAACTCAAGGTATGGTCATGCAGTTAAGACTAAGAGCCTATCCACATTGCACCCTTAAACTGTTCCTCTGCTGATGCTGGCTTAACAAAAACTTCTCTGAAGTGATATTCTTTGGCAGTGGCTCCCAGGGATTCAGTCCAGAATTCTGCCATGGATTCCCATTGACAGTTCTCCCATTGTGCTTTCCTACCTTTCTGTTTCAGAAGAGCAACTGCCAATTATTTTCTTTACTATGATGTGTCTCGTTAGACATGCAGTATATATCCTTGTGCATGTCTGTAGATAGAGATATAAAATATATATGAACAAAAAACAAGATTTTTTTAAACATTAATTATTTTTCTTTCCCTAAGCATTCTCCCTTTCCACTTTGCTTTTTGTTTTTCAAATAAATACCCTGGTATACCACTGCATCCCCCCCCCCCCCGGTCAGCTCTGCCATCCTGTTTCTCATCAATATCTACAGCAGAGATTACAGATCTTCAGTGAAGCAACTCATGTGAGGGACTCTGCACAGTAACCATTCCAAATTCCAGTTGCACAGTCACCAAACTGCCAGCAACATTTGAGCACAAACTGGAAAGCATTCGTCTCAACTAGAAGCAGGGAAACATGGATGGGGATCCATTTCCATTGTGCTACAGGACAACCTGGCAGTATGCTCCAAATCAGTAGGCAATGTTTCCCATTAATACAATGGCTTAGTTGAATGAAATTAAAACCTATCCTTTCTCTCACTCATTTAAAGCTACAAAGGAATAGGTCTGGTCTATATGAGGGTATTCCGGAGTACAATCAGAATTATTCATTTTTCTGTGCACAACATGGCACCCTTTATTATTATTATATTATTATTTCAAATTTATACCCCGCCCTTCTCCTAAAAAAGGACCCAGGGCGGTGCGAAGGCGTTATTAAAACCATACAAAAATACATAATTATTAAAAACTATTAAACTTTCCCTGTGCTAAAACTAATAAAACTCTAAAATTTAAAATTATCCCTATAAAAGTCAGAAACGGGGGTTATGCTAGGCCGGCTTGTTGGAATAAATGAGTTTTAAGACGTTGGCGGAAAAGACGGAGGTCCCCGATGATGCGTAGATTGGGGGCAGGTCGTTCCAGAGGGCTGGGCCCGCCACAGAGAAGGCTCTTCCCCTGGGCGTCGCCAACTGGCATTGCCCGGCCAACAGTACCCGGAGAAGGCCCTCTCTGTGGGAGCAGATCGGTCGAAGGGATGTATGGGGCAGGAGGCGGTCGCGTATATAGCTAGACCCCGAGCCGTGGAGCACTTTGAAGATGGTCGTCAGCACCTTGAAGCGCACCCGAAAGGCCACAGGTAGCCAGTGCAGCTCGCGCAGAAGAGGTGTTATGTGGGATTGCCTTGACGCACCCATAATCACCTGCGCGGCCGCATTCTGGACTAACTGCAACCTTCGAGTGCATCTCAAGGGGAGCCCCATGTAGAGAGCGTTACAGTAGTCCAGCCGGGTTGTCTCAAATGCCTCAGTGACTGTGCGAAGGGCTCCCCGGTCCAGTAAGGGGTGCAACTGGTGTATCAGGCGTACCTGATAAAACGCCCCCCTGGCCACGGCCGTCACATGGTCCTCCATGGTCAGCCGGGAATCCAGGAGGACACCCAAGTTGCTCGCCCTCTCCATGGGGGCTAGTTGTTCCCCCCCAATGGCCAGTGTTGGACTTACCTGGCTGTACCGGGTTGCCGGAAACCACAGCCACTCGGTCTTGGACGGGTTGAGCTTGAGTTTGTTGCTACCCATCCAGCCCCGTATGGCCTCCAGACACCGGGACAGAACCTTGACAGCATCGTTGGGGTGGTTTGTGTGGATATGTACAGCTGAGTATCGTCAGCGTACAGATGGTATTCCACCCCAAAACCACGGATGATCTCGCCCAGCGGCTTCATATAGGTGGTTAAACAGAAGTGGTGAGAGGACCGACCCCTGCGGCACCCCACATGTGAGGGGCCTCGGGGCTGACCTCTGCCCTCCTGCCAACACCCATTGCGACCGACCAGAGAGGTAGGACGAGAACCACTGTAAGACGGTGCCTCCCACCCCCAACCCCCCCAGTCGGTGCAATAAGTTACCATGGTCGATGGTATCGAAAGCCGCTGAGAGGTCTAATAGGACTAGGATAGAGGAGCAGCCCCTATCCCGAGCCCTCCAGAGATCATCCACCAACGCGACCAATGCCGTCTCGGTGCTGTGACTGGCGCGGGTCTAGATAATCAACTTCCTCCAGGTGTCGAGGAAACTGTTGGGCCACCACACTCTCAACAACCTTCGCTAAAAAGTGAAGGTTGGAGACTGGATGATAGTTTTCTAATAATGCTGGGTCCAGGGATGGCTTCTTGAGGAGGGGCCTCACCACCGCATCTTTCAAGACGGCAGACAAGGACCCCTCACTCAAAGATGCGTTCACAATGCCCTGGAGCCAGCCTCGTGTCACCTCCCAGGATGCCAGTACAAGCCAGGAGGGACACGGGTCCACTAAACATGTGGTAGCCCTAAGGTTCCTCAACAACCTGTCCATATCCTCGGTAGCAACAAAGTCAAACTCCTCCCAAGATGTTGTCTCAAGACCAGCATCTGACAGGCCAACTGGGCAACTTTCAGTGGAGGGCAACTCGTTTCGAATCTGAGTGATTTTGTCCTGCAGATAAGCTCCAAATTCCTGCAAAGGGGCTTCCCGCGGCCTCTGGTGAAGGAGGGAGTGGGTCACCCCGAACAGGGTGGCAGGGCGGTTATCTGCGGACGCGATAAGGGTGGCACAATACTCCCATTTGGCCACTTTTATCGCCACTAAGTAAGCCCTAATATGGTCTCTTACTAGTGTTCGGTCTTTATGGGGAAGAATAACCTGCGCTTGCAGAGAGAGGTAGGTTTCGGCAAGCATTATTGCTGGTTCGCTCATGTGCGCTTTGTGCAAGTGCATGCTTGATGTGCACTGTGCGTGCAGGCACAGTGTCATTAAAATTGTTCTGCACATGTGCAGAACTGAAAAACAAGATGGCGGTACATCCACCGCCGCCCGGAGAACTAGCTTGGGGGCATGACAGGCCTGGGTCGCAACAGGCAAGGTTCTTTGCCTTCTTACACAAAATGTTTTCGTTAACAGAAAACCCCTCTCTGACTATTAACAAAATGTATAAAATAGTTTGTGTTACATTTAGTTACATAACTTCTGTTTCCACACAGCTAGAAGATACAACTCAGACAAAAGTTTATTGCTTCAAGCAGGCACTCCTATTAGTTATTTATAGCAGAGATCTCCAACCTTGGCAAATTTAAGACTTGTCGACTTCAACTCCCAGAATTTCTCAGCCAGCTTTGCTGAGTTGTCAAATTGGAGACCCCTGATTTATAGCATCTGCAAGCCATTCAACTATCTTCATGCCCATATAACAAAAATGAGTACGGGCTATGTAACATTGGGTGATTCTAGAAGCTGTTTTGGAGAAATGGTTTCAGTAGAAACTCACCATTCGTAAAATATAGAGAAATTTGAAGAACATTTGAGCACTATCACAAGGCTTTCTGGGAGCTGCATTCCTAACACAGGTAGAAGTTTAGCAGGTTGGAAGCTGCCACCTTCCAGGAAACATGAAGGAAAAGCAAATAAACTGAGTATTAAGTTTCCTATACTGAGCTAGCATTATATTTGAGTTTAGATCACATAAAGTTGTCAGAAGATTAATTTGTTACTAGTTGCAATATCAAATCACCAATCTTTCAGATACCCTGGTGCCATAATAATAGAGAATTCTAGTACATAATATGTTGAAAACATGGCAACAGGGGCTTACAAAGAGAGTAGCGAGTACTCTGTAAACATGAATTTGATGAAAGGGTTTAGAGAATTGTACCAGTAATTCTCAGCAGCCTCAATTCCCAGGATTCTTTGGGGTATGACCTGATAGATTGGTATAAAAGTGACCAAAGTTTATTTCTGCCATGATTGTTTTGGAATTTTTCAGAGTAAACCATATCAATAAACCAGAATTGAAAGCTATAGTCATGGTGAGGCAAATGGTAATTAAATTAAATACCAAATAAACAAATTGTTGTCAACTTTAAGTCATACAATGAATTGTACAAGTTTATCTTATTGTTTCCAGTTTCCTTTCTAGCATAGGTAAACTTTTGTGTTCTGATTTTTAAGCAAATGTCCATCTACTTTTCTTTAAAATAAAAACTGCATTTATCTCATAAGTGATAGCATTAATAAAAATAGATTTTCTATGCAAAGGAGTCTTCCTATCCCAATATGTTGATATTTCTAAATAAATAACTAAGAGCCAGTTTGGTCTAGTGATTAAGGTGCCAGGATAGAAACCAAGGGAGTGAGAGTTCTAATCAAGTTCTAGTCCTGCTTTAGGCTTGCAACCCAGGGGAATGATTTTGGGCCAGTCACTTTCATTCATTTCACAGTGGGGAAAATAGGAAGAGGAAGGAACACCAGGTATGTTAGCCACCTGATTCATAAAAAGAATAAAGACAGGATAAATCTAATAAACAAACATACAGCAATAACTGTGGTTAGGGTACTGGACATTACTGCATTCAAATATATTATAAAGCAGGACAAAATAATTCTTCATTTATTGTCTGTCTAGCAGAAAATGCTCTTTGTGTTAATATAAATCTAGTACTTATGCTGCTTTCAAGGTGATCTCATTCACGCTTTCATGTTTAAAATATCAACTGCAGAATTTAGAAATGCAACAAAATATAGAGAAGATACAATTCATATGCATCTCAATATACTGTCTAGTTTTTCTCAGGAGACATTCCATTTTAAAGAATATTTTAATATTCAGATACATTAAACATCGCAAAAGTTTTTCTTTATGCAAAGGCATCTAGAGGAAAATTTTGACTAAGTACTCTACCTAGTCATATAGTTGCTTGGCTGGAGAATGAGGAGCCTATTAACTAGGTGTGGATTACACCTTTCTTCCATTGCTGCAAAGTAATTCAGGTAGAAAAAGGTTCCTATAGCACTCCTTCAGGAGCTGTTCTTGAAGAATGGAAGAACCAAGTAATTGGGAGAGGTTATTACTGTGAAGAGATGGATTAAACCTCCGTGCAGCTGAAGGTTTTTTTAACCCTTGAGTTTTAGCAAGCTATGTCAATCTATGAACAAGATAAGATTCATGTTATTTTCTGAAAATGATTTTTGACTTGTAATTAAATTTTAAAGTTTTAGAGAAGTGTAAATTGGATAAATATGTGGGGAGATTTTTTTTAACATACATCAAAGTTGCCAATGACAGAGAAATGAAAAGAGGCTATGTAGGAGAAAACAGTGCAGGGGAAATAGAATTAGAGACAACCAGAAATATTAAAATAAAAATAAATAGTTTTATTTTGGGGGCAAGTAACCAGGGGTGGGATTCTACTGGTTTGGACCAATTCGGGCGAACCGGTAACTCTGACTATCAGCTGGGAGCGAACTGGTTTGCTCCAACTTTCAGCTGGCCCACCTGCCCGCCCACCCCTGCACTATACTCACCTATATTCCTTTTTCCAGCTGATCGGTGCGGCAGAGCTGATTGCCATGCCTCAGCTGTTTTGCACCGGGGCTGCAGTAGAAGGTAAGTTTTCAAACTCACTGCATGCATGAAGCGCACGCTCAGGGAACTGGTTGTTAAGCCAGTAGGATCCCACCCCTGAAAGTAACTTTTATAACTTGGCATATGATCAGGAAAAATGTGAAGTATCTGAAGGGTACAAGACTACCGATTTCTATTTTATTCTTTGAACATTTTTAGCGATTTATAATACATGTTCACACTGTATTGCTTAAGCTGCACCTGTCCTGTAACCACAGTCTATTTGACAATTCCTCTGCTGCTATATCTTCCCACGTTTGTGTATACAGTATATTCACACATACAAAGTTAAATTGAATTTATATATACAAAGGTAAAGCATCAAAATGCACACAAGCACAGGCACAGTAAGCAGCTTTTAAAAAATACTTCGTGTGGCAGCATTAATATTACTGCAAGGCATCCTATGTTTGATATCCCAACATAATATGTAATAGATAAAGCAAGGACAAATATTTGCACTTTGTCTGTTTAATTCAGGAGTTAGTAACCGAAAACTGACAAACCATATTTTATGTCCCAAGATTATCAACACAGTTCTAATTGTATTGCTGAAATATGGCTTCAAACTGCCAAATCATGGAAGCACGATTTCCCACTATTTCTCCTCAGGAAAAAGAAAAAAAAGGGTGTGTGTGGGAGAGTCTATATATGTTCCAAATGGTTTTTTGCACATAGAACATAAAACATCTGAAAAAAATGCAGATTTATTGCAATTGCTTGTTGTCATGACACAATTGCCTCCACCCTCTGTGATTGCAGCCATCACCATAATCAAGAAATCTGAGTGCCCCCCCAGTCTGTCATATCTGATATGAATATTCCATATTCCAAAGCAATTTAAGCAGACTTTGTAATCAGATGATGCTTCTTCCTCTCTGCAGCAGAGAATTTGGCTTTGGCTATCAGGACATTATAAAAACTGCATGATGTTACAGAAGAAAGACCTGGTTGCCTCCTGAGAACTTTGGACTTGAAATGTCCAAGTTTTGTAATTTCTAAGAGATTTATGATGAAATGGTGCACCTGTTGCAGAAAGCAAGAGTCATTTGGCAGAATGGAGTCTAACCAGATGGTATACATATTCTATTGATGATTTAGAATAATCTGAGTTTAGACTAAATTAACATTCAAAAAATGGTAAATTCCTATTACATGGTGCCAAAGCTTAGTACTGGTACTGTTCTATTACTTTACCTTTGCTTTGTTTAAGCTTCCTGTTTATTTCTTTTTTGTTTTTATTGTTGTAACTTGCCTTGTTCAGTCACTAAGTCATGTCCAACTCTTCAGAGCCCATGGACCATAGCATGAAAGGCCTCCCATCCTCCACTGTCTCTCAGAATCTGCCCAAACCCATGCTCACATCAAGGACACTATATAACATCTCATCCTCTGTTGTCCCCTTCTCCTTTTGTCTTCAATCCTTCAAATAATAAAATAACATCTAAAGGAAGGTGAAGAAGAATGCACTGAAGTTAGCATACCAGAAAGGCTGACTATTAGAGACCTCAAACTGGCCTACAAGAAAGACCAAATGAAGACCAAAATGGAGGCATGGGAAGACAAAGCATTACATGGCCAGTATATTAAAAAAAATAGCAGGGAAAATAGATAATAACAAAACCTGAATAAGAGCAGGAAAGTTGAAGAAAGAGAAACTCTGGCTGCACAAGACTAAGCCTTAAGAACAAATGGACAGAATTTGAAAAGAAAGCAGCAGGCAACAAGTGCCGCCCATGCAAAGAAACTGAATAAACAGTGAACAACCTGGTTAGCTGCTGCAGGAAGATTGCACAGACTGACTACAAGCAACAGCATGACAAAGTAGCAACAATGGTGCACTGGAAGATCTGCAAGAAATATCCTTTGCCTGCAGACAAGAACTGGTGGGACCATAAAATAGAGAAAGTAGTAGAAATCGAAGAAGCTAAATTGCTCTGGGACTTTAGAATTCAAACAGACAGACACCTGCCACACATAACACCCTGGATTTAGCAATTGCCAATAAGACAAAAAAACCTATATAGTCGACGTGGTAGTGCCTGGAGACAACAGAATAGAAGAGAAAGAACTTGAGAGGACGAAAAACAAATACCTGCAAATAAAAATAGAACAACAGTGGCAAAAGCAAGCAAAGGTAGTCCTAATAGTAATAGGCAATCCCAAAATAACTGGAGCACTACTTGAACACCATTGGCATTGACAAATTCACCACCAAGCAATTGCAAAATTTACTCAGAATGGATTACATCCTGCAATTATATCTGTAATACCATCAAGCATCCACATCTGCCTATCCCAGGTTTCAAGGACTCGATTGGTGGATAAAAATGCCAAATCCAGTCTGAACATCTGGATGACTGTGAAACAAAATATAATAATATTTCAAATACCAAACTATATAGCAACATGTACATCCTCTTACTTATCAGTCAAGCTACAATTAGGACAAATCCAGGAATTTCTGATGGTAACAAATTTGTTGGTTTAATGAGAAATGTATCTGAGAAAAAGGTGCATTTGAAAATTCCTTTACCATTTTCATTCCTTTACAAATTTTCCTATGATGATGCTCTTGGGTTCACATTTTCCTCTGCCTGAAGGAGGGGTCATGTTAGAACAGGTGCCTAAATCCACTGCCTTCATTTTGTTACCACATCAGTAAGGGCCACTTCACATTTGGAGAAGAGACCAGTCAAATGTCTCTTCCTTGAGTTCTCATAAAGTTGTTGTATTTCTCACTAATTCTAGATGAAGGTTTATATAGTTTTGCCAGAATACAACTATTCACTATTGATGATAACTTTGCCACCTTTTTCAAAGAACCTTTGCTGACCTTCGGCAGTAGAAACTGGCAGTTATAATGTTTGCTGTCATGCTTAAGATCTTTACCCTGACTTTTGATGCTTGCCACATTTTAAGACAAAAAAGTCAAGAAGATGCTTCTCTTTTAGCCAGCTGTCAACCAAGAAAAAGAAAAGAACCAAAAAGGGATAATCTCCCTATTCCTTATGCTTTATATCCTCCATCCTTCTACTAAATGCTAATCTCATTTTTATCATTTCAAATATGTTAATATCTGAAAACGTAGTTAGTTTATAGGCATGAGACTTCACTAGAAGCTCATTGTAAAACCAAAGCCTTAGCCGTCTAACATAAATAAGTAATTCACATTCATACACAAGATATTATTAAAATGAAGTCACTTAAGAATATATTACTCTCTTCAAAAAGGATGCTTTAGATGTGTAAATGCTGCCCATGGTTTTCCTCAGTGTTAACAAATGTCACCTGGTGTTAATTTAGTTGCTATATTTCCAACCTCAGTCTGAATTGCCTTCTAATAGGACAAAAGACTTGGTGTTCCCCCTCCCTTAAAAAAATGGTAATCTACGTAGGTGAAAACAACATTGAAGAATTTCGGTGTGACACATTTAATAGTTCAAATGAGAAATAATTGAATACTTTGCAGCACAGTTTATCACCATGGGTATTACAGTGTTAAGTATTACTTAGTTTGACCATGTTAAAGTGAGAATGGATTGTTCAGTAGTGAAGCATATTATTTGTGGTCTATTTAGTTTTCTGCTTCTTCCTGTGAAAATTCCTCTTTTCTCCCTCCTAGAACAGCACATGCCAAGAGGATAAAAAAATGTAAGGAAGGTAAGTGCTTGCAATAATAAATCTTTACCTGAGGTGAAAAGCATTGCTATTTGGAAGAACAAGATAATTCAGGAGTCTTACATACCTACTGATTTCAAACAAGAGTGACACCTAGTATTGCTGTACCAGCTTATGTCTATTTTCTCTCTATATCGTTCATAGTCCTCTATATGCAATTGGGTCAAAGAGTTACATCAGCAGTACCATGACAATTAGTTAGATCATTCTCAACCTCTAATGATCTACATCACAACGCAAAAAAAAGAAAAATCCATTCAGTGATATGGAAAAGATTATGATATTGGGTAACAATAATAACACAATCATACATACACATTTTTAGAAGTAAGTCCCACATACACCATCCTGTACTTCTATTAAGTTTTGCCTGAAACTGCTTATGTAAAATGCTAAAAATTTTAAAAACTTACTTTCTAAGGAATCTTCTCTTGAAAAAGAGGCCGTGTCTTTTTGGAACAACACAGGACAACCTCAATTCTTGTTCAAGTCAGGTTTAAAAAAACACAAAACACAAAGCTGTCAGAGTGCAGTCCCTTTCTAAGCAGACTTAATGGCAAGTGATCCTAGAAATGTAATGAATCATTTAGAAGATATACTTCTTTATACTCTTTTTTTTTTCCTTTCGCAAGTTTTGGTCAACCCTGAGATTTGCTATAGAGGGAAATATCTGTGCACCACCTTGCTTTTGTCTCAATCAGAGGGTTTAATAGTTAAAGTAACTGAAAAGGACCAGCACCAGAAAAGCTTCCGTTACCAGAGTAACGGTAAAAACAGACCCCAGTCTCCATGGCAAAGGGAAAAGCTATTTGCTGCAGCCTTTTCAGACCTTGAACAGACACTGACAGTTTTCCTATAATCACTGCAGATTATTTGTAGCAACTAACTATATTATAATGTTAACGATAGGAGGGCTTTGAAATTGCACTGGGGGGGTGGGGAGAAAAGAAACAAAATGCATGCAAAGAAATGTTTACCAGTTTAGCCAAGAGTGAATTCATCAATTTAAAAATCATAACGTAATTCACTCTCCTAATCCAATTGAGGGAGGTCTTCTTCATTTTTTATGACTGTTGTTCTTACAGTTCATACAGAAAACTCTGCTACTGTGAATCCTATATGCATTAAACTAGCATTTGCTAGTATCTATTGAATAATGTATTGTAAGATTCCACACGTTGTAAACATTTTGCATCTGTGGTATTATGGTATTACCAGTAGAAATATTCTTGAATGACTCTTCGTAGAGTTTTGAATGAGATATCTTTAATTTATAAAACATATTTTCTTCTAATTACTCTGTATAAGGTTTGCAATAAGCAATCCAAATATATGCTTACATTTCCAGTGCAGATTGCAGTGTAGCTAAATATGCAGCCTTTATTAAGGTGCTCAATTTGCCTGAAGTTTGTCATATGTCATTTTACTTGCATTTTTTTGCAGTTCTGTTACATCATTTAAGGCTGCAACCTGATATGGATTTATTTTTTAATATATATTTATATTTTGGACTTCCCTGATAAATATGCTACATGTAGTCAGGTGCTGTTTGTTAAAAGATGCGTGCAGAATTATGTTACTAGTGTTTCAATAGAATTAGAAAGGAGATGCAGTGGAAATTAATATGCCAAAGTTAAACTTACAGTACATAACAAGGTACACAACATTGAGATGTTCAGTGCTTTAAGTGCTATGTCATGTACCAGTAGAATGCATCAGTCATAATATGCCCATTAAATTAGAATTTTGTCACAGAATTGCTAAAACTTTTTGATGGGTTTCATAAAAGACAATAATATGGGTTCTTGATAGTGTTCAGAGTGCAACTTGAGTGGCACTGTTTCGTCAACACCTCACAAATCCTTGACTAGACGGAATAGTGAGATAGAGATAGTTAATGATTTCTGTTAGGCAGAACAAGGCTACTAGTGATAATACTGGCATTGAATATAAATTATTTTGCTTTATTTCTGCTGCTGATACTTTGGCAGTGTTAGATCACTTTTTCATTGTTAAATTTCATTTTGGGATGTAAGATGAATTGGGGCAAATCTTTTCTTCTTCCTTTGTGCTCTGATAGAAGTAGTGCTTGACTTATGACCACAACTGGGACCAGAATTTCAGTTACTGAATGAAGTGATTGTTAAGCAAAATGCCTACTTGACCACTTCACTCAATGACTGCAGACCCCACTCTCTAAGTTGTGCTCGTTAAGTGACTACATGGGTCATTAAGTAGACGGGAGACTCTATGTACAGAAGGAAATTAGTGTGCTGGGCTGGAAAAAGAAAGAAGGTAACTTCATGATCCCTGCTTCATTTATCCATTCCACTACATGTGTTTCTCTCCCCTCTGTACATGGAAGAGAACATGTGCTCTGAGCTGGACAAATGAAGTGGGTATCATGAAGTTCTTTGCTGTGTTTCTCCAACTCAATGCAGGAGTTTCTCCTCTGCCAGATAAATGAAGCAGGGATCTTTAAGATCCTTTCTTTCTTTCTGCAGCTTGGCAAAGGGTTTCCATCCCCCACTCCTTGGGTGCATGGAGGGGAGGAAAAATCCTTCAGCAGGTGGCAGCAGCTTGCAACCTTCCCTGCCAGCTTCCCCATTGATTTTCCGGGGAACCTAGCAAATAAGATTGCAAATGACGATCACCTGATCACAGTCTGCCTGGCAACTGGTCATTAGTGCAAACAGGTTGCCAAGCACTCAGATCACAATCATTCAGAGGGACAGTGCAATGTTTTGCGACAGGCAGACGTGCTTTACAGACCATAAAACACCATTTCTGAGCTATTGTTCCTTTAAGCAATAATTAAATAACCTGTCATACGGACTACCTGCATATCAATAGAACTATGTAAAGAATTGGGTTTTATAACCTTTATGGGCTGTAATAAGTATCTCGCACTGTATATTCCTATAAATATTTTTACATACATGGAAATATATTAAAGGTTTCACAGAAGATTGCCATAGATATCAATATGTGGATTAAAACACTAGTAAAATGGTAGGGTAAAATTAATGTTATTAAAATGAATATTTTCCACCGAAAGAAATATATTTTAATAAGTCCTCCAATGTTAATCCCAACCTATGCAATTTGTCCCTGTGCACTGATCCTGTAACTGATTCTCCATAGAGCTCTGGGAAAAGAAACACCAGAAGAAATGACTGAAGGAGGAAGGCAAAGAGGCAATCCAACTAAACCAAAGTAAGACCCCTGAAATATCTGAAATTTCATTGTGGTTATAAGAGTAACAAAACATTATTTCTCCCTGAATATAGGGTTCTTCCATCTTTGGTCTTGGATGGGTTGTACTTTCTCACAGGTATGTAATTTGAGGATTGTCTTGGACTCACAGCTCCTGCTTACAGTGCAGATTAACAGCTGTAACTTTTGAATAGTATGTCCAGTGCTCAAATTGCACAAATTCCTGGAACGCAAGTTCTTCAGTCAACTCACATGTTACTAACCTCATGAATGGGTTATTGTAATTCACTCTAAATGAGCATCTACAGATAGTCCAGAATGTGGCATTGTGGGCAGTGATCGGCATGCCTTATTCTCATTACTCTGACTCGCCCACAAGCTGCGCTGGTTACCAGTTCACTTCCGCTGCAATTCAAGATCCTGGTTATCACCTATCAAGCCTTCATGGAATATGGATTGATTATTTGAAGGACTGTCTGTCTGGTGAAACCAAGTAGAGTGGACATACTTCAGGTCCCATTGATCAAGTAATGTCATCTAACATGACTCAGGATGCATACCATCCCTGTTGCAGAAACTATAGTCTGGAATGATATCCCGCCAGAGATTTAGTTGAGTTCAATGATGGTAAGGAAGCTAATAAAGACCTTGCTATCTATCCAGGCTTTGGGGGTTGGGTGAAGATTGAGACCTTTTGGATAGGAGTTGGGTAAGTTTATATCTTTGTTTTTTGACTGCTTGTAATTTGTTTATTTTTTGTCTTTTATTATTTAATCATAGAACATTCAGACTTGTTGGGAGTTGGATAGCCTATAAATTGTTTCGATGAAATCTCGTCCAAAACGTCGTGAAGATACTTCCAATTCTACGCGGGAGAAAACCCGAACAACCAAAGACCTACATACAAACACCCGCGAAAACCTCAGAAAACACACACACACACACACACACACACACATATATATATATATGGATTTATTGACCGCCCCCTCTCTCCGAAGAGACTCGGGGTGGTGTACAAGAATTTAAGAGCATATACATATATAACAATTATAAATAATAAAACTAAATTAAATGTTTTACCCTGTGTTAAAATATCTCGTTTAAATTTATAACGTAAAAACCCGATTAGGTAATATTTACTACAACTAGGCTGGTACGGTAGATTAGGTTATAATACATACATACATACATACATACATACATACATACATACATACATACATACATGTTAGTTATGATGAGCCGAAAGGCAGGAAAGGAAACAGTATGTCTCCTCCCTTAATTGGGGCCTAATAATAACAGGTTGTTGTGAAACAATTACCTATTCATTCTTTCTGATGCATTCTTTGGAGCAAACTCAGAATAAAATATTTTGATCATCTAATTTCAACTTGATATTCAAAGAAACAACATTTATTTAAGATTTACATCCACTGATATTCTGTCATAATATATCCAACTCTTTATACCTTGAATCATTAATCTTACTAATTTCAACTTCTTATATGAGTATAAAATTAATTTGATTTCAAATGCAAATTCTACAGAAAATAAGCACATTTGTTGACTGGTAAGATTCATACTGGTATGAGAATGAGAACGATATAATGCAGATGAGGGTGATTTTAATTTTACTATAACAAGAATTGGTAAGAGTGTTTTTAGATTGGAACAGTACAGATACTTAGATTATTTAAATTCTAAATAAAGCATTCTGTGAAATATTAGTAATACTGTTTTACAACTCACAATTAGGTCCAAAAGTCCTATTGAATGGGTACCTTCACAGGCACTTGAATGTATTTTTCAACCTAGTTTTCAATATTTGGAAAATATCTTCCAATTACATTTTAAATGAGATTGGAATGAAGTTTATACAATATTTATACATTTCTATCATTTATAGTTGCCATTCAATATCAATATTTGTTGAGGAAAAATTTCCACTATGAAAAACTTTAAGTGATGAAGCCTCTCCTTGTCTTAAATCTAATTTTATTAAGTGCTATGGTTTTCTTGATTAAAGATGGGTAAATAGGCCATCAGGTTATCTTATACCCATAAGGGAGGCTCTATACATCCTCAGACTGCTTTGTGACTTAATTATGAAATAAAACAGAAATCTAGGGCTTTAGCATTTGTTGTCAACTCTTGTCTGTTGCACTTTACTTTAAGACTTGCTTAAGCTCACACCATTTTGTTGCTGTATAATAGGTTTCCATAATTTTTCCGCCGCTATTTCCTAAACCAAAACAATAACAACAATCCATCAAGTCATTTTCTCTTCTTTTCAAAGAGACCTGGAAAGCAAGCATTGCATTGCATTGGCATGGAAGGAAGACCACTTCTCATGGTCCTTTTGGTTCAGATTGCTCCTTCAGGTTGTGTCTACTTCTCATAGTCTTTTTGGTCCAGATTGCGCCTATCAACTTCTCAAGCATCTGGTACAGTTTTTCCATGCAATCTGGGGGTTCTTTCCTGGAGCAGTCATCACTGAATTGGCACTCCTTTGAAGTTTGTAAATGGATTGAGTTATAGATAGTGAAGCAGGGTTTTTTTTTTAATGCCAGCTGAACCATACTATGATCTTGTTTTGCCCTACATGGTCATCATTCTTGGAAGCCACAATAGATCCTGCATGCAACACTGTAGGAAAATAGAAAATAGAATAACAGAGTTGGAAGGGACCTTGGAGGTCTTCAACTCCCTGCTTAGGCAGGAAACCCTATACCATTTCAGACAAATGCTTATCCAATATCTTCTTTAAAACTTCCGGTGTTAGATCATTTACAACTACTAGAGGCAAGTTGTTCCACTGATTAATTATTCTAACTGTCAGGAATTTTCTCCTTAGTTGTAGATTGCTTCTCTCCTTGATTATTTTCCACCCATTGCTTCTTGTCCTGCCCTCAGGTGGTTTGGAGAATAGCTTGAATGCTATGCCAAAGGTGTTAGGATTTCTCAAGAAATAAATGACATGAGTTTTCTAAAAGCTCCTAAAGATAGTAACTTTGGAAACAATTGTTCTAGAATATATATACAATTGTATCAATTGGAATTTTAATATCCTAGGTTCAGGCCCAAATTCTTTACCTCACAGTAATAGGAGGTACTCTATTTGTGCTTTTTTTCAGATGTCAAGTTTGGTTTCTATGTATACTTGATTCAGTATAGCAGAATGAAAGGCTGATATGATCTCAATCCTCCTTTGAGACTAAAAACATTAAACTCTAACCTATTGGCTTACGTTTTACTTGTTCAATGTAGTCTGACAGAAGATGGATGGACGGATGGATGGATGGATGGATGGATGGATGGATGGATGGATGGATCGGAGGGAGGGAGGGAGGGGAAGATGGGGCCAATTTCATAACCAATGAAACATAATATTGGATCTCTATATAATAACTAGGATACCAAATGGCCTTTCAGTTCTTCAAAAATTACCTTTCCACTGTAATTTACTCTATTCCCCCACTTCAATCCATTTTCCACCCTCCCAATAATAATAATCCCAGAAGAGTTTGGGCCAAATAAAAGATGTGCTAATGATTATAAATGGTTCAAATATTCTGTCCAGTGAGTTTAAGTTAAGTGATAAAAGTTTCATGTAAAAAGAAATAATAAGTGGAATTTCACACATATTATAGCAATTGTAAAAGCATCCAATTTACATGGAAATAATGCAAAAGAATTCGGACCATGATGGTTTAAGTGAATCATTACATGCATCGCTGATACATTTAGAAATCTACAGCATGCCAAGTATGTTTCTTTTAGCATAATAACTCTTGTAATGGAGCCTTTAAAAGCTTTAAATGTATAGTTAGATTAACCTTTCCATTTGGATTTTGATATTGAAAAAGAAGAAACAGGAAATCTTTAAAAAGCCAATTAAATCAATATTCATTTTCCCTTTATCGGTGTATATAGTTTCCCTTGAGGACCTATCAGTCTAAGAAACATTATTTTATTTACTTGAATTAGAATGAAAATTGTTTAACTACATTAATCTTTTATATTTCTCAATAGTATTTGAGAAGCATGCTCAGGGTAGAAATAATGTTTCGGTGAATCAGGATTTGTACAATGACTACAATTCTCTATGTGCTTACTCAAAAGTAAGACCCATTGTATCTAGTAGTTCTCTGTGTGTGGGCAAATTGGACTAAGTTAAATCTCTCTATCATTACCTAACCAACTCTAGATCCTTTGTCCACAAAACCGATGAACTAGAGCTATGGATGGCAGCGAATAAGCTCATTGGTGACTGCTGTGTGATGATCATCACAGAGACCTGGCTTCATCCACTTATACCGGATGCGTCTGTGGAGCTAACTAACCTCACCACACACCGCTTTGACAGAAATAACAACTCTGGTAAAAGCAAAGGTGGAGGACTGTGTATTTACACCCATAATAACTGGTGTACTAACAGTAGAGTTGCTTATACACACTGTTCTGCAGACGTGGAATTCTCAACTGTCATTTATCGGCCATTTTAACTGCCTGGAGAGATTTCTGTTATAGTTGTCACTGCTGTCTGTATTCCACCTGATGCAAATGTTAGCACAACGTTCAAACCAATTTCATTGTAATTTTATTTTATTTTATTACAATGACAATAAAGATTATTATTATTATTATTATTATTATTATTATTATTATTATTATTATTATTATTATTATTATTATTATTATTATTATTATTTACCTATCTTTAAACTCAGTTTCCCTCAGTGCTCTGGTTTTCACACTTAATTGAGTCATGGGTAGATAATCCAATCCACACTGAGGTTATTGAGGTACAGTTTTAGCTCCAGATCCGGTGTGCTCCAGGTTAACCTATTTTTCCCAAATTAGTTCAGTCATCAGAATAAAACGGGATTAGCCCTCTCTTCATTTTTCCCCTCCAAAAAAAGTCCTATTGCAATCCATAGAAAAGTTTTATGTTGATGTGGTCTGTTAGCAAGTGTTGAAATCGCAACAATGTCACGGACTGTAAAAGATCAATTTATATGGCAATGCCAAACAAGGTCATTGCTGAAGAATGCTCTAAGTACAAAAGTGCATTCTTTCATTCTTCAACAATATATGGAATGACAACTGCCAGATGTAAAAGCT
Organism: Rhabdophis nuchalis; assembly: GCA_039707465.1. Classification (NCBI taxonomy): domain Eukaryota; kingdom Metazoa; phylum Chordata; class Lepidosauria; order Squamata; family Natricidae; genus Rhabdophis; species Rhabdophis nuchalis. The sequence continues at coordinate 29,561,625 of CM077651.1, read as the reverse complement.
GATTTCATAAGAGGCAGAGAGAGAAGGTGTCAAATTGCTAATACCCATTGTTAATGGAAAAAATAAGATAATTTTTAAAATGTATATTTTTGCTTTATTATTATGTAAAGATGTTCAACTGTAGTAAACTGTGAATATCCCTTAAATTATGGATATTTCAGATCACCTCACGTGCCTACTAAAATCTGTATGGTAACAAGAGTAAAACAACATGAGATGACTAAGTGATTCAGAAGTGGGAAAGGAGCTGATGTATTTTTATTTATTTTTATTTTATCAGATTTGTATACCGCCCTATTCTCCGTGGTAGGACTCAGGGCGGTATATTGTCATTTATTTAATTATAGCATAAAAAAATGTAGGAGATTACCAGGATGAGCCTGAGGGAGGGTTCATGAGTCCCTGTGTGCCCACAAGACATCTAAGTCCAGTCCACCTTCAGTTCCTTCTTAACTCCCGCTTATTTCATTTGACCATTAATAGTTCAGATTATATATATATATATATATATATATATATATATATATATATATATATATATATATATATATATATATATATATATATATATATATATATATATTTAATTTTCAAACAAACACAACACAAAGAATCCTCCTTCTTTACATACTGTAGAAAGTTGGTTACAAAAAGCTTTCGTGTATCTCTTCCACAGTCATGACCTATGATTCATATCAAATATTTTAAATCAAATATATTTATACATATTACATATACCTCAATTTTCATTTGACTATATTTGTTGAAATGTCCGACATCAAATATTCCAAAATTTGAAACATAACCACATACTGGCATTTCATTAGCTATTTCTAATATCATCCAATAACATTAGTTCTTATGACCTGTTCTAGATAAAAATCAATAATATTTAGTAACAAAGTTTCTAATCCTCCTTTCCAAATCACTGTTTACAATTTACATCCAATTCCTTATGTTGAACCAATACATATATATATGCATTATTATCATTATTCTTCATTTATTTGGCTATATCCATTATCATAACATTTCCCCCCTAATACTCAAAGATTAACTAAATTTAACGTGCTTTTTCTTTATTCATTTTTATATGTAACAAAAATTTCTAATTTTCCTTTCATAGGTACAATTTAGTATTCATATCCAATTACCTCTTGTCAAACCAATACATATGTATACATTATTATCATTATCAATTAACAATTATTTATTTAATCATATCCATTGTCACTAAATTTCACTAAATTTCACTAATTTTAAATTATACTCTTTCATCTGTCATAATGTATCTTTCCAGTAGTAATGCAATCTCATGTCTTTTGCCATTTGTGGGATTAATCTTCTCATTATCTCCTTAATCAGATTTGTGTGGACTCGTCTTCGCAACTCGTTGGTTACTGAGTCTCTTATATGGTCTCGATACCCTCCATCTGTTTCCTTAATCAGCATCTTTAATTTTCAATGATGTTACTGATAGGATTTCTTTCCTTAAATCCCTCAATTCTTTTATTTATTTTTTCTTCTTCTACACCTTGCCATCTGGGGTAGAGTTCCCAATCATCTAGCTCCCCTTTCCATATTCCACTCTTTCCATTTCCAACCACAGTCCATTCTCCGTAGGTGTCAGCAGATTTCTTTTCTTTGTATTCATTTTTCTCTTCGTTTTTTAGGACTCTAACCTCCACTTTTTCCAATTGATAAACATCTCCAACTTCTCCATCATATGTTGCTGTTATATGCTCTATGTTTTCCAACTTTTTCTCGATTCTCTCTGATACATTTAATAACTTTTGGATTTCAAACATTATCTTTTGCAATGTTTAGGTTTCTTTCTGATGTTGAAATTGTGCTATTATTCCAGCTGATAGACACTGCCATTCTGGCTTTGACAGCTGTTTATTAGATTAAACACAAATTCACAATAAAATCTTATTTTCACTTTTCTCTAGTTGGCAATAAACTTCAAAAGAACACCTGCATAAACAATTCATGTTCTTTTTCTTATCACTCTCTAAGGCTTTGAAGTGCAAAGTCAAAGTGATCAAAGGGAGAAGTGAAAGTGTGATGTTTCCAATACACAAATCTCCAGCCTCCAAGTGGCAGTGTTGTTCTTTCCCTCTGGTGTTACAATCCTCTTTGTACTCCTTTTGTATCTTTTTTATAATCCAAGTTTTAAAATGTATGTAAAATAAAATAGAAAAAAAGGAAAAACTGATGTAGGAATGAAGAAGGAGGCATATAATCCATAGGTTACAAAAATAAAAAAGAATAGAAGAAGAAAACTTAATCCATTTGTTTTAAAAGACTTGTGTAAATTCCATCCATAAATTACGTTTAAAAAGTAAAATAACACACTGTCCAATACAATTCAATGCTTAATTTTGCCGCTTATTTCTTCTGTTCTTACATTTAGTTTAGCATTAAGTTTTTTGGGGGCAGTCTCTTTTAAAACAGTAAAAATTCATCACCAGCTGTAAACACTTTTCCTTTCTCTTTTCTTCCATTCCGGAGCTGTCCCAACTTCATCAGCCTAGGCTGAGCTTTTGTTGCCAACGAGAAGAACGTCTCCTGGATCAATCAGGGACTTTGCGGTGTCCCGGAGACCAGCAGGACATATTCTTCCCGTTCACCATCTCTATGGGACAGTTTAGGTCCAATTGGACCACCCAGCAGCAAAAGTATTGGCGGCGATCTCGGAGCTTCGAGATTGCACATCTGTCTCACCATGATGTTGGCTCCTCCTCCCAATAGTTCAGATTCATGTAGAGAGCTTTAGCTTGCAATAAATCTTTATGCTCATTTGAACTGCCTGAATCTCCTGATTTCTATGACAATTGACAAGAAAAGATGACCTAGAAGAAATTTGAATTAAAATTACTTGGAGAAACATAAACAATCTCAGATATGCTGATATCATTTTGATGTCTAGGAGAAAGTTAAGATATTGGTTATTTTTGTGTTAAGTATTTTATTGGTTATCAAAATATAAAATACAGAGATATAAAGAAAACTGAAAATAATGGGAAAACAGAAGGAAAGGAGGAAGAGGAAAAAGTGTAGAATAAAGGGGAAAACAAAAAGAAAATCATTGACTTCTGATGCCTTTTGGTGCAATAGAATAAGTAGATAATCTTGACTTTTTACTTTTACATAATAATATATACTAGCCATTTCTATAACAACAAACCTATCCAGTCAACAAAACCCAAAAACAAAGTTTTATTTTTCCCCACTTAAAGTCTAGTCTGAAAGCAATTTCAAAGTAGAAACAAAAACAATTGTGTTCTTTTCTTTAATCGAAGCAGCCCATTTAGCCATCTCTGCTAACTCCATCCAACTTTTCCAGCCATACATCCAAAATATCCTTCCATTTTTATGCATAAAGTATTCTTGCTGCTGTCAGCAAGAAATTGGCTGTGGGAAGTGAAAGAAGAGAACAATGCCAAATCTGAAAAAAGGCAGAGAAGAAGTTGACCTTGTAACAGATTTTATCTTCCTAGGTTCTCATATTCACAAAGATGGTTACTATAGCCCTGAAAGAGAGACATCAACTATTCAGGAAAAAGACTACAGTACAATATATATATAGACAACATTTTTTCATGCAAAAAAGCACCATGCTGAAACAAAGGTGTTTAGTTATGGCCATTGCAGTTATGGCTGCAATATATGTTTTTAGAAGCTAGATTATCAGAAGGGCTGAATCAGAAAGTAAAACTGATGCCTTTGAGTTGCGATCTAGAAAATTGTTGAATTATAAGAAAATTAAATCATTTAACATTTAATGTAAAACCAAGAAAGGAAGAAATAGTGGAAAAACTAAAGCTAAATGTTTTGAATATAGAATGTGAAGTCAAGAGCATCGAAGAAAGCATTATGCTTGGAGCAAAGTCAATCAAAAAAAGAAAATGATGGGTAGACACTATCACTGATGATACAGGTATGCCCTTACAAGAATTCAAAGCACTGCCTGCTGATAATCTCGGCAAACTGATGTACAATTAATCAGAGGTGATTGAACAACTCACCAACTAGCAGCAGATTACATAAATTGAATTATGGAAATGCAGCCTTTGTTGCTCTATGAAATGAGCACCTCAGTGTCTAATAAACTGAGTTAACCAAAGTATAATCCTTTTATATAATCAAAGGAAACTATTTATCACTTCTTTGTATAAACATGTGTCTTTGCTACCTTAACAACACCAAAGTTACTGAAATCTTAATTACAAACCAACTTCAAAGTTGAGTTCGATGGATTCAACATTTTGTTGAGGACTGTGAACTTTAATTAGTGTTTTTAAAGTTTTTAATTTTATTGAAAAGATTAAAATATAAAATACAAAGGAATTTTTTTAACGATGACAAAACAAAAGTAGACAAGAACATTAAAATTAAAAAAATTGTATTAAGAGAACAAAAAACAAAACATAAAACAAAACAACTAACATACACCTTAGTTGAATACTGACAACTTCTATTTGCAACATCTGTTTGCAACCAAATTTGACCTGTAACACATTGTACATATGAATAAAAATAATTAACAATTTAATTAACAGCAACATTAAAATTCAAAATTAAAGTTCCTTAACAAGTTCTAATAAAATGGCCTTTCAAACCTGATATTTTCAGATACATTTGACTAAAGCTCTAGTCAAATGGGTGTCAAACTCACAGTGTCACATTGCTGTCACATGACATTTCGCAACATTTTTTCACTTAGCGGAACTGGGGTAGGCGTGGCCTGTACATGATGCATCCGGCTTGTGGGCCACCATTACATCCCTATTGTAGTCAAACACAACTGAATTTCGCCATTTTGAGGAACGTTGTAAAGAATCATTCTAGTAAACTTTTGAAATGGAAAACTAGATGTGGGAGTGTAGAAATACAGAAAAGATAATATTTTTTATATTATAACGATAATGGAGTAATTTATGTCACCATTCTTGAGATATAGGAAATATGGCTTCAGTATATTTCTATAGCATTTAACCCAGGTTGAAAATCTTATGTACGTAACTTACAGGTTAGACTATTATAAGAATGGTTGCAATGGTTGTGTTGCTAGGTCCCAATTCACAAGCACACAGTTTTTATAATTTCAGTTTAACTTATATAATAAGAATTTCCTACATCAAAATGCAGTTCCTGGAACAGTATGGCATCAACAACTTATTATAAAGCAGTTTCCAAGTTCTTGAGTCCAGCACAAGTTCCAATGTATTACAGACAGATTTAATGGCATTAAAGATATTCCTATAGTAGAGTTGCAGCACCTTTCCCTATAAACCAAAAGTACCCATTGGAGGGAACAGTGCCAAAGATCTCTCAAATCTAGAAGCACTCCTATCCAATTCTAGATAGTTAACAAGGATGAGAATAAGGTATTCTGACTCAAAATATTCACTGTATTTCTCTTGTCAATTAAAACAGATTTTCAGATTGGACATAAAAAAACCTCCATATGAAATTAAAATATACCTTCCAAATTTCTAACCATTTGATTCAGCAGTACATCTTTGGATGATCTAAATGCTAAACAATAATCAGTTTAATCAGAATTACATAAGGTGTCATTGAACAACAGGCATTCTATATTGCTGTTTTTACTTCTCAGCAGATTCCTTTTCTGTATGCTGTGCAATTATCATATAATTTGTTTTTCCTATTCTCAGAGGAATGCAAAATAATGCATATCATAGAAGCAGATTGAGATTAAATTTGGTCTTTCCAATAGAGTTCAGAAAGTTAAAGAAGGTCATAATATCAATCCAGGAATAATTTCAAGTGGAATTTGAAGAGAAAAATAGATGCTTCTAATTTCATCTTCACCCTTACACAGCTGCTGGTTATTGACCTCTAGTTTTCACTCGCCTCTGCCTTTTTAGCCCTTGTCAAGGCATTTACTCAAGTAATGTAATGCAGATTAGTTATCCCTTAGGAGTCATTAACCACCCTTTCACACTCACATTTCAGAGTGGCAAAACAGTAGAGATATTTGGCATCATTTTCCATTTATCTAATGATTTTAAAATGTGTTTATGACTGAAAATATAGAACTACTGTAGTAAATTGAAATTAATCCAAAGTACCATGATTTTAGGTTCCACATTTTGATTTAAACTAAAATTTTAAAATTAAAAAAGGGGGGAAGACAATCAACAATAATAAACCACAAATACATAAATTAGATTGCTATTATTAAACATAAACTTCAAAAGAAGAGTTCCACAGCTCAAGAACAACATAAGAAAAATTCTTCCTGTCTATACAAAGTACTATCCTGTACATAAAGATAATCTGTCTTTAGAAGGTCTTCTCCTATAGACCTCAGATTCAGATTCAGATTTAGATGCTCCCAAAATCCCCCGCGCAGCCGCATTCTGAACTAACTGGAGCCTCCGGGTGCACCTCAAGGGAAGCCCCATGTAGAGAGCGTTACAATAGTCCAGGCGGGAAGTCCAGACCTGAACATCTGATCTGATTCATAATGAAACAGATGATCCCTTAGAAATATTTATTGTTTAAACTCCTTTTAAACTTCAACAGAAGTGATAATCCAATGATATTGGCATGTTACATGCTTCTCTGTCCTATAGTGGTCAATATGCTAAATCCTACTTTAGTTTGGGTCCAGAGTACCACAAAACATGTGGCCATGGACCTTTCTCTATTTACACTTCTTTCTCTCTTCTACCTCAAACTACACCTGCTGGTCTTTGGGAAATTTACTTTACACATGTAAAGCAGCTATTTTCTTAATGCAGAAAAAATATATGCCAGGTGACATTACAAATGTTGGCTAAAAGAATAATCTGAGAGAGAAAAAGTGTTCAATTGCATTTCAATGATATTTGTTCTTTCTGTTTCCATTTCAGAGACAGTATCTGCTAAAACAAAAACTTCAGCTGCCTTTAATTATGTGTTGACACGGAAGCAAAAGAGAAGATTCTGTATAGTAAATAACTCCCTGATAGCAAGGAAGTTATCCTAGGATCAGCTAATAATCAGGAGACAGATGACATATTAACGACCTCCATATAAAAACTGCCAAATGAATGGCCAGTCATGACCATTAATTAGAAAACAAAGCAACATATTGTCCAGAGGGATGGAAATCCCCTATATTATGTAAGGCAAGTATATGGAATCTCTGTATAAAAACAGATGTATTCACTGTTGTGGATTTAATCTTTTGGGACTATTAGTGTTAATTTAATTTGAACTTTATTTCAAGTTAAATGAAATATTTGTGCAATCAACGCAGCATTAGGGTTTGATTTTATTAGTACTTAGCTTGTTAACATTAAAGTACATTATGGTTTAGTGATCCAAGGAGAACATTTGGACTTGCATGACAAAACAAAACAAAACAATCCATGCACTGTTTTGTTTTATTTGTTTTGTTGTTTATCTTATCATATCGTATCTTATCTTATCTAGATTTAAACTTATACGCTACCCTTCTTTCCAGAGCTGACTCTGGGAGGCTTACAATAATTAAATTAAAATGCAATATACAACATTAAAACAATTGAGGACTTAAATTTTAAATTAAAATTTCAGTTTTAATAAAATTGATCAGGATGCAGAGGAAATGAGCAATGTGCACATGAGGAAGAGCTGGGGTGTTAGCTAATTCATTAGCCATCTTCAAAATGCTGTATTCCCATTGGGCCCCCAGGCCAATTGGCATGCCTTCAAGCCCTTTTGAAAGGCCAAAAGGATTGGTGCGGATTTCATCTTGAGGGATACTGTTCCTGCGAGTAGCAGCTATGGCAGAAAAGGTTCATCTAGAGCTCACCACCCTGTCCTTGACTGATAGGGTCTGAAGCTTGCCCCTTCTGCCATTATGGATGGGGCAGCTATATCCATTGAGGTGAACCATTTTCTTAGACAGTCTGGACCCATGCCATGAAGGGCTTTAAAGGTGATAATAAACACCTTGAACTGGACCGAGAAGCAAGCTGGGAATCAGTGCAGATTGCAAACCAGCAATGTAACATGGGCCACCCTAAGGGCACAAGAACTGCCCACACAACTGTGTTCTGTACTAGCTGAAGTTCCCAGATACTTTTCAAGGGTAGCCCTGTGTAGAGTGCACTGCAGTAGACCATTCAATCTGAACACAAATATAATATCAGAATGACTGTATCACGCAGGAATCTTGAGCAGGAATTTGATGAATGTATTTATGTACATTATAATGTAATGTACTTAATTGCATACTGTTTCTGACACACTGCATGAATTCAATAGAGCTAAAAATGTTGTGTTGCTGATTTTTGTTTATACTCAGTGTCTGATGCATCTCGCTGCAGTGTCCAAGATAGTCAGCCAACATTCCAGATCTCTTGGGACTCTTAAAGCAGAAATAGTTTAAGATCTTGGCGCATTCAAGACATTCAAGCAAATTCTGCTTTTTCTGTAAGCTTATAGTAACAGAACTTTTCACATTTGAATGGGGGAAAGCACATTTGAATGTGCCTTCCCCCTCCCTCCCTTTACCTTCATGAGAACTAGGGCAGATGCTTACTTAAACTATGTTTTTGCCCCATACTCAGATTTTTTTATCAGATTGCTGTCTTGGTTTGAGCTCCTGTTCCTCAAGGTTATTTGAGGTAATCCGCCCATTATACTTAGCTCAAGATTTGGTTAGTAACTCCTTGTTTAATGCCTTGAGTCAAGATATGGTCACATAATTAACAGATCACTGGCAACATACAAAACTGGTTGAATGATAGCAGAAGCATAAGAACCAATTGCTATCTAAATTTGTGATCTAAATTTTAACAGCATGGGAAATGAAAGAGAAAGACTGAATGTGTTTTAGGATCTTAATACAAATCTGGGCTTATCAGTAATGTTCCACCATTATAAATACATGCCAGTTGCCAAGTGTCTGAATTTTGATCATGTGACCATGGGGATACTGCAACAGTCATGAAAAAAATGGTCATGTCACTTTTTAAAGTGCCATTGTAACTTTAAACAGTCACTAAACAAATGTGCATTTGCCCAGAAATATACAGTATATCAATCCACAAACAGGCTAAGGTAAGAATAATTTTGGCTATGAGTGGCTCAGTGGCTTAGATGCTGAGCTTGTCAATCAGAAAGGTTGGCAGTTCGGTGGTTCAAATCCCTAGTGCCGTGTAATGGAGAGGGCTCCTGTTACTTGTTCCAGCTTCTGCCAAGCTAGCAGTACGAAAGCCTTTAAAATATGCAAGTAGAAAAATAGGGAGCACCTTTGGTGGAAAGGTAACAGCGTTCCATGCACCTTTGGCATTTAGTCATGCCGGCCACATGACCACAGAGACGTCTTTGGACAGTGCTGGCTCTTTGGCTTTGAAATGGAGATGAGCATCGCCTCCCTAAAGTCAGGAACGACTAGCACATATGTGCGAGGGGAACCTTTACCTTTACTTTAATTATAAGTCTTAATTTGACAAGTTGCCAGTAACATAAAACTGAAATATACCCACAATAAAAAGATAAATTAATTGCACCAATTATGAGTTCTAGTCTTGTTTTAGGCCAAAAGTCAACAAGGTGATTTTCTTGAGTCTTGGAAGAAGAGAGTGGCAAAAAAAAAACCAACCCTGAAAATCTTGCCAAGAAAAATGTAGGCACTTGTTAAGGAAATAATAATAATAAAGTTCTAAGCTGGGGGGAAAAGGCTCTGAGATCTCTTCACTGGTCATTTATAAAGCATATTGACAAAGACACATGCTGGATGTATAATAATAAAGTTCCATTATGTAACTGTTCAGCCTAGAATAAAGCTTCCTAGCAAGATAAACACTAAGAGAAAAAGAAAAAAATGGAACTACTCCCTTGGCCTTTATATGACATCTGAAGATTCAGTACAAGGACACATTTTTTCTTTTCTCCCCCCCCCCCCCCAGTTAATCAGGTGACTTGAAAAGAAACTAGATAAGGGCATTGTTTGCAGTGACAACATCCTGATGATACTATCAAGGGAGATCACAGGCAAATGTTCTCTTTTTTTAACCAATGGAGTCATTAGGGAGAGTTCAGTGAATCTAGGTTAATTATTACCACAAGCAGCTTGGAGCTAGCAATTACAATTTGTTGTTGTCGATTTATTTTTTCCTGACCAAAGGAAAACCCTGATGCTGTAAAATATTTTTCCCCAAGGCTATCGTGTATCGTCCCTGTTCTGCAGTTAAAAGATTTGATAGTCTTAGTAAAATGCCTCTTCAAATAATTCTGTAAGTGCTGTCCATGGAACTGTGATTACAAGTAAAAGCTTGAAGTTATGCAGCAAAATTCATTAAATTTGCCAAATCAGTTTTGGAGCTAAGTAATATATGCATGGGAGTATGAAAATACATAAATCCCTTGTGCATGGATGGGTAAACTAAGAAAGGTGGTAGCCAGAGAATATGCCTACCAAATTACAAATTCTCTTTTATTTGAAAAGAATTTTGTAGATTAATATTTCTTAGCTTAAAAGTTATACATTATTGCTGTGGCCCGCCAGTGGAGCTGGCAGCAGATTCAGACAGTGAGGATGTTGGAGAGGAACATGGGCCAGTCCTGGAGTCTGGAGAAGGCTCTGATGAGGGCTCTGTGTCAGAGGCAGAGAGTGGGCCAGAGCCGTATGCCAGTTATCAGCTGCCTTCATAGTCAGACATCAGTGAGGCAGATGAACAGCTGGATCCTCTTCCCAGTGTGCGCATGCGCAGAGCTGCCAGATGCAGGGATCAGCTAAAGAAAAGGTTCGACTTGGAAGTAAGGCCACAGGTGGATAATGAATGGCTTCTCCCAGAGGAAATAAAAGAGGAGCGAAAGGGGAGTGGAATTTGCAGGAGACAATTGGTTTGCTTAATTGGTTCATGACTCTCCAAGACTCCTTTCCAAGTTTTGAAGATATCAGCCTGTCAGCTTTCCAAGCCAGATAAGGTCTGTGATTCTAAATCCTCCCTCGAAAGACTTTGTTGGATGTGAATGAGCAGAATTCACAGTAAATTAACAAAAGGATTTTTTGTTGGGACAAGGACTCTGCTGTATGCTCTTGTGGAGCCTAGGTCGGAACAATTATTTACTTCATTAGAAATACAGTGTCTTAAATTTGCAGTATTTTTAAATTTTAAATAATTAAGCACATATAGACATTTGGGTTTAGTGACAAAGTTAGAAAAATTAATGAAAAATTCAATGATTTTCCATTCAACTATGCATTGAAACAAAGCAACCTTGTAGTAGTACTGTAATACTAGTTTGAGATCAGGAGCATCTTTATATTAGGAGAAGTAAACAGATGGATCCACTTGGATTTCAATGTGGTTTTGTTTCTGGTTTGTTAGTATAATGAAGAGATTCAGTAGATGGCTTCATTTCATTCTTGTTTCTATTCTGATCATCGCTTGAGCCAATGGTGTGATGATATGGGAAATATGGGAAATAGCAGAAGAAGAGAAGGGAAAGAATATGCTTTGGCTTGCTAAGACATCAACACAATAAAAGAAACTGTGGTTGCAAAATGTCCTTCCTTAGCAACATTTGGAATATTATAGATTTTCAACTCCTTCACAGCACAGGTAGAATTAACTGAGCAAAATGGACAAAATAAAAACGTTACTCTGATGGGGCTATTTTAGGCATATTTACTATTGAAGACTGGAAAATGAATAGAATGAAACATACTGGCCTTGCTTGTTTCATAACAGGGCAATTTTAGGAGCCCAAACTGAAATTACCAGATGAGAAATTATATATACTGCAATTCAGAAACTTATAGATAACCATAACTTAGATTCTAGTGATTCAAGACCCTGACGTTGCTCAACACAGCTATCCATTACGTTAAGCAGCAGGGATATTAAAAAGCAACATTTTTCCCCTTCTTCTAAAAGAAGCATTGCTTTTACTACGATATACAGGAAGCTCCTTTCTCATTTCCACCCAGACCTACAAACATTATGTCTCTTCTTTTTTTTTGTCCCTTTCAGTTGCCTTTCTCCTCCTGCTGGATATTCATCTGAAATCCTTCTGCCTGCATTGGGGCAATGATTAAGTATTCTCCCATTTCATTCATTAGCAATGACTTGCAACTTTATTCCCCGTGATGGCAAACTGAAGTGGCAGCAATGCTGAGCAAGCAAAACTAAAGAACAGCAGGATATTCTCTGTTCCCAATAACAGGGGAGAACAGAGGCAGAGGCTGTTCTATCTACACAAGCACAATAACAAAATGATAACTGTATTCAGTTCTACTTTCCATTAGCTAAGGTCCTATCACCCTGTGCATTATTGGTTCATAGGGATGCAACTTAGATCAAAAGAACAGGGAAAGGAATGTCAAGTCTATTGTGAAGACAGAAAAAAAGGCAAGGTAATATTTATATTAGAGTGCTAGATGCCTAACTATGGAAGCTATTGATGTTAGGCCTGTTTTCCTTGTAGAAATGGTACCAGATGGTGCCAACATAGTTTCTCAGCTAGTATTCTTTTAAATAGTTATGCACTAAATCAAATTAATACTAAGGTCAGTTTGAGCCAAAGTACTGGCTATGTCAATTGTTATAGATGCTCCTGTTTTTACCTAGGCTGCTCCTTTATGCGTGTTTTTGTGATTTTTTTTTACATTTTTAAGTGTTGGCTACCCAAAATCTTTAACCTAAGTTGGGTGGACATATAAAATGAATGAATGAATCATAGAATAATCTCTAACTACCACCCTCACACCTTTCCCTCCAAAGTTACGGCATCCACTGTTTTCTGCAAATTGCAGAATTGGTGTGTATGTGTTATATACAGCCAAAAGATTAACATAGTTCCACTTTTTATACTTGTCCTTTTTGCCTTCAGTTTATTAAAGAGTTCCTTATGTAACCATGGTGGTTTCTTTTGGGATCTCTCATTTTCCTTTTTCTATGGTATTGTGCTGGGCTAGACTTTTATAATTCATTTTCAGAATTTCCCAAGCTTCCTGAATTGTTTTCCCCTTAAAGATTTTTGTTGAAATCAACTATCTTAAAGTCTAAGGTATTAGTTTGACTTTGTTCTTTTACTTATACCTGTATTATGTTGAAGTCCAATATCACATAGTCACTCTCCCCCAAAGTTCCTGTAAAATTAATCCCTTCTATAATTTCATCTATGATAGTGAGAATTAAGGCCAGAATAGCTGATCTGCTAGTTCCCTTCTCTGCCTTTTGGGGCACAAAGTTGTCTGTTAGTTGCAGAGCAGGGGTGGGTTCTAGCCAATGTTACTGCTGGTTCGCTCATGCACGCACTTTGCATGTAAGTATGTGCAGTTCAATGGAAATTGTTCTGCCCATGCACAGAACTCAAAAAAAAGATGGCGGTGGCGATGGTGGCAACCGCGGAACCGATTTGGGGGGATGACCAGCCTGGGTCGCTGCCGGTTCTACAACCCAGGCCAGCATACCACTACTATCTCACTGTTGATGTCAATATAGTTAATCCCACATACCGAATGCAATTGGCTACAGTGGTCAATAGTAAGTTTTAATATCTCCCGAGTAAGCACATAATAATGTGGAAAATGTTTTAATTTAGTGTTAATATTAAAAGGAAAGCATCATGGAAAAAGAAAAGAAAAGCATTGTGGAAAAGGAAAGCAACAGAAAAAGCAAAGTACCGTGATATTCTCCTAACTGTTTTATCGAATTAATTGTACAAAATTAATTTTAATATGCTGAAGAGCTAATAGGAGTTAAATCCTTTAGTTTGTAGTCTTGTAGATCATTATGTATAAGAATAGCTAGTTTCAATGAATATTATATTAATTTGATTGGCAAAATATAAAAGTATAAAGTGTAGGATATTGGGCCTTTCCTCATTGTTTTGAAGTGCTCTTCACCTCTCCGTGTGTGTGTGTGCATGTGTGAGTGCGTTCGTGGGTGTGTGTGGGTGCATGCATCTGTGCATGTGCATGCCTTTGGATCATTGTGGATTCCTGGCAACTCCCTGGATACTTCCCTGAAGTTTTCTTGGCAAGATTTTGGGATAGGTTTTCCATTGCCCCCTCCTCACAGCTAAGAGAGAGTGTCATCTCACTTTTTAAAATATAATTTTATTGCAAGTTTTAAAAAGCAAAAGTAAAAATTAATGCAAGCTAAAATAAAGTAAGAAAAAGGAAAGAAAAATGAAAAAATAAAAGGTGAAGTGCAAGAAGGAAAAATAAGAGGAAAAAGAAAAATAGAAAGGAAAGGAAAAATAGAAAGATGTGGCTTCCAATCTTCTTTACAACACCTCTCTTCTTTCTATATAAGTAGCCTCAACTTATGAACACAATTGAGTCCAAAATTTCTGTTGCTTAGTGAAACATTTGTTAAATAAATGTTGCTCTGCCATTTTACCACCTTTCCTGCCCCAATTGTTAAGTTAGTATCATCATTGTTAAGAGAATCTGGCTTCCCCATTGATTTTGCTTATTAGAAGATCACAGGAGGTGGTCACATGACCTCGGGACACAACAATTGTCATAAATATGAACCAGTTGCCAAGTGTCTGAATTTTGATCACGTGACCATGGGGATGCTCCAACAGTCATAAGTGTGAAAAATAGTCATAAGTCTGTGCTGTTGGAACTTTGAATGGTCACTAAATGAACTGTTGTAAGTTGAGAACTACCTGAAATCTATCCTACCTAATCATCAGATCATAAGTTCATTTTTTTCTGTTTAAGGGAAAAAGTCCATTAGGGGTTTCCAGTTTACTTTTCTCTAATCAAACAGATAAATTTAGTCATTTCAGCAAGTTCTACCATTTTCACCAACCATTCCTCCTCTGTTGTAGATACTCCCAAATCTTTCCATGGATATAATAGGTGGATTTCCCATGTGGAAATCCCATAATAAACCTGCCTCAGTTATATATAATATATAAAACTTTATTGCAGTCATAGACCAAAAGACAAGATAAATAGATCACATGTGGATGTACAGCCGGGCCCTACTTATATATAACAACAGAGTTCCACAACTTTTGTCCAATCATTTATCTATCTGTCCCAAGAGAAGAAATTCTGGTTTCAGTTGATCTTAAAAATTCTTGGAATCCGCATACTGCATCTTAACTCCAAATCTTCTAGCTTTTTTGGATACCAAGCATCATAAAATGACCTTTCTTGTGATTCACATTTCCAACATAGATTTGAAGTAGCTTTACACATTCTAAACAGTTTTCCCCGTGTCATATAACAATAATATGTTATTTTATAAAAGTTCTTTTTACGACTATAACATATTGTATATTTCAATTTTTTCATCCAGATATTTGCCCATTGTTTCATCTGTGTATTATAACCAACCATTTAGCTGACTTTACCATACATTCTTTCACTTGCCCAGTTTCAAATGTCAATAAAAGTTTATACTTTCTAACAATTACATATTCATACAATTCGATTTCAATGTCAACAACATTCAATATCATCCTGTAAATTATTGTGTGTCCTTTGAATCTTTCTGATCACTGCAAATATAAAAATAGCAATGCTGAAGCAACCTAGAACTAAGGAGTTAGGTGGATTAGAAGACCTCCAAAGCCGCTTCCTACTCTGTTAATCCATCAGGGATGTTCTTTTGATTTTATTTTTATTCTTTACAGACTTCTAATATTGCAGTATTCTAACCACTTGTGTTTGCCTATTATTTCTCATCTACAAAACATTTCTTGAGATGAGAGGCACAAAGTTTTTAGTTTATGTTTTTAGGCATTACCTGGATTAGTATCTATCCCCACGATGTCAAACCTATGGCACGCATGCCGGAAGTGGCACATAGAGTCATCTTTCCGGACATGCCAGCCATCACCCGTTGCTCTTCCGGGTTCCAGTGTACACATATGCATCAGCCAGCTGGTCTTCATGCATGCAGGAGCATTGGAACCTGGAAGAGCAGCTCCCCGGTGTGCACAGGGAAGCTGAGCTACCAGTTTCTGGTATGCGTATGTGTGCCAGCCAGCTGGACTTCATTCTTGTATGCACACCAGAAACCGGAAGACCAGGTGGGCAGCATGCATGTGCACGCTGGATACCAGAAGCACAGCTTCCTAGCACGCGCATGCATGCTGAGAAGCTACTCTTCTGGTTTCTGGTGCTCCCATTTCAGCACTTAGTGCCGAAAAGGTTCACCAACACTGATCTACTCCATATTTTTAATATGGAAAGCCTAACATAAGCAATAAAATCTACACTAACTTTGAATTTATTGCACCACAAATATCCATGCCATTCAAATCCAAGTCTTCTCTGTCTTGTCCGCAACAACACTCTTCGATACAAATCAGCAAGCTGCAAAATACAATTTAGAATTATGTAAACCCGATCCTCCTCTTCCCTTTTTGCAATATCTTAAATTTCACTTTTAGTTTTTTCCCTTGCTACACAAACTTAGAGATATCCTTTTGTCACCGTTAAAATGGTACATCAACTGTCAAAATCAATATTGTCTGAAACAAAAACATCATTCTGGGCAAAACAGTTTATCATATAAAATCTCTCCCAAAATGACAATTGTAATTTCTCCCATCTTAACGTATCTTTTTAAACTTCATTCCATGTATTAACATAATTATTTTGAAATAGCAAGCAGTTTATATTTGTCATGGGAATACCCAGATACTTTACTTTTTTCTCAGTCTTAAAATAATCAGTTGTGTTTTATCCTGTATTTTCATGTTTTTGTTAACATCTTTATCTTCAATTATTATTAATTTTAAAAACTGTTACTGTACTAAATTCTTTTAATTTCCCCATTGTTTCTATTTCCTTTACAAGGATTGTTAGATCTCTATTGAAAATTATTTGTCTTTTATCTGCTTTTATAATTTATATTTCAACCACTTCCCTGTTTTATTTGAGAGCAGGTACTGTATATTTTTTAAATTTCCATCTCTCTTTCTGTTAACATAAATAATTGTTGCTGTACATGCATGTTGAGATGTACTGTATTTATTTTCTCTGGAAACATCTCTAATTCCTCTTCTTTTATTTTCATCTCATCAAAAATAGTTTTTGTTTTCTCTTTCCTCTTCTTTCTGAGTTCATTATTACATTATATAAAATAACCTCTCATGAAAGCTCAGCTTGTGTCCTACACCATTCTTACCTCTGAACCTTTATTAAGATTTTCAAAAAAAAACCTCACCCCTTTTTAATTTCTTTTTATAGTCCTCCACTATTACTTCTTTATGTAGCACCATTTCATTTAACCTCCTTAACTTTTCATTAAAAAAAACCAAATTCACTGCATAATAATCTGAAAATGCCTTTGGCAGTATCTCTGCTTTATGAACCTTAATATTCAAATTCTTCAAAATCCAAATAATGTCTATTCTTGAAAAAGGCCTATGTCTTTCAGAAAAATAAGTATACTGTCTTGAATTGTCATATTTATATCTCTATTCAACAAGCTTGAAATTGTCTATCAGATTAAAAACACTTCTGGTAAACCTTATTTAATTTTAATATTTTTCTCAGGTGTTCTGTGTACTTGTAGGCAGATTCTCCATTCCAATCTCCCATCAAACATCAATTTTCATTAAAAAAAAGACAAGAAAAGCTCACTACCCTGTCCTTAAGTCGTTCATTTAAAAAAAAATTCTATTCCTTTGGGGCATAAATTCCCAATATCAGAATATTAACACCTTGCAAATTAATTTCTACCCCAACATACGTATCTACCATCCTCATCAGCCAGTATAAATTCTGGTTATAACTGGGAATTTATATACAAAACAATTGCACATTTTGGTTCCTGAAATAAAGTTTTTCATCCATTTTTTTTGTAAGTCAAATATTTTATATTCTTTCTATAAAAGGAAATTATATTTTGTTTTATTTTTTTCATATCAATCAATCAATCAAACGCACGGTAACCTGGCGGGCACATTTCCACGAGAGGAAGTCCTCCTTCGTGGCCCAGCCAGGTCTCCGTAATCCCAACCAGGTCCGGCTCCCCCTCCGACACAAGGTCGTTATTGAGGGGGACTTTGTTGACCACGGACCTGGCGTTGCATAGCATCAACCTCGGGCCCTGGCTCTGTGAACCCGGGCCACCTAGATCACAGGGGGAGCCCAGGGGGTTGGTACGCGTGACCACCTGTAACCAACGGCCACGCTCCTCCAGCCGGTGATGACCTTCCTGTTTCCCATCGCCCCTACCCCTCCCTACGACCGTTCTGATCGAACAACTCTCTGTACAGTCGACCCGTATTCCCCCTCCCGTATTGGACTCACCCGCTTCACTCCCGTCGCCACCAACTGGCCTGGCCCTATTCCTAGCCCTAGACTGCCTAATCCCTCCCTCCACCCTGGAACCCCCTAAAAGCCGAATTACATGTTTAATTAAAAAAAACCCTAAGTCTATGATGTGCCCATATGAAGACTGGTGGACTTCAACTCCCAGAATTCCCCAGCCAGCTTGGCTGGCTGGGGAATTCTGGGAGTTGAAGTCCACCAGTCTTAAAAGAGCCAACTTTGCAGACCCCTGCCTTAAATGATGTCAGAATGGCCCCTACGTCTAAGGAGTTTCCATCACTAGTTCTGCATAGAGTAGAACTGCCCCAGTAGAACTGCCCTGGTCAACAATTTTGAGTTTTTCTGGCCAAAAATAAGTGGCAGCTGTGGCTAAGAGTGACTTTGCACAAATATTGGTTGGTTGGTTGGTTGGTTGATTTGATTCTGATATGTATGAAATCTTTTAATGGCAACTCTGGAAATCTAAAAGAAAGTTTAAAATATTAAAATGCAAAGCCATCTTTTGTGCCAATTGTTTCCATGCTTGGATTAAGAGGCCCATAGTGTCTTGTGCCTTGTTGACCACCTGTCTGGATTATTGAAATGTGTTCTATATAAGGATAACCTTGAAGACTACTTGGAAGCTGTGGTTGATCCAGAATGTGGCACAAGTTGTGAAAACTGCAGCTCAGTATACTTATGTGGTATTGCAGTCTCAATACATTGCAAACTGCACTGACTGTTACAGTCCTACTGGACACAGCCACTAATGAGGAAGATATGGTGGGATTTAAGTCAGGTGCATTTAGGGATAATAATTGAGGAAACCATCAGAATAATTTGTTTGCACCCAGTCAGTCTAGCCACCCAGCCCTAAACAGGCATTCAACAACCGAAAGCAGAACACAGCAGATCTGATAGACCTGTCAAGAAACAAGCTTGCAGAAGGGTTAATATCGAAGAAATAAATAGTTACTGCCATATATATAAATTCTGTATGGCTGATTTATTGACCTCACTCCAGTGGTGGGATTCACAAATTTTTACTACCAGTTCTATGGGTGTGGCGTAGATTGGTAGGCATGGCTTGGTGGACATGACAGGGCAAGGAACTCTTCATTTCCACCCCACCAGGGAGGGATACTGTAAAATCGCCATTCCCTCCCTGTCTTGCTAACCTGCTTTCCAGTTCCATTCTCCTATGCAGGGAAACAGAAGAAGACCCAGCCAATCTGCTGGGAGGCCAATCAGCTGGGACTCAGGAGGCAGGAAATAGATGGGGACGAAGCCAGGTAGAGGTGGTATTTGCCGGTTCTTCAAATTACTCAAAATTTCTACTACCGGTTCGTTAGAACTGGTCAGAACTGGCTGAATACCACTTCTGCCTCACTCCCTGGGATCAGACAATGAAGAAAAACTTTTCAAGTCTCAGCTCTGTCATATTTACTTTGCAAATGCCATGCTTAGAATTCTGGATATCACTTCATTATTTCTTGTCTTGTCTCTTCAATTTGATGCTTGTTTATTGGATTCCTGATCTTAATCTATGCCAAGCATGTGACTATGTTTATAGTTGCTATGATATTGGTAAAAAGGACTATTTTCATCTAAAAGTTCTGTCTGAGCTTGCATACCAATGGACTATGGCAGACATCCAACTTACTATCTTGTGGCTGGCAGCCAGCGATGCTGGCACAGAAAACTGGCTCCCAATAGGCTTCAGGGTATAATCCAAGGTGGTCATCATCACCTACAAAGCTGTTCATGGCACAGGGCCAGATTAATGGTAGGGCTGCCTTTGTCCAAGTATTTCTACCATCTCATAAGTATGGGAATGCTTCTGGCACTGCTCCTGCCCTCTAGGACAGAACCCTCCTTGAGATTCAGATGATTCTCAGCCTGGTGAGCTTTCATAAAGTTCCTGAAGCCTCTTTTTCCTCTGAGTATTTAGAAATAAAGCTCCCATAACTAGGGGAGTTATTTATGCAGATATATCAGCTGCTTCAGGCATGATAGGTTTTAATTTTGGTTGGGGATATTATTATTGTTTTAACTGGATTTAGCTGATGAAATCCAGTGGAGCAAATGAATAAATAAACGAATATCATAGACTCCCCTCTATGTGAAAATATCTACAGACCCCTCAGATTCTGGAGATAAATTATTTCAACTTCTACCCTCAAAACTACACCATAGGGCACTGCACAACAGAACAACTTGACACAGGGACAATTTTTCCCCAATGCCATCATTCTGCTTAACAACTAATTCCCACAATAGTCAAATTATTTACTAAGACTGTATAATTGTTATTCTTCTCTTCCTTACTAGTACCTATCTCTTCCAACTTAGTACTATAACTAATTTATATTGTTTTTAATTGTTTTCTAATATGATTTGATAGGCTATCAAGGTTATTAGTAACCTTGACTATCTCTAAGTATATCTTTTTATTCTTAACTAGCTGTACCCAGTCACGCGTTGCTGTGGCCCAGTCTGGTTAAATGGCCAACCAATCTGTGTGTAGATCTACACCTGCACACACAAACATGTACACACAACCACTGCATAACTCCCAACCTACCTACCTACTGTATTTCTTCCTCTCTACCTACCTACCTACTGTATTTTTCCCCCTCTCTCTATCCCTCTACCTACCTACCTACCTACTGCATTTCTCCCTCTCTATCTATCCCTCTACCTACCTACCTACCTACCTATCTACCTACCAGTGGGGGGTTTCTGCAGGCTCGCACCTACTCGCGAGAGCCGGTTGGTGAAATTTAGAGAACTGGTGAGAGGGGGTTGCACCGGCGTACCTGGAAGTAAATCTGGCCCGCCGCTGCCAGTGACCCAACGGGAAGGAAAGGAAAGGAAGGAAAGAAGGAAGGAAAGAAAGAAAGAAAGAAAGAAAGAAAGAAAGAAAGAAAGAAAGAAAGAAAGAAAGAAAGAAAGAAAGAGAAAGAATTTATCATCACAATTGAGTCCAAAATTTTGGTTGCTAAGCAAGAGCGTTGTTAAATGAGTTTCACCACATTTTAAAAGGTGGCCACTCCCACCCTGTCACATGACTGCCAAGCCACGCCCACAAAATAGGCCACACCTACAGAGTAGGTTCTAAAAAATTTGAAACCCACCACTGCTACCTACCTACCTACCTACTGTATTCGCCCCCCCCCCCTCTCTATTCCTCTATGGGCCACCTGGGAGTGTGCTATCCTCTGTGCCTTGTTTTGGGCCTAGTAGGTCTCCATACAGTGTGGAACATTGGAGGCTTATTCGGTTACTGAGGAAACAACCATTGGAAATGTGAGGGGTGTGTGCGTGAAGCATCATAAGAAGCAGCCGGGTAGGAGGAGCTACAGGGAGGTGAAAATCTGAGAAGTGCATATATTTTACGTTTGTGCTGCTTGCACATGACACTCGTGTGCCAGCCACACAAAATGTACGTATGATTGTTACTCCCTTTCTTAGCAACATTGTGTGAAAATTTGGTGGCGATCAGTGCAGTATTTTCTGAGATTAACAATTTTGCACAAACTATTTTACATTTTTATTTATATAGATGAATGTATCTTATTCTCATTATGTACACAGAGAGCATATACACCAAAGACAAATTCCTTGTGTGTCCAATCACACTTGGCCAATAAAGAATTCTATTCTATTCTATTCTGTTCTGTTCTGTTCTGTTACATTTTTCGGCACTATATGTAGATAATGAGGGTATTGAGCAAAGTGTGTCTTCTAGCCATAGCCACTCTTCCTATGATTTAATGCCTTAATATTCCAGAATCCTAAATCATGAGAAAAATGTTCATTAAATGGATGCATAAATATAGTATAAATGTTTGACACAATAAATGTAGTCATTTTTAATTCTGTATCATATTAATACAGCTACCTGTATAAAATCACTCACTGAAAAATGTATTCTTCCTGTCATCAAACTCGTCTGTCAATTTCACAGTTCTAAATAGCCTGCTGCCAAATCTATTTTCTCATCAATACATACATTCATAAAAATATTGTGCAGTTCAAAAACTAAAACAAACTTCTAGCTGCTCAGATTTCTTGGTTATAGAACAAATCTGTACCAGAAATAACAGTGATATAAAAGTCAACACACATATTTATTAAAAAGATGCCTAATAAAGATGAAATATTGGAGCAGAGGGAACCTGAGGATGAAATTAACAGATTTGGGGCTAAACTATGTCATTTAATTATAATATGTTGTCATAATATCTAGTAACTGATCATAAAGTCTTGCCTTTACAATCTGTTCTCTGCAGATGGATGGTGCTGACTAACAAAATAAAATGCTCTGTTCTGAGCCAGCCATACCACTTCTGGTTACTGAAGGAGGAGCAACAAACTCTGAAAACCTATCAATTTTATAGCAGTAATGTATTATGATAAAGCAAATAACTACATGTCTTCCCACTGAAAGCTAAAATGGCATTGCTGTAACGATCCTGTCTCTATGGGCTTTTTTGCAATGCAGTCTAACTTCTTCCACTTTGGCATGGCAGTGGTCTTCTGTTCTGTCTAGACTGCACTTACCATGATTGATGGATTCTTGTGCTCCTCTATCACTTTCAACTCAGCTGGGGGAAAAGGACCAATTCTTAACTTTATATAAGCTCCCTCATTGATTCCCTTTCATACTCAGCACCTCCCTGATGTGCCCACCAGTGAACCACTAAAAAAAATGAAAGTAAACACCACAGTTTTGCCAATATTGTACTTGACCAAAAAGAGGAAGCTGGGATACCTCAAGGAAGGAAGGAAGGAAGGAAGGAAGGAAGGAAGGAAGGAAGGAAGGAAGGAAGGAAGGAAGGAAGGAAGGAAGGAAGGAAGATCACGAACACTGGTGGTAATGTCATATAGTTTGGGTAATGAAATATGTCTACAAGAAAACAAGGAAGCTCTGAGAGCACCAAGGACCCCTCATTTCAACTGTGAGCTACAAATATTCTTCTTTCTAGGTCTACTCTTTCACCTTGCCATTAGCAAATTTTGTATATACAATAGCAGAGTTGGAAGGGACCTTGGAGGTCTTCTAGTTCAACCCCCTGCCTAGGCAGGAAGCCCTATTCCATTTCAGACAAATGGCTATCCAACACTGGCTCAACCCAGTTAGTTCTCCAGCTGTGGGTTGATCTTGAACCCATGTGTCTCTTTAAAGTTTAAGCCTGTATATCCTTACAATGCTAGTAGTATGACTGAATGGGAAAGTGACAAATTCATTTTTACTATGAAGACTGAGGGAGAATCAAGAGTGGATTTTTACACCTAAACTAGATATCTCTCCATATTTTCCATGACCATTATCATCTCATCAAACATTTAAAAAAAAACAACTTATCAGCTAAAAGCTGCATACTGCCCAACCATCTTTTCTTAAATTTCAGCCACTGTTGCTTGCCTGTAATCTAATACATTATTACTCTGTGAAACTTGATCAGGGAGCAAAAAACACGAAAGCAGAAGAAAACGAGAAATATTTTCTGGATTTTTGGTTAAACAAAAAATTCAAAAGAGATAAAGAAATATTTTGCAAATTCAAAAAGTACAGAAATTGTGTGGTGAGAGTCCAATATTAATGTAAATCCAAATGAAAGCACTTCACCATCCAGAAACACGGCTGTACTTCCATAGGGAGAGAACAAAGACTATTCAAAACAACATATATCAAAAGGAAAGAAAAAGGGGGGAAATCAGCAAGGGGTTGAAATAAATCGGCATTAACTTTTATGAACAAAAAACAAAGTTAAAAAAAATAAATTCAAAAAGTGAAAGTTAATAACCAAGGTGTCCTTAAGAAAATGAAACTGATGACAGGAAGATGAATTTGCCTAATGGCTTTTCAAATGGCTTCGGAGGGAACTGGAAGGTTCAAGAATCCCTTTCCCATCTGGGTCCAGGGCCATCCCAAAATCATTTTATGTCATTCATGAGTATTCCCATTCAAAATGCAGGGAGCAGCACTGCCAGAGAACAAATGTTGTCAACAAAAACAGCAGATCGTCAATAAGAAAAAAGAAAGGCTCTTACCGTGAAGCAGCCATCTTGGGGAGGAGTCCTAAAGGGTGCTTTTTAATACTAGTAAAATGCCATGAAGATCTGCATGAAGATCCACAAATTAAGATCCTTACTCATTAAGTTCCAAACTCATTATACAGTATTCCTTTCAGTCAGATAATCAAAGATAGAATAGGTAGGGAAACTCCTGAAAGAAAAAAATGAGACTTCTTTGAGTCAAACTGGTTTCCTGTTTGTTATTTATATATGCCACTATAGTTTTCTTGAAAATGATACAGAAGTAATTTCCTTTTCATTCTTTGTTTTTATTTTTTTAAATCTCTAGTTTGGTGATCTTGCATTCAAAACTACCCTACTAAGTAGGCTGAACCCTACTTAGATTTTTTTTATATATCAACCAAAGAATGTAAGCTTTTATGTGAGGAAGAAATCTCACTGAATTTTGGGAATATGAAAATTGAGGATTATATTGTCTAATAATTCTAATAGTAATCCCTTGAATGATTGTGAAATATAATTATCACTCAGGTAATTCTAATAATAATCACTTTTTGATCATTGTGAAAAGTAATCATCAGGAAATAATTTGGAGGCCTGAGGTTCTTAGTGATCAGGGTAACCTAGTAAATACTGTGGTTTTCAGCCTTGGTTAGCTTTAATTTGGCTGCTATGCATTTCTACTAGACAAAAATTAGTGTAGTGCCTCATACATGATCCCTATAACTTGTATTTTTACCTATTCATGACATTTTAATCATATTTCATGAAACAATGTATGTTTGCTTATAAACAGTTTACAGTTTTACAGTTTATTTGGATTTATATCCCGCCCTATCTCCCCGAAGGGACTCAGGGCGGCTCACAGGCAAATATAAAACATACATAAATACAATACAGTGTTAAAATGAAATTAAATTAACTAGCCTGTGCTAAAATATAACTAAAAACTTTTAAAATCCCCTACCAAATACAGTTAAATTTCTAGGCTAAAATCTAGGCTAAAGTCTAAGCTAAAATCTAAAATCTAAGCTCTAAGCTAGGCCAGCTAGGAGAAAGAAGTGTGTTTTCAGTGAACGGCGAAAAAGGCGAAGGTCCGTGATGGTACGAAGTTCGGGGGGTAGGTCATTCCAGAGGGCCGGGCCTGCCATAGAGAAGGCCCTCCCCCTGGGCGCCGTCAGCCAGCATTGACCGGCAGACGGTACCCTGAGGAGGCCCTCCCTGTGGGAGCGGACCGGTCGAAGGGAGGTATGCGGTAGGAGATGGTCCCGCAAATAACTGGGCCCTGTGCCATGGAGCGTTTTAAAGATGGTGACCAGCACCTTGAACCGCATCCGGAAAGCCACCAGCAGCCAGTGCAGCTCACGCAGGAGAGGTGTTACGTGGGAGCATCGTGAGGCTCCCAAAATCCCCCGCACGGCCGCATTCTGGACCAACTGGAGTCTCCGGGTGCACCTCAAGGGGAGCCCCATGGAGAGAACATTACAATAAACAGGGATGAAGTTATCTTTATGGCATGGAAAGACTCCTGGTAGCTCATGATACTGGCTCTTCATATCAGCTTCCAATTGGGCAGAAGAAGAAGAATTCCTTAAGGAAAGCAAAGTAATATAATATATATTAGGATAAGTTCCAAATCTTTTAAATTTCTGATGATCAGCTATGAAAATGAAAGAAAAATGAAAGAAATTAAATTGTGATTTTGATGATTGTTAGAGGAGTAGAGATATAGGGGCTGAGACAAATAATGTAGAATATTGATTTTAGACTGTGTTTGATATACTTTAATCTATATCTGTACCAAAGGAGGTTGAAAATCATACTTTTTCTATTTTCTTCATTTTTTAATTTCATTTTTCTTTCTGTACTTTTATCTTGCTTTCCTTGACTTTTCTTTCCTTTTAATTCTTTTTTCGTTCTTCTTATTTTTTATTCTTTTTTGAAATTCAATAAATTGTATAAAAATAACATATCAAAATGTTATTCAAGGATGCTTTCATATATAAATAGGTTCCATAAGAGTGGCTACAACTTTCTTGATTTTTACAAGCCAGATTTCTTCTTCTTTTCTTATTCTATGTCTATTCTATGAGGTGGGGCATTGTTATTCCCATTTTTCAGACAGGGAACTGAGACTGAGAGAGAATGCTTGTCAAAGACCACCCACAGAGCTTCCAACTTCAGTGATTTTTGAACCCAGGTCAAAATCCAGCATGTGACTCAGTGGACCACACTGGCTGTTGTTCTTGCCACCTTAGCTTCTTTTAAACAGGCAGGCATTATTCAGAATGTTTAACATACATGCCATGTATTTTGCTATGACCAGTACTGCAGAAATGCATAATTAAAAATGGAGGACTAAAAGCACTTTTAAAGCTTGTTTACCTCTGTGACTCCTATGAAACAAGTGTTCCTTTCTTCTGAAGTTGCCCACCCACAGGAAAGAAACTGAACAAAGTTGGCTCTGTTAGCCTCTCACTCCTAGAGAATGCCTTGAGAGGTCACATTGAGTTAGAGTCCTGCAGAGCTCCATTCAGCGCCACATAACACTTGCACACCCTATACAACTAATTACATGTCAGATTAGTGATTTCATTATTACTCCACTACCACTAATTAAAATGGCATTGATATTTCTCAAGTAATTTTATATGTTTACATGGTTTAGAAACTCTTTTCAAACGAAAGAAAGAAAGAAAGAAAGAAAGAAAGAAAGAAAGAAAGAAAGAAAGAAAGAAAGAAAGATTTTTAAAAATCTATGAAATGTGCTAATGAAGAAAAATCGACTTGCCAAACATTAATCCATATTCATGATGATGCTCTGGCAGGCTTTAGTTTTCTTCCCCAAAAGTTACTCTCCCGTCCCCCCTTCCCTCATCCCATACAAAGCCATGTTAGTCACTGGATCTGTAAAACTGACAGATGCATGTCAGCCTTCCATGTTGAATGTTATTGCTAACTTTGGTCACCCAAATAAGTATCTAATGAAAGTTACATCATTCTAATCTACATTCATTGTTTTAATTATCTGGATCTCCATTAGAACAAAGTAACACTATAGTTTTATGGTATTTGATTAATGAGGGCAGGAAAATTGAAGTTTTTGCAATAAATGGAGGGGGGGGTTAGAATAACCAGACTTTTATATTTTTTCCCCTTATGATTTTAATTTAATGGCTCATGTTTTCATTACTGCAGAGGCTGTACACTTTAGCTTGCAATTATGTCCCATCTGTGAAGCACTGTGTTATTACAGTTTATTCTAGTAGCTTTTCAATCACTTTTGAGTTGTGCTTTACAAGTATTCTTGCAGCAGGTGGGCTTACTGGCATGGGACCAGAAATACACAAAGCGCAAAGCTGGAGTTTAATGGCAGCCATATGCATGTGGCACACAGCGCCAGCCTTCCCCCATATGCTGCTAAGCCGCCCCTTCAGCCTGCCAGTCACTCTTCTTACTGACTACTGTCTCTAAGTAGTTTTCCGTCAGGGAAAAATATACCAAGGCAGCAAATTTCTCCAGTGCACCATCCTTATTACTGAGACAACCCTGTCATTAGCAAAAGCACAATGAACCTGATCTGGAGATGCATACCAATTAGGTTGCATGGAGCACTTTTTCCTTCATATCTCTATGGAAACTCAGCCTTCCTGGCTGCAGTGGACAATCAGTAATGTTTCATCCACCCATATGCCACCTAGTTAACACTGTACACTTTAAGGCAACCCACCCCCCAAAACACAACAACAAAATACTAAAGCGTTCTACCTCCCCCATCACTTGCACTGTAACTCCTGAATGTAAAATCAAAGAAATTAAAGGAAAACAAAAAGAAATCCTAGATTTCTTAAGATGCAGTTTTAAAAGGTTGGAGTCTGACAGACATATTTCCAAATTATAGTTATAGTGTGAATTATCTAAATGAGGGAGAAAAATAAATGAATCTGAGCAGTTGTTTTGAGGAGTATCGTATCTAAACAAGATTAAAAAGAATCTCAAGAATGTCCCTATTCTTTTCCTCCCAAAATATGTAAGAAATTGTGAATGTTAATATTTAGCTTGGAAAAAACGTTAACTCTCTTATAACTTATATTTCTTTCAGAATAAAGTCAATTACTCAGTATTTTTTTTTTTACATTTCAAGATTATATCCTGAGACATTTATTTTTACATTTTTAAAATAAAATGAAAGATTAATATCCTGCAAGAAAGTTGAAAAGAATGGACTGTACTTTCTGCTGTTACTTTTTTATGCTTTTAACTTTCTCTACCTCTGTTTTCATTGTAGAATGTCTTCTTGATTTTTTTTAAAAATACAGTTTCAGACAATATTGCCACAACATTAATTTGATCCTTGTAGATTTTGTGGGATATTAATCTTGGGTAATTAGTAGAATGAGATTATCAACCACAAGATAACTTTCCTGTGAATTTAAGTATAAGTTTTCTATTTTTAATATTGCCATTATGTTCTAGTGTTATGTTTTATATTAATTTGAATTGGTTGCAGTACTTAAAATAATTATGAATTTTAAATGGTTAGCCAAGAAACAGATATGAGCATTGTGCCCTAGAGTCATAAACGGCTGGACAGGAAAACCTTTACCTTTAGGTATTTTCTACATTTCTATTTTTTACAACCACTATCTTACCCACCCATTTGTTAATGGAAAGTAATAAAAATTCAATCAGTTGACTTCATTTGTTAAAACCATCAAATTGCATTGTATTCATCTTTACTCACGTTAAACTTTATTTTGTATGGCAAGGAAGCTCTGCAATGATTACCCAGTAATATCTTTTAATGAATTCAATGACCCTCTATTAGGTTTTTATATGATTACTGCCCAGTTATTTTGTCTATGCTTTTTTGCCTAAAAATAAGTTGCACTTCTGTCAGGAAAGCAGCCATAAAATTGCAGATGTGGAAAAATATATAGAAGTAGATTGAGGTATCACATGCTTAGAAGATTTATCAAACTGAGATTTTGGGTTATGATATACCAGAAGGCAAAGCCATGATATTCCTATATTACCTTGAACAACTGCATGTGCTAGCAGAGTTTTTTTTTTAAAAAGAAGTTGCTCCAAAATTTAAAATCATGACCAGTGAAAAATGATAAGAGAGAACCTAAATATTTTCATCTTATTTCTAAACAAGGAAAATAATATGTCCCTTGGAAAAAAGACTTCTAACACAAGGACAAATTAGCACTGTATCAACATTGACATAATTCTACATATGCTATCACTTCTTCAATATTTATCATCATTATCTTCATTACCATCAGGATCATTGCAACTGCCAGTTTCAAAATGTGAAAAGTTCAAACAATATATGAAAACTAAACAGTATCGTTTAACAACAATAAAAGCACTCCCTGTATGGATTACTATCCTCCAAATATTAACTCATAAAGGGAAAAAAATATTCAGATATGTATAACCCTGGCCATTCAGATGTATGGATGAAAATGTGATGGAACTATTCTTTCAGATCTTCTTTTCCTTTTTATAAAATGTAAAGGCAGAAAACTCAGCTGTAACAGTAGTGCTATATGGTTACATTAGCCATTCTTAATATAATTGACCAAAATGCAGATTCACTGCATAAGGGGTATAGATAATTATGCGGCATAATATACTAATTCCATTGAAGCTGCAGCAAAATGTCCTAGCGTTATGTAGTATGGACAGGAATACAATAGAAGAATTTTCATTTTCAACTTTTTTTCAATTAAGCATAGTTCCAAGTGGCTTTCCTTATTTCTTTACATATACATGTAGAACAAAGAAAATTGGAAGAAATAGACCTGTTCTTAGACAAGTAGATTGTATCTAAGGAAAAAGTACATTCTTAATTTGAATTTACTAATACGTAAGTAAAAGTCATGCATCTTAGGTATGCTTTGTGTTCTATTGGACCTGAAATTTTAGTTGGATGTATGATCTTCAAAAGCTCAAATATCATTTGTAACAACACTAAAAGAAGCGTGGCTTATAATAAAACCAACGAACACAGTACAGGCAGAAATTCTATATATAATTTAATAGGAATAAATCTTTTTGCAGTTGAATATAGATACATGTAACACAATGTCCCAATAGTGATTAAATAAAGAACTTGATTATATTTTCCGAGTGTCATTGCTTTAAAAAAAACCCCAACCTTGCTCTTTTATTGGGTATTCTAATCTGAATGTTAGCAGCTATCTGAATTGGATAGATGTATGTATGAACAAATGGGAGGGTGGAAAACAAGGCAGTGTAAAGAGCAAAAAAGAGTAATTGGAAGGAACTTTTTCAATTGATACCGAGGGTACAAAAGCATAATGATAGTGATGGTATGGGATTTGTTTTCTGAGGTCACCTGATTTCAGGATCAGCAATTGGTGCCAACATTCCTTGAACTTCAGGGTGCTTGTTACCATCTTCAAATCGCTCCATGGCTCAGGGCCTAGTTACTTGCGGGAGCGCCTTCTGCCACATACCTCCCATTGACCGATTCGCTCCCACAGAGAGGGTCTTCTTGGCTGGCGACGCCCAGAAATAGGGCCTTCTCTGTGGCAGGGCCTGCCCTCTGGAACGACCTCCCCCCCGAACTTCGTACTGTCACAGACCTTCCCCTCTTCCGCCGCTCACTTAAGACACACCTCTTTCAGCAAGCTGGACTGGCATAGAATTTAATGTAGGAATGATAGAGCCTTAGCCAAATTAGGTTTTAATGGGATTTTTAGCACAGGTTTATTATTTAATTTCTTTTTACTTTTGTACATATGTTATTTATTATTGTATATTTTTAATGTCCTGTGCACCGCCCAGAGTCTGTCTCGACGGAGATTGGTGCGGTTTATAAATCGAATAAATAAATAAATAAATAAACTAAGCAATTGCCTAAATTCAGTCTTTGACAGAAATGCTGATTAAATCCTGTGACAGATGATACTTTACATTTATTGATGAAGGTATATAGATGACACATTTAATATTTCTCATATTAAATGCATATGTTGCTAGTTTAACCTGAGGAGAATTTGAGGAATTATAATTTCACAGGGAAAACATCATATATCTTGAGAATTCTCCATGCCAGTTTATAAAATTAACACACTTCTGGTTATGAACATGTAATGTTTATAATAAAAATTATTTGGTGCAAGTGTATTATTGAAAAATAATCTCTTGTGTATTTATAGATTGATTCAGTTCAAGTTCTATAAGAAATTTCCCATTTAAATAACAAAAAATTTAAAAAATCTACAAGTCAATCTTATTTATAGTTTTTATGAAAATTCCTTTACACATTCCTGGTATTGTTGTATGCAACTGAACAATGGAAGGACTGTTGTGCAGATACCTACCCATCTATAGACTAGATATTTCATTACTTGGTTACTGAAAATCCTCCTCACAACTACCAATCCACCTCCCTAATTTAAGATATATATATATTTATAAATAAGGAAAATGATAATTTAAAAGAGAAAAGCTTCTATGAGTGTCAACAGAATCTCTCTTGACCCATAGAAGGTACTATTTCAGAAAATACAATTAATGCTTTGGTAAGTTTCCCAGTCCATGAAGAGTGGGTCTCCACTCCATACATTAGAATAAAACAGCACAGGGGATAAAAGCTGAAAGATAAGAATTTCATGAAAACGTCCCTAAAATGGTTGCGGGGGAGCAAGTGTGTTTGCAGACTGCTCACTTGGCATTCACCCAGCTTCTTCTATCCTGATTTTTTTTAAGTTAAAAAAAAAATCAGATCAGAGACTGTCTGCAAAATGCAAGGTTTCAGCCAGCACTTCTTCTCCCCTAATGATGCAAAGGCTTGCATGAATCTCAAAATTATTTTTAGGAAGTAAAAAGTGATAGCTGCAACCTAGAGATTTAGAGGGTTGCCCAGTTAGCATAAATTGAACACAATGACAGTTGGGTATTGGGGATGGGAATTGTTGATGGTTGGAAGAAGGAGAAGAGAGGGAATTAACTGAAGAGGATGTAGATTTTATTACTTAATCACATTACTCAGAAATCTCAGTTTATTCTGACTTTTCCCCTCTAGTTTTCATTTAAACCCACTATTGGTAATAGTCCAATGAAACTCTAAAAAGATTTCAGCATCATTCAAGATTAATACTGACACTGTCAGTTTAAGATCGCTGAGCTTGTCGATCAGAAAGGTCTGCAGTCGACTTCGCTTCCGGCTTCCGGAGGCAACGGACGGGTCTCTGACTCGTCCGCCGCTTGTTTCTCCAGCGGCGCCTTTGGGGGCTTGGGGGCTTTGCAAAAGAGCCCCCTAACTGGACAGACAGCTTGCGGGAGACCCCTACCCAGACAGCTGTCGGGGGGGTCATACCCGCCTCGTCCCAGGAGTTGGGGAACAAAATGCGGGGGGAAGAGTCCCGTTTGCCAATGGAGCGCCGGAACAACAGAAAATGAAGAAGAGGGCTGAAATCCGGGGCTGCAGGAAGCACCGAGGCTCTGTGGTCTGCTGTGTGGTTAGTGAGTTGATTTTGAGATTTTGATGCCTTCAGTTCTTTTGAGAAAAGAAGAATGGAGGGGGGGGGGTTGGAAAAGAGAGAATCCCCCTGAGATCAAGCTCTATTTTAAAATCCTCCCCGGGCTCGGGAAGAGGCAAAAAGCAACATCCGATTTTGAATAAGTGAAACTGGAAGTCTATTGAATGTGGATTAGCCGTTGTTACTTAGTATCTGAGTTTCGCTGCAAGAGAAATTACTTTCACTAGTTCTGCCTGACCACCAAAGGGCAGGGAAACATGGCGCTTCTTTGTTCCCGGCTGAGAACTTTCTCTTTTCCTTCACTGTTACAAGCTTGGAAAATTTACTGAAAAACCAACACAAGTTACTTTTGGGGTTTCTCCCAACGTGTGCCTTCTTTTATATCAGAACTGATTATAAAAACCTTTTCTCCCTGGAATTTAAGCGGACTGTTTTTAACTTTGGACATTGACCTTTCCTTTTCTTGGACCTCATGAGCTCCTCGCCCCGCGGACGCCATATTAGTGTCAAGAACTTAAAACTCTCACTATGGAAATGCTAAAATCAATAGAGGGAATTCTCCAAAGCATAATGGAAGAAATAACAGAGATTCAGAATAATAATAATAATAATAATAATAATAATAATAATAATAATAATAATAATAATAATAATAATAATAATAATAATAATAATAATAATAATAATAATAATAATAATAATTTAATATTTATAAACCGCCCTCTCTCCCCATTGGGGACTCGGGGCGGTGCACAGGTAGAATAAAAACAATAAAAATATACAGACATTTCTTAAAAACAAATTAAACCTAACCTGCGCTAAAATTCCCCATTAAAACTAAACTATACTAAAAACTACCCAATAAAGCCCCAGAGACAGAGAGACTATCCCAGGCCGACCAGACAGAAAAGATGAGTTTTTAATTTAAGACGGAAGGAGCGGAGGTCCGTGGTCATCCTAATATCGGGGGGAAGGTCGTTCCAGAGGGCCGGGCCCGCCACAGAGAGAGCCCTTCCCCTGGGCGTCGCCCGCTGACAAAGTCTAGTGGACGGCACCCGGAGAAGTCCCTCTCTGTGGGAGCGAATCGGCCGTGAGGATGTATGAGGCAGGATCCGATCCCGCAGGTAGCTAGGTCCCGAGCCATGGAGCGCTTTAAAGATGATAATTAACACCTTGAAGCGCACCCGGAAGACGACAGGTAGCCAGTGCAGCTCGCGCAAGAGCGGTGTTACATGGGTAGACCTAGCAGTTCCCATAATTGCTCGCGCGGCTGCGTTCTGGACTAACTGAAGTCTCCGGGTGCACCTCAAGGGAAGAAGGACAGGTTAAGATCAAAATCTGAGCTTTTGGAGATGCAAGGGACACTAGTGGGAAACAAACAAAAAATTGAAGGGGGGAAGGGGGGGTAGCGGAGATGGGGGGAAAGATAAAGGAGTCACAAAAAGAATTAATAGATTTTGATGGCTGTATGTTTAAAATCGATTTTGAAAGAATGCCTTACAATTTAGCATATGCCAGAACAAATGATGTATCCAGAGAGAGATATATTAAACATGTAAGAGGGCTGACAAGGGAAGACACCCCGAGAGCAGGGCGCAATAGTCTATTGATATATGAGTTAAAAGAACTTGCCAGTCTGAAACAGGTCTCGGAAAATATACCAGACAATAAGAATTATTCCTTCTTATTGGAAAAAAAAATATTATATAAGAATGGGACCTGCTTTGGATGGTTGATGCCTGAAGGAATGTTGGTGCTCTGGGAGGGGGGGAGAGTAAAAATTAAAACAATTGAAGAGGCGCAAGCCTTTTTCTTTTTCAAAAAAATAATATGCCTCAATCCTGGAGGAAGAAAATGGGGGAATGGGAGGGGCCATGGCACCACCCACTGGTGGGAGGGAGGATGAGGATACAATATTTACAAGACTCAGATTACAAAAATGATTTCCTTTAATATACTGTAACTTTTTCTTTCGGATGTTTTGTAGAAACAATTTATTGAATGCATGAATTTTATGAAATGATACATATGTAACTCCTGCCACCTTAAATAGGAAAATAATTAATCTTTGTATGAAGCCTTGGAGGCGGCCTGCACCTCCGATATGGATGCCTCTAAAATGTTCTTTTACACCCTAAATACCTTTTCCCTGTAAAAAATTGTTAAAACCAATAAAACTTTTTTTGCATTAAAAAAAAAAAAGGTCTGCAGTTCAGCAGTTTCAATCCCTAGTACTGCATAATGAAGTGAGCTCCCATTACTTGTCCCAGCTTTTGCCAACCTAGCAGTTCAAAAACATGTAAAAATGCAAGTAGAAAAATAGGGACCACATTTGGTGGGAAGGTAACAATGTTCTGTGCATCTTTGGCATTTAGTCATGCAGGCCACATGAAATGGATATAAGCACCGCCCCCTAGAGTCAGGAACGGTTAGCATATATCTGTGAGGGGAACCTTTACCTTTTTATTTTTAATTCTTTATTTTGTGGGAGGTAGCAGTGTCATTGTATTCATTTAGCTGAAACACAAAGATGATGAAGAAGTAGGAGGCAGGAAAGATAAGTTGTTGTTAAATAAAACAATAAGCTTAAAAAGTTTTGAAAGTCCTTTGTGACTCTTCTGAATGTTTTCCTTTGATTCTTCTCATTTTGGGATGTGTACAAATCTGTATAAATGTTTGGAACAGACTTGCTATTCATATTTGTTTTGGTTAAATACATATATAAATAACTAAACCTTAAACAAAACTAGTTCAAATCAAATTAGCTTTGTAGAAAATATTGATTTTATGCTTGTTAGAGATTGGTGGTCTGTGTGCTGCTGCCTCATGTGGAGATGTATTTAAACTGCAGACAGAAAATCCCTGAGACTTGCCTGGACTGTATAGATATGATCTTGAATATTGGTGGTTGTTCCTGCCTGATTCTGACATCTGACTAAATGTCAAATAAAATGTATATGTGCATCACTAGAGTTTTTTTATCTGAAGCAAAATTCAATAAAAAATATGTAGACCCTGTATCTTATTGCCCCATTTTCTTCTGCAATGAAATTGATTTATAAATGTTAAGATAGTGATAGATTTGCTGCTAGATGAGAGTATCTTTATTAGTGAAAAAATATGCAAAAAGATTTGCTATAATAAGTTTCACATCCCAGTTTTCTTTTATAATCTTGGGTTGCATCTGATTATAAAGGGGCAAAATGTACTTAATGGTTTCAAGTTATGCAAATTCACTTAATTTGCCACTGGTATATTTAGATTTAGATAGATAGATTTTATTTTTCTATACCGCGTCCTCTCCCCAGGGGGACTCGGAGCGGTGCACAGGGAAAATTAAAACAGCATAAAATATATACATAAATAAATACAATAAAAACAAATTAAATCAACTGTCCCTGTACTAAAATCCCCATTTTAAAATTAACATTCCCTAACCCCTGAGGTAGAGACTAACCTAGGCCGGCCAAGCAGAAAAAGTGAGTTTTTAATTTCTGACGGAAGGAGCGGAGGTCCGTAGTTGTTCTAATGTCGGGGGGAAGGTCGTTCCAGAGGGCTGGGCCCGCCACAGAGAAGGCCCTTCCCCTGGGCGTCGCCCGCTGACAAAGTCTAGTGGACAGCACCCGGAGAAGTCCCTCTCTGTGGGAGCGAATGGGCCGGGAAGATGTATGAGGCAGAATCCGATCCCGCAGATTTGTTTTCTGTTCCTACACACACAAATACATATTCACTGATGCTGAAACGTTTGTCTAAAATCAGTACGTGAAAGGAGAGGCTAAACCAGGGGTTCCCAAACTGCTGGCTGGAGAATTCTGGGAGTTGAAGTCCACAAGTCTTCAAGTTGCCAAGTTTGGGAACCCCTGGGCTAAACCATGAGTTTCTGATTTTGTTTAGATCTCCAAACTTTTTTTTCATTTCATTTTTTTTTCATTTATTAAATTTATACCCCGCCCTTCTCCAAACGGGCCCAGGGCGGCGCACAGGAATATTAAAAATACATACAAAAACCATATAAAATTTAAAAAACTTATTCAATAAAATCCTGCGCTAAAAACTAAATTAAAATCCCCAAATTTAAAACTATCTAAAAGTCAGTTATGGAGGTTACGCTAGGCCGGCCAGATGGAACAAATGTGTCTTTAGACATTGGCGGAAGAGGCGGAGGTCGGAGTTGGTGCGAAGTTCAGGGGGTAGGTCGTTCCAAAGGGCTGGGCCCGCCACAGAGAAGGCTCTTCCCCTGGGTGTCGCCAGTCGGCATTGTCCGGCCGACGATACCCTGAGAAGGCCCTCTCTGTGGGAGCGT
This sequence comes from Rhabdophis nuchalis, assembly GCA_039707465.1. Taxonomy (NCBI): domain Eukaryota; kingdom Metazoa; phylum Chordata; class Lepidosauria; order Squamata; family Natricidae; genus Rhabdophis; species Rhabdophis nuchalis. The sequence continues at coordinate 29,524,508 of CM077651.1, read as the reverse complement.
ATCGGTCTAAGGGATGTATGGGGCAGGAGGCGGTCTCGCATATAACTAGGCCCCGAGCCATGGAGCGCTTTAAAGATGGTCGTTAGAACCTTGAAGCGCACCCGAAAGACCACAGGAAGCCAGTGCAGCTCGCGCATTAACTTCCCCATAATTCCCCCCTTTCCCTGTTAAATTAATATACCTGCAAACAAAGCATTGAATTACAGCCTCCCATTATTTTAATTTTTTTTATAATGCTCATTGGAGCCTACCTGCAGTACATCTTAGACACATTCTTAGAGATAAGAATCCCTCCCTCCTTCTCTCCCTCCCTCCCTCCCTCCCTCCCTATCTCTCTGCAAAATACAACATTCCTATTTAAAAAATAAAATAATTTCTCTAAAGTCAGATATAGTATAAAGACTAACAGGCATCAAAGGTCCATTGGTGTAATGATGTTTCTTAGATGCCACATTAGGGATTGCAGTTATGAACAACTAATATGGATTATGAATAGTTTCGAGTGTTAAAAGTACTTATGAAAAGAAGCTAGAATAAGGATAGTCTGGAAGAATAACAAAAAAAAACCCTAGGCTACTCATAATATTATATATCTTCAACTTATATGAGATGGAATGTGGCAACCCCCTTCCCCAAAAAAGCTATGTAGTTATAGAGCTTTGTGGAAACTTCTTTCGATCCTTGCAAACCATGCTTGCTTCCACCATATAGAAACATTTTTCTTTAAACTTCCCACTTCATTGTATGGAGGATCTTGTAAACTCCATCCACACGATGGCCTCTCATTCATCTCAACAAATTTGCACTTCTTGTATGTATGTTTTTAAAAATCATTTTTCATATTAATACAATAATAATACAATAGCAGAGTTGGAAGGGACCTTGTAGGTCTTCTAGTCCAACCCCCTGCGTGGACAGGAACCTTATACCATTTCAGACAAATGGCTATCTAACATCTTTTTAAAGACTTCCAGGGTTGGGGCATTCACAACTTCTGGAGGCAAGCTGTTCCAGAGGTTAATTGTTCTTCTTTCTATTATGGTATATCAGAATATTCTTTCTATACGTTCCACATACTTCTCATACTCATACGTCATTCACATGTGTATTCAATCCACATTAATTCAATCTTCCTTGTTTTAATCTTCTCTTTATTTTACACATAATACTTAAGTAGCTCACTATTACTGCATTAAGTATGCATTTCATGTAAACCTCTTAAGTACAGCCATTTTCACTTCTTTCAACAAACTTTCATTGTTGCAACAGACTATATCCTGCCTATTCCTTTCTATCAACATTTTTATTTCTTAGGATTTTTTTCATCCATTTCACTATAATAGATTGTTAACAATCTATTAAGGTGTACAGATTTATCTATTTCTCCAATTTTTCATAATTTGGCTATACTTTTGAATCTTTCACTCCGTTTTCCTTGTTAAACAGAAATACATTAATCATTGAAACGTTAATTTTCAGAACCATTTTTCTCATTGCATCATACTATCAGTTTAATAATTTCTGCAAATCATTTAGGTTATCAGCCAATAGCATGGCATCATCTACATACAAAAGTAAGTATACATTAATATCTCATAATTATCAATATGGTAACAAGAAGAAAGCAAAAAGCAAGAGGATCAGGGAAATCTGAACTTCTAAGAACTATTTTAGAGGAATATTTGAGAAAAATGCTTCAAAAATCCAGGCAATGAAAGCAAAGCTTGAATTAAAGATTGATAGGCTCTTAAAGGAACTTCATGAGGAGATTCGTCAATTAACTGGAGAAGTCAAACAGATAAAGAATAGAAAGGATTTTTTTTGGAGCATAAATCAGAGAAAACCTTCAGTATGAAACTGATTTTGGTGAGAGGGGTTTCTTGGAATTACAGGGTAAGGAACTTCAGCTAAGATTTTGAGTAGTTCCTGAAATGTCAGATCAAGAATGATTACATCCTTGGCTTAATTAATTAGTTTGGAAGAAGACGAAAGTCAAAACAGAAATAGACACAATATATAGAATAAATTTCTGATATACCATAATGAGAAACCTACCAAAGAGCATCATAATTCATTTTGTAAGAAGAAAAACAAGAGAACAATTTTTCAACTGTCACTTTTAAACTGTCACTTGGACATAATCACCATGAAGGAAATCCCTGTTAGAAACTTATAAGATAAGAGGAAAGATAATGTCTGCCTAATAGACATTCTGAAGAAAAGACAGATTCAATTTCACTGAAAATGTGATTTAGACTAAATCCATAGAAAAAGCTAAGGATTTCTTGTTTAATCATAAACTAATTCTAGAACCAATGCAAGAAATAGACATGGATAAGCAATCAGATGTGGTCCAATTCTTAAAAGCTCTTATTTTTTTATATCTCTGATGGAAATTTCCCCTTTTTTTCTATTCTCTTTTTATTGTGGGAAATATTATCTCAATTATTTTCTCTGGTTATTCTGTTACAGTACATCTACTTCCCTTGTCCTTAAGAGGAACTGTTTATGTTTGATTATAAAAGCTCAGCTACAGGAGAGTTTTAGACTATGTAAAAAATTCAAACAATGCATCAACTTAATCTTAAAGCCTTTTAGTATGCCTTGGGCAAAATGCTTTTCAGTTTACAAAATCAAATGGAAAACTTTAGGTTAAAATTCTGATAGCAATGGTTTTAAATCAACCCAAATATGACAATCAGATAAAAGGAACAGCAGTAAAACCAGATTTACAATCAGATGGATTAAAATCTAATTTGTTGCTGGCAGATTTAAAGGAGAAGGAAACTGGTTTGAGAACTGCAGGCTTGTTGGAGTAGGCTCTAGGAGGCCTGAATTCTAAAGACCTAGACATGATAGAATCAATGAGTGATGAACTGGACTTAGGCTACAAAACCTGAACTTTAATGCCTCCTGATTGGCTGGATTAAAGAGGGGGTGACTCTCAAAAAAGAGATACGGGTAACTTGAACATTTTGCTAGGTGTGCCATCCTAAGAGTCTGGAATAAATACAAAACAAAATTTTCTATGAAATTGTCACCTCAGAAACCTTTTTTCTTTAAAAAAAAAAAAAGAGATGATGGTGAGGGAAAGTTTTAACTGCATAGACTTAATACATTAATTTCATGTGAGAAATTGTAGGTTATCAATTTGATGTTTAATGTATTGTTTCAACAGTGGCTCAGAGGGTGAATCAATCATTTCACAACTTAAAGTGCCTAAGACCTCTTTTCCATCAGTATAAGAGTTAAATAAACATTTCCATATTTGCTTTGATATTTCCATCTACTTTTAAAACTTTTTTCTCACTATTTTATTATAGCTTTTTTTGATTTGTGTGTGTATGTGGAGGAGGAAGACACTTTAAACAAAAAAGCTTCTTGTCTTTGACCATTAAGCAACTGATTCCATTTTAAACACAATGATACAGAAGGTTTTTTGCAATTCAAAGGTACAATTCTCTTTCCATCACTAGTGGGATAATAGCATGTACTAATGCACATACATTTGTTCTTCTAGTCACCATTTCTTTAGAATGGCAAGAGGCAAACACTACCACTTTATGATTATTGTGCAATTAGCCAAAAAAGGGACTGTGGCAGGGAGGGGGAGAGACATGATGATAAAGAACCCTTGAATAAAACACTGCAGGGGATAACCTTCCAATTATTTAAGATATTTATTACAAATTCAAATAACTGTACAATTTTATATGGAGGATTTTATTATTTATAAACCTGTAAATAAAAATAAAGAATTGCTAAAAGTAATTTTGTTTATTGTATGAATTATGTTCTAAAGAGCTCCTACCAAAATATTATGGATATTCAGCATCCAAATAAAACATTTGATTGATTTAAAAGAAATTGCATTGTTGCATGCTAATAGTTATGATTACGTTTGGTACAAAAATTGTACAATTTTATCCTTAAGGAAGAGACAGAATATACCCCAAATAGACATAGAATAGTATGGATTAAGTGATTGTAGAAATATCAGTAACATCTGTATTTTTTCAAGCTAGGAAAATGCCCATCATGATAATTGCTGGGTAATGAAAAGTGAATATTTACATATTATTCTGGGAAGATATGGGTACAGTATATTTCTATATTCTATGCAGAAATATTAAGGCATATCTTCAGAGTTTTTGACAGTAAAATGCCATCCAGAAAAATTATCTGATGTTAGACAATTTTGCCCTCATCTCAATGTAGCAGCAATATATTTTTCTCCATAATATGGAATGACAAAAACCATTAATCTTTACAAATAAAATTAGAGAGATGCACTTGAGGATGTAATTTGGAAGGCAGAGAAGGTGCTTCTGCTACTTGTGAATCTGGCTCCTGAGAATAAGTATCTCTGTGTAGAAACCATAAAGTTTCTGAACACACCAGAGAAGAACGCCATAGGAAATGACATATTTATTACAAATGGCATAATTCACATTAATTAGTGAGCCCTTTCTTAGCATCCCCATTTCCAATCTTCAGAATCTATGCAGTCTCCCACTATGTTCTCCCAGAGTATTTATTTACCCTTCTTTTATAATACACTTCTATCATTTGCCTGTCTTCTCAAGGACATTCAAATAGTTGATGACGGTTGAATAACATTGTTTAGGTGAGATCTGTGACTGAAAATTTCTAGAGCTCCATGTGAATTTTATGTAGCTCTAAAAATAGCAATCTCAGGGTGCTGTCTTACAAAAGCACTTGTGCTGAGGCTACTTAAGCACTGTTGAGCATAGCATTTAATACAGAACTATATTACTTAATAATGCTCTTCCCCTAGGGCAAATATTCTTTTATATTGCTGACTCATAAATATATTTTATTTAGCAAAGCCCTAGTACAAGTCATCCAGGTGGTTCTAAATCAGAGGAATAGATTCCAAACAGGCAAAAAAGTTAAATTTCTTGTATGGTGAGCTAAACTCCTGGTGACATTATGACTATATCACAAAGAATATATCTTTGCAGTTGTTCTCATAGAGTTGGGATTTTTTAAATTTTCTCATCCTTCATATTAGTCTCCCATCAAATCCCAACCTGTCTTGATCCTATTAGGTTGCAAAGTCCAAACAAGGTCAGCCAGACACTGCCAATTGATATGTTTGTTTAGAGGGGTTTCCTCTTTGGCATTACTATGCAAAAGCCCAGCAAAATACACACTGGCAATTTGCAATAAAACTGCTGGTTCATCTAGTTCAGTGATGGGTAACCTTTTTGTCCTCATGTGCCAAAAGTGCATGCTCACACCCATAATGCAATATGCGTGCCTCCCTGACGCCTCCTGGGACCAAAAACAGGGTGTGGGAGGGCATGCCACACACACTCGTGGCCCGTTTTCGGCCTAGGAGGCCTCCCTGAAGCCTCCTGAAACAAAAAACAGCCTCCCCCTCATGCGACTCCTACATGTGTGGCAGAGACCAGAAAATCAGCTGGCTGGCGGGAGGCACGTGTGCATGCACAGTAGAACTGAGCTGGGTGACGGCTCGCATGCCCATAGAAAGGGCTCTGTGTGCCACCTGTGGCACATGTGCCATATGTTCACAATCACAGATCTAGTTGGTTTGTTTCCTGTAATTTTAGTTAAAAGATATACAGTAATTTTTTGCTCTTGAATAACTCCTGTGTTAATTGCCTCAAGGTTAGTTTGCTTCACACAAGAGGCAGGCTTTAATGATTGGATTTTCCTGTATCAAACAGGACACAACATCAAATGTTCAGTAAACAAACTGTTGTAAGATGAGGCCTACCAGTCACATCTACCACCTAAACCCTAGCTGTCTGTAAATTGCCCCATATCAGTTTATTTTATCTTAGATGTATGTATATTCAGTTTCCCATCAGTTATAATGGTTCTGAAAAAAAGTGACCATTTTTCATACTACTGTTGCAGCATCTCCACGGCTACGTGATGAAACTTCAGATGCTTGACAACTGACTCATATTTATGATGGTTGCAGTGTCCGGGTGTCATGTGACCAACTTTTGCGACTTTCTGACAAACAAAGTCAATGGGGAAGCCTATTTTACTATCTATTAGATGCCATTATATGTTTATGACAATCTCGGGGGGCCCAAAACAAAAAGAAATAAGATTATAGTCAACTACCATATAAGGCCTGTCATCAAGACATTCTATAAGATTTGAATGAACAAAATATAGTCATCCCACCCACCACCCACCCCAAAAAACCCCAGTTAGTTTGGAGAAACACATTCCCTTTGGATGTATTATGGTTACTATTGTTTGTGACTGCTGAAAAGAAAGAGATCCCCAAAAGGCTAAAGGTATTTATTCGTTTTGGTTTGTCAAGCATGTATGAGAAAACAAGTATAAGTATGAATATAACATATAAACAAATAAGTATAAGCAGGTATACATATATACATAAGAAACGAGTACAAACAGATGGGGACAGAAGAACAGGCATGCTGGTGCACTTATGCATGCCCCCTTACAGACCTCTTAGGAATGGGGTGAGGTCCACGGTAGACAGTTTAAGGTTAAAATTATGGGGGTTTAAGGATGTAACAACGGTCAGGTAGTGCATTCCAGACATTGACCACTCTGTTGCTGAAGTCATGTTTTCTGCAATCGAGTTTGGAGTGGTTTCCTTTGAGTTTGTATCTATTGTTTGCCCATGTATTATTGCAGTTGAAGCTGAAGTAGTCGTTGACAGGTAGGACGTTGTAGCAGACAATTTTGTGTACTAAGCTTAGATAGGTGCATTAATACTAATACTGTTAGTCACAAAAGACTTAGGAACAAATAATTAGTTGAGTAGTCTACATTTGTCTTTGTTATCCACAGATCAGTTCAAATAAACTGTATTCTTGGTTTAGAAAAGTTCAGAAAATTTCATGCAGTTCTAAATCCATTTACCATCATGCAGCAAAGCAGACCTAGGTAAAGTAGCTGAATCATCTGCATTTAGGCACCTGCATCTCACAAGATAAGCTCTTAAACATATTTTATCTGAAAATCAGTTTGCAAAGACAATGCCAGTTTAACCAATTCAACAATATTGAACCTCTCTGACTTGGTTGGTTCACCACGACTGTACAACAGAATAAAAATGAAATCATGACTGTGAAAATGAGCAGCGTTTTCAGAATGAAGTACAGTTGATTAATCAACATATTACCCAAACTGATTAAACAATGAGACATCCTGGGGTTTTGCTGTCTACCGTGATGAGTGTGTTCATCATAACTAATAATGCTTTTGCACAATCCCAGCACATCTCTCTTGGGAGTAAACTACCTTCTAATTTTGGTCCCTCAGAAGATTAATTTCACTGTTATGAAACTTATATACTATAAGAACTATAAACTAATCATTAGTCATTTCCAAACAATGTAACCTTTCTTGCCTTGACAGATGGAGTGTTTTCAAAGCAGCCTTGTTGGGATACATTTATTCAACGCAGGCTGTAGAAACTGCATAGATTATAGTACAATCTCTACAGAATATTTTTTAATCTTTATTTGCATTGCAAGATTAAGGTGTCTCTTAAATTATTCTTTGTAAAAGTTTACAGAGACACTGTACTAAAAGGTTTTAAAACCATAGTGTGAGAGAGAGAGAATGAAGAGGAAACATACTGAACTGTGAAGAAAAAAGTAAACTAGTCATGGTACAGTTAATTCCATGTTATAGTTTCTCCCTCAAATCAATTTGTCCTCTTGTCATAATTATGTATAAACTTCAAAAAACTGTAAAAAAATTCATACTGAAATGCATATTTATATACTTCCTTTGATCATATTTTGAGTGAAACTCAGTGGTGGGATTCAAATTTTTTTACTACCAGTTCTATGGGCGTGGCTTGGGGGGATGGCATGGCTTGGTGGGGGTGGCTTGGTGGGGGTGGCTTGGTGAGCATGGTAGGGGAAGGATACTGTAAAATCTCCATTCTCACCCCACTCCAGAGGAAGGATACTGCAAAATCCCCATTTTCTCAGCTGGGACTCGGGAGGCAGGGAATAGATGGGGGCGGGGCCAGTCAAAGGTGGTATTTACCAGTTTTCTGAACTACTCAAAATTTCCACTACTAGTTCTCCAGAAGTGGTCAGAACCTGCTAAATATTGCCTCTGGTGAGACTTCAAGATGGTGATGAGTATGAGGAGATATGGAGGGAAACAAGAAAGGCAACCTTAATGTATAATCTTGATATCACATTCCAGAACTCCAGGCTTGGCCCTGAGACCTCATCTTCAGAGCTTCAATGACTCCAGTCCCTTTTTGTCACTACTTAATGCAAGTTGACAATAAGCTTCTCCTCATCCATGATGTAATCGTGGATGAGAGAGCTGATGTATATTGCATTATCTTATCCTGATCAAGCACAGAGGAGGATGCTCCACTTTTGGAAATATATACTACCAGGTTTTGACTGTAGCACTGCCATGACTGCAGCAAGGGGCAAGGATGAATGTGTGGTTCTTGTTATTTGGGATTTTTTAGAGGCTTTCAGCAGTGCTGTTCCAATTAGAGGCAGCTCAAGAGTTCACGGTCACCATAGCAATCATAGACCTGATCCAATGTATTGGTGATCAAACTCACAAAAAGGGTCACATACTGGTTCTGGTGTTTGTCTCAGGGCAGTTGTGACATCATTTGATGTTCTGGGTTGTTGACAGCAGTCTTTCTCACCATCCTAGCTCCTCTCTGAAAATTGCATTCACTAAAGGGAGGGCTAGTCAATTAGTATGTCCTAGGTGATTGGTGGACTTAATGGGGGTTCCAGAGGGAACCTGGGCATCCCCAGAGCTCTTGAGCATTGTCTGACTGAGGCTTTAAGACACAGCCTTGAATGGGGGGAGGGAGTTTAGAGCGGCCATGGATCAGATGATGCCTATGAGGATTCATTGTGACTGAGAATCTCTGGTTTTCAGAAATACTGAAAGTGAAGACTAGAGTTGAAACATCATAAGAGATGTCTGGCAAGCCATTGGAGGAAGACATTAAATGAATCAGATTGAGATAGGAGCCATCATTAAGAATTACCTGGTGATGATAAGAGCAACAAAATGACCCTAATTCTTATCCTATCTGTAGATAGAATAGGATAGGATAGGATAGGATAGGATAGGATAGGATAGGATAGGATAGAATAGAATTGAATTGAATTGAATTGAATTGAATTGAATTGAATTGAATTGAATTGAATTATTGGCCAAGTGTGATTGGACACACAAGAAATTTGTCTTTGGTGTATATGCTCTCAATGTACATAAAAAGACAAGATATAACCGTCGAGAATAATAAGGTATAGCAGTTAATGAAAGTCATAGGGTACAAATCAGGAAACAATCAATATAACTATAAATTGTAAGGAAAATTAATTTGGTGCCAGCATAATTTTGAATTGTCACTGAATGAATGGCCATAATCTGGTCATACTTGTAGTACACTTACATTGCAATGTTTCTTTTTTTTAAAAAGATTGATCTCTGGCCCTGTGTATTATAAAGTCATCATATATGGTTTGTTGAGTGGCCTTTGACTCTGATAACAAATAGGCTTGATGAACCTGGTGTAATAATATATAAAATTTGAGATTCACTGAAATGATCCAAATCAGACTTCGATCGATTGCCATCCCAGTCACATGGATTACACAGATGTACAGAGATGGAATACAAATTTTAAAAAAACACCATTTTCAAATTAACAGAATATAAATATAAATGTGGTTGGCGGGGGGGGGGGGGGCAAATAGTGTTAAAAATCCATACCTTCTCCCATGAGAAATTTCTCTTCTGAAGAGGAGGAGGAAGAGGAGAGGAAGAGGGAGCAGAGAAAAAAACAAGTAAGTCTGATCCAGTAATGTAAGACCCTAGAACTAAATAGGGGCAAAACATCTTCCACTGCTCTGGACTCTCCATCTCTGAATTCTGACCCTGATGCAAAAAAACAGGAGAACTTCCACCTTGGAAGCTAGAAAGATAAAGAATACTAGGCATAATCCAAAGGAAATGGCATCACACATAAGATGATATACATAATGATACATATTCTCCATCAGTTGCATCATGATGCAAATGACACAGTTCTTACTGAGAAAGACTTTGCTATGAGAAAACGTCTCCTTAAATTAAATGCATAGGGACAGACTGTACTCTCAGGGAACCCTGCAATCCCCTTCCAACATGTATTCACTGGTAATGATAAATACTATTTTCCTACAAGGTCATAATCAAAACTTCAAGCTCAAAATAAACCTCCCCTACATTAGGTACTGTTACCCATGTTATCTAGCCTTTTTGATTAATATATTTAGGCTGAAAGCTCAAATTTCTACCCACTCTACCCACCATCGCTATAGTTATCAATATTACTATTACGTTTTATATAACTATGCAATGGCTAGCATATACCATTAGTCTCTTATGCAGATATGCTCCATGGTTTGTTTGGTTGGCTGGTTTGCACAGTATTATTTTAGGGAGCAAAAATAAATCCCTGCAGAATATATAAGAAGGAGCCATGAAAGCAAGATCTGAAATCTAATGATAAAAGAAACTGTTCTTTTAAATTGTTACTGATACTGGTTTATACTGGCTCAAGACTGATTTTTCATAGATTTTAAACCAGCTGAGTTCTTGTACTAGTTCCATGATTTCCTCAGGGAGTCAGAACACTGCTTATTGTCATATAATGAGATTAGGATATCACCACACCAACCTCAGTGTAAAGACTGCTAAATTGCCTTTACAAGTTGAGTAAATGCCTTTACTCTGGGATACCAACCAGTGTTTGTGAACACTCAGGATATCTGCTCCTTTTAATGCCTGACTCTCAGCAAGGATGGTAGTTTGATACTATCCTTACTAGCACTTTAACTACCTGACATTATTGACTGATAATGAGATCTCATCTAAGAGTAGATATTATTGACCAGATAGAAACAAACAAAAAAGATAATTAGCTCCTGAAGCCAGCCATTTCAGATTGATTTTTTATATTCATATCTTTGCCCAGAATGATTTCAGTTCAAGTACAGTTGTTTTTTAATCTTACCATTTTAGATAATTAACATTTTCCTGTAATTTTATTGGGAATAGGCATGATGTGATGAGAACAGAACCTATTCAACTGAAAAAAATGATAGATTTAAAAGGAAATATGGAGACAGGTAGGCAGAAATCTAATATTTCTCTGCTCATTTTTTCTTCTTAATTGCTCTTCTGTCCTATATTTTTCAGATAATTTGACACCACTGTTTCCTGTAGCAAGCAAATATAGATCTCACATTTGTGTATTTGTTCTTCATGCTATATATCATGTTCAGATACTAAAGCCAGTACAGAGACAGATACAGATACAGATACTAATCAGCAGATAGTAATTTAGTAAACAATAACATAGTTAAAATCCAGTCCAGATTAACCCAATAAGATTGAGTGTCAGAAGCAAAGTACTTTCAAGTCCATTCATAGTGCATATATTTCTAGAAATTTACACGTATAAAAGGGAAAAAAATTTCAAATCATCACACAATTTAGTTCAGTATCTAATTATAGTTACTACCAGGTGCAATTCATGATGTTGGCAATTACTATATACTGTATATAGCTCAGGGTCAGGTTACTTCAGAGACGGTCATCTCCCATAACATCTACCTGGCCAATTTGAATTTGCAGAGTTGATGTTTTGAGTTAATTTGATTAAACAATGCCACCTATTGGGACTCCAAAGTGTACCTTCTCTGTAGCAGCCCCTGTCCTCTGCAATAAGGTTCCCCCGGAGTTCTGAGTGGTCCCTTCCAGGTGGAGTTTCAGAGAGCTTTGAAGCCATCACTTTTCACCCAGGACTTTGGTTAGGATAGGTATAGCCCTTTTGGGGGATTGGGTGTTGTTGTTTTGTTTTGTTATGTTATGTTATGTTATGTTTTCACTATCCTAAATCTACTGTTTGTTGGAGAGGAGCTGTGTTTTACTTGTAAACCCCCCAGGAATCCTTGGGAGTAACTTAGTGTGCAAATTTAATAAATAAGTAATTCTCAGGTAGGTGCGTCAAAATCAGTCCTCTCCCCCTACACACACACACACACACACACACACACACACACACACACACAGGGGTGGGTTCCTGCCGGCATTACTACCAGTTCAGTGGCCGAAAAATTTTGCTCATGCATGTGCACATTTGCACTTCTAAAGGTCTGTGCATGCGCACAGCATTAAAAAGGGCGGAAATTACACCTTTTTCAATGAAGATTGTTCTGCGCACGTGCAGAATAGAAAATAAAGATGACAGCGCCCAGGATGAAACCAGTACAATCATGTGTCTGGCCAAGTTACTACCTATTCAGCTGAACCGGTCCAAACCAGTAGGAACCCACCTCTGATATACACACACACAAATACAACTGACAGTGTTCACAGCTAAGTGCAGAAATATTACCTTTGTGATTTAGAGAAACCTGTATCTCTAGCCCGGCGGTTTCCAACCTTCCCAGCTCTGTGGACCAGTGTGGGGTCGGGAGATATGGGATGGTTGACCCATGCATGTGCTGCTTGCACAAATGCAGTTTTGCACACTCATGTACTCACCCATCACCTGCGCAGCCTGGTTCCGAATGGTCCATGGTCCCAGACCAGGGATTGGGGACCCCGTTCTAGTCCTCATATTTCTTTAAGGTTCTTTCCATAGAAAAGTGTACCCTATTTACATAATTCTACTTATTAATAATAGCCTCAGTAGTCCTGAGGATGACTTCATTGATTCTTACTATTGGACAGGAAAGCCTAACATCTCTAACAAAGCTGCAAAATTCCGTGCAGCTACCATTGCTGAATCCAAGAAATTATTACTTTTACCTTTAGGACCGTAATAATCAGTGTTTTTCTTCTTTTTTAAAAACATATTTTAAGTTGTTTTAATTCTCTCTTGTACAGGTAGCCCTCACCTTAAAACTATTCATTTAGTGACCATTCAAATTTATATTTGCTTCTTCTGCCAACCTAGCAGTTCGAAAGCATGGAAAAATGCAAGTAGAAAAATAGGAACCACTTTTGGTAGGAAGGTAACAGAGTTCTGTGCACCTTCAGCATTTAGTCATGCCAGCCACATGACCACAGAGACATCTTCGGACAGTGTTGGCTCTTTGGCTTTGAAACGGAGATGAGCACTGCCCCCTAGAGTCGGGAATGACTAGCACATATGTGCAAGGGGAACCTTTACCTTTATATTTGTTTAGCAGCTTAGTATTTAGTAAATAAGCACTTTATATTTATTTATAAATAGTTTTATAGTCCTGTTAATTAGTCTAAATATTTAGATTTCTTAGTTCCTTATCTGTATTTATGGTATTATGGTTCATTTATTTCTATTAGTTTAAGGAAACATCTATGCTTTTTAATTTGCACTTTATAATGCCTTATAATAATTGTACAAAATGCTGGCCAATGAGCATAATAAAGTTAACAATTTTACTCAGCCGTACAATAAGAGGTTCCTCTCGTGACTCATAGGAGAATCTCCACTGACATAATTAAATGACTGGAGAAGCACTTTGGATGGATGGAGTTAAGGTTCTGATGGAAATGCTTTCATGAAATTAATAAGTGAAATGTTTCTGAAACATTTATCTTGTACACTTGTAATGCTGTTCCGTAGAAGCATGGAAATATACTTATTTCATTATAATGAGAATAGTGTGTGTGTGTACACTCTTATAATTATATGTGGGTGGGTGGGTGGGTATACACACATACTTTTCTAAAATTCTGTTTTCACTTTGTCAACTGAAGAATCAGGCTGCAGTATAACAAAATTGACAAGAGTGAAAGGGGTCTGAATAATTTCTGAATGTCCTGTACAGATATCATTGTTGGAGGAGGTGGGGGTTCTGTTATTATTTCCTGCAGTCACAATCAGACCATGTCCTGATGTCATGTCCAATGCTCTTTCCCTCTGCAGGGAGGCAGAACCTATTTGAATGGTCCATCCATGGAGACTACTGGACCCATTCAGCATTCAGCAGGAGCTGGAAGATAGCTTGCGGATTCTGCTGCATAACCCTATGGAGAATGTGGCCATCACCTGGAATCAGAAAGTGCTGAGGCCCTAGATAGGATCACACCCCGTCCATTGGTCCCAGGGTCTCCATGATTTATGGAGGAGCTGAGAGTGCTAGAAAAGGGCCAAAGATGGGTACAGCACCACTGAAGGAAGACTAAGAATGAATCAAACCAGATACAACTGCAACTTCATGGTGGTAAGATCGGTGAAAATTCATTTCTCTTATCTTACGGCATTCACAAGGTGTCACTCAATGGCTCTGTTCAAGATCACCCAGTGCCTCCCTTGGGAAAGGAGGATTGGATAATCATTTAAAGGGCTGTGCAGAGGAATTTGTTAAACACTCGACAATAAAATTGTTCAAATCCATTATCTGTTTGAGTCCAAGCATGAAGCAGGTCCATTGGAGACACCTATGGAATGGACTTGCCGGATTATTTGGGGATGATTTCATCCTCTTTGACCTGAGAAAATAGACAGGATCCTTGTGACTATCAATGCAACTACTTGCTTATTAGATCCATGTCTCTCTTGGTTGGTGAAACCTTTCAGGACAGTGACCTGCAGGTGGGTCCAAATGGTGATTAATGCATCACTACAGGACGGGGGGTTTTCAGCACCATTTTCAGCACCCTTCTCAAGAAACCTTCATTGAATCCAAGCTGTCTGGACAATTTTTTATCAAGTTTCCACCTCTCCTTTCTTGAGAAAGTGGTGGAAAAAGTGGTTGTCTTGCAGCTCCAGATGGTCCTGGATGAAATGGATTAGCTGAACCCCTTTCAGTCAGGTTTCAGACTAGGTAATGAGGCAGAAATGGCATTGGTTGTGCTTGCAGATGATCTCTGAAGAAAGTGGGATGGGGTAGTGCATCCATCCTTGCTCTGCCTGACCTGTGAGTGACTTTCCATGCCATTCTGGACTATTGCAACGCTCTCTACATGGGGCTTCCCTTGAGGTGCACCCGGCGGCTCCAGTTAGTTCAGAATGCGGCCGCGCAGGGGATTCTGGAAGCTTCTAGATGCTCCCACGTGACACCTCTCCTGCGTGAGCTGCACTGGCTGCCTGTGGCTTTCCGGGTGCGCTTCAAGGTATTAGTAACCACCTTTAAAGCACTCCATGGCAAGGGACCTGGTTACCTGCAAGACCGCCTCCTGCTACCAAATACCTCCCACTGTCCAGTTCGCTCCCACAGAGAGGGCCTCCTCAGGGTGCCGTTGGCTAAACAATGCCGGCTGGTGACCCCCAGGGGGAGAGCCTTCTCTGTGGCAGCTCCCGCCCTCTGGAATGACCTACCCCCTGGACTAAGGACAATCTCGGACCTACATCTCTTCCGTCGGGCCCTGAAGACGCACCTATTTTGCGCTGCCGGGCTATCATAATTTTAAAGGGATTTTTAATAGTGATTTTAGTTTGGGATTTTAAATATCGGCCAATTATTTAATATTTCTTTTTAATACTGTTTTTTAAATTCTGTATTATCATTTTTATTCTGGCTGTAAACCGCCCTGAGTCCCGAAAGGGAGAAGGGCGGTATAGAAATTAAAGAAATAATAATAATAATAATAATAATAATAATAATAATAATAATAATAATAATAATAATAATAATAATAATAATAATAATAATAATAATAATAATAATAATAATAATAATAATAATAATAATAATAATAATAAACCATGTATCCTTTTGTGCTGGCTATGAGGTTTGAGGCTAAGTGGCAAAGTATTGCACTGGGTCAGCTCCTTTCTCCAAGGCCAGTCCCAATCGGTGTTAAGGGGGATCAAGAGGTTTAGCTCAAACCTTTGTGGGCTACCATAGGGCTTGGTATTTCTCTGCTCCTTTTTAACATCTACATGAAACCACTGGGTGAGATCATTTGACTCCATGGAATGAAATATCATCAGTAGCACCCGCTCAGAGAACTGGTTGTTAAACGAGTAGGATTCCCACCCCTGCCTCAGACCCTGAGGGGGGTGCTCATTGCTGGAGATAGCTGATGGGGTAAATCGACCTCATCTCTGCCCTGTCTGTCACTTGGTTCTGGTTTTGGTGTAGTTTTATAATCATAACCATAATCTGTATAGTTTTCATATTTTTTTACTTAGTTTATAACTGGTAAGCTGCCCGGAGTCACCTTCTAGGGGAGATGGCTGGCATAAAAATATAACAAATATGTAAATGACAAATATATGTACTGTATATGTACATAGGGAAAAGAGAGGGAGGAAATAAAAGAGAGGAAACTCCACACAATTATTCTATAATGTGTGTGTGTGTGTGTGTGTGTGCGTGTGTGTGTGTGTGTGTGTATGTTACGTCAAAGCACCTGGTATGCCCAAATATGGGAGGGAGCATACTGCTTCCCTTTTGTCTTTCAGCTCCACCATAGGAGCCTTCCAGGCAGGAATCCATTTTTGTGTTGCATTTGTGCTGATAAATAAATAAAGGGAGACTAGTATAGATCTATTTCAAGCTATTTAGCTCTCATCAGCTAGCCATACCTTTATTGGGATTTGCACCTGGGCTGTATTTACATATTAAGCAGTTGTATCAGCCACTAATGGTATGACTAGCTGATAAGAGCTAAATAGCTTGAAATAGATCTATACTAGTCTCCCTTTATTTATTTATCAGCACAAAGGCAATATATGTATGTATGTATGTATGTATGTATGTATGTATGTATGTATGTATGTATGTATGTATGTATATACATTCTGTCCTGATAATCAATCATAAATACCTACTGCTATCCTAATCAAATCTTTCTCTTCCAAAAATATAACCAAGTAGATAAGAAACATAGCTAAGAAAATGAAAGCACACTTGTACAGCAAGCAAGCAAAAATCTAACTCAAAATATCCCCTGGCCACTATAATTAGAGGGTTTGCCTTGCATCCTCAGTGACAACAAGCAAATTGTGAATCTTCACACCAGCAGTCGGGTTATTTCCTATTTACACCTGCTCTCTAATGCTCTGCTCCATTTTGCTTATGACTGTATACTCTCTGATTCAATATTTACAAAAGAGCTTTAAAATTAAAAGAGATCCCACAGTTACTGAAGACAACATAATTATAAGGGTCAACTTGATAAGACATATAATCTTCAGAAACCTGCAGGTTTGCCTAATAAAATATTTATATCAGTCACTGTTGGACACCCAGAGCGACTAATGTAAATGGCTTCCTCAGTAGAAGGAACTTTTCAATATGCAGATGGCTGACAAGTAAATATAGTTCCAGGGGAAGTTTGCTGATACTATACATAGTATATTTTTCTCCCTTATTTAACGTTCCTGATTTGTAAGCAACTAATAGCTCTAGTCCACTTGATTGTTTCGTTAAACTAGGAGCATGTTTTAAACAATTATTTTAGACAATGATTGTATTTTGATCCATTGTTTAGATACCTAGTCATAATATATCGGGAAACCATTCTGACATATTCTTTCACAGTCTGATTTATTAATATTCATTTTTATTCTTGCAGATATGTTACTGTCTATGCATATAATAGCAATATCCTCATTTTGTAGTTCCTTGGCAAAAAAAAAGTCTATTGCCAGATCATAATGCCATGAAACTGTGTTAGAGCATGATAGAGAATTGCTGTAGAATAATACAACGGTGGGCCTGTTTCTATGTTATAAGAGCAATTTCACATGATCCTTCCACTCTATATAGCAATTATGAGACAATAGCTCCTATGAAGGATCTCTGCAGGCCTCATAAAAATGAAAGTGACAGAAATTGTTTTATTCATAGCCTGGAAAATCTCAACCTGAGAGGAATGCAATTCATTGGGCAAGTAGAAATTTGAATACTATACTGTTCTACATACACAATCATGTTCTTGTTGCAAGCTATAGTTTAAAACTCTCAAATATGGGCAGGGTTCTAGAACATACGTAGAATGTAACCCAATTGCTCCAGTTTATTTTTGAACTGACTTGACTAACACAGGTGATATTAGTCTGACAATATATTTTCATTGTATTTTGACCACAGTGCATGAATAAAATGCTCCAAAATTGATGCTCTAAAATTGATATTTAAATACAAGGTATTTATTTTATTCCTGAAAAAATTATAGATTTTTTGGTATTAATGTTTATTTTTCAAAGAAATCACTGTACTTAATTTTGTAAATAATATATAGGAATATCTCTATACATAATATAGTACTACTTTATATCATATATAGGAATATCAAAAATGAAATAATATAAGAAGGTAAATAAAGAAATGTTAAATCTCTCAGTGTGATTTCTCTCCCTCTTTCTGGAGGGGTGAACAAATGCATGCAGGAAATTTCTTCATGTTTCTGGCATGTTTTTAAATGCAAATTTATATTATATCACATGACATCAATAAAATAAAATAAAAATCCACCCCACAACCAGTTAGCACACATAACAGTTTCATGGAGTACTTTATTTTTCTGGTATTCTAAACAGGTGTTTGGTGTTACCTAACAGTCAGAATTGGGGCTACAGATCAGCATGAGCTTCATCAAAATGGATCCCTGCCACTTCACACTCTTACCCCAGCTGACTTAATTCATAGTGCTCAGCAGTGGGAGCATTATATACCCCTTCCTCCCTTCACTTTCTCCCTTCTTGCAAAAATGTCAAGAGAGAAAGAGAGAGAATATTGAAGGAGATCTTTAGTGTCAATGAAATATCCCACTGAGCTAAAGATGCACAAAGCCTTCAGAGTCCTTTCTGTCAGGGGAGCTCTGCCTGGAGATATTCATGCCTTAAAAATAGTGAACTGGAAAAGAAAAATGAGATGTTATGTATTATACATCATTTTTAATACACATGTGCTTGAGGAACTTGTAAAACGTTCAATAGACAGATATCTGGAAGTTAGTCCCTAGTATTTATTGAATTTATTTTCAAAAGAATACTTTCCAAATAATGGCGCTGTTGTGTATCAGCAATGTTTCTGATGGCTGATCGGGATTTCAAAGTACAAAGTACAATTTGACCAAACTAATCACTAGACAGAGCCACTAGATCCAGGTTGCACAAGTCCAGTTGATTGCTAGATGGCAGTAAAGAGGTAAGTTTATGTAGTTCTCTGCTGCCACATAATCATCACATTGATTTTTTGCAATCCAGATATAAAAGCTAAAGCTAAGAAGAATCTAGCGAAGCAATCAAACCATGGTGCTCAGCAATTTGTTAACAGGACAAAATAACTTTCAGCATATTGCATATTACAATACAAAGAATGAATGATGCAGGCCTGTCAATTTTTAAAATTCAATTACACTGAATATAGTGTGTATTGGTGTGAGTGTGTTGGACTACAAATAATTTAAATTTCAGCTGACTACATAGACATATCCTTAAGGTTTTCTTCATAACAGTCTTGGAAATGATTAGTCATTGTCTTCTCTTCTAGGGATGAGCGAAAGTGACTGGATTCCGTCCTTAGGGCAATATTTATTTTATATATTATTTTTATTTATTTTATTTTGTTTATTTAATTTGTCGAACATGTACAAGATAACAGGTATAAGTATAAACATGAACATGAGCAAAGGAAATAAATACAAATAAATGGGGACAGTAGGACAGGGATGGTAGGCACACTGGTAAGGTATGCCCCCTTTACGGACCTCTTAGGAATGGGGTGAGGTCCATGGTAGACAGTTTAAGGTTGAAGCTATAGGGATTTGAGGATGTAACATCAAAGTCAGGTAGAGCATTCCAGGTGTGGACCACTCTGTTGCTGAAGTCATATTTTCTGCAATTGAGTTTGGAGCAATTTACCTTGAGTTTGTATCTATTGTTTTCCTGAGTATTATTGAGGTTAAAACTGAAGTAGTTGTTGACAGGTTGGATGTTGTAGCAGATGATTATATGTACTATGCTTAGGTCAGACTGTAGGCAGCATAGTTCCAGGTTGTCCAAGCCCAACATTTTGAGCCTGGTGGTGCAAGGGATTCTATTATGAGCAGAGGAGTGAAGTATTCTTCTTGTGAAATACTTCTGGACTCACTCGATGGTATTAATGTCTGATAAACAGTGTGGGTTCCAGACAGATGAGCTGTATTCAAGAATTGGTCTGGCAAAGGTTTTGTATGTCTTAGTTAGCAGTACAATGTTACCAGAGAAGAAGCTTCGCAAAATTGGGTTAACAACTCTTAATGCCTTTTTGGTAATGCTGTTACAGTCTTAGATCATTTGAGATTAGCACTCCTAGGTCCTTGACAGAGTGAGGGTCATCTACAAGGTCGTATCCGCCCAGCTTGTATTTGGTGTTCTGATTTTTGTTGCCAATGTGTAGGACAGAGCATTTGTTAGATGAGATTTGGAGTTGCCAATTGTGTGACCATTCTGACACATAGTCAAGGTCACTTTGTAGGTAGCACCATTGTCGGTGGTGTTAAATAGTTTTACGCCATCAGTCGAGAGGATGCAGCTGCTTATAATATTATTGCAAAGGTCATTTATGTAAAGCAGAAAGAGTGTGGGTCCTAAAACGCTGCCTTGGGGGACACCATTGTTAACTGGTGCCAGGTTTGATAGAGAGCTCCCTATTTTGACAACTTGTTGCCTGTTTGACAGGAATGCATATCCACTTGTGCAGGGATCCAGACATATCATAAGAGCTTAATTTTAGCAGACGTTTGTCATGTACCACTGAATCAAAGGCTTTGCAGAAGTCTGCTTAAATTGCATATATTGCTTTAACCTGGTCAAGTTGTGTGGTCCAAATGTTCTGCAGTGTAGGAGTTTCAGATTACAGGACAATTTTTTCTTGAAACCAAACTTCTTGTTAGAAAGCAGATTTTCTTGTCTCTAAGTGGAAGGTGATAGATACATTTATAACTGATTCCATGACTTTACAGGTGACACAACATAATGAGATTGGTCTGTAATTTTCTACTACAGGGTCTCCCTTTTTGAAGATAGATATGACCATGGCTAATGATGATAGGTTGGTCAAGGAGCTGATTCTGAAAGATACCTCATAGATTGTGCTTAGAGGTTCAGCTAGGGCAGTGGAAAGCTTTTTCAAGAAGTAGCCACATAGTCCATCAGGGCCAATAGATAAATATGGCTTTAGGTTGTAACATTATCTTACAAGTCATGGTCTCCTATCATGATTACAACTCAAAGTTTTCTAACTATACTTAACTGGCTGTTTAGTGTTACTAATATTGGTCTACATGAAATTGTACCCTTTTGTTCAAACATAGAAGTGACTTTCCAATATTTCACACAATTGCAAGAGACCTAAGGGTACCGCAGTAAGGAGTGGGGACAGTTTAGTCCTTTTTTGCATTTGAGTGTATTTTAAGCATAATACTGAGAGCAAAAGGTTCTAAAGGCAAATAATTCCCATTCTCATCATTAAATTTGCTTCACAGCATGAACAGTGCCCCAACATCCCACTGATAACTTTTCATACCAAAATACAGGCAGTCTTCAACTTACAACCACAATTGAGCCCAAAATTTATGTTGCTAAGCGAGACAGTTAAGTGAGTTTTGTCCCATTTCACAACCTTTCTTGCCAAAGTTGTTAAGTGAATTAATAATAATAATAATAATAATATTTAATACTTGTAGACCGCTCCCTCTCCCCATAGGGACTCGGGGCGGTGCACAGAAAGAATAAAAAACAGCAAATATACAAACATTTAAAACAAATTAAACCTATACCTGTGCTAAAAATCCCCATTAAAACTAAGTTAAACTAAAATAACATTCCCAATTAAATAATACCCCATAGACAGAGAGACTATCCTAGGCCGGCCAGACAGAAAAGATATGTTTTTAATTTTAGACGGAAGGAGCGGAGGTCCGTGGTCGTTCTAATGTCGGGGGGAAGGTCGTTCCAGAGGGCTGGGCCCGCCACAGAGAGAGCCCTTTCCCTGGGCGTCGCCCGCTGACAAAGTCTAGTGGACGGCACCCGGAGAAGTCCCTCTCTGTGGGAGCGAATCGGCCGTGAGGATGTATGAGGCAGGATCCGATCCCGCAGATAGCTAGGTCCCGAGCCATGGAGCGCTTTAAAGATGATGACTAACACTTTGAAGCACACCCGGAAGACGACAGGCAGCCAGTGCAGCTCGCGCAAGAGCGGTGTTACATGGGTAAACCTTGAGGTTCCCATAATTGCTCGCGCGGCTGCATTCTGGACTAGCTGAAGTCTCCGGATGCACCTCAAAGGGAGCCCCATGTAGAGAGAGTTACAATAGTCCAGTCGGGATGTCACGAGCGCATGAGTGACTGTGCGAAGGGCGTCCCAATCCAATAGGGGGCGCAATTGGCGGACCAGGCGAACCTGGTAAAACGCCCTTCTGGCCACGGCTGTCACTTGATCTTCCATGGACAGCCGGGCATCCAGGAGGACACCCAAATTGCGTGCCCCATCCACAGGGGCAAGATGTTCGCCCCCTATGGCCAGCGATGGAGTGAGCTGGTTGAATCGGGCAGCCGGAAACCACAGCCACTCGGTCTTGGTCGGGTTGAGCCTGAGTCCGTTACTTCCCATCCAGATCTGCACGGCTTCCAGGCACTGGCACATCACCGCTACTGTTAAATTAGTAACATGGTTGTTAAGTGACTCTGGCTTCCCCATTGACTTTGCCTATCAGATGGTCGCAAAAGGTGATCACATGACCCCGAGGCACTGCAACTCTCCTAAATACAGTGCAATTGACAAATATCTGAAATTTGATCATGTGACCACAGGGATGCTGCAATGATCAGAAGTGTGAAAAATGGGCATGTCATTTTTCAGTACTGTTGTAACTTTGAACAGTCGCTAAACAAATGGCTGATATCACATATTATGGCACCCTGAAGCAACTAATTTCTTGAAAAACTAATTATTTGACATCAATAGTTGAAAAAATCCTGGAAAACAGAATCAAGTTGTGGATTAGTGAGCCAGTATGGGTTTGTTGAAAACAGATCATGCCAGATTAAATTTATTGCCTTCTTTGACAAACTGACTAAATTAGTGGATCAGGGAAATGTTGGGAACATAGTTTTACTTAGACTTCAGTAAGACATTTGACAAAATAGACCACAGCTTACTTCTTGGTAAAATAGAATAATGTGGGATAGACAGTAACACCACCGGATGGATTTCCAATTGGCTGACCAACTTCACTCAGCGCATAGTTCTTAATGGAACTATAATCTACATGGAGGGAAGCATGCAGTGGGGTAAGTACCTCAAGATTCTGTCTTAGGCCCAGTACTTATTCTTCAACATTTTCATAAATGATCTAGATGAGGGAATAGAAGGACAACTTATTAAATTTGCAGATGGCACCAAGCTAGGGAGAATAGCTAACACTTTGGAAGATAAACTCAAGATTCAGGAGGATCTTGACAGACTTGAACAAAAGTAAGGTTTTACCCGGGCAAAAAAAAAAAATTAAATGCACAGATCTAGAATAGATCCCAGGCTCAAAAGTAGTAAATATGAGAGGAATCTAAGTGTCTTAGTGGACAATTACTTAAGTATGAGCCAGCAGTGTGTTGCATCTGACAAAAAAGCCAATGCAGTCCTTAGGCTTCATCAACAGAGGGATGGTATCAAGACCATGTGAAATAATCATGCTGCTTTATAATGCACTGATGAAAGAAGAGGGGGTCAATCTATTTTCCAAAGGACCTGATGGTGAGACAAGAAATAACAGGTGAAAGATCATTAAAGAGATTGAATCTAGTACTAAGAAGTAATGTCCTGATAGTGAAAACAATTAATCAGTAAAATGGCTCCAGAAATTGTGGGTACTTTCTCACTGGAGGTTTTTAAAAACAAATTGGACAACCATTTGCTTAAAATAGTGTAAGTTCTCCTGCTCAAGCAGGAGGTTGCACTAGAAGATCTCCAAAGGCCCTTCCAATCTTGTTATTCTATGTTTTATGATGGAATATAAAGGTCTTTCAATTTGGCTTGACTGTTTCTACTTATTACAATTATTTTACCTGACAAAACAGAGTTCCACAGAAATTATTCCAAAGTAAGTAGCTTTACAAAGATCCTTTCAATGACAAACTGTAATTATTAAATGTTAGAAAAGTCACGCTGAAATATTTTGGGATAGAAATGGAATCAAATTTTATGTTAATTAAGAAAGCCTGGATTTTCAAAATTATTTTGAGATCTGGGCTCCTATTTTGTTTATTCCACAAAAGGAAATCTTGTACAGTAGTATGCATAGCATGTTTACTCTTTAAGCATATTTGATAAATACAATGAACCTAATATTTCTCAGTCATTTTTTATACGTACGAGTAAAATATGTTGTACTGAATTGTTTAGGTCTAAATTTCTGAAAACGAAAGCAAAAATGTAAGTTTTAAAGTAGAAAATTTATCAATTATTCCATGCCTGACATAGGAAAAGCTGCTTCATCTATTACTACAAGTCAATACATGGCAGTACAATATAAGTGTCTTCCATTTTCCCCTATTTCACGCTAGATTTGTCTGATAGATGAGTGTACTTAAGTAAATAGCACATACAATTTTAATAGGACAGGTGCTCTGAATGTACAGGGAAGGTCATTCCTATTATTTCAATTAACAATATAAGCTACAAAAACACATCAGGGAGAATTAATTTAAAGCTTCAATTTAATGCTACTAGTAAGGACATCACTAGGCCTCTTGGTTGTCTTGACAACTCTTGCATCCCAGACAGCAGAAGCCAATCTCTGCTGTTCTTGCTTCTCAGCATACAAACAGTTCAGATAGTACATTAGCAAAGAATATGATGCCCATGTAAATGCTGAAATATTTTCGTTGCCATAGAGATAAGAAGAATGGCAAAAATACAGGAGCACTTGACATACTCCAAGGCAGACTTTTAATTAAAAAAAAACCTCAAATAACAATACCAAAATGGCTGAACATACTATAATGCTTGTATGCTAACCCAGTTAATTCAAATCTTAGAGTCCAAATAATTTATATTTGCTGATATGGAGGGACCAAGAATTAGGGCTGAATAGTAAAAAGATATGGGCCAAGATTATAAGTATGACCATTTGGTTTTAAAACTGGGCAATAAAAAGTCTCCCCAAAAATAAACTATTATTTTTAAGCAGCTTTAATTCAGTTCAAGAAAACAATCAGATTAAGAAAAGTGAGCAAATCTAAGTACACTGTTTATTGTAATTAATTCTTATGTTTGAAATTACCACATCAGATTTAAATAGCATACACACACCATTACATACCATTAGTTAAAATCAACAATACCGTTTTTAGGGAACATTCACAAATATTTCAATATAAGATATAACTTGTAGCTGCTATTACTTTTACTTCATATTTTAAAAAATTATATTGTTTATGGTTTAAAAAAAACATTTTGCAAGCATCCGGATCCAAATTCGCGTATGTTAGGTTTCACATTCCAGAATTCCCTGACACCATGTTTTGGGAATTCTGGGGACCTTAGTCCCAGAATGTCTGTGGGATGCTAGATTGGTTATTGCTAGCTCAGCCTATGAAATGTTTTTTTTAATTGATTGATATTATTAATATCAATTAATTAATTGATATTACTCCTGCCAGTTCTAACCTCTTCTATAGAACAGGTTCCACAAATCTACAGTGCCGTTTAGAACCAACTCCCTCCCCCTGCCCATCTACACATCATCAAGATGAAGAGCAAGAAGAGGAATTCTGGGAGTTGAAATATTAAAGTTGTCAACATCCCTGGGGTTCTTTTTCTAAAGGGTTAGGGGTGCAAGAGTCTTGTAACTTGACAGCTTTAAGACTTGCATGCTTCAAATGCCATAGTTTCTGAGCCAACATTTTGCTTGCTAAGCAAGACTTTTACTTACTTTTACTTTTACTTTTATTACATTTATATACCGCTCCCTTTCCCAGAAGGGACTCTGGGCGGTGCACAGGAAATTTAAAAAACATATATAAACATAACAATGTACAAAATTTAAAAACCAGATTAAATCAGTATCCCTGTGCTAAAAAAATTAAATAAGTTAAAACTGTATCCCTAAAAACTAATTAAAACAATTTAACTGCAGACTATAGGCTAGGTGGTGTGAGCTAGGCCAGGCCGGCCTGTTGGAAAAAAATAAGTTTTACGTTTCTGGCGGAAGGAGCGGAGGTCCGTGGTCGTTCTCAGTTTGGGGGGTAAGTCGTTCCAGAGAGTTGGGCCCACCACAAAGAAGGCCCTTCCCCTGGGCGTCGCCCACTGGCATTGCCTGGTGGACAGCACCTGGAGAAGTCCCTCTCTGTGGGAGCAAATCGGCCGAAGGGATGTATGGGGCAGGATGCGATCCCGTAGATAGAGCATTTTTAAGTGAGTTTCACCACATTTTACAAGTTGGCCACGCCCACTCAGTCACATGACTGCCAAACCACTCCCGCTCAGTCACATGGCCAGCAAACCACTCCCACAAAGCAGGCCACATCTACAGAGGAGGTTCTAAAAAAATTTGAAACCCACTACTGTATTACTTCCACAGAATATCTTAGACTTCCTGTTCCGGCTTCTGGCGGCGACGGATGAACCTTGGGGTTCATCCGCCGTTTTGTTCTTTTTCCTGCCCCTAACGGGGCGGGGTGCCCCCCCTTTTCTTTTTGGGGGGGACCTTCCATAGGGCTGGCTTGCCTGGACTGGTTCTGCTGGCGGCAGCTGGAGGAACGGTCCTTGTCTTCAGTCCAGGTGGAAGAAGACATGCTGCGGGGGGCTTGGTTCCCTTCGCCAACGGAGGACAGCAGTTAATAATGGATTCGGAGAGAACGGAGCGCTCGGGTCGGATGGCTTTTCCGGGGCTTGAGATGCAAGGTGGAGAGTAAGTGACTTTAAAACTTTTTCTTGCTGGCGGCTTGGACTGGAAGAGACGTGGAGGGGGGTGTTTGTTAACCCCCGCCTCGGATTTATAACAGCGGCGTTTAGAAATGGTTTAAGTGGGCGATGCCAGAAGGGATGTTGGTGTTCTGGGATGAAGGAAGAGTAAGGATTAAAACAGTTGTTGAGGCGGAAGCCTTTCTTAAAAAACATTCCTCTATCCTGGGGGAAGATCCAGGAGGGACGGAGGGGGCCACGGCCCCGCCCGCTGGGGGCCAGGAAGGAGAACAAGAAGATACAATTGCCAAGAGACTTAGGTCTAAAAAATGACTTTGCTTTTTATTAATACAGTATAACTTTTTATCTGGATGTTTGTACACGATTGCCAGCATGGAATTTGGAATTCATGATGTATGCATTTGTTTTCACCTTGCAGTATTATTGGAAAATGTATTATCAATGTCTTATTGTGAAGTCCCGGAGGGGCCGACGACCTCGACGTGAAAGTTCTCAAAATGTTTTTGTATTTCACCTTACCCCTACCCTACCTTGAAAAAATTTGTAAAAACCAATAAAACTTTTTCAATATAAAAAGAATATCTTAAAATATTTTGTTCAAATCTATTACCATATTTTTGGAGTATAAGACACACCTTTTTTCCTCTAAAAAGAGGCTGAAAATCTGGGTGCATCTTATACACTGAATACAGCATTTTTTGCCTCCTGAAGCCCTGCCCCTTCACCAAAATGGCCAGGCTTTCAGACAGCTCCTGGGGCCTGGGAAGGGCAGAAATGAGCAAAAAATTTAGCCATTTTTGCCCCCCCAGCCCCCAGCAACATTCTATAGGCCTCCATAAGGTTATGCATACAATCTTTTTACACCAACAAATGGCCCGTTTTTGTGAAAAACGGGCCATTTTTGCTCATTTTTGGCCCCCCACTCACCCAGGAGCACTCTGCAAGTCCCCCCAAGGCTGTTCATGCCTTTAATTTGAAGGGAAAAAATGGGCCCGTTTTTGTGAAAAACAGGCTGTTTGGGGGAGGTTTGCAGAGTGCAAAAACTTTTTTTTTCTTTCGGAAAGCTATTTAGTTAGAGTGGTTGATGAAAATTACATTGATCAAGTGCTGTCCCAGCAGAAACAAAGTGCTACAGGTTATCAACAACTTTCTTCTCCAGCACATGGGTAGATACACCTGGAAACATCTACCTACCTACCTACTCTCTCTCTCTACCTACCTACCTACTGTATTTCTCTCTTCCCCCCTCTATCTACCTATATACCTACCTACCTTCTCTCTCCCTCCCCCTACCTATCTACTGTATTTCTCTCTATTTTTCTCTCTCTATCCTCTACTTACCAACCTATCTACTCTCTCTCTCTATCTCTTCCTATCTACTGTATTTCTCTATCTATCTCTCTTTATTTCTCTCTCTATATTGCTCTACCTACCTACCTATCTACAATCTCTTTCCCTACCTACCGTATTTATTCAACTATAACGCGCACACGTGTATAACACGCACCTCCTAATTTTCGATTAAAAATCAGTATAAATTTTTTCTTTTATACCGATTTTTATAAAGCATGACTTTCGCCCGTCTCTTTCTGGGCTCGGCGCTTCTGCTTCCCGAAGCCAGCGAGAGCTCTGCGAGTGAGGGGGACGGGTGTGTGTGTGGAAACGAAGGCGGGGGGAGGAGCTGCCTTCCCGGCCGGGCTCCGCAGCTGAGGGGCGATGGAGCAAACCGCGTCTCTTTCTGGGCTCCGCTTCTCCCCCCGCCGCCGCCGCGCTCCCCGCCGTTCCACCCTCACCAGCCCGCCGGCAGGGCAAAGGGCTCCGCAGCTGAGGAAACCGCGTCTCTTTCTGGGCTCCGCTTCTCCCCCCGCCACCGCCGCCGCGCTCCCCGCCATTCCACCCTCACCAGCCCGCTGGCAGGGCAAAGGGCTCCGCAGCTGAGGAAACCGCGTCTCTTTCTGGCTCCGCTTCTCCCCCCGCTGCCGCCGCCGCACAGAAACCTGAACCCTCATTTATAACGCGCACCCAAACTTTGAGTTCTTTTTTGGGTACAAAATTTTGCGCGTTATAGTCGAATAAATACGGTACCTACTGTATTTCTTCCTCTCTCTATTTCTATCTCTCTATTTCTCTCTCTCTCTATCCCTTTATCTACCTACCTAACTACTCTCTCTCCCTACCTACCTACCTACTGTATTTCTCTCTCTTTCTCTCCCTCTCTATCCCTCTATCTATTTACCTTTTTTTTAAATTGCCTCTTCAAAACCTGGGTGCGTCTTATATACACCATCTCTCTAATTTTAATGCCAGCACTATTTAAGACAAAACTCAAAACTCTCAAATCGTTATAAGAGAAGAAGAGAAGCGGAAAAAAATGAGACAACTGAATTCCGCATTTGGGGAATTTCTCAACAATGTAATTCTGTTGGTTATCTAATTAGCCACTGGCAACCAAAAGAGGTAGCTCCTGAGGAGACTTTTACTATTTTCTGATCCTGGTTTAGAGAGAAGCTACATAAATTAAAGCATCAAAATTTAGTGGGAACGACAATCCTCAGGGCAAGTACAACAGAAAAGATGGAGATGGAGACAGCTCAAAGAATATCCACTTTGCTGAGTCTCATAAGCCAGAGACGATTGGACACACCACAGATAACCCAGAACCATAGATGGCCTTATAGGAGATAACCAGCGCCTTGAATTGTATGTGGAAACTTATGGAGAGTCCATTTGGATTCTAAATCAGTGTTGTTGCATTGGCACACCAAGGTGCATTCAAAAACATTCTCATTGCTACATTCTTGATCAATTGCAATTTTGGTTTGATATTTAAGGACAGCCTCATAAATAACAGATTTCATTAGTCTAGACTAGAGTGACTAGGGTATCATTCACTATGAGTATTGTATTCAGGAATAGGAATGGAATGTTTAGGTGCAACTATTCATCATGGCCGCTTTCCACTTCTTTTCATTTGATCTTTCTTGGTTAGATTGTTGAGGACTCTCTTGATCAAGTTGTGCAGTTTCTGCATTACGTTCTATATAATTCCTGACATTGAAATGTAATGATCATGAACATTTTCTGTTGTAAATCATGAGTTTAAAAAAAGCACATACCTTCTGTGCTATGCTACTATGATCTTTTGAGATATTGACTCAGGGTAGCTATTCTAATCAATATAACAGGAGTCATTAGCCTTTTTTGATTGAGCCAGGATGAAAACCTCAGCAATCAAATGAATTTTATATAGTGGAATCAGGAGATAGAACTAGCTGGTGCAACACTATGTCTCCAATTTATCATATACCTGTCTTGTAACCAGCAACCCAAAAAGATGTGCAAAAAAGAATGGAAGCAATGAAGTAATACAACACAGTCAAAAACCAAAGACAGAGAATTTGAGAGTAGGCTATTTTTTTCCAACAACTTTCTTTACAGTAGTAATTAAGACAAATGATAACATTTTATATTTCTACAGCATTAACAATGTGAGTCTACTAAAGCTAAAACTATAAAGAATTGGCATTTAAAAAATGAAGACATTTATGATAATTTATGTAGTCCCTAGGTCTTAGCAGATATGTAAGTTTTTTACTTCCTCAAGACTCTTTAGTGTTCTACCTTTTTAAGGGGTAAAAAATTGCAATATGTTTCTTCTTGTAAATACTTGGTGGTAGTAGTAATAGTATATATCACGAAGTTGCTCTTTTCATAAGTCCCAAAGAACTACAAGCTTATACAGTATCAACAGTATCACTGAACATTGATTTGTTTATCTGCCAAAAAAAATCTTATTTCTATCTGTAATAATGAATTAATATAGACACATGAGATGCAAAATACAGGAAATGCTACCCTAGCAGAATTTAGACAAAGATTAACCAGGTTATTAACTCTGTTTTCCAAAGAGCATGTCCATTTCTATTTATACATAGAAAATCAGACAGGGAAGAGAAACAAAATTATCTCTTATGAATACCATCAAGAGTTCATCACACCATATCAAGTAATGTGACAATCCAACTCATGGATTAAAAATGGAGATGCTGCTTGCAAGAGCAATTTTAGCTCATTCTGTATATCATTGTATTTCCCAATCTAACACCATGAACCATAAATAATCCTATCATTTATTAATTATGTTTTCTAACCTAGTCAAGAAGAATCCCGCAGTGTGAAGCAGCAGATCATGAATAAATGGTTCATTGAAAAGCAACTCTTATTGCCAAGTAGTTGGTGATAATTACCCACTTTAACCTTTTTAAACAGGTTCCTCTAAAAAGCTCCAAGATGGATGTTTTATTACAGCAAATTTGACCTCCAACACACAACACAATTAGTTTTGCACTGTGACAAAGGAAGGCTTTTATTAAAATTCAGAAAGCTAACTTATCAAAGGCTATTTATTAGGTCTCTAAACAGAATACATATGGCCCCATCTTTCTCTCTCTGTCTCTGTCTCTCTCTCTCTCTCTCTCTTACACACACACACACACACACACAGGGCAAAATTAGAGAAAGGTTCAAAGGCTGGAAGTAGTAATTACAAAACTTTATAATTCATTTCCATATTCTAAACAGAAAAAAATAACAGTACAACAACACAACACTGAGAGTTAGCTCTAGTTTCATTGCAATATTTGTTAAAATAAAAATGTAAGATATTTGTCTATTATAGCATTATGAAGAAATGGATTTCCCAGTATAATGCAATTACTGTATATATTCCCACAAAATTCATATTACCTATTTTTTTCTTTAATTTAGAGTACAGTTTAAACTTGGTAGGCATGATTATTTCTTTAAACACTTTTTAGAATGAATACCAATGTATCCACAGACCCCTTCCTTTGGGGCCAGCAAGGTTTTTAATTTTGCTACTTTTCCTGAGAAGTTGGCATTATGCAAATTACCAACCTCAGCTATTGATAGAGATCAAGAAAATGCCATTGGGATCTATAAATGATTAGAGTATTGCCTTTGATGAAGAAGGCTAGGCTATATTACCAGCTAAGCAAAGACCCCCTTTCAATGTCTACCTCAAATGAGAGTGACATGAACTAGAAGAGTTATGTCATTGTGGACAATGCCTGGATTAACAAAGTCTGCATCAGATGATAGGGAACCCAGACAATTTGATGATAATTGGTCTACTCTCACAACCCATACATAGGAGGGACAAAAGAACCTGGAACTGATGGAATGCTACTACAATACTAATGAGAAGGGATATATGAAATGTATGAAGGAAATATAGATGGGCACAATCCTTATAACTGAGAAACAGCTAGTTACCCAATATGTCAGCATAATGAAGAAGCTACTCCCACAACTTGAGACAGACCAACTGCACATTACATCCCAGATTTGAGAAGTCCCAGAAGAATTAGGTTACCTAAAGCTGGAACATTACTAGCACCCCCTCCATTACAGAGCACAGCAGTGATATGAGGCATAACTTCAGGTTAAGACAAATACCCCCTTACAGATAAATTAGTTAGAGTGAACCCTTGAGACTGGTTACTAAGGCTCAGTGGAGAAGTACCATCAGATAGTATGCTAGAAGATGCCAATAGAGCCCTCATGACAATCCCTACTACCAACATAACTCAAACCAATAAACTAGTATATGCTATAGTTGTTGTAATTCTGATGCTTAGGAGATCAAGAACACAATCAAGAACAGCAGTACATACCCCGCCACCACCAGAAAATGAGGATAGAGACTCTGATCAACAAAACCTGGAGAAAGGTTAGTCTGGTGCTAGGATTACAGAAAGCTGTGAAGATTAATAATAAGACTTGACTATTAAAAAAATATAAGTGCCTGAATTCACACGAAGCCCCAGACTGCTAAAAAGGGCTCATAACACTGGCTATCAGGCTAAGGAGATATACTAGAGAAGCAGAGACCAAGATAAATGTCCTGTTCCCCAATGAATCATCTGCAGTGTACTCTCAACTGCAGTGTAATAACAACTGAAGAGCCACCAACAGCAAAAACTGAACAGTACAGGAAGAATAAATAGAGAAAGGAGAAGAAATATAACAACAGAACAAGGTCACTGCAGAATCAGAGAGAAGACCACAGAAATCTCCCAGAACAGGAGCTTATTGTTAATGCCACGTATATGAATCTGTGAATACCTGGCACTATGCAAAGTAAACAGAAAACTTAGGACTGTCCTCAAGAACTCAGTGAGACTGAAAAACAAGACTTGAAGTCAATTTAAGATGGCTGACACAAGTGGTTAAGTGGCATATACCAGGTGATGCACTATCCCCAATGTTGCGTAGGTTTGAACTCCCTTAGCTATATAATCATAAGGACTGGATAGGGATACAAATTCAAGACTGGAATTTTCATCAGCCACTCCTTCACATGGATGACATCAAGTTGTATGCTAAGAGTGAAAGAGACATCAACTTACCGATTCACCTGACATGGATCTACAGTGAAGATATTAGGATGCCATTCAGATTGGACAAGCTCCCGGTAGTCAAGAGAGGGACGGTCAGTAAGACTGACAGGGTGGAACATCCCGCAGGTCACATACTTCATACAAGAGGTGGGCTGCTCCTGGTTTGACAAACCAGTAGTAGCAGCAGCGGGAGACTTCACCCACCTGCCCAGATGGTTCTGCGCATGCGCAGAAACGTTGCACGAGTGTGCGAGCACCTCCGAACTGGTAGTAAAAAAATTGGCAACCGACCACTGTTTCATACCAATAATAACACATCTTAAATCAGTATTTTCCAACTGATTAGGTGATTTTAACATTATTCTTTCCTTGAAAAAGTATATATTGTATATTTGATTCAATTGGAGATTCTGTTCCTTCTATAAAGATGGCTAGGCCATAAGGGAATATGATTCAACCTGTAATTTATGTTAAATAGCTATCTTGATAATACAATTTGAGATTTGGCAATTCCAATCAACTTCATTCATTTGAATCCTATAAGACTAAATTTAATGATACAGACTGCATGCGCAAAAAATAATCCAGCTAAATACAATCTTAATAAAATTATTTTTTATTTTTCTGTAGCTTGATTTTTTTTCTGTTTCCTGTTTCCCTCTTTCCATCTTGATTCGTAAAGCTCTTTTCTCCATTTACCATCTTTTTCTTTAATTCCCACTGCAAATTTTTGTCTTACAAGTTTATTTTTTTTTTACCTCACCTTTACCTTTACCTTATACATAATTCAAGGGACGTGGCAGCTCAGTGACTAAGACCCTGAGCTTGTTGATCAGAAAGTTTGGCAGTTCGAATCCCTAGTGCCGTGTAATGGAGTGAGCTCCCAGTTTCTGCCAACCTAGCAGTTCTAAAGCATGTAAAAATGCAAGTAGAAAAAATAGAAACCACCTTTAATGGGAAGGTAATAGCGGTCTGTGTGCCTTCAGTGTTTAGTCATACTGGCCATGTGACCACAGTGATGGCTTCGAACAGCACTGGCTCTTTGGCTTTGAAACGGAGATGAGCACCACCCCTAGAGTCGGGAATGACTAGCACATATGTGTGAGGGGAACCTTTACCTTTATACATAATTCAAGATAGTCAGTGGATGTCCCTAATACCCCTTCCTTCTCCTATTTTCCCCACATCAACAATCCTGTTGATGAGTTGAGGTGAGAAAAAGTGAACGGCCCCAAATCATTAAGCTGGCTTTCATAATTACCTCACAGTCTCCTGGTTTGTAGCCTGGTGCCCTAACCACTAGACCAGCGGTCCCCAACCTTTTGGGCACCAGGGACCGGTTGTGTGGAGAGAGGTTTTTCTGTGGGCCAGAGGGGGCGTGGTTTCATGTGCTGTCTGCATGAGGCTTCTCTTGTTTGTGCAGCTCAGTCTCTGGCATGTTGCTGACCAGTGCTGATCCACAGACCGGAGGTAGGGGACTCCTGCACTAGACCAAGCATATAAAAGTTTTTTCTATAATTTATTATTTGGGGTTGGGTTGTGCCATCAAGTCAATGGCCAACGTTTAACAACCATTTAATGATGCCAGAGGGAATGTTGGTGTTCTGGGAGGGAGGAAGAGTAAGAATTAAAACAATTGCAGAGGCAGAAGCCTTTCTCAAAAAACATTCCTCAATCCTGGAGGATGAAAATGGGGGAGCAGAGGGTGCCGCGGCCCCGCCCACTGGGGGCCAGGGAGAAGAAGATACAATTGCCAAAAGACTTAGATCTCAAAAGTGACTTTATTTCAATATAACATAATAATAATTGTTTGGATGTTTATACATGTTTGCTAGCATAGTTTTTTACAATGATATATTTGCATTTCTCTCCACTTTGTAGTACAAATGAAAGTTAAATGTATTATCTATATTCTGTTATGAAGTCTCGGAAGGAGTCGACGACTTCGACGTGCAAGTTCTCAAAATGTCTTTTTACTCCTTACCCTTTACCCTATTTGTAAAAAATTTATAAAACCCAATAAAACTTTTTCAAAACGAACAACCATTTAAAGAGATTTTCTTCAGAAGTTTTTATAATTAATTCCCCCAATAAAATGTAGATGAAGAAATAGAACTTTGGTAGAATTGCTACTGCTATTGTTATAACTATAACTATTATTACTGAGGCCCTACATGATTATTGAAGAACTCATTTGTGGTTTATTTATACTGAAGCATCAATAAGGAATAAATGATAAATAATAGAAATATATAACAACCTTGATAAAGTTGCAGCTTTACCTCTGTAGTTCCAAAATAAATTGTACTGTTTAGTTTCCTGGAAAAGAGGACTATTGTTTTCCAAAAATGTATCACATTGCACTTTACTCCTGAAAATAAATATCAGGGTTGCATTACTTCTAAACCTACATTAGAAATAAGTGACTTGAAAGTGATGACAAATGATCATCTAAAATTAATTTCCATATTAAAAACCATCTACTGTATAATAGCATCTTAGATGAGGTGAGCAGCTAAGTCTGAATGTCGAGTCATATTTTTGCTAGATGTTCAGATAAAGATTTGCAAATATATTAGCATTTGTTCTGGAGTCATTTTATTTTTTAAGTGATGATGGAATGCAGCCTGAAACAAGAATATAACTATGCACACAATTGTGTAAAAGTATCCACAGGAATGCCATTTTGTCATTTAAATGAAAATTTCCTTGCTTATCAAAGGGTTTTATTTAAACAGACTGACTGCTGTTAGATTCAAGTATTTTTATTTTTGTAATTTTGGAACAATTTTTACAATTTATTAATTTAAAAGAATTATATAGTCACCAATCTTATGTAACATAATCCTAGGTATTTCACAAATAGTCTCACAAGCAATACCATGAGTGTGAGTCCTGCTTTAAGCACAAAGTCAGCTGGGTGACTTTGAGACAGTGACTATTTGTCAACAGCAAATTCCACAAATGTGAAGAAAACTTAAACCATCTTTTTTGAACACTATAATAATAAGCTTACTGATAGTAAACCAAATTGGGCAATATAAGGACAGCCAGATCTCCAACCTTCATTGGCAGTGAATCTAAGTGGTACTTTGCCTTCCCTATGACTTACTTAATTTTGAAGTATCTAACCACCAGAGAGCCCTTACTCTGGCAGAAAGCCAATACAGGAAAATTCCCCAGTGGGAGAGACAGTACCTATGTGACTCTGTACAACAGAACATGTACTTTTTCATTACCTGTACATTATTACAGAGCCTTATCTCGTCATTATTGTATAAATATCTTGTGCCCACAGGGAAATTCTACATCTCCCTTCTGCTTTCTGATACTAACTATAATCTAGTACTACTATAATCACCACTCCTATTAATATTTGATTCCATCAATATTGGAATATTGTTGTAGAACGTTTTCCCCAAATTGAATTGAAAACATTTCCTTACACAGATATCAATGATACAGAATAAATATAAAGGCACAATTATTTTGATTTTTGTTTGGTTGGATCTATATGAAGACTACAGTTCTTGCTTAACAACAGTAATTGGAACTGGCAACTATTGCTAAATGATACAATCATCCCAAGTGACTGAAGTCAAGGAATTCTGGCTGGCAGCGTCCAGGAAAAGAGTGCTTTGTGTGCCAGGCTCCCACCCTCTGGAATATTATGCCCCTTGAGGTGAAACTATCCCCAACCTCTTGGCCAACCAGACAGGTCTTAAAACCTGATTCTACCAATTGGCCTGGGATGCCAATGTGGAAGTTCCATGCTGGATGGGGTTAATGAATTAAAAGAAAACTCCACCTCCATCCTGTTATATATTGATTCATTTCTTAGCTATCTTTGTTAACTTTAAAGTGCATATTTATCATTTTAATGTGTTATATTGATTGTATCTTGTTGTAAGGCACCTAGAGTTGCTTAATAGAGAGATGGGTGGCATATAAATTTAGTATATACATCATAAGCATGATGTCATGTGTGACTATACCAACTTATAATGTCAATTCCAGCAATTCCAGCTGATGTTATAAGGTGAATCCCACATAATTGTTAGGTGCAAAATCACATAATCATCATTTGCAACCTCCAACTGGTTTCCCCATTGACTTTATCAGAAACCAGCAGTGAGAGTTGCAAATGGAAACACCCCATGACTGTAGGATGCTGCAACTCTTGTAATTTCAAGCCAGGTGCCAAGCGCCCAAATCATGATTGCATGCTTGTGCGGACACTGCAACAGCTGCAACTATAAGGTTGAAAAGTATTCTTGTTTGGTGGACTCTGAACAAGTAGACATTAAACAATGACTACCTGCATCCTTTGACAGAGAGAAAGACTACATGCTGGAAAGAACCAAAAATGTGCATTGTGCTATGTAAAGTATATTAAAATAATCACGTCCTCTTTCTGACTGAAATATTGGCATATGTGCCATTGGAGATCTACAAATGAAACAATATCTCATCTAAAACAGTTGAGATGTAGGAATTCATTGAATTCTAGGCAAGCATAGGAAGACTGTGCTCTTGTCCAAAGTCTACTGCTCATGGCAATTGTGGTAAAATTATAGAGGATGAGCTTTTCTAAAGCTTGAATTGTTTTGTATAGTTATCAGACTAGTAAAATTTTTAAATCCCCCAATAAAACCACAAACGTTACTATTTGTTTAACTAGACTGAACCTATCAATTAATTAATCAATTTTAATTAATTAATTAATTAATTAATTAAAATGTTAATTAATTAACCTTAAGTAAAACTTCTACTGAATATAAAGATACATTGTTAGTTTTTAAAAAAACATCTGGAATATGTTGCTCCCAAAAACAGACACATACAAATGCATACATACATATATGTATATATACACATACATACATACACAGGTGTATGTACACATATATACACAAATATATAGACCAAGGTCAAGCTGTATACAATTTGTATGTGTATGTATGTTTGTGTACATGTACATCTGTGTGTGTCTGTCTGTCTCCCCTGTTTCTGTCTCTATCACCTACCTACCTATCATCTATCTATCACAGCTTGCACTTATAGATCCCTAAATGTGGGGTTTTTTTTTAAGCTGCACATTTCATTTGGGTCAGGGAATTTCTCTAGGACTGAATAGAATACAATGTCTGGAATATCACTCCAAATGTAATGGACAGAGTAAATTGACAGCAGCTCCAACTAAATTACAGTTTAAAAGACAAGGGAGGGCCCAAGGGACATCAAACAAAGAAAGCTATAGCTGACCAGCGCTCAGGTAAAATTGAATTGGAAATGTTCCCTGCCTGATTAACATAACAAAAGTCTTAGTGTTTAAAGAAAAAGTCGTTCTATATAAATGAAAAAAAAGAAACTGATCTTTCCAAAAAAGAAAATGCACAGTAGTTTGTCTTTTCACATACTATATGTGTGTGTGTGTGTGTGTGTGTGTGTGTGTGTGTGTGTGTGTGTTAAATTTAAAAATTTATATATTCAGAGGAAGAACTGAATATATTTTAAAACACATATGTTTTCACATGTGAACGTATTTCCTAGACTGCTTTTGAAGAAAATATGAAACTAAATATGTCCATATGTAGCATTTTAAAAGTTCATATTTAGTAGTTTACAAATAAACTAGGAGGAAAGGCAAAGACAACAAAGGTCGATAAACATTTAATGCAGCGTAATCCTATTTAAAGAATTGCATAAAACATGAGTAAAATTAATAAAATATAATTAAAGATGAAAGATTTCCATCCTCCCTTCCTTTCTTTACCAAAATTTATTTATTACAGACCTGAGGCCAGATAACAAACAAGATATTAAATAAAATTATTACATCCTTTAATATTTATGTATATGTATGTAACAGAAAAACAATAAAAATACTATCTAAAAATAATTAAGGACATAGATACTAACTAAATACAAATGGTCTAGAGTCCTTATATAGGGAATGTATAACAGCATTTGGCCTACAGCAGGGATTTCAAACTCAAGGCCCACAGGCTGCCCTGGGGTTGCCCTGGAAACAGCAAAGGACTGGCCTGTGATGCTTCTGCCAGCAAAAATGGAGCTCAGGGGGCTGCATGTGGCCCTCCCAGGCTCCATTTTCAGCCATGGTGGCCTCCTGCTGCCCTCTGCCAGTGAAAATGGAGCTCGGGGGGGGGGGCATGTTAAAATCCCTCCCTCCAAGCAGCTCAGGTTTTTTTGGCAAAAGGTAAAGGAGGTCGATGTGGCCAAAAATAGAGCTTGTGAACCTGTTTTCATTGGAAGAGTGCTTCCCCCCCCCCAATATAAGTCACATCAAGCTGACCATGCCTCCCCCAGCCCCCCAAGGTTAAACACAATCCTGATGTGGCCCTCAATGAAATCAAGTTTGACACCCCATGCTCAGAGTTTCTATTGAACCATCATCTCATTGCATAACTGAAAATGCACTGGAATATTTTCAAAACATCCAAGGAGGACTCCTGGTTATCCAACCTGCTTAAAGTGAAGGCCTTCTAAAATTTTGGATGATAAGTAAGGAATTATTTTGAAGCAAATAACAAATATTAAGGTATGACACCTTATTTAGGCTTGTTTGCAGATCTCTATCCTAATTTCTCATTCTGGTGAAATAAGAGACTGCAAGCAGCTTTTTCCAGGACAAACAAGTTAGGCACACTAATTATAGTTGGAAAAGACTCCTGATACCCTGTTTCCCTAGATAATAAGTCCAATTGGGCTTTTGAGCGCATGAGCTAAAATAAGCCCTTTCCTGAAAATAAGCCCTCTCCAAAAATATTGCAACACAGCAGCAGCCTTGAGGTAACCACACTCACCACCCCCTGCACCTCAAAAATAACAAGAGCTCCCCAAAAATAAGGCCAAATGTGTATTTCGGGGAAACACGGTAGTATCACAGCATTTCAAATTATTATGCCCAGGAGGAATCTAGTACAGGGAGTAAAGCATTGAGGTAGAATACTCATGATGATTAGAATCAACTGGCAAATGAGCTGGATTATCTGATTCTTCCAAGTGATTTTTAAAGACAGCCTGATGTTAAAGCTTTTTTTTTTATGGAGATCTAAATTGTACACAAACAAAACCACAGCCTTACTACATACATGAGCCCATTACTAATGGACTCAATAAAGATGTGATGGGAAGGCACTCTGCCTTCATGTTTCTAACTTGGTGAATATTAAATTTCTGGATTTAACATAATTCATATAAATTATTTTGCATTAAACCATTATAATATCTTGGATAAATATACTGAAAACAAGACTTCTGAATGTTGTCAAGGAGATGCTTGTGGCCATTGTGGGAGCGTATAATCTAATAGTTCAATATATGGGATACCGCCATAAACAGATGTAAACAGACCTTGAAAATGCCTCACTCAAGCATCAAGAAGGATTAAATTATTATCAGGGTTTTTGCTAACTGTATGGGTAGTCCACAATTTACAATTATAATTGGGACTGGAATTTCACTTTGAATGAGGCAGTGATTAAAGGAGATGTCCACATAACTTGCTTTATTCAGCGACCACAATCCTGGCACTCCTACTTGCAGTTAAGTGACCCAGATCATTTAGCAAGCTATGATGGAATATGTCTACAAAGGAGACGATGATGTGATGAACAACAATAATACAGCAGGTTCCCAGGAAGAAGGGAGCACATTCCAACAAGTGGGTGGGGTGGGATGAGACAAGAAACAATACAGTCCAGAGCTGGATCATGGGAAAAGGTATAGGTTTAGGTTAGCATCTCTCAGGATATCTCAGAGCACAGGTAGTCCTTCTGACCAGTTGCTTAGAAACCATTTGAACTTCCAACAAACCTACCTGGGGAGTATTTACAACCCAGATTTAAAGATCCACTGGTCAGCCAATCCCACAGTCACATGACTTCGGGTACTCAGCAACTGTATGGCTATTTGCAGAGTCCCCCTAATCATGTGACCATTTTTGATGACATTTATGACAGTAAACTGGCATTCACTTCAGGTTTTGGCAGAACTGCATACATATAGTGAACCATTAGTTCCTTCAACAACTGCGCCATTCACTTAACAACCACAGATTTACTTAACAAATGCAGTGATTCATTTAACAACTACCAGAAGTAGTAAAAGCTTTGTGGTTGTCATGAGTTATGACCATGATGGGCAAGCTCCATTATAGCTGTGACACAAGGATTACCCATTAGGTTATGACAGTATAGGTTTAGTCTTGCAAGATTCTGTGTATATGATATATGAAAATAAGGAACTGAACTTTGGCTTTATTTAAACCGGTAAATACAACCTCTGATTGGCCCCACTCCCATCTATTCTCTGCCTCCTGAGTCCCAGCTGATTGGGAGGAAATGAGGATTTTGCAGTAACTTTCCCCTGGAATGGGGTGGAAATGGAGATTTTACAGTATCCTTTCCCTGCCATGCTCACCAAGCCAAGCCATGCCCACCAAGCCCATAGAACTGGTAGTAAAAAATGTTGAATCCCACCACTGATCTGAAGTCCATTTCTCCACCTTTCTGGGTCCCTTCTATGCGCAGAAAGGAACTGCTCCAGCAGGCTGCAGGAACGTAGCTTGGAATGTCAGGACCTGAGCTTTATCTCGCCACCTTGCTGGAGAGCTGCAAGAACAGAGCTCAAGTCTTTGGGATATGACCTCCATTTTTGCAACCCACCAGAGGCATTTCTCTCCACTCAGCTGGCAACCTTTTTGCTATCAGATGGCTACCTAGGCAGGGAAAGGGGAATCTCAGCTCCACACCGATCTGAGATTCCTTTCCAGCAGGCAAACCTTTCGTTCTCAAAGACCTGCCTGCCAGTAGGGAATCTCAGTCCTGTGGCAAATGACAGCAGCTTGCAAACTTCCCTGCCAGTTTCCCCAGAAAGGGATGCTGTCAGAGAAGATTTCAAATGGCAATCACATGACTGCAGGCCCTTGGCAACCAGTTAGAAATATAAACAGGTTGCCAAGTACCCAGATTGCAATTATGTGACCATGCAGGGGGATTATGTTTTACAGTAACTGGAAGTGTTTCGTGGGCCATAAAGCACATTTTCTGAGGCAGTCATAACTTCAAATGGCCGTTAGACAACTGGTAGCAGGTCAAGGACTACCTGTAGATTAAGACAGAAGGCCCCAAATTAGACAATGATTTTTGTTTATCATCACCTGTTGGATTGTGGCCCAGGTCTCAATTCAAACCAGCATTTTTAGTAGCTTCTTTGTATCTCTGCTTTTGCAAGTGAAAAATGTCTAGAGGTTGAAATCATTCACTGTTCTAGTCAACCTTAATGTTTGTACATGTGGCCTCACATCAATGTTTTGATCTCTTAGGAAGCTGTTATGAGGATTAAACTAGAGTAGTTTGAGTATACTTTTGAACAGAGGTATTGGGAATGAAAAAAATGAAATTATTTCAAAGTGATCATTCACAGCAAGTAGTGATTGCTTCAAATGGACAGCTTGCCGCGCCTTGAAAAAATGTCTACTAAATAATAAAATTGTGCACCCTCTGTCCATAAATATATACTTATTTAGTTTAGCTCAAATACATCCAATTTTCTTTCACAAACTGGCCTTTAAAATCTCACTAATTATAAATATATATATATATTAAAGAATGATAGTAATTGACAAAAATCCTGGAAGGTCATCATCTTTTTTTCATGGTTGTGCAGAACAGAACAATGAAACTGCACACTAGAGATAAGCTTTGAACATAAAACTCTGCCTTTTGGCTGTAAATATAGCTGGCGGTTTTTTTAAAAAAAAGTAAATGAGGCATTTAAAGGAAGATTCAATTAATAAGCCCTTCTTTGCTTTTAAACTATAAGCCAATAGAAAGAGGATTAAACAGGCAGACTGTCACTGAGAAGGTTCACATTAAAAAATGTGTTGGGAAGGAGGCATATAAAGAACTTACATTAGAATAGGATTTAAGTCAACATGATTTGAGACTTTTCAAGTAAGGACAACAATACATCATAGACAATTTGCCTCCAGAAGTTGTGGGTGCTCCAACACCAGAAGTTTTTAAGAGGTTGGACAACCATTTCTCTCAAATGGTAAATGGTTTCCTTCCTGAACAGGAAACTAGATGACTTCCAAGGTTCCTTTCAAATCTTTTATTCTGTTTTTCTGTTAAAATATACCTCTCAGTGTATTCAGAGTTTGGGCTAATTGTGATATCACAATTATTGTGATGCTAAACATCTTTCATATATAATATTGAATATTGAATAAAACATTTTCGCCATATGTCACCTAGTTTGCTCGGAAGTACTGAAGCTAAATATATATTTTTCAAAAAAGAAAAGAAACTTTAATCCTGAAATCTCATCTACTAGTTTTCTTTTTAACATGGTGCTTTACAAATGTGTGCTGATTGTAACTTTTAGAACTGTCAAGTAGCATTTGGTTAGAGGTTCTGGAGGAAATGTGGACCTTTCATGATGAATTTCTCTGCTAACCCAAATCAGTAAAAAAATTTACTTCAGGATAGTCAAGTATACTTAGATATGGGGGATATCTCCCTCATTTACTATTTTGTCAGTTATTTGTACACATTCTAGGAAACTGAAAGCCTATGGTGTGATTCATATGGGCTTCTGAGGGAAAATTGGCCATGTCCTATGGATTTTTACAATAGGATCCTGTTTTCTGATACAGTCAGCTTTAGAAAAATTGCAAAAGTTGTGTGCTGTGTAACACAGGAGGCAGCTGGGAAAGAACTATAAGTGTAAACAGTTCATTAGAATGTGGAATGGAAGCAAAGACCTGCTGGTGTCTATTCACAAGAGAGGAGTAAAAAGACTCTTTTTCATTTCATGTTAGTTATACTAAAAAGATTTACAAATGGTAGTTGAGAATTACTAATGCCCTTTTGAAAGAATTCATATGCCCCCAATTTTCAGGCTGCAAATGAAATGGGAGCAAGAGCTAGCTGGCTGGCACTTTTTGGTTGAAGCCAACCCGTGTTCTAAGATTGCAACAATATGCCCAGTCTGTGGGAATCATCTTGTCTCATCACCAACTCTGTAGCAAGAGGGGAAATGTGGCCATTTTATCTATTCTGGGGTAATCAGTGGGGACAAAGCTGCTAGGATAGACTGGGTGGGAAAAGGTTTTGCAGTCCTTTGAAGGCTATGTTCTTGGGTTTCTTGGAAGACCATGTGAAGCCAAAACTAATGGAAGAAGGAGTAACCTGACTTAGCCTGATGACGTTGTTAGCCTTTCAAAGTAGTCTGGACAGGAAATACAACCATGGATGATAAATCTACCTTTATTGTAAGGTTACATTAATTGTCTGGAAGTATTTCTGTCCTCTTTTGTTTTAATCTCCATAAAACTAATGAGGGTCCCTTCTGAATGTATCCCGCATCCCCTTGGCTTCTGTGTGACTGCAATATCTTTTGCATTATGGTTGTCTGGTGTGCAGCTCTTCTTCATGTCTCCCAAGGGCATTCCCACATATCATTACAGAGATTGTATGTACCCCTT
The DNA here is from genome assembly GCA_039707465.1 of Rhabdophis nuchalis. NCBI lineage: Eukaryota > Metazoa > Chordata > Lepidosauria > Squamata > Natricidae > Rhabdophis > Rhabdophis nuchalis. The sequence goes on along the minus strand of CM077651.1, from coordinate 29,479,693 downwards.
CTAGGTGGAATGAGAAGGGTATTGAGAGCATTCCTAACAGTAGGATGCGTAACTGACAGGGTACCCAACCAATAGAACAAATTCCTATTTATATATGTGGTACAGCTCCAGGATTATCTTGGAGAATATTTTTCTTTATATGGACAAGTTTTGCCCAACATAACTTTTTTAAGATTCTTCCATTCAAAAGCAACACATTTTATTCCTGCAGTATGGAAGATTTGTCTTGCTAAAATTACTTCCTGCTTTCTTTATACTGTTTTGATTTTCATTTTTCTCCTATGTTTGCTGCTAGCGTAACCCTTGCAGCCAAAGGTAACAAGATTTAATTTTCAGAGATATGAGGGTTGGACAGGAAAATAGAAAAACTTCAGCATGTATTAACTAGGAAAGATAGTTCAATACAGGGAGCCAGAGAGGGAAGAGTATCTTAAATCAAAATCTTTTAAATTAATATAGCTTAAATTAAATTCTAGATAATAATAGGATCTAGTTTACTATGGATACAAAAAAGCCAGTTTATAAATTAACATGAAATGCTTTTAAGATATCAGAATATTCTGTAGTTATGTGCATATGCGTTTTTGCATATTTGTATGTAAAGCAAACAAAAGTAAATTTGCGTTAAAAGATAAGGGATTTTCTCCCTACTGCATTGCCATAATAATAATTGACATTTTTATACAGGAAACCAATATATTTTCCTACAAACTTAACAATGTGTTATTTTGCACCATCTAAAATAGTTTTAATACTAGCTTGTGGGCATTAATTGTTATAAATTTACAGTGCACAGTTACAAGCATGCTTTTAAGGTCTCCCCATTAAAATTATTGACAATAACTTGGCTGCCATCTGATTTAGTAATAAAAAGGACATGCTGGGTGTTTCAGCTGGCATTGTGTCCTCTGGAACATACCAAATAGAGTCTGCACAGCCATCCAACATTCCTGTAAATGCTTGCACAGCAGAGAAAAACAATGAAATAGTTCAGACATCAATCACGTTCCCTAATTATGCATATTCTTCACGAATTGCAGGGTGTGTGGCTTTTTTTTCCTGTTAAGTCTATGCAATGGTTGGTAGGGAATTTCAGACACTGGGAGGTTGATATTAAGATGGGATGAGTGTCACATGCCACCCATTCCTTCACTTCTTCCACAGTGAGAATATCCATTTTCTTTAGCATCAGAAATGAATTTCATAAAAGTCTTAATTCACATCTGTCATGCAATCAGATTTGTTGCGGAAGTATATAAATTTATATATACTATACACAAATATCATCAGAAGGAAGCACAAGGAAACCACTGTGGTAATTGAAGCCTTTTTTGTAGTTAAAGTAACAATACCCATTTCAGGATAGCATTTGAGTAAGGAAACCCTATCTATATCTGTAAATGAATGATATCATTATTTTGGAAAATGAAAGTTTAAGCTCTGTGAAACATACAATCCCATAGAGATCTCAGCAGAGCAACTTGTACGTGCAGGTGCTTAATGTGATAAGGTACGTTACCATTTATCTGTGTACATGCAGACAAATATTAACATAGTCATGAATTAAGCTTTTAATCCCTTTTATTATAAATTGAATATCTTTATTTTAACAAACATCAACAATGCACATTATTGTGCGCCAAACTATTCATTACTATTCCCCACAGTATACCATTACATGATACACCATAATACATGTGTTAATATAATGGCAAGCATCTGCTTGAGTATTCTATAGCATATTTCATTCCCCTCTTTTGTTTAAACAAAGAGACCAGCACACAAAAGGCACTTCTTCCATATAGGCAGTCATATAGTAGTTCTCAGTTTGCATTCTAGGGAAAGCAAGGAACAGTACTAACAATGCTATTTTACTACTGGCCGAAATATGTCTTGTTACAACCCTTGATTTTTTTTAAAAAGACAAATTGGATGGGCCCAGGCACAGAGCAGTGGTAGGTTCCTGCTGGTTCAGTCCAGTTCGGCCGAACTGGTAGTAACTTGGCAGCCTGGGTCGCTGGAACTGGCAGCAACCCAGGCCTGCCATGTTCTATTTTTAAGGGTCACATCAGATTTTAAAGCAGTGTGTTCCGGTTCCAAGTAACAACTCCAACAAACATCTCCAACAACTCCAACAAAACAAGACTCCAAGGCTTGAAGTGCCTCAAAGTTCCTTTTTATTAAAGTTGTCATATTGGCACATCTGGGGAAACCCAAATCTGACAGTTCTGGGTTTTCCCCACCATATATTTATTTTTTTTATTTTATTTTATTAAATTTATATCCCGCCCTTCTCCAAACGGACCCAGGGCGGCGCACAGGAATGTTAAAATACATACAAAATATATAAAATTTAAAAAACTTATTCTAGTAAAACCTGTGCTAAAAACCGAATTAAAATCCCATTTAAAACTGTCTAATGGTCAATACAGGGGGTTACGCTAGGCCGGCTAGATGGAATAAATGTGTCTTCAGACACTTGCGGAAGAGGCGGAGGTCAGAGATGGTGCGGAGTTCAGGGGGTAGGTCGTTCCAGAGGGCTGGCCCAGCCACAGAGAAGGCTCTTCCCCTGGGTGTCGCCAGTCGGCATTGTCCAGCCGACGGCACCCTGAGGAGGCCCTCTCTGTGGGAGCGTATCGGTCTGAGGGATATATGGGGCAGGAGGCGGTCTCGCATATAACTAGGCCCCGAGCCATGGAGCGCTTTAAAGATGGTCGTCAAGACCTTGACGACCAATCAATTCAATGTCCCAACTGGAGACAACCCCCAGTCATTCACATACAGGCCAAATGCCCTTGACTCCCAGAGAAAGGAATGTTGTTATGGCTAATCCTCCCCCACTCCTTGTAATCCCCCCAGGCATTAAATATGGCAGCCCTGAAGCTCCAATAAAAAAGATGGCTTTCAGGGCGGACACAGCATCCTACTTCTGAACATCTGTACACCTGCTATTGTGATCAGTAGGAATTGATAGTATTATCTATGATACCAAAATATCTAGGATAAATTCAATATGTAGTCAAACATCTAATATTAATACACTTTCTCAGGAGCTTATGCATAAATGAATAGTATATAAATTCTTGCTCAAATTAAAGAAAGGGGTAAAGTGAAGAAATTAAATTGGCAGGATAAACTTACCATTTTTTTTAAAAAGCTACTATTGTATTTTAAAAGCATACTGAGTGGAAAGCCATGGGGATTTATAATCAGAATAGAAATTCTTTACCTTCAGCAAGGCTCTAGCTTCAGTTCCAATTTACAAATCAATTTTCCAAGAATACTAAGAAATTGTGATAGTGAATTTAATTTTTGCTCTCTGTTAGCACCACAGCGATTTAGATGTGTTTAAAATAAATAAATTGCACCCAAACTAGGTTTTATTGGCTAATGGACTAACTGGCAACAAAATCCTAGGAAAGCCCATTCAAAAGCAACTCTCATTAATCCTTAAGGAAGTGTGGAACTGCTTCCAAAAATATTATTGAAAATATTGTCTCCTGCCATCCAACCTCAAAAATATTAAAGGAAGATAACAAACTGATTGAATAACAACCAGAATAATGTTAAATGTGTTTTTCAAGAAGAACTGCAGTTTGTAGAATTATTCTATCAGCAATCGTTCAGTAACATTCTTAAATCTGGGAATTTAAATTAATGCTTCAGTTGGAAGAACATACCCTCAACTTTATCAAGCTTATTTATAAGGCTTTATTTATTTTATTTGTATCTCACCTTTATTATTTTTACAAAAAAACTCAAGTTTGCAAACTTATCCAACACATTTTTCTCCTCTGATTTTGCCCACAACAACAACCCTGTGAACTGAATTGGGCTGACAGAGAGTGATTGACCCAAGGCCATCCAGATGGTTTCATGGTTAAGACAGGAATAGAATCACAGTCTCCTGCTTTCTAACCCCTAGACTAAACTGGAGTTTTCCCAGGGGTGAGATTTAAAAATGTTAGCCACCGGTTTTCTGCCCAATTGCTGGGTGGGTGTGGGTATGGTGGGCAGCATGGCGAGGGGGCATTTTCACCCTCCCCAGGTCCCAGAGCCTTTCCTTGAACCTCTGGGAGTGCAAAAATGGCCTCCCCCCCAGCCTCCAGAGGCCCTCCGGAAGCTGGAAATAAGCCCACTTTTGGACTTCCAAGAGGCCCATTTTTGGACTTCCAGGAGGCCCATTTTTTGCCCTCCCAAAGCATCCGCATGGGCTACTTACCTGGCATGATGAAAGGACCATGTGGAGACCTCAGAGGGGAGGGGGGCAGCTAGTCCTTGCAATAACTGGTTCGGTGAACCAGATGCAAAATGAACAGCCGGTTCACCCGAACCAGTGCGAACCAACTGAATCCCATCCCTGATTTTACCTCTAAAGAACTGTGAGTACACTGTCATTCTCCCATTTCAGCTTATGCTAGATAAGATAGGGGGGGGGGGGAATTATCTGTGACTTTTGATGTTTTGGCTTGAGGTTAACAGAACTGGTATCATCCAGCTCTTGCACCACCAGACTGAAAATCATAGACTTATACTTTCAAATTTAGGCCTACGGATGTAGCAGTACAAAACATCTAAAAAGCTGTAACTAGCCTATACATAGTACTTTCCCATTTTTAACCTAAAAACAGGCCTTTTTCTCCAAGGTGTTTTTATCCATGCTAGAAAAAAAAAATCAATGATTTCATTATTAGGGAAAATACTCTTCCCTCCAAATATTAAAATGGCTTTGGGGAGTAGAAAACATACAAGAAACGCATAATTGCAATAGGTCAATGATGGTAAACCTTTTTCTTATGGCGTGCCAAAATTGCATCCACACCCGTTCCCACTCAATCCCCCCCCCGGTTCACCTGCACATGCACGCCCCCTGCGCATGTGCACATGCTTCAGGAAAGCCTCTAGAGTCTGGGGAAGGTAAAATATGGTCCCATTGGAAATGATCCATTTCCAGCTTCCGGAGGCCCTCCAGGGGCTAGGTGAGGCCGTTTTTGCCCTCCCTAGGCTTCAAGAAAACCTCCAGAGGCTGGGGAGGCTGAAAAACAGCCCCAATGACCCAACCAGAGGTTTGGGAACAAACTTCCAGTTGGCCCGTTGGACCTGTTTTTCACCCTCCCCAGCCTCCAGAGGTTTTCCTGAAGCCTAGGGAGGGCAAAAATCAGCCCCAATGGGCCAACTGGAAGTTCAAGAATGAACTTCCAATTGGCTCATTGGGACCGTTTCTTACCCTCCCCAGCCTCTGGAGGCTTTCCTGAACTGGGGAGAGCAAAAACGGCCTTCCTTGGCCCTCCAGAAGGGCAAAAAATCAGCTGGCCAGCATGCACATGTGTGCCAGACCTGACAGCTGGCATACCACCAAATATGGTTCCGTGAGCCACCTGTGGCATGGGTGCCATAGGTTCACCATCATGGCAATAGATACTTCAAATGTACAATACTCTAAATTTAACTATACAATATAATTTATTTTTATCTCACAAACTCTTTTTGGCTTTGGATTTTTGCTCTAGAAACTGTTGGTTAATATTTCTTTTCATTTCTGATTTCACTTATTAGATCAACATGTTACTAGCTCTGTAAAGTATTTATATAGAATCTTAAATCGCAGTCTTCAAAACACATAAATTACAAAGAAGTTGACGTTATCATAATGATGTCTCCATTCTACAATACACTAGAGCTTAAAATATTACACAAACTAAAATCAATATTAAATAAACACATCAACTATCATCAATAAGAATGCATGTTCCATTCAATACTTGAACTGAACCCAAAGTACAAAATGGAATTAAGCAAGAGAGCAATTTTTATTTTTATATTCTGTTTTGCTATATGGTTGGTCAATAGCATCTTGATAACATTCTAAATGCAACAGAAATATAATGTTTAAAATATCAGTTACATTTTTTCATTCCAATTGTTTTTCTCTCTCTTATTTCTTTGCCTATTCTTCATGTTCATTCTTAATTCAAAATTTTGTCTACTTTCACAAAGGCTTCACTCCTGAGCATAATCTCTTGCTATTTTAAGTCTGGCTACTTGTTTCAAAAATTCTGTGCAAGTTATTCAATCAATTCATCTTCGAATCAAATCTTTAAACTGGAGCTTCACACAGCCCAACAATAAATTTTAATATGACTAGATGCATATAGAAAGTTTAAAGGCCTTTTAAACTTGACAGATATGCAATATACTGTAAATCAAAATATGAGAAATAAGGATAAAAAGGAATTGGCTGTTTTCCAAATTTACATATCATGCGGCTTATACAATAATAATAAGAGCCCTGCTAGTTCAAATCCTAGCTCATCAAGATCAATATTCAGTCTTACACAATGGCCAAGTGCAGAGGGCAAAAGTTTCCATCCACTGACACTTCCCAGATAAGAGTACATAGAGAATGCTGCCTATGATTCTTGAGGTAGTAAACAATCACCAATTTTAGTAATCAATAGTCTAACCCTTCATGAACCTACAAATCCTTTTAAAACTATTCAACTTAGCCACCATTACTACAAATGCTAGTATCAAACAAATACCATTCAACTCTGAGTGACACGTTAAAATATTTTCTTCTATCTGTCTTGAATCTCCTGATATCTAGATCCTAGACCTCTAATTTTAAGAGTCATCTATATCCTCTTATAGTATTGATACAAAGTGGGTATTAGGGTAAAGCATGCTATTGAGTTACAGAAGATTCTTTCACCTAGTAAAGTGGAAGAATAAGTGGGAATGAACATAATATACTTTCACTTTCCCTTGTTCCTCTTGTCTTGAGCTCCCGTCTAAATGCAGCAATAAAAAAAAAATCAGATTTAAGACTTATGATTTAAGACTCTAAACATGAATCGATTTTGGTGCTTTTATAGCAAGGATGAACAGATTTCAGACTTGTAAAAATTGGATGACTAAAACATTTATTTGGTTTATTTCATGTGAAAATACTTAATTCCTCCATTTAGTCATAAATGGGATGATAGAAAGAAGCTGAAATTTTAAAAAGCATGCAGAAGACTCAGTGTTTAGCTGAGCTTATTTAACTACATAGCATTTAAATATAATGAAGCTGTAGCTATTATATTTGGCACATGCTGATAGATAACAATTCATTAGGGTCTTGTAATATAAATATTTTATAAAACCTATTAATAAATAGCCTGGTGTATTACAGACTTAGAATAAGTGTGAGATTACAAAATCTGTTCATCCCTGTTAGGTAGGAATGAATGAATCAATCTGTCCATTCTGATGCTTCTGTTTCTCATAGTTGTAACTATTACAGAAGGAAATATACTATTTTTGTATTATTTTAAAAAATATTTTCTGCAAATAGAAAACTGTGTATTTTCTTCTGTATTGAAAAAGTTTTATTGAGTTTTAAAGTTTTTAACAGGTAGGGTAAGGGTCTGTGTATTTTCTAATATACCTTTTAATTTGCATTTTAAAAATAATTTGCATGATTTAATTTACACTGTTTTTACAAATAACTTCCCAAGCAAATTGATTTTTAGCCTTATTTGCACAAATCCATGCATTGTTAATTGATAGATCTCTTTACAAAATTAGAATAATGAAGTAACTAGTTTCAGTCTGGACATTGTTGATAGGGATTTGTTGGTGCTTTAAAAAATGCTAAATTAGAGGTTTGAAGAAGGTATGGACAAAGAAAAAAGTGATGAAAGGAAAGGATCTCTTCTACCTATAAACCTTAGCCAGGCTCCTGTTCTAGAGTTGGATAGAGTAACAAGAAAACTGCTTTTTGTAGGATGATCAGATCTGGTTTGTAAAATTCCAGATGACCACTGGAGATGGCAGCACAGAATTGATTTTCTGTATATTGTTAACTATGATAACCCAGATACTATACTAACAACTAAGCTCGGACAATATTTTGTTTCAGGGCCCATACTTCTTCATTGCAGTATTTCAACAGATACTTAAAATTGCACCAGGAAAAAATAGAAATAAAAAAATAATAATATCAACAAAAATAATCCTAGTTCAGAGGATGCTCATAGGCAAATTCTCCTTCAGCAGTCTTCTCAGAAGCGTGTTTAAATTTTAATATTGCCAACACTATGCTATACAAGTTGATTCTTTTAAGGGATACTGATAGATTTGAACTACAAATGTTTCCAATAACTGTTCTCATATTATAGTTCAAAATAGCTTATCTTTCAAAGTTTTTAATCTGGCAGTTAAAGAATAGCTGTAATTAACATCATTGAAAAAATATAAAGAATCACTATACTCACGTTGTAGAAGGAAAAGCATAATGAAGAATAATCACATACAGTATGGCATTTCTTTTATATAATGGTTTTGCAAATAACTATTACTACAAGCCAACAAATGCGTACATTATACATTTATATGCTAAATACTAAATCTGTAACAGAAGAGTAATTGTAGAGTACCACAGTAGACAAATTTGTTAGTCACATCCATTAACTTTGGTGCTTTCTATGGCTTAGAACTATTTCCATTCACATCCTCAAATTCAAGGCCCAACGTGAACTGAAAGGTCTATATGCATTTTTTCCAGAAATCAATAATTATTACAGCCAAGGAAACAATGTTATAAAATTAACTTCCAATTCAGCATATAAATTTAATTAGTAAATAAATATCTACCATTATTTTTCTACATTTTGATGCATTTAACAAAGCCATGAGTAGCAATATGTCTCTTTTTAACTTAGAAATTTCTGCCTTCACTATATCTATAATTGTGTCATCAACAAATGAAAATCAATTGAAATCAATTTAGCTCAGATAATCTCTGTAGTTCATCGAGCACACTAACGGCTCCCAAGGATGAAACAGGTGCTTGTAAATAAATTAGCCTACTGAGACACACCTTAAAATGAATTTCCCAGAACACCCTGGCAGTGAGCCATCTTGGTCCCAGGAGCTGATCATCATTCTGTAAATATTGAGATTTGATAAAGTAAATGCTGTGCTGGCAGCAGATGGTTTGGAATTCTCTGTTGACATTGCCTGCGATTACTTGGATGTGAAGACTTTACTTCTCATAGACCTCCTTTGGGAGGCACGGGAGGACTTGATCCCCTCTCCAGCTATTTGCCTCCTAATTGAAAATCCTTATTCCCAGATGGAACATAATACGGCTGCTTCAGGCATCTAGCTCTGCGCTGCTTGACTGTTGATACATGGGTAATTGCTTTCAGTAATGCAGGTTAAATGTGACATTTAGTGCTTAATAAAAATTATCAAGGCCAAAGCCGTTTATCATTCTTACACTTTGGCTGACAGTTCTAAATGAATTCTTAGCCCCACTGAATTCTTTTTTGAAGAAGAAAGCTTCAGCCCCGATGAAAATAATCTATATAAATATACACATACCATTTGATTTTGAAGACCTGTTTCTTTTCTAATAGGGTGTTTTTAAAATTACAGTAATCTATTTGGCATGGCAACTCTGCATTTACACTACCTGATAGTGAAGTGGTTTTACAGCATATAGACTTCAGCAGCAATATCCTTTACATGCAGTAAGAAATTAGTTATTCTCCTTGTCATTCTCCTTTGCTGGAAAAGTTAAACCGGTATGATGACTATTCAGAAGCTTGCCCTAATTAACCTAGAACAGAAATGCAGAAGAATTGGCATCAGGGATAGCTCCAGTCAATCAGGAACTACTCTGTTTTATAGACTATGGACAAAGATTTTTGGGAACTAAGCACTGCAGTTTGCATGTTATGCCAAATGTTATCTTCAAAGAAGTGGATGGGGGCAAGACAACTTCCCCCTTTTAATTCCAATAGAAGTATTAGTTTTAAGAGTTCACTGATGTTTAATTGAAACCTACATTTCCCAAAGTATTTAATGTTTAAAAAGAAAGCCAGTACTGTGCTATCAAATTTATCAGTACGATAACTTTAGAAAAGGCTCTAGGCCTACAAGATTATAATAAAGATTTGTGGCTTTCTTACCCTTGTTTGAGATTTTTCTTCCAGGCAGGTTTATAATAACACATGAACCAGTGTATACAGCCAATACAGGTAAAAGAAATGCATCTGACACAAACTACTGAGAACTGCCTCTAGCTGAACTCACTAGGAGGCCTCTTAGAAGAAAGTCATCCTATTTATTTCTAATTATGGTTGAGATAATATATGTAAACAGTGTACAACTGCAATTTACCTGGAAAAATATCACTGTTTTCTACTAAGATTGCATAACAGTTTCTTCGGAGTTTTTCAGATTTACTCAAAGAGGAGCATCCCAAAAAATTATTACATTTTGTTTCCAGGAAAGATTCAAGGTACTGCAAATGCCAAATACGGAATCATTAAACATATTTGAAACCCTATATTTCAAAAGTCAAGTTGCGTGTTTTTTACCCTGGTTGACCATAACGTCCTAAACACATTAGTATTGTGTGGCTACCCATCCCTCTCAAAAACCACATGCACATAAAATACCATTTCTCTGAAATTATCAGGTATTTATGGAAAGTTATTAGTGCTGCAGATTCTTCTATCTTTACTTTCTGGGCTTTTTTTTTTTTTTTTGTAGAATACCTATATATTAGATATTTCTGGAAGAAAAATAATTTTCACCAAAAGAACACAGTGGATGCTAAGTAACTTAATGGATAATAAAATGCTTGGCACTTCTGGGACTGCTATTTAAAGACCATGTAAAATAAGCATTGTAATCTTGGAGGTCTCACCCAGCATTTCCATACAAATCACTAAGGGAAAAAGCCTTCCCCCAGAGACTGCAACACGTTTTAAAGCTTTATTTAAAAGCTCCCTTTGGACAAATGCTCTCTTTTCTTAGCTCCAAAAGGGTGAATACTGGTATATAGATGACCAAAATTGTATATATTTAATAAAGGAAAAGACACAAAAAGTAATAACATTGATCCCTGCCACTGAAAGTGTATAAATATTAGAAAATTTACAATTAATTTTTAATTAATGGCACAGATATTTTTTTAAAATTCAGTATTGTTCCACAAAATACTAGGAGATATGAAAAGTAGAAATTAAAGACCAAGTATGTAAGTTAAGGATAAATTAAGACTTTCCCTAGAATTGCCACTACTTTTCTTGGTGAAGCATTGTTTCAGAGGTGGAATTCAAAAACGTTTACTACCAGTTGGTGGGCATGGCTTGGTTTAATGGGTGTGGCTTGGTGGGCATGGCAGGACAATAGGATACTGTAAAATCTCCATTCCCTCCCCACATCAGGGGAAGGTTACTACAAAATCCCCATTTCCTCCTGATCAGCTGGAACTCGGGATGCAGAGAATAGATGGGGGCGGGGCCAGTCAGAGGTGGTATTTACCGGTTCTCCGAACTGCTCAAAATTTCCGCTACCAGTTCTCCAGAACTGGTCAGAACCTGCTGAATGCCATCTCTGCATTGTTTGCAAAGCACATGCCATTATGTCTTTTCTAACCAACGTACCAATCTCCAGGTTGGTCATTTAAACTGTATCCCAGCCATGTAAGAAATGTTCATCAGAAAATGGCTTCAACAGAAACATACATTTTTTTTTCTCTTGTGAGAGATGTTGCTAACACCACAGGCACAGTGAAGTCTTTCACAAAATCTCTGCACTTTATCCTATAGATAAGCTGGCAGCAATAAAAATAAGGATGCAATTGTGATGGAGCTGCTATTTTTTTTTCTGCTGCTTTTGACTGATAAGTGTTCCAAAAAACATTGCTAACAATTTCCTTTGGGGCCTAATGGAAAAAAACCCTGAAAACAAAAATTGGGACTTCGTTACTATATACGTTGAGAGCAGCAAGACTATTGTATGCACAAAAATGGAAGGACACTTTGATTCCGACCATGGACAAATGGTTGCAGAAGTTGGCTGAAATGGCAAAATTGACTATTTTGATCAAAGAAAAGAATATAAGTACTTTTGTTTCCATATGGAGACCACTTCTGAACTTTGTGCTTAAAGTAGAAAAGAATGAAATTTTGATTTTGGGTTCTACTGATTAGACTGATAAATCTTTATAGAAATGGTTTATATTATTATGAAAAAACAAAAAGTTGTGATTTGATGTTAATGCCTTATTTTACTGCAACAGAGAGAATTGGAAGTCAACGTTTCTTTTCTTTCTTTCCTACCCTTCCTCAATTCTCTTCCCCCTCTTTCTCCCCATCATTCTGAAATTGAAATTGAAATTGAAATTTATTAACCGCACCCTCTCCCCACAGGGACCCGGGGCGGTGCACAGGCAAAGCTAAAAACAATATACAATAAATACAGCATACATACATTAAAATAGAATTAAATAATATTTACCCGTGCTAAAAATATAAAATTAAGAACCCACTAAAATTTGGAGTCAATAGACAGAGAGAACTATTCAAGGCCGGCCAGTCGAAAGAGATAGGTCTTCAATTTTACACGGAAGGAGCGGAGGTCAGTGGTCGTCCTAATATCAGGGGGAAGGTCGTTCCAGAGGGCCGGGCCCGCCACAGAGAGCGCCCTTCCCCTGGGCGTCGCCCGCTGACAAAGTCTAGTGGACGGCACCCGGAGAAGCCCCTCTCTGTGGGAGCAAATCGGTCGTGAGGATGTGTGGGGCAGGATCCGATCTCGCAGATAGCTAGGTCCCGAGCCATGGAGCGCTTTGAAGATGATAATTAACACCTTGAAATTCTCCTATTTACCTTTGTATTTTGCATCTTATTTTATTTTATAACTCAATAAAAAGTTTAAACAATCTAAGCAGTGGATTGTGTTGTTATTGCATCAGACCTCCAAACTTAATAAGATGGTATCTAAATGCCCCTTCCTTCATCTCTGAAGGTGTGATAACACTGTCATTCCAATATAGCGAAGCTGGGGAGCAAAATCTGAAAAACATTGTATTGAGGAAGAGTGTTTATAGTTTTCCTCCCTGTGTGATAACGTTGCTGTTAATGTGTAAATGGTCTGTGATTACCCATATTACTTTATTAAGTTGATACACTTTTTATACACTATATACATATTAAATATATTAACTGAATTAAAATGTGCACTGCTTTGGATTCAATAAAAAAAGATATGCACAAGTACACAGAACTGCCACCAAATTGTAAAACCAGCCATTTCCTTTCCCAGGATCATATAGCTGAACTCCCAACAGTCAGATGCGATAACCATGGATTTACTTTGTTCCAAAGCATATTTTCAAAGTATCTATCTATCTAGAAATATATATATATATTTATACATATTAAATATACATTTTATTCCATTAGAATATGTTATTTGAAAATTATGTTATCTTTTGCTATAATTTTATGGTTTCTCTTTGGGTTGGCATGATTTTTCCTCATTTGATTTTTTCCTTTCCTTAGAAAATTGTATGTGCCACTAAAACTCTGTTTTATAGATTTCGTCTGACATCTTTTTGTAAATATCTAATTACCAAAAGGTAATTGGGTTTTTTATACCCTTTTCAAGGTAGCTTTTCTTTTGGAGGTGTTTTATAAACTACAGTCTTTATAAAGCATAGATGGTCCTTCTGGTTTTATCTGGACACCAAATATATTATTTGGACATCAAATACATTAAAGAACAATATACTAAGAAGTTAATTAGTTTAGGTTTTACAAAGTACTATATAGATTTTTAGGTTATGAGTATTGCATGATGCTATGCTATCATTTCCTCATTTTTGAAAAGATAAAATCCAGTAATAATCTACACCCATTAGGAAATCCTTACTTTTCAAAATTAATGTTGTGCTATTAAATAAGTAGTGCCTCTAAATAAGAATACACTTATAATTGGGTATATACTTAATTTAAAAAGAAAAGAAAAGTCTGTCATTTGTTTTCTTTTTTTTTAAATGCTTTGTAAATTTTCAGCAGGGACCATATTAATATTATTATAACTGAAAATAAAATAGGTGATGCCCAGTCACTTATCAAAGGACATTTTTAGCTACTTCATGAATTCTTTATAAAGTGGTTGTCCACCGAAGTATTCATTTTCATTACAGATATCACTGCTTCAAAATGAGGCTCAAACAAAACTGAGCTGTATAATAATAATAATAATAATAATAATAATAATAATAATAATAATAATAATAATAATAATAATAATAATAATAATAATAATAATAATAAATTTAATTTGTAGACCGCTCCCTCTTCCCGAAGGGACTCGGAGCGGTGCACAGGGGAATTAAAACATACAAACATAAATACACATAAATATATATAAAATCAGATTAAACAATTTATCCCTGCGCTAAAAACCCAAAATACTAAAAACTAAACCCCTTAAGAACCTGATTAAAACAATAAATAGATGACTATAGAGCTACTAAACATGATGGAAGTCTAGATCAGAAAGTAAATAAGATATTTTCATATTTATAGATTTATTTTTTAATTCTAGATTTTTGTCATATTTCAAAATGTTCTTCCTTCCCCACCCTCTCTCCATGACTTTTAAAAGAAATGTTGTCTCAACCCCATCCAAATATATTCTAAAATCAAAACATTATTAGGTGGGATATTAAAAATAAATTAAAAGTATAGGTTCTACAAATCATAAAACCTAAATTATAAATAAATGTGTTAAAATATACTCCGTAAAAATCTCAAATACATGATTTTGGTTTGTTTTAATATTCTTTCAACATTTGCATATCAATATACACAGAAACATTTACAAAACATGCTATAATATAAATATGATTTGTAACATCAGCTGTTTTCTGAAAAGGAAACATTTGAGACAAATAGAATAATCATTCTGAGAGTCTTTATATTGCAGCAGCATAGAGATATGTTTAATAATAAAGCTATTAGAAGAACACATATTATTATTGTCGTACAGATAGTAGTCCCCTACTTGGTAGCCAAAGCAGACCTGTTATTAAATTTAATATGCATATTTAAAAAAATAAAAATAGCATGTGCTAGGGGGGTTAAAAATTAGCAGGATCACAGCAGGTGTTAATGGGGAGTTTAACTCTGCAAATATGAAGTGCTGATATATTGAATAATTTGATCCTGGAATGTATGAACCAGGCATAGAGTCTTTGATTAACTCTGATCATGACACAAAACGTCAGAAAAACTGTTACATACCAGTAATAAATGTTCAAAATCCATTTCTGGATCTTAAGTGAACTCCTGCAAGCCATTGATTTAACTGATCTTAGACTATGCATTTATTGGCTTTGTATCATCTGTAAAACCTTGTCAAAGTTTCACTCACTTTTCCTTACTAGCTGATCAGCTGGGTTGAGGAAAGAAGTCTTATTACTCTCACATTTCTTCCAATGACACAGTTTAAAATGTCTTCCCATAAATCAACTGCGATTTATAGCAAAGATGTTGGTTAGAAAAGGAAAGCAGAGAATCTTCCCTTCTCTTCCTAATCATCTAATATAACTTTACTCACTGACAATAAACTATGCTAAATATGGTATATAGATTAGAGTGGAACAAGTGTGGGTGCATTTAGGTATCGCCCCTAACCAGGTTTTCGAAACTAGGCCAAATTGCGGCCTATTCCATCTTAAACACACCAACACACACACTACATGCACACATATATGTATATATGCATGTTACTTAACATGAAGTATAAATACCATATGGAATACTACATTTTTAGGTAATTAAACTAAAGTATTATTTCACTAGCAGGAAGTTAGTCTCAGAATTTCACGAGCCCCAAAATATTTTTACACACACACACACACTCCAATTAGCTACGAGGAAGTTGTTGCACCAAGGAACCTTCAATTAATTGGCATATTATAGTGTTAGCAAAGGAATAGTCTGAGTCTACGTTCGTTACATTTAATAAAAATCAGTTATTTGCTAAAAGAAACATGTTCAGAATGAAAAATCCAAAAAATATTTTTACTTGATTTTAGAGATCAGGGTCTTTATTTCTTGCTAAACTTTGTTTTCTTTGATTGAGGATTAGGAATGGTACTTTTTTTCAGGCATAACGCTTAAAATACGTGAACCTTAGTTCAAAGAAAGCTTCAGCTATAGTTGCTGTGGGAACCACAAGTTTGAATATATTTCACTATTGTACATTTAAATTTTCTCACACAATGTTGCATTAACTTTTTTTGCATTGCATTTATTTCTAATATGATTCCATTTCCCACTTTTAGAAAGTGGAGATTACATCCCTGAAGCTACAACTATTTTTGAATAGTATTGATATATGGAAATTGAATTTTAAAAGAACAATGCCCCAAATCCAAATTGCTTATTATTATTTTCCCTTCTAGCACAACTTGCCATGTTCAGAGAAAGGGTAATATTTTTGTAAAAAAATATATTATTCCATTATTGCTGGACTAACATTTAATCCAGAAAATAATATATTATAATAATTTAAAGAAAATATATTTTCTCTAAATAGTCAATAGCTGATTATTGGATATGTTAATAATGACAAATTTAATCAGTACAAAATATAGGAAGCTTTGTTATTCATAAGATTTTCCTGCAAGTCTTACCACATTTCCAAGTTTCATTCACAAGAAAATATTCTCTTTGTTCAGTGGAATGATATCTACATGAGAAACATCTAATGTACAAGTTTTTAAAATAATTATCTCTAAACATTCTTGTGTCATTTAGAGTTGGAATTAGCAAAAGAAACAAAAAAAAAATCCTAGCAAAATTTCTCATGCCTTATAAATGCAGGGGCAACATTTGGATTGATGCCACCTACATCCTATTGTATGCAGGATACAGCTGGCTGAAGTGCACATATCCTGACTTAAGAGGCTCGTAGATAAGGCTGCTAAACTCTTCAGTCAGTCGATCATGGGCTTATGAAAGGAGAAAGCAGAATATTTTCATCATGTACATGTTGGATTTCCTCCCAATAATTTAAGAACATTCAATATATCAGCACTAAGCAGAAATTAAAAACCTACTGCAGATTCTTGAAATAAAAAATCACTGAGCAGCTGCTGCTAGTCTCTTTTAAGTTTTTTCTCTTTGAACACAGCCATATGCTTAAGAAATATTTAACAGAGATGAAGTGAGGGTCTTAACCCTAAGTATCCAAGGCATGCATTACATCTGATAGAAAGCTCACAATATATCAGTAGGTGAGCAGATCTGGGTAGTTTCCAGACAGATTGTTTCTTTTTCTTTTCCTCTTTTTTCAGTTATTTGTCTGGCATTCCATGCATCTGACTGAGTATTTAAATTGAGCCCCCAGCCTTATGCATCTGTTAAGCCTTGGCACATGGAGCATTCCAATGCAGCCCTTGGAATCCCTACACACATGCGAACACGATGCTGCTATTTATGCCATCATGTCCACAACCTGGACTACCTGGACCCTACATTCTTTTGCAAAGAAAGTAGCCTTTGTATAGGCATTACATTTTAAATCAGGCATCGTGTGATTCATAAAGAAACAGACAATCCCCTATTTTGTAGAGCAGCCTTCCCTAACTCAATTCCTGTGAGGTGTGCTGGATGACAATTGTCCCATGAATGAGGACGATGGGAACTGCTGTTGATCATTTCTGATAAGTGCTAGATTGGGGGTGGGGGGGTGGGGGGGAGGAAATCCCACAAATCACTAATTTCTTAGAACAACAGAATTGGAAAGGACTTAGGTCATCCAGTCCAACCCCTGCTTAAGCAGGAGACCCTATATATATTCCAGCCTAATCTAGCCTCTTTTTAAAAACCTCCAGTGATGAAGCACCCACACCTTTTGATGGCAAACTGTTCCACTGGTTAATTGTTGGACAATCGGGGGGGTGGGGGGTGTTCCCTTTTCCTAATAAATTATAATTGCCATAAACATAAGCATAACACTGTCACTTATATCTGCACTACTGTTGTTGTTGTTTTCTTTCCCCAATATTGTTTTTTAATTACATGAAATTACTAATAGTTCCACTATTTGAATTAATCTTCTAACTCTAATTTTAGTTTAGAATAAAATGTATGCAAAATATATTTAATAGATATGGTTATTCTTGATTGAGGGGTTTGTGTGCATGTGTAACTGGGTTATTTTATATATGTATGTATGTATGTATGTATGTATGTATGTATGTATGTATGTATGCATGTATGCATGTATGTACTGTGTGCATGTATGTATGTTTGTACTGTGTGCATGTATGTATGTATTGCTTGCCCACACCCTCCCACAATCATATTGAAACAACAAAGGTGTTCTTTATATTGAAGATTGCTTCCATATACCATGCAAATAAAGGGAGCATAAATGTATATAGGCTGTGGTTCTCTAAGAAGACTGATACAAAGTTACCAAACATAAATTGTGTACAGTAATTGAACATTTGACTAACCAAATGTTTGAATTGAATAAACAAAACTTCTGGATGTCAAACATGAACTGACATGTCAACTGCTTAATAAATATTCTTCATATTTTAACAACAGCTTTATAAATATTATAAATTGTGAAAATTATCACCATGAAAATACAGAAATTAATAAAATAGTGTCTTTTCAGAGAGGCCCTCTAATACATTAACATCAATTGTTCTTCCTTTAACTCATTTCTATTACAATACTATATGACTTTCCTTGAAATAGCCCTGGTATTTCATTCTGATTTATACTGATAGCTTTGTAAGACATTTATGTAAAAAATAACTAATCGGTGAAATATAGGTCCAATTCAAATTTGATCTGATATTCCATCTATTAAATCAGATAGGCTTTAGTTAAGTAAAACACTGATTTACTATGAAATTGCATGGGAATGAATTCTAGGGAACATACTTCCACATAGATTTCTCCATTGATATACGTAAGTTTAAGTTCACAAATTTATCTAAAAATAACATTAGAAATTGGAGAGTGTGCAAGAAAAACAAAAGTTTATGGTAAGATATTGTAAGTAAGTTTCTTTATTTAACTTGTAAAACAAATCAGGGAAATAAAACTAACATGGAATTTAACAGTAGATTTTACCATAGTTGAAATATATCTGATGTACTGATGAATTTTCATTATGTTCTTCATTGTTTATTTTATGATTCTTATTATTTTATTTCTATTCTGTTTACACTTCTTCATTTTCTTCCTTTTTATTACTGTAAGTCATCTAGAATAGCCCCATAGAGAGATAGGCAGTAGATAAATTTAACGAATAAAATAAAATAAATAAAAATATCTTTTAAAGTTTTCTGGTGGCTTAATTTTAAAAGCAGTACAAATCTGAACACCTTTTCCTATTTCATTCCAATAATATATGAGACATGACACGTAATACATGATATGACTATGTGTTTGTACATATGGATATGTGATACATATTATTTTAATTTGCCCTTTTTCACATATAAAACGAGGCAGCAAACATACGTACCAATACAGCTTCCTGCTCCTAATTTCCAGCAGCACAATATGCGTTCTATCCATGTGGGTTTTAAATACCTAAATACAATAGCATTTAAATTATTATTATCTTTTTCCATTTCCCTTACAAATTATTTCTGACTTTTTTGTTTTTAATATATTATCATCTAACTGTAATCAGTTATATTACAACTCAGCAATTCAAAATTCCAGCTCAACACAAAATGTTTAAAAATGAAAAAAATATACTAAACTGAATGAAACATATTTAATAATTGTGTGAATCTTCCATTGCATAAACTTAGACAACTGATAGATAAACACTGTCTTGGAACTTATTTACTTTAATATAAAATATACAATTACCCCAAAAAATCAATACTTTCAGATTGTCTACCTGTATTTTTTGAGTTATTTGGTTACTTTAATTTTAAAAATGGATCACATTAGCAGCATAAAGCTGAAAATAAGATTCTTGTCTTAGAATGTGTATTGATTCTACTGTGCAACAGTTTTCTTGATTCAAAAAAGAGTGGAAAGATAAGTATTTGTGAAAGAATTAGAACTTCTCTTAATTTACATGACTACTGAAGATATAGTACAAATGTACTATACAGGTACATTGATCAGCGGATTGGAACAAGAATGGATTTGTTCCTAAGAGAAAAATGCCACAGAAGTGAAACTTTATGAGCACTAAGTACATGGAATTCTAAAATCTTTCCATCCAATTTTTTGTCATAAATATCATGGAACTGAATCATTTCAGTCTTGAGCTTTGCTGCTCCCCAATGTTTGATTCATATGTCATTTCAGTGTTCTTTCACATGGCAAGGTGAAATCTCCTTCCCAATTCATACCCTGTCTAACCTTTGATCTAGACAGTTTACTCAGAATTCAATTCTGAATGACTAGTGTTCAGTCAGACAATCTATACATAATTTGCTGTCAAAAACTGTCAAATAATGATTGACTTCATACACCCCATATCAATAAAGTATCAAATATCAGGGAGGATATTATATTTCATGTGCATCCACAGTACTGTGGATTGGGAAAACAACTACAAAATTAAGGCTCTTTGAAAAAAAGTTTTGAAAATCAAATTATTCCTCTAAGAATATAGAAATACTTCTGTTATATAAGGATCCCTGTACAATTCAACTTTACCTACTTATTGTGATCATATGAGGAATTCTACTAAGCTTAATGCCATAAAGGGAAAAAATACTCTTTAAAAATAAAGCACTTCCAAAGTACAGACATGGGTAGAACTAGAAGATCACTAAATCTAAAAACATTTTTTTAAAACTACTTTTAATGCATTTGACCAAATGGATGCCATTGACTATGAAAAGATATTTTCACTTATGAATTAAAAACCGTGCACAAAAAAAAGTAACTGTAGGAATTGCGAATATAAAATAGTAATCACATACATAACATTTTAATGGGGAAAATCACTACCAATAAATATAGTGACAACATTAAAAAACACATTTAAACATATCAAGTTTAAAACATGCTTTAAATATACCAAGGCACCAATTTAGGATGTCTTGCTATTGAGCAGATATGTTTGCTTACTAGTATCATACACACGGATAGAAAATATCTCTTTAGTGCTTCAACGAGAGGGGTCAATATTTTATTTTTTATTTTTTCATCATGCCCATATAGTAAACATGTACTTCTTTTTTCATATCAATCCATAAAAAAGTCTTTCACGCCTACTTTTTTTTCTCTTTACAAAAAAACTACAATTTCTCCATCACAGCTACTGCCAATTGCCGCCCTCCCCCCCCAAGGTAGTGCTCTATTTTGCCTCATTATAATAAACAGCAATGTTTTTACAACTGCAACAGTTCTCTGCCAGCATTAGCATATTTTGGCTGAAGTATTGTTTTACTGTGACCTGTATAATAAGTGTCACATTAGCAACACAACAAATCAAACGTTTGTTAATTTCCCTCGCTTTCCCACACAGCTGCTAGTGTTATCGTGTCACCAGATTTTAATTAATATGATAAGTAACACTTCCAAGACAATAGCTTGATTTTTCTCTCTCTCTCTCCCTCTGTGTGTAAGTCTGCATGTGGACACATGTGAACCCGGCCAAGGGTGGGGGGAGGAATATAATGAAACACTGTAGTTACTGCTTCCTTCCATTTGAAAGAAACAGGTATTAACATGTGGTCTTCGAAGCCTATTTTAGTATATTGCTGAGGATCCAACAATAAAAACCTCGGCTGGTATTCCAAACTACAGGAAAAGGGATTTGTTTAAAAAATTTCTCATTTTACTGGGAGGATGAGCATATTCTTATTTCAGTATCTGAAATATATGCTATTCTCCTTTCACTTCTTTTTTCCTACAAGGAAGGAAGGAAGGAAGGAAGGAAGGAAGGAAGGAAGGAAGGAAGGAAGGAAAGAAAGAAAGAAAGAAAGAAAGAAAGAAAGAAAGAAAGAAAGAAAGATTCCATGACCAAGGTTTTTACAGGTATTGTGTATCCCTTCTTATCAAAGGACTTGTTCTCATATAAGTCAAAAGTGCCACCTATTTGTTCAAAGTAGAAATGCAAGGAAGGCCTTACAGAAAATTTTAGGAACACAGATACGTGTCTTGCTAATTCAGATATGCACAAATTACTGAAGCATGATGGCAAAATAGGTAAATATATATCAAACTTAAGTACTGAAAAGAGACAATGATAA
The DNA here is from genome assembly GCA_039707465.1 of Rhabdophis nuchalis. Lineage (NCBI taxonomy): Eukaryota > Metazoa > Chordata > Lepidosauria > Squamata > Natricidae > Rhabdophis > Rhabdophis nuchalis. The sequence continues at coordinate 29,457,639 of CM077651.1, read as the reverse complement.
TATTCCCACTTCTAAAGTAAATGCACCAGTAAAAGCAATAGGAGAATGAAAATTCAGAAGTACATTCTTCTTAAAATTGATCCATTAAATATTTTTATTATGATTTATATAATAGAATGTTCCTATCCATTATTTCAGAAACCTATACAACAGTTTGGAAAAGTTAAACAATATTTATGGGACAATATAATAGACTGAGACTTAGTTTTAGAGACAGTGGCTTCCCAAAAGGCATCTATGGGGATAGACCTAACATAAGAAAAGAATGATTCAGCCAGTTGTGCTTGTTCCATCATTCACTTTAAAAAAAATCACTCTCCTTAGGAAGATATTTGAACCTCTTATTTACTGGCCAGATTCCATGAATTCAAGAATACCCATTTGCCATATAGCTGTTAAAGAGGAACCTTAAAATAATAACAAATACATGATATTGCATATGAGATTCAAATCCAGAGAGAAAAATATTTCAATATATGTTTTAATGCTGGTATTGCATTGTTGTTTATCTCTCTTTAGAGAAATTCCAAAATCATAACTTACATGAACAAGAAGCCAAGATGAAGCTTTTTACAGAGTAGTCTATTTCCAGGGACTGATTTCTCAGGTCACCAACAGAGGTGTCTGCAGATAGCTCTACCTTTCCACCTAAAATGCACATTTTTCTCTACAACATACCTTTTATTTCTATCATATGTGTGAATAATAGACATTCACCCCTATGCAGACCAAACAGCTTTGGGAACACCATGATGAGGTTAAGAACAGTATAATAAATGACATTTGGGGCTTGGGACTTGGCCTTCAGCTGCAGATAACCCAGCAGTATGAAGAATATTTTTGCTAGTACAATAGTAATTTCTGATAAATTGAGCAATATAAAGCATAAAAATCCACAACATAGAATATCTATACTGTTTGAAAATGGCACTGTCACAGAGGTTGGAGCAAAGAGTTTTCCACCTCATGTCATTATAGCTTAAATACATCTTGGATGATTAATCATTAATATTACTTCAGGTAGTTCCTGTATATTTATTTTTATTAATTTTTTAAATATTATATTTAAATATAGTCCTTGCAATGAGCTTAATGAACACTTGTTCAGTGACCATTTGAAGTTACAACATGTCAGAAGCAAAAGATCAGAACCATCTGAATGTACTCAACTAATGGTTAGCAGTATCTTGGCATTAGATAAGGGTCAACGGAATTCAAGAGGAATTGGACTTAGTCCATTTGTGACTGCATACAGGCTCTGAGCTGATTCCTCTTTTGAATCCGCTTCTGGTTCAGCCATGCTTGCTCCTACAGATTTTTTTTATTTATTTATTTATTTATTTATTTATTTATTTATTTATTTATTTATTTATTTATTTATTTATTTAAATTTATATCCCGCCCTTCTCCACAGAGGACCCAGGGCGGCGCACAGGAAATTTAAAAAGCATACAAAATACAATAAATATAATTTTAAAAGCTATTAAATAATCCTATCCTGCGCTAAAACCAAATTTTAAAACCCAATTTAAAACTACCTAAAAGTCCCCATGGGAGGTTAGGCTAGGCCGGCTTGTTGAAACAAATATGTCTTAAGACATTGGCGGAAGAGGCGGAGGTCAGTGATGATACGTAGTTCAGGGGGCAGGTCATTCCAGAGGGCTGGACCCGCCACAGAGAAGGCTCTTCCCCTGGCTGTCGCCAGTCGGCATTGTCCGGCCGACGGCACCCTGAGAAGGCCCTCTCTGTGGGAGCGTATCGGTCTAAGGGATGTATGGGGCAGGAGGCGGTCTCGCATATAGCTAGATGGTGCTAAGTGGTAGTTATGACTAATCCTTGAAGTTACTACTGTTGTATTCCTGGAGTCACATGAGGATGATTCAGAACTGGTTGGAATTGCAACATTTGCAGCATCTCCATGTCACATGATTGGAATTTCCCATAAGCAAAATCAACAGAGAAGAGATGGGAGGTCAGAAGTTGTGGTCTCATGAGGTCTTCATTTAACAACTCATGGTGATTTACTTAATGACAGAACCTGGGAGAGCTAGACTGCCATCATGAAGGGATACAGTTATGAGATATTGCATTTTATGGCCCTATCATTTAGCAATGGAAATTGCAGTCCTAATTACTATCAGCAAGCAAGTACTACTTGAAGTTGAAAAACATTCATAAATTTGAATATACAATTGTCCTAGAGAATAAATTGTTTCTGTCTTTAATGGATGTATCCATATTCATTGCCTTCATCCTCTTAGGAGCATTCTCTATTCTAATGGAACTGCTTCTTCAGATAAATATTTGTAAAAATATTAAATGAATAATTGTCCCAAAGGTGCTTTTTCAGGAGGCAACTGGACTTTCTTGTTTTTTTTCTTTGAAGATGTTTCACTTCTCATCCAAGAAGCTTCTTCAGCTCTGACAGGACAATGGGGAATGGAAGGATTTATATTCCTTGCAGACAGCTGGTCATTTGCATCCTTTTAGATGGTCATTGAAGCACTTGGAGGCTTATCTCCAAAGAAAAAACAAGAAAGTCCAGTTGCCTCCTGAAAAAGCACCTTTGGGACAACTATGACCTAGATCAGGGGTCTCCAACCTTTGCAACTTTAAGTCTGAAGAACTTCAGCTCCCAGACAAAGCAAAGCTGGCTGGAGAAGTCCGGGAGCTGAAGTCCTTCAGACTTAAAGTTGCAAAGGTTGGAGACCCCTGACCTAGATGACTGAAAATCTCTACAGACTTTTCAAGGAATAATCATTCCATCTATTCAATGTATTGATGATACCAACACTGTGGAATCCCTGTAGGACGCAGATCTGTTAAGTCTTGTGTTCTTCACAGTTTTTCTCCTCTCGTTCCCACTTTATGCATTCTGCTACTCTTTTCCATGGTCACAAATTCTTCCCTGGTGCAATATTTTCATTTCTATGTTTTCTCTTTCTCTGTTTTTTCTTTCTAGTGTTTTTCCATAACTGCAGGGTCTGCTCTTTCTTTCTTTCTTTCTTTCTTTCTTTCTTTCTTTCTTTCTTTCTTTCTTTCTTTCTTTTTGGATCAATCAAGTGATAATCCATTGGTTGAAACAGGAATTAGCCCATTGTCACTTGAGCCTGATGTCATGGGGTCAGAGAGAGAAACTGGTGCCAAATCACCCAACATTATTGTCTAAGGTGAAACTAAAACTCAGTCTTGTGGTTTCTAGCCTGGTTCTTTTCTATTCCTGTTTTGCCATTACTGACTTTTTTTAGTACGGCACTGATGGTCAGTGAGAAGAACAAAGTACTATATGTAGCTTGAACAGAAGCACACCTATTATTCCTTCTGAAGCTAATATTTTGTCTGTCTAGGCTGCTCCTGAAGCAAATTTCCTCCATTCCTGAACAACAATTAGCAGTCAGAAGACATGATTTATTTTTTATTTATTTTATTAGATTTCTAGACTGCCCCCTCTCCCTGAAGGGACTCGGGGCGGTGATGATGAAAGCTCTTTAACTTCATAACACAGGGACAGGCTTAACCATAGTTTCAACTGAGAAACTGTGACCATCCTATAAAAGGCCAACTCCAAAAATACTCGACAATTTCTGGAAGCCTGACACTCTCACAAATCAATCATCAATAGGCACAAAGATATAAACAACATCTACATACCATGCCAAAGAGACAAGCCAAAAGCCAAAAGGGGAACAAAAAGACTAAAACACCTATATACCAGCAATTGACACTCCGATGAGCCGAGATTAACACCAAGATTAACAAGGACCATCTTTGGGAATAGATATGAAAAGTATCATTAATAACCATCTTGAGACCATTTCAGTTTTGAGTAAAAAAAATGCTATAGTCAGGACAAATGGCTGCCTCACACAATTTGAATTTTTTCCCAGCCAAAATCTCAGAGCAAACAAGTGGCAGTCTCCTTGTGACATGACAAAATAAAAATGAGTGTGCATTCACAAGATAAATGATGGCCAGAGAGGCATATGAGTTTTCAATATTTTCATGTAGTTTGAACTCAGTAATCTGGACACTTTTTTCTGTAACATGCACATTTGGAGATGTTCTAACTATATTATTGAAGCACACAAAAAGAAACTATCGGATTTTATAATAAACTTCCAAGACTGTAAAATTCTGTAAACTTCATTGGGGTTAATGAAGAACTGGCTTTGATTGCTTGTATTTATTTTTAACAGTGTTTAAGTTTCAAATTACTATTACTGCCGGCCTTAAGTGTTAATGGCTGTTTTGTTCTTTTCTGGATTGGGACACAAATTTAAGTTTTAATTTTTTCCCCAAATACGAAGGGAGTGGGAGTGACAACGGCGGCAGGCTGCATTGCCAAAAACAGTAGTTCACGTGTCAGCAACTCTCAGTTCTGGAGTCCCATGCGGCTCTTTTGTCTCTCTGCTGTGGCTTCCTGTTGGGTGATCCCACCATTGGCTGGTCCCGCCCCTCGCCCTCTAAATCACTCAACATGTGAAGCTGGGCAGGAAAGCACAGATAGAGAGATTAGATTAGAAAGAGAGAGAGAGAGAGAGAGAGAGAGAAACAGACAGAGACAGAGAGGGGGGGGGAGAGAGGGAGGGAGAGAAAGAGAGACATTCTGCAGAGAAGAAAACACCGGGACCCACAAAACCTAGGTATGGCTGGGGGATGATGTGTCTGAGTGGGAGTGAGTGATGTTGAGTTTGCCACACCCACCCAGGTTTTGTGGGCTCCTGTTGTTTTCTTTTCTGTGGGAAATGGATCCAAATGGCTCTTTGAGTGTTTAAGGTTGCATGCCCCTGTCCTAGACTATAGTAAAAGTAATAACAATACGTTTCCATGTATTGTTTTTCTTTCAAACAATTCTTGACGAAGGGCCTGACACAGGTATATTGGTGATGCAATCTAGAACTTGGAGCTGCTGACAATATTGTTATAGTCATGTTATTGCTGACAATGCTTATTGTCATCCTGCTAATTGTTTGCATGTGATTTTAAAGTGGGAGAAACTGATGGGTATGCAAGCAGTTCATCAAGTACAGTAACTTGGCCCCAAGTATTTGATCCGTTCTGGTAAATCACAACTGGCATATGACTGCAGCATTAGTCAGACTGGAGACTTCCCTATTTCTATTCTTGTAACTTCTGCCCTCTGTCATGTTTTATGAAGTTCTGCCTAAAGTCCTTCAGGCATCAAACAGCAAAAACATTAAGAAACAATATTTCCATCAGAGGTGGGTTCCTACTGGTTCGGTTCGGTTCGGTTCAACCGAGCTGGTAGTGGTATGCTGGCCTGGGTTGCAGTACCGGCAGTAACCCAGGCTGGCCATGCCCCCAAACCACTTTCCCGGTCACTGCTGTTGCCACCACCATCTTTCTTTTGAGCTCTACGCAAGCACAGAACTATTTCCATTGAATTGCACATGCGTGCACAAGGCACAAAGCACACACATGAACAAACCAGCAGTAACACCGGCTACAACCCACCCCTGATTTCCATCACCATCTATATGATGGAAATATTTTATGCATGAAAATATATTTCTGAATAGATCATATTGATTGGATAGAGGAAGGAGAGTAATATAAAATAGGACCATTTACCATGTTGGCAATGGGTCTTTTGTATAGTTTTCTCAAAGGATAAAATAAAATCCTTTTATTTTATAAAGTAAAGAGTCCTTTCGGAAAGAGGGGGCGGTCTAGAAGTCCAATAAATAATAATAAATAATAATAATAAAAATAACCTGGAGTTGACTAACCTGTCTGTTTTAAAGCAAAATGAAGACCTTCGGGAATAGCTCAAGTTTGCTTTTGAAAAATTATATATGAGATAGTAAACGATGCAAGAAAACTATGCTCTCAGGATTCATTTTCTAGTTAAAATTCCTGCAAAACTATACTTGCAATGCAACAATTGTTTTGTCATGAATAGGACCCCTGTCGTTTGTTAGTTGACCCATCTCTGTGTTGCAAAAATCAAAAGCAAATTGATTTTGATGAAGTGACATGCAGTTGGTGGCAAACTACAAACACAAAGATAGTGACGCCACCGGTGCGTGGATCAATATTGTACCCATGTCAAATATAGGTGCTTAAAGTAAAAAAGACAAAAAAGTGCAATTCTTGGCTCTGATGGCCTTGCTTTTGTCAGACATTGAAGTAATTTTTTGTTCTGTTCTTTGTGTAATTTTTGAGGGTTTTTTAACAACTGCTGACCTTAAACAGCACATACAAATGTACAGTCAAGAACAGTGGCTTTTTTCCCCTTTTAAATCTAAAATCTTTGCATTTCTTTCAGAAGCCAAGAAATATATTTTACTGTAGATACATTATATCTAAACGTAGGTGAGTTCTGCAATTCAGGGAATGGCGCTTAATGTTGAAAACATGAAAGTAATTGCTTTGCTTACAACAGTTTTGTGCTGTTCTGTGTTACAGGAGGTCATCATTACTGGGTTCCCATTATCTTCAATGCTCTGCATGATCTGTAGACCTCAGTGTGTGTGTGTGTGTGTGTGTGTCACACACACACACACACTATATATATATATATATTGCATAGCCCTGGGTTTTTTTTACACATATATAAAATTATGGATTTTCAGCATGCAGAAAGTATGCTAAAGCTAAAGGTTAGAGCTTGGTTGTGTATTTTTCTTCTTTTGGCTCAGCCACAGCACATTTGCTGGGTCAACCTGATCACAAGGATCTACTTAGCTTTCTCGTGGCAACTAGTATTCTTCCACAAACTGGTTCAATTAGTGATGGCAGGAACTGCCCTCTTTGCTTTATATCAGGGTTCTCAAACTCAAGGCCCGCAGGCCAAATCCAGCCCATGGGGTGCTTAGATCTCATCCTGGAAACAGCAAAGAACTGGTCTGCGGTGCCACTGCCAGCAAAAACAGAGCTTGGGAGGGCCATACACAGCCTTCCCATACTCTGTTTACACTGGCAGCGGGTTGCAGGAAGCCATTGCAGCCTAAAACGGAGCTCGCAAGGGCTGTGTGCAGATCACACAAGCTCCGTTTTTGCTGGAAGAAAGTTGTAGGAGGTCATCACGGCCAAAAATGGAGCTCAATCCATTTTTGCTGGTAGAGAGCTTGGGCCACCACAGATGCCTCCAACATGAGTAATGTCAAGCTGGCCATTCCCACCCTGGCTATGCCCATCCCAGCCCCCTGAGGTCAAACAGAATCCTGATGCAGCACTCAATGAAATCAAGTAACAGTAACAGAGTTGGAAGGGACCTCTGATGTCTTGACACCCCTCCCTTGTATGGCTTAACTTGCCTTTTATATTCTATGTGGTACAGCTGTAGAAAAAATGCACAGATACTGTAGATATAGCATGCAGTTATATGACTGCAAGTTTCTTGCATCCAGTTTGTGAAAGAGCTGCCTTGCAGTAACTGGCCATCTTATTATGCAATCACTATAATCATAAACAGTTAGGCAAGTGACTCTGAAGAAGACAATGGTCAGCTGTTCTTGGAGCCTTGTGACCAAGCTGACACTCCATTGTTATCAAGCAAGGAAAAAGAAAAGCAAATACAGATTAATTATAGCAAAAACCACTATGGGAAGAAGAAGAAGAAGAAGAATGAAAAGAATGGCCATAGCCTCTGGAAATTTAACAATACCTCCAGTTGGGAGTCAATTACAATGCAGCGCTGATATAGTTCATCCAAAGTGGCTGAGGTTCCTTGACTTGCCAGCTTATTTTGAAGGTCATCACTCAACCCTTCTCTAAATTGGTCAACAAGGGTCACCTCATTCCATCCAATGTCTCCAACCAACACTTTAAAATCTGTGATGAATAACTGTAGTCTCCTGTTACCCTATCTGGGTTTACAAGTTTCCTGACCGGCTTCTCTGAATGGGATTGCTCAAATGGCCTCTAAGCCTCCCAAGGAAGTTCTGATAGTTGTCCAGTAACAGGATGTTGGTTTCTACCAATGGAATGGCCCATTTCGCTGCCAACCGCTTTAACACTCTTAATTTAAAAAGTCACTCTGGGACAGTCTGTTGAGAATTCTGTGGGCATGTTGTTCATGAACATGTTGACACTGAGTAAAGAAAGATCTTCATCTTTCAAACCTGTCTGGCAGAGTGCCACATGTTTCAGTACCATTGTAATTTCAAATAGTTACTAAATAAACTACCTGTACAAGTTTCATGCAGAAAGAGATTGTTGTAAAAACTGCTTTCCTGAAATTTATTGAGGTCCCCTCAGGTCTTCCTCTCTCATAGAAAAAAGCAAAGCCTTCGTTGAATCTCATGAACTCATTATGGCAGAAATTAATCATTTTTTTCTGTAGAATAAATAACAAAAAAGGAAACTTTATTGGGGACCTATAGAATTATTTCTGATTGCAGATACTGTAAAACTTATTCAGTGGATAAAGCTGCATATTAAATTTAATAGCTAAAACATAGAAAAAGAAACACATTTTTCTTTTTCTTTAAAAAAAGCAGTATATCTTCATTGTTTAAAATACATATTTGAAATAATTTCAGCAAGCAGGTCCAAATTTCAATGTCCAGGAAATCTATCTTAAGCAAATGTAACATTCTTTTGCTCATTACCCCCTATCACTTCCTCAAGCTATATTTTTAATTTCAGGTATGAAACTACTTCTTCTACTTCTTCTTTCAAGTTCAGAGTGGTATGAAAACTTGTACTTTGAATTTTACATATAATATGCAGAGTAAAATACACTGCTTCCTTCTGTTAAAAATGTCCCAGAAGCAGCTTATGGTAAAAATGCAAGCTGAATGGATATATACCTCTCTTCCTATGTGGGTGTTATCATAAATTCAGAATCATCATGAGTACAAAAAACAGTAGGTTTATATTATTCTGCGCAACCAGCTAAGCCACGTAGGCAATCCAAACAAAAGACTAAATATTCTCCTGTAATATAACTAATAATTTTAAACCCACTTAATGTCATTGTAATAGGACTTTCCATTTTTAAAAGTTGCATTTATATCCTTATAAGAATTAAACCATGATTAGAATTTTGCATTACATCTCTTAACAGCATGTTACCAGAAAGTGACTGTCTCATTAGACTGCTGCATAGGAAAAGACAATTAGGCCTGAAGCTCAGCTAAAAGACCAACTGCCATTGGTTCAGTTGTCACCTGCAACTGCCCTGAAAAACAGAAAGTTTCCTTTCTCCTTAATAGTATCCAGCTAGATGTTCCTGTTATTAAAACTGAATAAGTTAGAGCCATAACCACATGTTACACCTCAATAAGGTACACATCCGTTGTTCCTAATTGCCTCACATTGGCTGGCAATGTCAGATTTTATTTTTATTTTTTTTATTTTATTCGAATTTATATCCCGCCCTTCTCCAGAAGGACCCAGGGCAGCGCACAGGAATTAAAGACATACAAATATAACAATATAAAATTTTAAAAGATATTAAACTCCCACCCTGTGCTAAAATCAATTAAAATCCCCAATTTAAAACTGTCTAAAAGCAGTCACAGCGGAAGGTTACGCTAGGCCAGCTTGATGGAAAAGGTGTGTCTTTAGACACTGGCAGAAGAGGCGGAGGTCAGAGATGGTGCGTAGTTCAGGGGGTAAGTCGTTCCAAAGGGTAGGGCCCGCCACAGAGAAGGCCCTTCCCCTGGGTGTCGCCAACCGGCATTGCCCAGCCGACGGCACTCTGTGGGAGCGGATCGGACGAAGGGATGTATGGGGCAAGAGACGGTCTCGCATATAACTAGAAATGGTCTTCTATCTATGTTTCCTTAAATGAGAGAAGCTTTCCTGATTGTGCAAAGGAGAATGTGAATACGGCTCCCCTGCTCACAAGGAAATTAGAACACTGGAGATCAAGACCATGATTCACTATGATTCATATTCAAATGTCATATCAGAATGAAAGTTTGTCTTATTATTTACAAACTTTCAGTAGATCTGCATGGCAGATCTAATGGTCAGGTTTCCTGGACAGTTGAGCAATCAAGGATTTCTTGCCAAGTGTTGCGGCAACTGGGGAAAAACTGTCCTTTGAGTTGTATCACCTAGAATTCCATTCATTCCAGTCACATTCCTGTATGATAATCTTTTGTGATTTGGAAGTAATAGAATTATTTGCAAAACTAACTTCAATTCTTTCTAGGGAAAGCTGTGATCCTGGAAAAGTAGGTTAAAAATATTTAAAATAAATGTAATTTAAAAAAAATAAATAACCCAAGGGTATCAATTTTCTTTCATTTAATTCAGATTTTTCAAAGCTCACATAAATGGAAAACAAAATACTTTTGTGGCATATGGAAAGTGAATACTGTGATCTTATTCAGATATCAGTTTCATTGACTTTAGTGGCCTTTAATTCAAGCTAGGATAAGGTCATACTGCAGTGTAAATCACAATCAATGGGCAGGATCCCCCTGTACCACATTAGGAATCTAAATTAAAAACTGAAAACAAATAGCTGTCAAACCTCTGCTTGGCCATATCTGAGGAAGGTGTGGGGTTCAAGGAGAGCCAAGAAAAAATGTATAACTAAATGACAAAGCTGAAGGACGAATTTAGGTGAGGAAACTTCTCATTCTTATCCTGACACAGCATGTTAAGAAAGCCAAACATGGACTATTTTTCTAGTCACAAAGAAATAGTTATCTCTGTTATTTTTCATTTATTTGTAAACTTCTGAAGCATTTTCAAATCTTTCATTTTCTCCTCCCTTCCCCCTCTCTCTGTCTCTCGCTCTCATATATACAGATTGACCCCTATACTAGTTTACTCAGCTACCAAAGCTTTTTTTTAGCCGAAGTGGAACAATAGATTTTTTTAAATTGTTACTTCAAATGTTTTTTTTACAATCTTGATTCAAAAAGGGATAATTTTCCACTATATTTTTGGTCTAATTATCAGATGATGGTGGACAATGGATTGATAAGAGTCACTCAAGAAGATGCAAGCGCTTGTACATAAGAGCGACTGCAATTATCAGCCACTACTAACCCATTATTGATCCTGTTCACATTGGGTGATAACTGAGCATTTTCCACTTATTTAAAATGCTGCCAGCCAAAATTCCCATCAATGAAAAGCAGCAGATGATCTTGTTCAAACATGGTTCAATAAATAAAGCACATGTGGAAGATATAGAATTTCATAGTCTTAGTGAAATAACTGTGAAGGAAAAAGATCACTTTGCTGGCATTAAATGGTTGGTTACAATATAATTAATTCCCCTATAAGGTTGTTTAATAAATACTTTGAGGTACCACTTTTGGGAACAGAGATGCAAAAAGAAAATATTTTTATGCAATTTCAGGAATATGACAAAAATGAGAGAATGTCCAGCAATTAACAAGTAATTTTCTTCAAAAGTTCAGAGTTCGTTCTTAATGATTTTGTTTAGCAACTTTTTTCTATAGGATTGTATTATTTGGAAGATCTTTAAAAATCTGGTAAAGAAATCACTGTGGTGTCTTTTCTTGTTAATAATGGGAGTATATCATATAGTATTCAGCATTTCTTTTTCCAAGTAAAGCAGTAAAAACAAGAAAGGGGCAACATATGAATAGACCATTAGAGTTATCAACGAGTAATTGCCAAGTTAATCTCTCCAAATAATCAGTAGTTTTGAGAAAAGGGCTGACCAACAACATTTAAGGTCAGACTAAAATTGATTAAAAGGAGTCAATTGAAAGGCTTTAATTATTTGTGTCACCATACCTTCATTTAGGGTGGATGTTTTATATTTTAATGTCTACAAAACAGATAATTTGACTCAAATGTTTTCTTTTGTTAGGCCAATAAATAGATGAAATACACAACCTTTGAGTCACAAAGCTGCTTCTTTGTTGAACAAGATCAAATATAGATCTTTTTTTTTCTGTTTGAAAGATTAATTCAAACTTATCATAGCCAGTATCCCTAGCAGCCCTGATATCTCAATTATCAGGAAAGCTAAAATGACCAAGCAGCTTCTGCTAGTAGAAGTTCTACAAATGGCCAATAGACTTCTGTGAAGGTCTGCATAATTATATATAATTATGTATTGAGTGCCAGTTTGGTACAATGGTTAAGGCATCAAGATAGAAACTGGGACAGTGTGTGTTCTTGTCCCGCCTGGTTCCATCGCTGGCTATGCGGGGTGAGACCTTAGCCCCCACAGGAAGGGTTCGCAACTTGGGTGTCCTCCTGGATGCATGGCTGTCCTTGGAAGATCATATGACGGCTGTCGCCAGGGGGGCTTTTATCAGGTTCGCCTGATCTACCAGTTGCGTCCCTTCCTAGATCGGGATGCCTTGCGCACAGTCACTCACGCCCTTGTCTCTTCCCGTCTGGACTACTGCAATGCTCTCTACATGCGGCTCCACTTGAAGAGCACCCGGAGGCTCCAACTGGTCCAGGAGGGTGAAAAACGGGCCTACAGGCAACCCAAAGGTTTGGGAATGGTGACCTCCGGTTTGCCTGTAGGGTCATTTTTCGACCTCTGGGGCCATCAGTGAAGCCTGAAGGGTGAAAAATGGCTGAAAAAGAAGGCTGAAGTCAACTGGCCAGCACCCACATGCACTCTGGAGCTGACAGGACAATGCCTGGAATGCCCTAACAAATGGCACGTGGCCACAGGCTCTAGTGGATGACCTTTGTTGGGACATAGAGGAAGAAATAGATACCTTATGTTCTCACTATGATCTCCTTCTGAACTACCTGCATGGTCTGGGGAATGGGGGCTGTGCAGCAGTTCTACTCCTTCCTTGGTGAGTGATTCCAGTCAGCAGTGGTCATGGGAAGACGTCATTCTTATGGTTGCTCACTTCTGGAGTTCCATAGGGGTTAAAAAGAAGATTAAATAGTGGTATCTGTTTCTGCCTTCCTATATTCCCCTTTCCTCTTTCTTCCAGCTCACTGTTCCTTCTTCTTTCATTACTTTTCTCTCCATTCAAAATCACAGATAGCCAATGCCTTGTCATAATCTTTTCTCTTCTATTAATACTTTCTCCCGATCACCTTCTACTATCCACTTACTACTATCTCCCATAGCAAAAACCTGCAGTAACATTTCTAATGACTAATATTGAACCTATCTAAATAGTACACTTCTGCCCTGGGGATGGGGATACCATCTAGTGAATAAATAAATAAATAGAGCTGGTGGTGTGAACAGAAAGTTTCACCTGGATATTTCCTTCCCTGTTCAGTTCTCCTTTAGGTATTAAAAGCAATCAGGTCAAAAGAGCATGCACATTTCCAAAGGGACCATCAAACTTCTGTTCCAATTCTATTCACCACTATTTAGCCTTCTAAACCAATTTTTTAAAGTAAAAAGCAGGTACTTACTTTTTATTTTACATTCTCAAATAATTGATTTCTTAGGTTGGCTAGTTGAGTTCTTTGTTTCTTGGTTTATTATTAGTGGAAAGGCTGATTACAGTGTTATGATCATTTTATTTGATGTTTTAATCATTTGCCTATTCTGCGGCAACTATAAGGAGGCCAATTGGTCAATTTTTATTTTTCGAGCTATATATACAACTCTAATTATTTTTAGTTCATTTTTAAGATTGTGGATTCCTTTTAAAAATAAAACTGTCTAAAAGATCAAGTCTAATGCTTTGTTGGATTCGTTTAAGAAGCTCACAGTACAGCAGTGAAAAAGTTATATTTGGTATCTCTCTTCTTTATCACTGTTTTCACTCCACTAAGTATTTTGTTCCCATTAGATAAAGGTAAAGGTTTCCTCTGTCCAGTCATTTCCAACTCTAGGAGTGTTGCTTATCCCCGTTTCTTAGACGAGGGAGCCAGCATTGTCTAAAGACATTTTTGTGGTCATGTGGCCAACATAACTATATGCCTACATGCTAGTACCTTTCCACCGAAGTGGTACCTATTTATCTACTCGGATTTGCATGCTTTCAAACTGCTATGTGGGCAGGAACTGGGGTGAGAACAGGAGCTCATCCCATATGAAGCATTCAGGTCTCAAACCCAGGGTGCCAGCTTTCCAGCTGACAAGTTCAGCATCTTTAACTGCTGAGCCACCGTGTCACCACACTGGTTCCATTACAGGCAGTGGAAAAAGAATGTAATTTTAAACTGCAAAGTACAGCTGGATAGTAGGACTTTTAATTCAACACATAAAAGGCAACAACCTGGCAAGAAGGATTCTCAAATTCATACTGTACTGTTTAAACTTCATATTCAATTTGCCTTATGTGAAGATTAATGAAGCTCTAAGCCACATGCAGCTTACCTAGCCTATTAATTTAATTGCATCAGTGAAAATCAAAGGCATAGGGCATATGATTCTAGGATGATGAGATTTTGTGTTTTTCTTCCTCTCAATAAGTTACAAAAGCATACACATCAACTTTTTTACACCTTAACTCTTCCTCCCTCTAAACCTAGAATGTTTGATATCTCACCTTATGCAGTGGCTAAAAAATAACATAGCTATCTTTTCCTGCTTTATGTAATTTGAAGAGAGAGAGAGAGGGAGGGAGCATCAGAACAAAAATCACCTTAAAAACAATGTATCACCAAGTAAAATAGAGACATATATAATATCTATATGTTACAGTTTATAAATTCTATGACTTAGAACCTGCTTTCAAAGAAAAAAGTGAATCTTGTCTACAAATATGCATTAACTCTATATTTCATATGCAGAAGGAGAAGCTGACAGAATCCGGAGATGGCTGAATAAATAAATTCAAATTCACCAAATATTGCTAAAGTCAACAACTCAGGTGTATAGGGAGTTGGACACCGAACAGTCCCAGAGCTGGACTGAGTCGGAAACTGGGTATGGCAGCTCCTAAGGGGGGTTATATACCTGGCTTAATTAATTAGTAATCTGACTCAGTCCAATCAGAGCATGGATAAGTTCAACCCATACATGGATGCTATCTCCACCCTTATTGAGAACAACACCATTTCACACAATAACGCAAGGATGCCACTTTTAAAGGTTATACCACATGTGTGTAGTAGTATATCTATCTCCCTTACAAATGACAGAATATGAATATAGTTTGTGAAGTCTCTCTTGTCAAGCTCAACTTTGACCACTTACAGTACAGTTTTCTTAGCAACAGCATAGAAATGGAATTCCACTGCTTTATTCAGACTAATATTTTAACTTTCCATGCTAATATATAAACTAGATTTGTTTCTGGTCCTCAACCAAAGTTCAGCATAGACAGCTTTTTAAAGATCAGACAAGATCAACTAGATTCTGTTACATGTTTTGACATATATGTACTTCCAGATTTACAAGATGTAACTTGGGATCGGTCAAAGTGAGTTTATTCAGAAGTTTAGTTTGATTAAATGCAGTGGTGGGTTTCAAATTTTTTAGAACCTACTCTGTAGGTGTGGCCTATTTTGTGGGCATGGTTTGGCAGTCATGTGACAGGGTGGGAGTGGACACCTTTTAAAATGTGGTGAAACTCATTTAGCAACGCTCTTGCTTAGCAACCAAAATTTTGGACTCAATTGTGATGATAAATTCTTTCTTTCTTCCTTTCCTTCCTTTCCTTCCTTTCCTTCCTTTTCTTCCTTTCCTTCCTTTCTTTCCTTTCTTTCTTTCTTTCCTTTCTTCCTTCCTTTCCTTTCCTTTCCTTCCTGTTGGGTCACTGGCAGCGGCGGGCCAGATTTACTTCCAGGTACGCCGGGGGAACCCCCTCTCACCGGTTCTCTAAATTTCACCAACCGGCTCTCGCGAGTAGGTGCGAACCTGCAGAAACCCACCACTAATTAAATGGCACCTATGTAACTCAATCCTGTTTTAAAATACATGGAATTAGGTTGTTTGTAAGGTAGAGAAGGATGTACAAGTGACACTGCATAGCCAATGCAGTGGTCAGTTCCTTTACCTCATTTTGTAAAGGTAGCTTTCATGAACAAAAGGGAATGTAGATAATTTCCCCCATACCTAGGAAACTCCAATTCCATATTATGCAATTATGGGCCCCATTCATTAGTATCACAACATTGACTACCCCATGAAAGAAATGACAAATTAGCAATTTCCCAGTCTGGGCATAATATTATCATTTGTATCACAAAGTCAGCAAGATCTACCTTCCAATAATTCAGCTCACTATTCTTACCAAAGACTGGCCATCAATACAATTTGATATGCCCTGTACTAATCACTAAAGTCAGATAATATGTTGGGTTAATGGTTACAGACAGTCTCAGGAAATATCCAAGATCTGATAAGGAAGCACCATATTATTGCTACTCTATGTGTATATATCCCCCCCAAGAATAGGAGAAAGAAAGAAATCAATGCTTAAGGCAGTTGTAATACATCTCTCAGTGTAACAAATAAATTGGCCATTCATTGCCCATTCACATTCCAGTTAATAAATAGTTCAGATGCAGGCTACACCAATAGGGAAGAAATGTAATCATTGTATGCTTGTCACCTTTGGTTTAGATTTATGCCACTTTGGCGCATGAAAGTCTAAGCAGCACTTTTCAATTAACTCATTGGCCTTTTTAAAAAGCTTGCTCCATCCTGATTTGCATTTTAAAATATAACTCCCACTATTTATAAAGTACTCAACTTCATTTCTTTAAATAAACAGCCAAAAATAACAAAGCACAATCAAGAGTCCGGATTTATTTTTCCTCAAATGGGGATGAGAGGAGATATTGCAAAGTGAATAGCAATTATCTGTTTTAACGTTTCTTTGCAAAACAATATTGAGATTCATACTGAATCAAAACATGAGTCCATCCAATATTGTAATACCAAAAGCAACTATTCATGTTTCAAAGAAATACTTTTTCTAATCTGAAGATTCTATGGATTGAATCTGTGACCTTCTGCACAATACATGTATCAGTGAACTGTAGGCTCCTCAATTTAGCTTTACACATATCTAGCTATTTTATAAATTAAGGATGTTTACTATGGTATTTGTTCAAGGATATTGCAGGCTTGGATAAAGTTGAATTAACATTAGTTCTAGTCATAGCAGCCAGTGGTAAAGAATGGTGGAATTTGTATTATTAAATGGGCTATAGAGTCACTTCATATCAAAAACAAAAGATAAAAACAACAAAAAGATTTTATAATATATGCAGCTCAGTTTAAATACAAAGTGCATATTAACATGGAAAGAAAGAAAAAATAAACTAGGTTCAATAAAGTATACATAATTATATAATACTAAAGCATTACCATTTTACTTATTCATCTTTCCTCTCATAGCTGGTTACAAAAACTTCTCTTATTTTAATTTATTTATTTTATTTTATTTAATTTGTAAAACCGCTCCCTCTCCCCACAGGGACTCGGGGCGGTGCACAGGGAAAATAAAACAATAAATATACAGCATTACATAAAAACGAATTAAATCAATTCCTGTGCTAAAATCCCAATTATAACTAAAATACCCAATAATAAATAAAACCCTATAGCAGAGAGACTATCCAAGGCCGGCCAGGCGGAAAAGATGTGTCTTTAGTTTCAGGCGGAAGGAGCGGAGGTCCGTAGTTGTTCTAATGTCGGGGGGAAGGTCGTTCCAGAGGGCTGGGCCCGCCACAGAGAGCGCCCTTCTCCTGGGCGTCGCCCGCTGACAAAGTCTAGTGGACGGCACCCGAAGAAGCCCCTCTCTGTGGGAGCGAATCGGCCGTGAGGATGTATGAGGCAGGATCCGATCCCGCAGATAGCTAGGTCCCGAGCCATGGAGCACTTTAAAGATGATGACTAACACCTTGAAGCGCACCCGGAAGACGACAGGTAGCCAGTGCAGCTCGCGCAAGAGCGGTGTTACGTGGGTAAACCTAGTTGTTCCCATAATTGCTCGCGCGGCTGCATTCTGAACTAACTGAAGCCTCCGGGTGCACCTCAAGGGGAGCCCCATGTAGAGAGAGTTACAATAGTCCAATCGAGATGTCACGAGTGCATGAGTGACTGTGCGAAGGACGTCCCGATCCAATAGGGGGCGCAATTGGCGAACCAGGCGAACCTGGTAAAACGCCCTCCTGGCCACGGCTGTCACTTGATCTTCCATGGACAGCCGGGTATCCAGGAGGACACCCAAATTGCACGCCCCATCCACAGGGGCAAGATGTTCGCCCCCTATGGCCAGCGATGGAGTTAGCTGGTTGAATCGGGCAGCCGGAAACCACAGCCACTCAGTCTTGGTCGGGTTGAGCCTGAGTCCGTTACTTCCCATCCAGATCCGCACGGCTTCCAGGCACTGGCACATCACCGCTACGGCATTGTTGGGGTGGTTTGGGGTAGATATATACAGCTGGGTGTCATCAGCGTACAGGTGGTACTCTACCCCAAAACCACGGATGATCTCACCCAGCAGCTTCATGTATGCATTAAACAGGAGAGGCGAGAGGACCGACCCCTGAGGCACCCCGCATGTGAGGGGTCTCGGGGTCGACCTCTGCTCTCCTGTCAACACAAATTGCGAGCGGCCAGAGAGGTAGGAGGAGAACCACCGTAAAACGGTGCCTCCCACCCCCAACCCCCCCAGCCGATGCAATAGGATACCATGGTCGATGGTATCAAAAGCAGCCGAGAGATGGTATTATTTTTTTATTTATGAATTTTTTATATGCTGCAAACTACTGACTTAAACTTAGGGAAAACATATATGACATGTTTGCATCATGATCTGAGAGTTGTAAGAAAGTTTAAAATTCAGTGGATCTGCAAAGCAGCACAGAACAGTATATGTACAATAGTAATTTTAAAAAATACTATGGTGGACACACATAGTGAACTGGATCCAAATATATACAGTATTGGAATAAAATAGATTTTACAAGTTTGTGAAGCAAGAAACAAAGCTAAACATTTCCAAGAGAAGCATGTTCCCTAAACCAGCGGTCACCAACCAGTGGTCCATGGACCACTGGTGGTCCGTAAGAAAATTTTGGTGATCCGCAGAAAAATAATTTGCATTTTTGTATTGCACTAAATACTATTTATCTTTTTTAAACATTCAGATTAGTGGTCTACGAGATTTAAAATTATGAATTTAGTGGTCCCTGAGGTCCAAAAGGTTGGCAACCCCTGCTCTAAACCATAGAGACTACCATGAAAAAGGATTGTTACTTAGATCACATTGCAGTACACAGTTTCCAACATTTAACCCTTGCAAAACATACACTGCTTAATATATCAAACATCACTGAGAAGTCTATTAAAATTGAGAGAGATGCACTCCCCATCTAAGTCCTGAAGATTAGTTATCAGAGCAGCTGGTGTCATTTCTTTCCCATAACTAGGTTGGTATCCTGACTGGAAGGGATCTATTTAATCCATACTTTTAGAACTCTCTATGGTTGGCTCTGAGGATGGAATGTTAAGATCATCATGTGGGTATATTTCATTAGCTGCTCGTTAAATATCAGTGCTAGAGCTATCTGTGGCCAAAGGTCCATATCTACTACATATTGTAATCATATTAGACAATATGACAAATTATTCTGAGTCACTGCATTTGAACATCTTTCATTTTAATATTTCAGAATTGTTCAATTTTATCTGTTATTTTAGCAGCCCGAATAAGTTTTAAATAAAGCTTTGTGAATTACTGTACTTTAATAATCTTCTTCTTCTTCTTCTTCTTCTTCTTCTTCTTCTTCTTCTTCTTCTTCTTCTTCTTCTTCTTCTTCTTCTTCTTCTTCTTCTTCTTCTTTTCAATTCACAATCTGGGACTGGTAAAAACTTAACAGTTCAAGTTGTAACCAAGGACCTATAGGCTGTTAAGGTAGCATCTGACTATACAGCAGTTCTGAGTAGGGAGGGTTTTTTGCAGTCAGGATATTCAGGTCTATATTACAATAAGAAATCTGCCAGTTGATCATTAAAATATTGAGTGGTACTCTAGAATGCTTTGCAGCCTACGATTCTTTCCTCTGCTAATATAATTACATGCATTTATTCTCTCAAGGAGCAATAAACATATTGCATTTAATTTGCAACTATATTACTAAATGCAAATATAAACTTGACTGCTTTGTAAACTGCAATATCCAATATAGCTTACTTCATTGGTGACAGTGAGAAAGAGACACTCTCTTAGGACTATATCTTAGGGAAAGGAAGGAAGCAGTGGGGAACCCCAAAGTTCCATTTTAGGCCCAGCTCTCTTCAACATCTTCATAAATGTTTTAAATGAGTGAGTAGAAGGGGAACTCATCAAATTTGCAAATGACACTAAACTGGCAGGAATAGCCAACACTCCAGAAGATAAGCTGAACATCTAGATGAATCTTAACAGATTTGAACACTGGGTCCTAGTCTAACAAATAAAATTCATATAGAGAAAAGTAAATTTTTACACTTTGTCAAGAAAAATTAAATGTATAGGTACATATTAGGTGAAACCTGGCTCAATAACAGTAACTGTGACAGGGATCCTAGTTTTCTAGTGAACTTTAATATGATCCAGAAGTGTGCAGCAACAACTAAAAAAAACAAACACAATTCTAGGTTGCAGTAACAGAGGAATAGACTCAAGATCACGTGAAGTATTAGCACAAACCCAATTCCTGCAACCATTGCTGCAACCAATATTTCATGTGAGGCTAAAACTACCACGGACCTCCGCTCCTTCCGTCTAAAACTAAAAACATATCTGTTCTGCTTGGCCGGCCTAGGATAGTCTCTCTTCGATGGGGTTGCCCAAAATTTTAGATGGGGATTTTAGTTTTTTAATTGGAATTTTTAGCACAGGGAAATATTTAATCTGTTTTTAACTATATGTATGTATTTATTGTTTTATTAGCCCTGTGCACCGCTCCGAGTCCCTTCGAGGAGAGGGAGCGGTCAACAAATTTAATAAATTATTATTAAATTAAATTATATGAAAAACGGTTGCAGGAATTGGATTTGCTAATTTAGTGAAAAGAAGATCTAGGGGTGACATGATAGTACGTTTCAATATTTGAAGGGCTACCGCAAAGAAGACAAAAAGGGGTCAACCCACAGTATTTTTCAAAAATACCAGAAAATAGAACCAATGGATGGAAACTGACAAGGAGAGAAGCACCCTATAACTAAGAAGAAATTTCCTGATAGTAAGAACAATCAAGTGGAATGGCCTGCCTTTAGAAGCTGTGGGTGCTCTATCACTGGAGCTTTAGAGAAAAGACTAGATAGCCATTTATCTAAAATGGTATAGGGTCTCTTGCTTGAATAGGGGGTTGAACTAGAAGACCTCCAAGGACCTTCCAATACAACTCTATCATTCTGTCTGTTCTGTCCATCAGATGCCTTGTTGTGTTTCAAATGCACCCCTATGCCTGGAGATAAGATTGATAAAAGTATAAATCTTTTATACTTAATCTTTGGCTTAAACTTAATTTCTTTCATCACCATTAATCCTCCAAGATAAAGTATCCTCTTCATGGATCAAGGCTGTTGAGTCCAACCTTGCTAAACTAAGCTTACTCAATACTCAAGTTGGACTATGACCAGCAAAATAAATCCTGAGACAAAGGAGAGAGGACACAGAGAGGCAAGTAGACTTAGAGAAAGCTCCGTTGTTACTGGCTCCAGATTCTGTTAGATATATTAACAGTTTAGTTTAGTTTAGTTTATTCAAATTTATACCCCGCACCTTCTTCAAAAAGGACCCAGGGCGGCGCACAGGAAATTTAAAAATATGACAAATATAACAAAAGTACAAAATTTTAAAAAGCAGAATATCTCTTAGCCAGTTAGAGATAGTGAATCATCAGAAAGCCTTTTCTCTTGCATGATGTTATGTGACCCCTCAGCTGTCCTGGATAGCAAATATAAAGGGATACCATTGGCTGAAAGACTCTGTCCCTATGATTCTGAAGAGGTTCTTTGCTGCTCTTTTTATGGAAACATTCGAACTAAATTTATTTTCCTGATAATTAATAGGTATCCTTGCCATTCTGATACTGTTTATCTTCAATGGCTGCTTAAAGACAAATGGACCGTAGCCACAGTGCAGTTGTTGCGGAGCAACACAGTCGGACAGTGAGGAGGTTGGAGAGGAACATGGACTAGTCCTGGGGGCTGAGGAAAGCTCAGACGAGGGCTCTGTGTCACAGGCATAGAGGGAGCTAGACAGCAGTGAGGCAGAGGAGCAGCTGGAGCCTGTTCCCAGTGTGCACATGTGCAGAGCTGCCAGAAGACGAGAACAACTAAGAAAGCAGGGTCAACTTAGGAGTAAAGCTACATCTAGGAGGTGATTGGCCCTTCCCATAGGAAACAAAAGAGGAATGAACGGGGAGTGGGCTTTTGCAAGAAACAATTCATTCATTTGGTCGTTTCAAGAGTGGAAAGTTCTGTTTGTGACTATAAACGACTCTGTGTCAAGTTTTGCCTTGCCCTGCATTTGGAAACTAGTTATTTGGCAGTTCTCCAAAATAGTTAAGGTTGGTGTTGATAAGGATTCCTCTGAAAGACTGTTTGCTAAGCCTTGCTGACTGTGAATGAAAGGAATTGACAAGTCGTGAAAATAAAAGGTGTTTTGCTGGGACCAAGACTCTGCTTCAAGGAAGCCTGGGTCAGAACAGCAGTGAGCTAGATTCTGCACAGCAGCACTAAAGATTTGCTGGAATTAATGAATAAAATAAAAACCATTTTATATAATTAATGCACCAAATCTATTGATATTATCACCTTTGTATTTTAGTACCTAATAACTATAGGCTTTCACAATCTAAAGATTAATATTACATTATAGCTTATACAACTGATAGATAGGCTGCTAAATTATGATTTCAAGATAAATTTTATTTGTTATTTGTCTATTTTATTCTAGAACTTTTAACTAGATACTCTTTGTGTATTTTTAATTGCACTGGTATTTAACTGTAATAAATATTTGATTTGATTTGAGAGACAGAGGGCCAAATATAAATGTACCTGTAACTTGATGAAGTCAAGCACAAGTCCTTTTTTTGCAATGTGGAGGAAATATGAATCTATTATCTCTATAAAAATTCACTTATAGATCTGCCTGTCTTTGCATTAATTCATTTTAATCCATTCCTAAGTATATAGTCATGTTAATGTATTTTATCTTAAAATGCTCGCAAATCTTCTTTTCTGATGCATATTTAAAACATCATTTCTCAGCTGAGAAAGTGATTACATTCCAATCCATCTGGCCGCAGCAGTCAGTCTCTATCAGTATTAGCAAAACTTACAATCCTTCAAGTACCTCTGCTCTATAGGAGCAATTTATGAGCACTTATGCCTATTGTCCATGAACTAATAACCTCTAGTTTGCACCCATCCCCAGCAATTTCCCACCATCATAATATTGCTTCTTTGTAGTTAGAAATATTACAGCTTATCATTCATTATCAAGCATGTATTATTTTTCCTTCCATCAACTTCTACCCTTAATTTTCCTATAAAGCCTTGTAAAAGATAGCCTTGTTTCCGGCATTAAAAGGCCATTGCTTCAGCAAAGAAGAATGCTCTACTGACTTTCTGTGTGGTCTCTAACCAAGTACAACCCTTTTTAAAAGAGAACTTGGTTAGTAATAAGCTTATCTATCACTTATCAGCTGACCATGTAAATAGCCTGTAGAACAGTAAAAAGACAGGTGCTAATCCAATGAGATAATAACTAAGACAGGAAAAAAATATCCTATTACCTCTGCTGGGGTCCACAAGGCAAACAGCCTTTTCCACTCATAAAACCCCGAATAGATACACTGCACAGCAAGAGACCCGTCACATTTAGCAGCATGTGTCAAGTAAAGAAGGGAGAGACCCAGATGAGACAAAAGGCTAAGCTCAGTGTGACAAACAACATTAAAGACTACATCAGAGAAAGAAATTTAGTAATAATAATTTACTCCAAGAAAGCATTTTTAAAATCACTGGCTGGTTCATCATTTCATTTATGGAGAATATCCCATAAATATCTCTTCACATATTTTATTTTACCAGATAAACTAGCAGTCCAGATATACTAGTGCTAAATATATAAATGTTTGGACATCTCAGACTCATTGTTAAAAAGCCAATCAATTGTATCTTTTTGATCATCATGTCCAATAAGGGTAAATTTGCACTGTAAGCCAAACGTTCTCAAAGATTAATATGAAATGTGCAATATGTGGGTGTATTTTAAAGTAATATATTCCTACAGCCTAAAAAACCCAGTTTTACATCAACAAGGGTTTATGCAGTGTTTACTTGAGACATGTAAGTAGAACCAAGCAAGGAAAGGAAATGTTGGGATCATTCCGAATAGTCCCATGCGCCGTGACTTCATGCTATTGATGTTTATTTATACAATAACTTGCATTCTACCTATTTCCGGGACTGTTTATATAACAGCCACAAATACAGGAACAAACTATACAAAAATAAAACTTGAATACATTCTAACAGCACCAATTCTATAAAGGCAATCAACCCATGTGCACTATCTGTATCAAACGATTATTTGGGAAAAAATATTTTCAAAACTTGGGGGGGGGGGGCAAACCAAGCAGTTTTGGGTCCTCCAGATTTAAGGGTGTTCCATAATATGGAGACTGCAACTGAAAAGGCAACCTTACGGCTCCTTTCTCTTTTCATCTCATATACAACAGGGATCCTAAACAGTCCCTCCAAGGATGCATGGTTGAGATATACCTAGGTAGAAGAGGCAATTCTTAGTATTGAAATGGTAGGCCATGTGCTTCATCTATATTTGTTAAGCATCTTGAATTGAACCGGAGCACCAACTGAAGGACACTGTAATGCCCGTAAACCTTTTCCTACTTGTTAGAAATTTTGAAGCAAGTGCATGATTGCCTAGATCAATGAAACAGGAAAAAGGCACATCTGCTTTAAAGTATTATGTTCATGCTCCAATTCCATCCTAGAAAACAAATCCATTATGTTTTATTTATTTATCAAATTTTGACTCTGTTCATCTCACTAACAGAACAATGATATTGCGCAACTCTTGTGCTTATGCTATATAAGATAATACCTCTTCCTCATAAATTGATAATAAATTTCCATTTCCAATTTTAATTTCTAATATTCTAATTTCTAATAACATAACATAACATAACATAACATGACAATTTCTAATATTCATCCAGGACTGAGTGGCACATTGCACATTAACAGCCACTTATTACACAGGTGGTTACTGCAATCTATGCTTCTTCAGTAGGTGCCATACATGCATATGTGCCATGTATGTGTATGCATACACACATAAGAGAAACAAGAGACCAAAAGAAGATGTATATAGGTTGCTTTCATTAGTATATTCTATTTGACAACTTTTCCTAGTCTAACCATTAATATGTTCTCACAATTCCCCAAAGAAATATATGAATCACCTATAATCTGGTTCCAAGTATTGCTTCAGTTCAGATTATCAAAGATATCTAATCTGAAGCAGTTCTACAATAAAGAAAAAGAACTCACTCTATTTCAAATCAAAGCACTGAACTGGGTCAATTCACTTTGGTCATTCACTTTGATTCAAAGAAAAGACTCCTTTGTTTTCCGTGAGTTTTACGGAACCTAGCAACTGTGTGCAGAGCTGCAGCCTAACCTGCTTACCCAGGCCTGACTTCCATAGAAAACAATAAGCCTAATTAAATGATGAATGAGTAAGGAGACTTTGTGCTGCTCCAAAATGCTAATGTTTCTAAAGTTTCTTCAGCAATTGACCTGATTTATTCTTGAATACTTCCCTTGTCTTTAAAGTAATACTAATGAGAAGTATGAACGCACAGAATTTCTGAAAACTCCTGTATTTCTTCTACTGTATAATAACAAAAATATGTATAATTAAGAAAAGAACTATAGCAAACCAAGAGACATAGACTGAATTAAAGCTTTAAATGTTTATTTAGAAAAAAAATACAAGTAGTTTTTGCAGACTAGAGCAAGGCCAATCAATACTAGCCCACCTGCAATAAGAAGCATGAACAGATACTATTAACCAGCCAAAGGATAGCAGATATTTCTTTTCTTATTTTTTTTTCATAACCCTCTGGAAGTCTGCAAGAAGGCCAAGAGAGTGTGGCAAATTCTGTACAAATATCACATAAAATTAGATCCTACTAGATGAGCCACACTTTATGTTCTCAAAACTGATTCAGGCATTGTTGAAGCAGTTTGCAAGTTAGGGACTGATTGTCAATCCTTGCTTTCCTGTACTGTTCTCAAAGACCACAATCTAAACTCAGACATGGTTCATCCACACTAGCCTTACTTGTGCCAGTCCACTGAGGCAGCCATCTGCATGGAATGTCCTACGGTCAAAAATACTATTTTCCCACTTCTGCTGGTGCAAACAGTATTATCTGATTCACTTGCTGCATTTCCTTTCATTATAGGCAACACGTCAGTTGGGTGCCATGTGGAATAGTAGGGATTACATAGTATTTTTAAATCAGGGAACTTAAGAGTGTCCTGCCACTTTCCCTTGCAGCCCAAAAGACAGGAGAAGGGGTATAAAACTGTGGTAATGTCTTCCTTCTAACGTGCCCATTATTGCATTACACCTAGCAATGGAAATCACATCGTCCCCAAGACCTATCCATGAAAGGAAAAGTATTGAGTTGCATTAATACTTGAGGTATGATAAAGTTAAAGTTGATGTAGATTGTTTTAAATAAAGTTAGACATACTGTAATATATACTAACTATACTATAGTTAGAATATGAAATAGATACAAATTCAGGTTGTGCCCAAAAACACTTTTGTGGGTCTCAGGACAAAAAGCAATTTACAAATGAGAAGTAATAGGCAAACAGAAATGGTTAACACACTATGGGATAGAATTATGTCAGGTAGAATATGAGATAAAATCAACTAATGGCAGAGGGATATAACTGTGAATGGTTTTCCTATTTACAGTTATCAGAAAGATTCAAAGTAGACAAAACAATGTACAATATTAAATATTATAAAACAGACTTTGAAATGGAATATATACAAATGATAAAGATGCAATTGCCCAAATGTGCAATTTTTAGTTGAAATTTGAAAACAGAAAAAGAACAAATTTTTGGTTATAAGATACAGATGGAACTTCAAAACTATGTTTAACATGTGAACAACCATAAGGGTCATTTTTCACATGTGGTGGACATGCAAAAAAACTAGAAGATTTTGGGCTCATATACATACATTAATTAAGGAAATTTTAAAGATTAATGTACAACTGAAACCAGAAGTTTATGTCTTATGACTGATAGGTAAAGCCATTGAAAAAAGGCATGAAACTTTATTTTGATATATGATAATTGGAGCAAGATTAATGTACACATAAGGATGGAAAGATTTGGCAACATGTACAATGGAGGAATGGTTGGTGAAGAAGATAGAATTTGCTACGATAGCCAAATTTACCTGCTTGATTACAGAAAAGAAAATACCTATGTTTATTCGAAACAAGGAAGCTCTGATGGACTCATCACATACAATTGGAAAAATGTGGGGAAATGAACTTATGATCTATGATTCTGATGATATAGAAAGAAGAGAGGCACAATGTAGTTTTAAAGAAAGAGGTAAATTTATAATTGTACTTATGACTGCTGTAAAAAAGTTTGGAATCAACTATTTTTCTTTCTTTTCTATTTTTCTTCTACCTTTTCGGGGGGGGGTTCTTGTAGCTTTCTCTGTTGTTGTTGTTTTCATTTGCACTCTATAAAAGTTGAATTAATGTTTACTTGTTACTATAATTTTCAATAAAATTATATTTTAAAAAAGAAAAGGTGTTGCTGCTTGTTTGACTAACATGGGGAGGAGCCCAAAAAGGTAGGAAACCCCACCAGTCATAATTCATGGAGAATATGAGCTACTTAGAACATCAGGTTATCACTGTAGCCAAAGCAGAAGGAAGGACTGAAAGCTAGAAAGGCTTGAAGATGAGTTTATTTCCAAGTGATTAACATGTAAGTCCTGAAGCTTATATTCCAATGGGGAAATCACATTGAAATTGTCTGATAGTTCCTTTTACAACTAACAAAACACAAGCATTGTGTTCCAATTTTAAAATAAAAACTTTATAAACTGTTTAAAAAATAAACACTTTTTACTTGCTTCTTTTGGGGTGCCAGATTTGGCATGTCACTGAAAGAGGACCAGTGATACCAATGATTTATACTTGGCATATCCATTAATTTTCTGTCATTGTTGGATTTTCTGGGCTCCCAGAAAGATTGCCAAAGTTGGCCTTTGAACGTTGATGTTGGCGAATATGATTCTGGAAGGTACATTGGCAAATTGTTTCCTCTAGCCAGGATATAGAAGAGAGACCAATGATATATTAATATAAATGCACTATATTGCCAAAAGTATTCACTCATCTGCCTTTACTCGCATATGAACTTACAGTAAGTGACATCCCATTCCTAATCCATAGGGTTCAATATGACATTGGTCCACTGCGCATTGTTCTTGAGCTAATCTGAAGGCCACGTGAATTTGGAGGTCTGTAGCGATTGACTCTGCAGAATGTTAGCGACCTCTTTGCACTATGTGCCTCAGCATCCGCTGACTCCGCTCCATCAGTTTACATGGCCTACCACTTCATGGCTGAGTTGCTGTCAATCCCAAACATTTCCACATTCTTATAATATAGTTGACAGTTGACTGTGGAATATTTAGGAGCGAGGAAATTTCACAGCTGGATTTGTTGCACAGGTGGCATCCTATCACAGTTCCACCCTGAGCTCCTGAGAGCGACCCATTCTTTCACAAATGTTTTTAACAACACCCTGCATGCCTAGATACTTGGTTTTATACACCTGTGGCCATGGAAGTGATTGGAATACCTGATTGATTATTTGGATGGGTGAGCAAATGCTTTTGGCAATATTGAGGGCTGAGGACATGTAGCCTAAAGAAATCGTAACCTAGCCTCTCCAAAAGGCTTTTGATAGGAAAATAGTTGAGTGAAATCTTTCCATGACACTACACCACTATGCTTCTCTATGAGGCTTGTATAAAATAAACAAGATTTATTTAAAGATTTTTGCACTAAAGAGGCAATATGACTCATCAAACTAATAGGACAATGCAGTTTATTTCAATTACATATGTCAGGTTGCTTCAAGGCTTCCCCTTGTCTGTTACATGCAACTGTAGAGAAAACACACATTGGTGGCTGCTCGATAAACCTAGAATAGTTTTGTAGCACTTTTTTCTAACAATACTTGCCAAAGTTGTTTTAACTATTAAAATAAGCAACCATGTTGTTTTGTGAAGCTGCTTTGAGGGGAGAGTTTCTCTTGAATGAAATGAGGCATCCCTTTGAATATTTGCTAAGGGATTTGTCATGAAGAGAAATAAACACCTCTGAACTCCATGTGGCAACAGTCTGAGGAAAATGTACTCTTTGTCTTAATCTTTATAAAATTTACCTAGAGATTTATTTTTCTGGATTCTTGTTGTGTCACTATTGTTCATTTTCTAAGAATAGAAATGTAAGATTAAGAAGGCATATCAACTAGACAGTTCCCCCTCAAGCAATGAAATGTATTCCCACTAAGTGTTCCTAGGATGCAACTTGCTATGATTCCATCAAATGTAATGAACAACTAGATAAACATTTCTATAATAGGATATAAGGACCTAATTACAGTACTTGGGCCATATTATGTATTTCCATTTTAGTCATTTTGGGGTTTAAATAGTTTTGCATTACTGAGGTATTTGTGAGCCCCAAGTGCCTTGTACCCATGTTTAAGAAGACAAAAATAGTAGGAAAGACATGTATTTAGATGAGTTTCTCTTCATTCAATTCATATGTTTCTTTCCACCTGCTGAATGTAAGAACTAGTTGAGATTCACTCATTGCTGTGCAGGCTTTTGTTTCAGCAGGAATTATATGGAGACAAGCCATAATTCTAATACTTAAAGAACAAGTCATTTATCTAATTATATAGTTTAGTCTCTGTTCACAAACCAGCCTTGTATATTCAAAAGATTCAGAGCAGATGTAATCTAATTTTCCCCCTTTTTATTTGTACATTTAAATGGTAGCCCTTAGTAGGAAATTTGCAGAGTGTTATTGCAGTGTAATATAATAAAGAAACAACAAACCTTGAGGCCAGTACACCCCTTATTTTTTTAGAGAGGGACAGAAAAAAATATTGCTTATTGTGTGTTATCTACAACTAAATATTGATGTCTTAAAGGACTCTTAAATCAAGAAAAATGGCGGTCATAGTTTCAAATTCAACATCAGATCATACCAGGATCAATGGTCAGGCATTGGGTAACCAAAGGCATATAGCAAGATTGTCAAATGTTGGTATTCTGGAAGACCTTGAAAATCTGGGTTTTCTTCCAGGGCTTGAGATGCAGTGGATGGACCCCTCCCTAGTTGTAGTGTTGTTATATTTTGTGTATGTATTGATGTGTGTCACAACTATCTTGTAAATCTTTTTTTAATTAATTTTATTGTGTTTCTATTTATGTGTTTTTACATTGTTCTTTATTTTGTGAGCCATCAAAACTGAATAAATAATTAAATTTATTACCACACTGTTCCAATAGTCTTTGGCTTAGTTGACACAACGATTATTTAGTTCCTTTACACTTTAATCCTACACATTTTGATACTAACAGAGCATCTGAAGTTTTTACTGAAAATATTACTTTAGAGACAATCTGAGGAGATATGAAAATATAAAGCTATATGATGCTCTGTCATATATCAAGCTAGACAGTCGTTATATGTATTGCATGTCCAAAATCATAATACCTTTCTATATGAACACACTGAATATTAAGCCTAGGTCTCCTATATAAGAAGCATGTGTTCAACTCTGAAGTTGTAGTCTCTTGCCTCATGTATCACCTTCATCATTTTCTATTGTATAACACAGGTATTATAATAGCTGATGATGTAAAAATCCAATACACAAGTATTGCAGTTATCAATTCTAAAGAACATGTATAAATCAGTCAATACTTTGTTCAAAGAAATTATTTATAGCTGGTACGAATAAATCCATCTGATATGAGCAACCCCATTCTGCTTAAAGCACAGAAATTATGTATTATAGATAATTGGGATAGCCATTTAAGGTCCAACCATGTTCTGAATCAGGAAATTCAGAATTTTTGCATCTCATTGGCATTTCACCTTTGAGGATTTCTTTATTATGCCTCAAAATAAAATCCTGCTAAATGGTATTACCATAGTAATCTCAAATATAAAGACACCAAATATAGCAAATGCACATCTCCACCCACTTTGGCAATGAATTAATAATATATTAAATAAAATCCAGACATATTTGCATTTGAGTCATGGTGATCCTTCATGGAATCTTTTCATAGTAAACATTTAAAAATGAAAAAACCTTTAACACTCTAACATAAATGAGAATAAAATACATGACAGAAGACCTGTCTAAAATGAAAAGAGACTAATCAAAGTAGATAACTTGAGTTTTCAACTCATTTTTAGTTTGAGATTTAGGAGTTTGATTGAAAAAATAGTTTGAATTTTGCATGGATTCACCATATTAAATTCCACACTGCTTCATCAAATAGTAATAGCCCAATGATAAAGAAAAAGAACATGTTCTTCATTGAACATCTTCATATTTAGAAATATTTATAATATGAAATGACAAAGATATTCAAAACTATTTTAATACCCGAGTGTCTTTTATAGCATTTGATCCTTATTTCTTCCTTCAATGTTACTTTGTTGCAAACAAACAGTACTTGACCCCGGAAGCCATTTTGTCTCTCTGCAGTTGCTCCCCTCCTTCTTCACCTCCAGTTTTACTGACATGTACACTGCAGGCCGCCTTATAGCAACATTGAATCTATGACATCGATATAATTATATATAAGAATTCCTCAGGGCACAC
Organism: Rhabdophis nuchalis; assembly: GCA_039707465.1. NCBI lineage: Eukaryota > Metazoa > Chordata > Lepidosauria > Squamata > Natricidae > Rhabdophis > Rhabdophis nuchalis. The sequence goes on along the minus strand of CM077651.1, from coordinate 29,425,835 downwards.
ATCATTTCAATGAAATTTTAATAAACACAAAACTTTATCCCCTATCATTTTTATTGTATATACCACTAACAATGCTTGAAGAAACAAACTTGACAATGTTGTCAAGGACACAACAGACAATATTTTGGGTAAAAGTATTTCAGAAAGATGCATCAATTTCAGTGCTATTTATCTCGTGAAATTTTAATCCAGAGAGTTACTTTCTGAATCCAGATTGCAGGTACTGTGGCTAGTACCTTTCTTCACTCTACCCATGCTTAGTTTTTCATCTACCTTCCCTACACATCTGCTAGTTTTCTTGCATATATCGGCAAGATATTTCTCTAGCTGGTGTCATTTATTGTGGAAGTCACACAGCTGCACATTTATTTTAAACATGGATTTTACTGACATCTGGTGGCAGTAAGAAAATTCTCACCCTAGAAAATATTCGAACAGTATTTTTAGGGCTTTTAACAGGTATGTAAATATTTCTAAAAGTTATTTCAAACAAGGCAAAATACTGCCACGAGATTAATAACACACTCAATAGCAACTCAAGCTTTGTACAATATATCATAATACAAAAAAGACCTCTTAAATATCATGCTTACTGCAAATTCTGGCAAATGCACTGCCAGCGCGTTGGGAAGGCTGATTTAATTTACTGTCTACAGAGAGAGGACATGTTTACTGGGAGTAAAATTGAGGAATATACTGTAACTTATGACTGAACTTATTATCAGGAATTTGTGAAGCAAGATTAAATTCAGAATGTGCAAAGCCTCTGAAAACTTCAGGTGCCATAAAATATGTTTTTTTACCACAGAAAAATAACATTTCATAGAAGAATCAGTATGATCCAGTCAGAATTAGAAGAGATTACTACAATTTAGTACTCCTAATGTCTACATGTTTCTTTTACAGAAACTCAAGAAATGAGATTTTCACTCAACATTTGCAAGAAAAAATACAAAGAAAAAATATTAATAATGGGCAGTTTTGGTTCCTACAAGGCAGAAGAAATTGCAGCATTATTCCTAGATAGCAAGATGCTTCTTTGAGTACTTTTGTCTATCTTCCTTTTAGTCTATCTTGAATCCCTTCCAGAAGAGGACACCAACTACATGATTAGTCTTATTGTTAAATTACTGCATTTATTAGCAAATGTTTAATCTGGTTAATACATAAAAAAAAAGACCAGCAAGAAGTACCAAACTGCAAACTAGACTGTGAAGGTGAGAAAATATTCCCAAGAAGGCAGTGGCAATCCATTTTAATACACTAACAATGAGAACTCAGCAGGTCCAAACCTTACTTTGTAGCAGCATTCGGTCTTTTTATTAGAATCCTAAAATACATAACAGTTTTCCCAATGTCTGTTACCCCTCCTAGATAGACCAGGTCAGGAAACCAATCACCAAAGCAACATTAGAACTGCATACACCAAGAGTGAGTGTATGCTGCCTGCCTCTCTTTCATATCTTTTTGAATCAGCGCGAGTTCTATCTCCTTTCCCAGGTCTTCAGGAATGCTTGTACACTTGTTGTTTTTGTAACAGCTTCTAAATTCTCCCTGACTTTCAGATGAACTATACAAAAACACATCATAAAGAAGAACATCCAAAAATGTAAGTATTATATTGAAAAGGGATAAATGCTTCAAGCAAAGTTCAACTCTTGGTGACCACATAAATTCATCTATGTGCAGGTAATCTTTGACTTACAACCAAACAATTCAAAAATAAGTGGAAAAAAGTGATGTATGACCCGTACTCACTCTTATGACCTTCGCACCCCCTTCATCATAAAGTAATTGAAATTGGGCACTCAGCAATCATTTACACCCAATCACAGTGTCCTATGGTCAAGTGATTGTGATTTGTGGTCTTTTTTTTCCCATTTCCAACAAAAAAAAATACCTATTAAAGAAGCTGGATTTCCTTAACTACCACTACACAATAACAGAATTGGAAGGTAGGTCTTCCAATCCAATCCCCTGCACAAGTAAGAGATCTATAACATTACGGACAAATGTCTGCCTATTCTCTTCTTTAAAAAAAAATATCCAGTGATGGAGCAACACAATTCACTGGTTAATTGAATTCTCACTGTCACGAAATTTCTCCTTAGTTCTAGATTAGTTTCTATACATTGCTAATTGTACTGCCTTTGGAAATTTGATTGACCTCCTCTCCTCTTTATGGCAGTCTCTCAAATATTGGAACACTGCTATCATGTCAGCCTTAGTCTTCACTAGACAATTCCCGCAACCGTTTTTTATATGTTTTAGCCTTCAGACTCTAATCATCTTTCTTGCTCTTCTCTGTACTCTTTCCAGGGTCTCAAAATCTTTTTTATATTGTGACGACCAAGACTGGATGCATTTATCGCGAAAACGGGCCATTTTTTGGTCAAAAAACTTACATGCATAGCCTTATAATAATAATTTAATAATTAAATTTATAGACCGCTCCTCTCCCCATAGGGACTCGGAGCGGTGCACAGGGAAACTAAAACCACAATACAATATACACATACAATTAAGAAAAAATTAAATATAAACCTGTGCTAAAATCCCCTTAATCTACTAAAATACCCAATTAAAAACAGCTAAACCCTGTAGAGAGAGGCTAACCAAGGCCGGCCAAACGGAAAAGATGTGTCTTCAATTTCAGACGGAAGGAGCGGAAGTCCGTGGTTGTTCTGATGTCGGGGGGAAGGTCGTTCCAGAGGGCTGGGCCCGCCACAGAGAGAGCCCTTCCCCTGGGCGTCGCCCGCTGACAAAGTCTAGTGGACGGCACCCGGAGAAGTCCCTCTCTGTGGGAGCGAATCGGCCGTGAGGATGTATGCGGCAGGATCCGATCCCGCAGATAGCTAGGTCCCGAGCCATGGAGCGCTTTAAAAATGATGACTAATACCTTGAAGCGCACCCGGAAGACGACAGGCAGCCAGTGCAGCTCGCGCAGAAGTGGAGTTATGTGGGCAAATCTGGAAGTACCCAAGATTGCCCGCGCGGCTGCATTCTGAACCATCTGAAGTCTCCGGGTGCACCTCAAGGGGAGCCCCATGTAGAGAGAGTTACAATAGTCCAGTCGCGATGTCACGAGAGCATGAGTGACTGTGCGAAGGGCGTCCCGATCCAATAGGGGGCGCAACTGGCGAACCAGGCGAACCTGGTAAAACGCCCTCCTGGCCACGGCTGTCACTTGATCTTCCATGGACAGCCGGGCATCCAGGAGGACACCCAAGTTGCGCGCCCCATCCACAGGGGCAAGATGTTCGCCCCCTATGGCCAGCGATGGAGTCAGCTGGTTGAATCGGGCAGCCGGAAACCACAGCCACTCGGTCTTGGTCGGGTTGAGCCTGAGTCCGTTACTTCCCATCCAGATCCGCACGGCTTCCAGGCACTGGCACATCACTGCTACGGCATCGTTATGGAGGTTTATAGAGTGCTGCTGGAGGCTGGGGGGGCAAAAACGCCCTGTTTTTTGCTCATTTCTGCCCTCCCCAGCCCCCAGGAGCTCTCTGGAAGCCTCCATAAGGGTATGCGCATGGCCATTTTGGTGATGGGGTGGGGTTTCAGGAGGCCAAAAATGCTGTATTCGATGTGTAAGACACACCCAGATTTTCAGCCTCTTTTTAGAGGAAAAAAAGGTGTATCTTATATTCTGAAAAATATGGTAAATTTTTTGTGAAGATGTTGAAGAGTACTGTGAATTTTGACAAATATTATGAGGTCATCCACTGATGTTTGATTGTCCTATACCAAGGGTGTCAAACTGGTGGCCCACAAGCATCATGCACAGGCCATGCCCACCCCAGCTTCGCAAATGGGAAAAGCATCATAAAACATCACGTGATGGCAACATAACACCGTGAGTATGATATCCATGTCCTATATAGTTCAATATAGGCTACATTCAAGATAGGTACATCTCTGAATATCTCCCCAAAGTTTTAAGAACTTTTAAAGTACATTAGAAGCTTTGATGTTGTTGAAAGCATTAAGGTGTCTTGTAAAGAAATATCTCTAAAATGATGACCAAAAGGGTTATGGGTTGTCTAGTTATTTTTATAAATAACTCAAGGTTCGAAAGCATACCTAATGTTCCCCCCTTTCCTCTTATTTTCCCCACAACAACAACCCTATGAGATGGGTTGGCTGAGAAGAACTGGTCCAAAATCAGCCAGATGCCTTTCATGCCCAAGGCAGTGTTAGAAATCATGATCTCCTGGTCTCTCGCCTGATGCCTTAACCAGTAAAGCAAGCTAGCATAGTATTATATCATATCATTATATTCGTCACAAAGTCAACCAGATGTTCAGGCTGGATTTGGCACTTTTGTACACCTATTGAGTCCTTCCCAAGGACCTGGGGTAGGCAGATGTGGATGCTTTTCGCAGGATATAAGCTGCTTCAAATAAATCTGCCTTTTGCAATTGACTGGTGATGATTTTGTCAATGCTGATGGTGTTCATGTGGTGCTGTTTTGGGAATGCACCCAAGACACCGATTATTATTGGTGCTACCTTGACTTTCTTTTCAGTCATTCTATTTCTATTTTGTAGTCTTCGTATTTTGTTATCTTCTCCAGTTATTGTATTGTATTATATTGTATTGTATTGTATCGTATGGTATCGTATTGTGAAAGTATTATAAAATTTTACTTTGTCTATGTCGTGCATAATCTTCTACACTAGTCTCATGTATTCACTCACATTCTTCCTAAGCACCTATAGTCACAAGAATTCTTTCAACAGATACAGCAAACAAAAATAGATGGCTAAGCATAATTTACATTATCCTTCTAAAACAAACAGAAACCAAAAACATTATAGGATTCTAATCTACTGTGACATGGCAATGAAATCATTATATTGGAAGTTTAATTTCTTTCCTAGGATCCCTACCTGTACTCTGAATCAATATTACTTTTCAGCTGTTCATAATTATCCAAGATTTTCTTCCTCTTTGCCAAATAGAAAAATAGGGACCACCTTTGGTAGGAAGGTAGTAGCGTTCCGTGTGCCTTTGGTGTTTAGTCATGCTGACCACATGATCAGAGAGATGTCTTCAGACAGCACTAGCTCTTCGGCTTTGAAATGGAGATGAACACCACCCCGTAGAGCCAGGAATGACTAGCACATATGTGTGAGGGAAACCTTTGCCTTTACCTTACAGGCAGTAAAGATTCGGTGTTCTACTAAACATCTCAATTCACACTAGCTTTATTCTATTTTCTTCCAGGCAGATTTTTGGAATTTTTCTATCAAGCTCCAAAAATCTGTGGTACTATATACTGTATAGAGCTATACTATATGGGGATGGACTATAATAACAAAAACTCTGCAAGTCTAATTGTGTTGTATCTCCTCCTTCTTACACTTGATTGAAACAGGTGTCTGTTGAGCCATGTCTGTCAAGGTCACTTCTTTACTCTTGACATCTTCAATGTCTCTCTATATCCTTTGCCTCATGTATAAAGCTACTACTTTAAACTGAGCAAACTTTGGGAAAGCTAAAATACACCATATTTTCTTCTCCTTTCCTTAAAGGTAAATTAATGCTTGCAGAACAGATTGAGGGCCAAATAGACTGGCCCTTAGAAAACCTTTAAAAGCTAGCTCTTCCCTCAGACCTTAGGACCAGATTCTATGGCTTTGTCTGTTTGTTTGTGGTTTGCTTGCTTTCCACTGTATAGGGCAGGGGTATCAAACTCTATTTCATTGAGGGCTGCATCAGGGTTGTATTTGACCTTAGGGGGCTGAGGTAGGTGTGACCAGGGTAGGCATGGCCAGCATGAGATCACTCATATTGGGGGATGCCTGCAGTGGCCCGAGCACTCTGCCAGCAAAAACGGTCTCCCGAGCTTCGTTTTCAGCTGGGACGGTCTCCTGCAACCCTCTGCCAGCGAAAACGGAGCTCAGGAGGGCCACATGCGGCCATCACGAGCTCCACTTTCACTGGCAGAGGCACTGCGGGCCAGTCATTCGCTGGTTCCAGGGCAGCCCCACCGGCCAGATCTAAACACCCCACAGGCCAGATCCGGGCCCCAGGCCTTGAGTTTGACACTCCTGGTATAGGGAGTTGTTTTTATCTGGGTCCATCTATTGCGTTTACTAGCCTTATCAACATACTTTTGTTTCATGTTTTATAAACTCCCTAAAGTTAATAATTCAGACAGGTAGCCTTATACATTTTCAAATAAATAAATGAATGAATGAAAAAAATCAGGTTAATAAACATGTATAGCAAAGTTAATGATGTGAAGCATGTCATGAAAAGTAAATATCTGCAAGGAAGAAGGATGGTCAGGAATTGGTTTCAGACAGCAGGGATGATGATGTAACATACTAACAAAAAGATTTTTTTAACTTGCACAATATTTACCACAACTAATATTTGTGTCTGTATACAAATTTATAAATCATTTATATAACAGAAGCGTCTCACCATAGTGATAAAGACTGACCAATTATTTATGAGTCTCTTCCATTTGCTATTCAAATACCAGTTATTAATGGACAATTTCAAGTCTTTCTTCCCTGCTTTAATTATTTATTATCTTTTAAACTATTTATAATCTTTATAGCTAATTAGGATTGGCCTTGGCTAATACCTGAAAGGGGAGTCAGGGGTGGGTTTCTGGCCTTACTGCCAGTTCGCTTGTGCATGCGTGCTAGATGGGCGTTGTATGCACATGCGCTATTCAATGGAAATTGTTCTGCCAAAGAAAGATGGAGACAGCGATGACAGCCACTGAGGAACCTGTTCAGGGGCGTAGCCAGCCTGGGTTGCTGCCGGTTATATGACCCAGGCCGGCATACCACTACTAGTTCAGCTGAATCGGGCCAAACCAGTAGGAACCCACCTCTGAAGGGAACCCATCCAGGAAGTCCAAGGTTTCAGCTCAGAAGGAGACATTATTAGCAAGTAATGTAATGCCTGTACACCGCCCTGAGTCCTGGAAGGGAGAAGGGCGGTATAAAAATTTAATAAATAATAATAATAATAATAAAACCATTTCTGTGTAATGTGACAAAACCAGCATGGATCTGTGCATGTAAGTCAGCAAGAGCCAAGTTTCAGTCCACATTTATCTTTAAAGCAGCCTCTAACAGAAATTCTCCAACAGGCTTTAAATAAGGGATTGTCCACTGTAAAGATATCATAGGGCTGCTCTTGTATCTGTAATAAACCATGTGTTTTGCATTTAATCATTTTTAAATGACAACAGAAAACTTGTCAGCCACTCGGTTGTAAATTCAGTGATTGGATGAACAAGGAATAGTTATAAATTGGCTTGCATGAATTTATTTTTTCCCTGCTTCATTTCTCAGGGCTTGGGATGGTTTACAAGATTTTATAATAATTCCAGTTTGGCACTATTTGATTAGGCCCATTTAGATGTAACCCTGCCAAATGGTGAAAGATTTTTTAAAGCAATCTTTCCCCATTCCTCTATTTTACATAGAAAGGGCCCAACTCATATGTTTTAGTGCATGGTGTGCCAATGACTGCTGACTGTTGGTTAACAGACTGGATTCATGGGCAAACACTTAATCATTTAATTAGGCAATTAAGCACCCAACCATTCATGTGTCGCCTGTCTGAGCTACAAAACCAGATCTGAAACTGAGCAAAGACAATTCACAATCTGTGAGGGATGAAAGAACACAAAAACATATCAAAACAATTGTTTCACTTCAAGATTGCTGCATGTTACTTTTTGCGACGTAAGTGCTCCAAATATCTAAGAGATCATACATTAGTTTTTCTGTTTCATGGACCTTAGTTATAAGGTCTCAGTTTCAATCCCTAGCATCTCCAATTAAAATTGGATATTATTACAACCTGAAAGGTGTTAGTCAAAGCAGAAACTACTGAATTAGATGGACAAAGGTTTTAGAAAAAAAAATCATAATGGTTCCTTGGTTTTAAGGCTTCTGTAAAAACAGCACATGCATTTGCCATTATGAAGGAAGGTAGGAAGCATCCAGAGGTGGTATTCAGCAGGTTCTGACCGGTTCTGGAGAACCAGTAGCAGAAATTTTGAGTAGTTCGGAGAACCGGTAAATACCACCTCTGACTGGTCTTGCCCCCATCTATTCTCTGCCTCCCGAATCCCAGCTGATCGGAAGGAAATGGGGATTTTGCAGTAACCTTCCCCTGGAGTAGGGAGGGAATGGAGATTTTACTGTATCCTTCCCCTGCCACGCCCACCAAGCCACAACCACAGAACTGATAGTAAAAAAAAATTGAATTCCCGCACTTGAAGCATCCATCGTAAGAACTATGGGATAAGAATGTCATCCTATGCTTGATTGTTATACTGCAAACAAAGGAAAGAAATCTCAACTTCTTTTCTTTTCCTTTTAGTGGTGAAAAATTTAAGAACCACCTTTAAAGATGATTTAAAAGATTGTACCCCAAGTGTTTGCAATTAAAAACACCTGTTTTATTTTAACATGTTTCTGCTTTGTGAAAATGCATGCTTTAAAATAATCATTAAATCTACATCTGGCAATGGCCATTTCTGTTTGGAAATGTGAAATGCCATTTTAATTCTCCTTCATCTAATTAACACACTTGGGAAAGATAAGAAAAAAGAGACTTTTCTAGATTGCACTATTGCAGCCTGACATCTTCAAAATCTCATCACTAGATGGCAGCGACCTTCATCAAGTTCTACACAATAATAGCTTTATACTTAATATGGGAAGCAGCCTTTTGAATTTTTTATATTAAAAGCTGATTAATGTCTAATGTGAATGTTTTATTTCCACCTCTAGATACCATTCACTCAAACTCTTTACAATATTACCAAATGAATTGTCAGGAAATTAAATAGGTAAGCTTTCAAGGACACGTTCAGAAAAAAACACGAAGACCTTGAAAAAACATCTACTGCGTTTCAAAAAGAATTGTGCAACAAATTGAGAAAATGTTTAAATATTGTATAGTTGTTGAGATTGATGTGAATTAATTGAAGCTAAGTAGTTGCTTTATACATTTATCACATTTTGAGGATTTCCAGAAAGGCGTTCACATTGTTTTGTTAATGCAGGAAAATCAGAGTCTTGGAGCAGAATCTTAAAAGCTACAATTCAATTTATGTAATTAGTACTATGAATGACATAACGTGGAGCAAGTCCACAAAAGTATGTCATTAAAAATGTTTACATTATTACAAATTCCTCTCATGGTTTTTTTTTATAACCATATGAAGAATGCATATAAACAAACAGTAATATCACAGAGGTTCCGGACTATTGTACAGAATTTCTCAGTGATATTCCATAGTTTATTCACATATCAACTTTTCCAATTTCCATTTAAACACCTGTAACTTAATATTCAACAGCAAATATTTTATTATAGATCTATGGATCAAGTCCACACTAATGGTTTGTTAGAAGCTTGGGAAAAAATCAGGAACTAGTTTTGCAAACAGTGACTTACATGTTCCTCAATTGTTTGGGATTACTCACAGAAAATGTTATTAGGAAAGACCGAGTACCATATCTTTTGGAGTATAAGACACACTGGAGTATAAGATGCACCCAGGTTTTGAAGAGGCAATTTTTTTAAAAAAGTAGGTAGGTAGATAGAGGGAGAGAAAGGGAGAGAGAGAGAGAGAAATACAGTAGGTAGGTAGGGAGAGAGAGAGAGTACGTAGGTAGATAGATGTTTCCAGGTGTATTTACCCATGTGCTGGAGAAGGAAATTGCTGACAACCTGCAGAGTGCTCCGGGGGGGGGGGGGGCAAAATGAGCAATAAACGGGCCGATTTTTGCAAAAACAAGCCGATTTTTGGTCAAAAGAAATTGCATGCATAGCCTTTTGGAGGCTTATAGAGTGCTGCTGGGGGCTGGGGAGGCAAAAAACACCCTGTTTTTTGTTAATTTCTGCCCTCTCCAGCCCCCAGGAGCTCTCTGAAAGCCTCCATAAGGGTTTCAGGAGGCAAAAAGTGCTGTATTTGATGTATAAGACACACCCAGATTTTCAGCCTCTTTTTAGAGGACAAAAGGTGCGTCTTATACTCCGAAAAATACAGTAAGTCTTTCAAAATAAAAGATAAATTGGGTTCTAAAGAAAATGATGAGTTGTCTCTTTAAACTTTCTCTTATTCTTTCAATAAATCTTATTTAAAAAGACTCAGTTGGACACCTACTTTTGATTGACTTGGCTATCAAGAACCTGACACGAAGTGATGTGCTAATATCTATATTTCTTAGAGTCCTCTGGGAGTAGGATAGACCAAGAAGGGGGGCCAAGGAGAGTAGAATGAGACTGGGTGGAATTTGTTTAATCTCTTCAGATATAGCAGAATAACAGATGTCTGTCTCAGATCCTGAATCTGAGCTAATCAACGAGGCAGACTTACATAAGAGATCATACCCTGGTTAATGATGGCTAATATTACACATTCATTGTGGAGGGGTTTTAAACGTGTTTCTTTTTCAGTTTAGTTTTAATTATACTCAAGAATGTATATTTAATGTTTGCAGTGAGTTATGGTTATAATTGCATGCTCATCATGACATTTTATTTTTCATTTTTCATTATACTGATAACTTACATTTATCCAGAGAGTTCTAGTGATATATAGAGTAGTTTGGGCTGAGAGTTGTCCAACTCCCAAGACTAATTAGATATCTTCATGACCATAACTAACAAAACCAATGTCATTATAGGTTTTTTTTAAGGTGTCTGAAAATACCCTAAGATTTCTAAAGCATCACAGTGCACTCACCCGAGAAAGATCTGCTAGTAGAAAAAGAAAGAAGTAATAAACTAGTTAAACTTCTATAATAACAAAATAACAAAATACTATACTTTTCAACACTAAAGCACTTCAATATCCAGAATTTCTAGCCAATACAATCTGTAAAGACAATGTTGCCTGGGAATTTTAATCATTAATATTTCATGTTTGTCATCTTATATATCATGTTCAAGCAGGTAAGTTCAGGTAGTCATGTTATCAACTTTAAAACAGTGTGTTAAATCTTCTGCATTTTACACATATACTCATTCCTCAGATAGATCTACATAGATAAAATGATAATCCCAAATTCTAGAATATCTTGTTTTCACTCACTGAAGATCTCATTTTATAATTTTAAAAGTATTTTTTGCTCTAATCATCCCTTTCTAGTTTACAATCCTTCAATGCTCCATATTTAGATATGAGCCAGCAGTGTGCAGCAGCTGCCAAAAAAGCCCACACAGTTCAGAGGGATAGAATCAAGATCAAGTGAAGTGATAATACCACTTTATAATGCCTTGGTAAGGCCACACTTGGAATACTGTTTTGGTCGCCACGATGTAGAAAAGATGTGAAGACTCTAGAAAGAGTGCAGAGAAGAGCAACAAAGATGATTAGGGGACTGGAGACTAAAACTTATGAAGAACGGTTGCAGGAACCGGGTATTTCTAGTTTAATGAAAAGAAGGACTAGGGAAGACATGATAGCAGTGTTCCAATATCTCAGGGGTTGCCACAAAGAAGAGGAAGTCAAACTATTCACCAAGGCACCAGAGGGTAGAAGAAGAAGCAACGGGTGGAAACTAATCAAGAAGAGAAGCAACATGGAACTGAGAAGAAATTTCTTGACAGTTAGAACAATTAGTCAGTGGAACCATTTGCCTCCAGAAGTTGTGAATGCCCCAACACTGGAAGTCTTTAAGAAGATGTTGGATAGCCATGTGTCTGAAACGGTATAGGGCTTCCTGCCTAGGCAGGGTGTTGGACTAGAAGACCTCCAAGGTCCTTTCCAACTCTGCTATTGTATTGCATTGTATATTCCAAGAAACAGAAGACTTCCACATGAGGAAAAATATCTAGGTATCTCCACATGAGCAAAGACAATACTAACTGGTGGTGACTAACAGGCCAGTAGCAAACTTGATCCAACAGAACCATTCTGGACAAGGACTAGAGACAGTGAAAACTAGAGACTTTTGCTCCCAGATGGCTGCAAGGAAACCACAAGAGAGCTGTTATCCTACAAGTCTGAGCAGTGGGAGAGAAAGAGAGCCATCAAGCTTTCAACCTCTTGGCAGAAACTTTAAAGATACTGGGTGTGACTGCATCACTTTCTAGCCAGTTTCCCTGAAAATAAGATCTCCCCAGATAATAAGCCCAATCAGCCTTTTGAGCACATGTGGTAAACTAAGCCCTCCCCAAAAATAAGCTCTCTCCCCAAAATATTGCAACCCAGCAGCAGCCATGAGGTGACCACGCTTGCCGCCTCCTGCACCTCAAAAATACTAAGACCTCCCCAACGATAAGGCCAAGCACTTATTTCAGACCCTGTCTTATTTTCAGGTAATCACCATTAGATTTATAATTACTTTATTGTTAAAAAGCTAATTGGCAGTTTAAGGAACTTAAAGAATATAAAACTATGGCAAATATATAAATAACAATGTAATTTAAGAAGGTTTTACATGGATTAAGGGACCAGGTGAATTTGGAACATTAGAAGGTTTTCTTAAGATTAAAAATTGAGTAAGTAAAACAACATTTCCATGGGAATAAAAATGATTTTGGAAAGGGATTACTTGTTGAAAATTGAAACCAGATACTTTGCAAATATAGAAATGGCCACTAGAGGGCACTAACGTTTCAGACAGGAAAAAGAAATGTGAAGGTACAAAATGACAAAGGTATGACTCTTTTGAGACATTTCAAACGAATTTTGAAGAATTGGGAAAGAAACTTATATCTAATTTGTTTTGGGAACACCCAGACTGGCAGGAAAGAGGAATCAAGTGTAGAGCTTGCCTGGAGTCACTGCACAACTGTAAAAGAGTTAGGTCTGACCACCCATCCCAAGTTCCTTGCATGCTTATCTAATTGTTCCCAGGAGTAGGCTGCCAGTCTGGGGTGATTCCTCTATTATAGGCAGGCATAATAAAGAAGTTAGCTCAAATTATGCATACGTGGGCCTGATTGTCTGTGCCTGACATTTGACAACAAGAATCTCTGTACCTACAAATTGATTTTTTGAAGAAAAACTTTGAAAAATGTGTCAGAACAATATTGCGGAAGAATTTATGAATAGACAGGAAGAAATAGGGATACAAATTGATTATAAATCAGATGAAAGAGTGGAAGCACAAATGATAACTCAAGAAATGAAAAAGGACCTGGGAAAGGATTTATTTTTGGATTTATGAAACCCTGTTTTTAAAAAATCGAGGACATTGAGATGGGAGAAAGTAAACCTGAATGAAGATTCAATCTTGCAACAGCACCTTCATGAATTAAAGATTAAGATTGTTAGAAGCAAAAGAAAGGAATATAAAGTTGATTTATTTGATCAGGGCTAAAGTAAACTTATAAACTTATAACATTCTGGAAACTCTCGTGGACTTTTTTTCAACATGTGGACAGAAATGACAATTTTTGGATTTGGAAAAGGATGAAGAGGGGTTGGGAAGAAGTGAATCAGGTTTATAATTTCATAGATAGTGCAGAATTATTAATTTGCCTGCATTTGTTGCAAGAAGGGTTGTTTTTTTCTATGTCTCTTTTCTGTTTTCTTTTTTGCACTTTGTATTTCTTTTTTTATTCTTTTTCCTTCTTCTGGCTTCAGTTGTGTTATATTTTAGTGTTGTAAGACTCTTTAATTATGATGATAGCAGTGTTCTAGTATTTGAGGGGCTACCACAAGGAAGAGAGGGTCAACCTGAAGGCTGACAAGTGACGATGAATGAAATTAATCAAGGAAAGAACCAACCTAGAATTTGGAGAAATTTCCTAACAGAACAATTATCCAATGGAATGGTTTGCCTCCTGAAGTTATGGGTGTTCCATCACTGGGTATTTCTTCTGCTTGAACAGGATGTTGGACTAAAAGACTTCCAAAATTTCTTCCAACTCTGTTATTCTGAGTTTGTGGTTCTTTGATTTGGGTATTGTGTACTGCCTGGTTGTTAATCTAGTATTAATCTTGGTGTTAATCTCTGCTTATCTGGGTGTTAATTGCTGGCAGGTAGGTGTTGTGATCTTTTCATTTTTTGGTTTCTATTGGGGAACTACCAGCAAGACAAGGAGGAGGGATCAAGTAGGGAATTAGTCTTGGGTCATTGTGCAACTATAAGAGACCAAGGGCTGATCCCACCGTAAACCCATGGGATCCTATCTGTTTGTTCCCAAGAGAAGGCAAGCAGTCTGGGGAGATTCCCACATTATAGAAGAATACAATAAAGTATTTAGCTTGAACCCTGCACATGTGGATGTAGTTTCTTGTGCCTGACTGTCTCTAATGGATGGTGTGTAGATGTTGTTTATCTTTATGTCCCTCCTGATGGCTGATTTGTCTAAGTACCAGACTTCCAGGAATTCTCTAGTGCTTTTGGATTTAGGAGGCTCAGTTCCCAAATTGAAACTATAGTAAAGTCTGTCCATCTGTTGTGAAATTAAAGAGTTTTCATTGTGTCTTTTTGACTGCTAGTTTGTGTTCATGGATGCAGTCTGCTTGATTCTTGTTTGTCTTACATAGTGACTGTTACTGTTCTTACATTGTATGTTGCATATAACACCTGTTTTTTCTTCTGGGGCTATTGGGTTTTTTGTTTAGTTAAGATGCTTTGGAGGACTTTAGTTGGTTTGTGCTATAGTAATGACATGTACTTGTAACATTCTATTGATTCTGCTATGTTTTTGGTGTATGGCTGTTATCCTTTTCACAGCTTGTGTTGGTTGTCTATAGTAGGTTGAATGGTAAGACACTTTTTGATAAAGTTATGTGGGCATTCATTTTGTTGGAAGATGTTGTATAAATGATCTGTATGATATGAATGGTACTACATTGTTGCTTTCTTCTTCTAATTTTATTCCTTTGAAGATGTGTAAATAGTTTCATGTTGCTTCTCCAGTTGCTGTATTATTATTATTATTTACTTTATTCATAAAACATGAAACTCAGCCAACTGAACATTTAAAAATGCATATTACAAATACTATTGACTGGTGCTAATGGTTGATACAGTTTGCTGCACCGATAACAATGGGTGTCACTGTGACATGCTTCATCCATAGCCGTGTAGTTTCGATGGCCAGGTCGCGATATTTCATTATTTTTTCTAGTTCTTTTTCTTCGACTCTGGCATCTCCAGGAACAGTGATATCTATAAACTGTACACTTCGGCCCTCTACAACCGTGATATCTGGTGTGTTGCGCTCCAAATGACAATCAGTTTGTATTCAAAAGTCCCACAAGATCTTCACCCTCTCATTCTTGATAACCCTTCCCACTTTGTGTTCCCATGACTTTCTGGATAATAATAATAATAATAATATTTAATACTTGTAGACCGCTCCCTCTCCCCATAGGGACTCGGGGCGGTGCACAGGAAGAATAAAAACAGCAAATATACAAACATTTAAAAACAAATTAAACCTATACCTGTGCTAAAAATCCCCATTAAAACTAAGTTAAACTAAAATAACATTCCCAATTAAATATAATACCCCATAGACAGAGAGACTATCCTAGGCCGGCCAGACAGAAAAGATACAGGTAAACCATATTTTTTACATAATTTAGCAACTCGGTCATATCTAGCTTTGTAATCAGTTTGTGCGATTTTGCTGCATTCACATATTAAAATGTGAAACAGTTTCGACTTTGTTATTGCAAAGTCGGCAGTTTGGGTTGTCAGTGGATTTTTGAATGTTCGCTTTCATGGCATTAGTTTGTAGTGCTTGTTCTTGAGCGGCCAGTATTAAACCTTCCGTTTTTTTCTTGATAGTTCCCATCTTAAGCCATGTCCATGTCAAATTGTCATCACATTGTCCTTCAATGTTTTTCAAGTGCTGTCCATGCAAGAAGGCAGATTGACTATAAAGAAATTTATGAAATAACTATAAAATACTTCATGTGTATTATTTAAAATCTTATTAAAATATATGAAGATTTGAATTTTAGTGTAACAAATCTTTCTCTGGGAAAATGTGGATTAGAGAAAAATATGACAAGCGGATACCTTGAAGGCTGATTACTGAAGTCAATCAGAAAGAATTAAAAATTATAATTCTTTATCATCAGTTTGGTGTAGTGGTTAAGGCAACAGATTAGAAAGCAACGGACCATGAGCTCAAGTCCTGGCTTAGCCATGAAGGCCAGTTGGGTAACCTTAGGCCACTGGGACAGTCACTCTTTCTCACCTTACAGCAGGGGTGTCCAAACTTGCTGGCTGGTGAATTAAGACTTGAGTCTTAAAGTTCCCAAGTTTGGATACCCCTGCCTTACAGGGTTGTTGTTTTAGGGAAAATAGGAGGAAGGTGTGCTGGATGCATTTGCCACTTTAAGTTATTTGTAAAAGTGATAAAGGCAGTATACAAATAAATAAAATAAATTTAATTAAAGAAGAAGGCTCATAACTGCAAAATGGAAAAAAATATTTTAGCTTTGCAGAATTTGAGAATATCTGATAACAATGAATTCAGAAGTTTTTTTAACTATAAAAATAATCTGTATGATAGGAAGGATACTACATTGGACAGCAGTAGTCAAAGGACAAAATAGTATACAACTGCAAATCAAGCTATTTTGGAAATGGATTTAAAACTTATCAGGATGATATTGACAAGGATGTTATACAAGATTTACAAATAAAACTTGCTGAGGTTTCAACACGTAAAAGGGAAATACAAATAATAAATCAGAAAAGTGACTTGATTTTGGACTTTAAAAATCCAAGTATTATACAGTGTTCTTGAGAAACGATAGAGAGAAAATGGGAGAGAGGAAGAACCCCAGCTTTTGGACACGATTTAAAAAGGAATGAACTTCATGACTTTTGATAGTAAAAAGATGATTTGGAAAAGTCAGCTTATTCGACCAAGGTTAAAATGTATATTATTTTTTTCTAGAAACTTTTTATGGTTTTTTTTTAAATCAGGTCTGAATGAAAAAGCTTTAAAGATTTGCTTATAGATATTTATTTATTTTATTTTATTAAATTTATACCCGCCCTTCTCCAAACGGACCCAGGGCTAGATAAAATATGGGAGACATATGTGTTGTCTTTTTTGAGAAAGTGACTAGTTGTATTATTAAAATTGAAGAAAAGATTTAAATTTACAATGGACTTTTTGGAGGAGATGAAGATGGAAAATTAACTTGATGGCGTTATTGATGGGATTAAATTTCATTTGTTGTTGTTTCTGATAGCTCTTAATGGAACATTTTCTGATTAATTTTGAATGATGAGACTTTACAGATTTGTTTATAGATACAAGACATGAGAAGAACAGAGGGTTTTTTGTATTTTTAGAGAAAATGATAAGTTGCTGTGTAACCATGGTGGTGTAGTGGTTGGAATGCAATATTGCAAGCTAATTCTGCTGACTGGCGATTTGACAGCAGTTTGACAGTTCGAGTTTCATCGGCCCAAGGTTGACTCAGCCTTCCATCCTTCTGAGGTCCGTAAAATGAGGACCCGGGTTGTTGTGGGCAATAGGCTGACTCTGCAAACCACTTAGAGAGGGCTGTAAAGCATTGTGAAGGATATAAGTCTAAGTGTCAGGTCTGCTTCTAACAATAACCAAGAAAGAATCCACTCAACTCCATTTTAAAAGAATTAAGAGTACTTTTACTGGTTATGAAAAGAACAGCATAGATGTAAAGCAATGTGAAAGCACACATATCAATATATGTCCAACCCCCTTTTCCCAATAACCCCCACCCCATTGTCCTATGCGTGAACCCCTTTGGTGTCATGTGGGTTGAATCTTCAGGAGCATCATCAGGATGGCATGCAAGACCGTTGACCTTGACCACCGCACGGCCCCAGACACCGTATGCGAAGTAGATGGCGAGAATATACTCCCTTCTCCAAATCTCCCTCCTGTACTATACAGTCCCATTCCCAAATACTAAAGCCCCTCCCTCCCCTTTTCAATGGCAGCCGAAGCAAGCCGTAAAGCGGAGGCTGACATCAAGTGCTATTGCTATTCACATTATATTAGTTCTTGTTAGTCTTTATCTTTTATTTAAAATTCTTCATAAAATTATATGTTAAAAAAGATTTGAATGAGGTGTTGAGAAAGAGAGAGAGATGAGGGTGGGTGGGGAATTATACAGTAAAACTGAATCGTGACACTGGATAGATTGCTCATAGATGCACTGACTTCAAGCTACATTTTGAGTATGGTTAAGATGATTAACATTCAGAAAATTGCATTTATGATGGACAAATGATCATGTACAATTCATCCCACACATCTAGAAAATACAGGATGTCAAAAATGGTCAGAGTAGTGGAAAGATGCTGGAATCAGAGAAGCTGATTCCCAGAGATTTAATCTTAGAACATAAAACAGACTTCTCAGACATACAATTTCTTCGGTATTCATAGTGGAAACAACAACAAAACATATTTTTAATCA
Source organism: Rhabdophis nuchalis (assembly GCA_039707465.1). NCBI lineage: Eukaryota > Metazoa > Chordata > Lepidosauria > Squamata > Natricidae > Rhabdophis > Rhabdophis nuchalis. The sequence continues at coordinate 29,407,445 of CM077651.1, read as the reverse complement.
GCTGTGTCAGATCTCTAGCTGCTATTATTACTTTTCTTTTTTCTAAGCAATTCGTATGTTCATACACAAGAGGGAGTCTGTCTTTTGAAGTAGTTGTTTATTCAGAACATATTATGTGCTTTGCATTATGATACAAAATCAGTCCATTGAGACAACGCTGCAATTTTGTGCAATTTTTTGCAACCAAAACAGCAGTGAGAGTAATAAAAACAAAGGCTTTTTATTTCCTTCCACGGTTTTGTTAATTTTCACAATTCATTTATTGTTACAGCACTTAGGGGAGACAAGCAGTAGTACAGAACTATGCAATTCTATGCAGAAGCCATGCCCGTTGGGTTCAATGGGCAAACAGAAATAGGAACGTAACCTTAGAAATACAACATTGTCAAAGTGGTATATTTTGTAAACTAGCTTCATTTGTAAAAGACAATGCAAATTGCTGAATCAACGGGATTCAAACTCCACAGTAGTGTATAGGACACCAGACTAGAGTGGAAGGATGGACCCAGGAAAGGAAAGGGAGAGAAGTACTAATATATTATCTACCACAACCTGCAGACACTTCCAAATAATTTTCACTGTCCAAACTACTATTTCACAGTTAAATGTGAACATCATTGGACTCTGTGTTGATTTGGTCTTGTCTAGTAGTGCCTCAGATGTTCTGTTCTGTGATATAGTACAAATTTGAATATACAAAAAGCAATTTTGACAAAATACATGTATGCACTTGTAGCTTATCCTTCATATTATGGACGATTTAAACTGATTTGATATTGATTATTCCCACAAAATATCCTGTAAAGATATTTTGGGGCACTGCAATCATCATAAATATGACCCAATTGCCAAGCATCTGAATTTTGACCATGTGACCAAGGGGATGCTGCAACAGTTATAAGTGTGAAAAGTGGTCATAAGTCACTTTTTTTCAGTGCCATTGTAACTTTCAATGGTCACTAAATGAACTGTTGGAAGTCGAGGACTACCTGTAATGAGTTCGATAGCATAGGTTATTGAATAATTTGCTTAAATCTTTGTCATTTGGAGTGCGTTTTAAAATATCTGCTGTGATATTAATAGGAGTAAATTATTTATTTACCACGGCTTTGAGTATATAACACAATGGGCCACTGCCAGAACCACCCATATCACTCCCAGAAGGCTTAGCCATCCACAAGGAGCATGGATCTGCAGATGGCCAAATTAATAATCCAAAGATCCCTGTCTAGTTCATCAGCAATTACAAATTCAAACTCTTCCCAGCTAACCAAACTAGTTTGAGTCCCCTCCAGCTTAAAACAAATCCAAGTAACTTTGACAGATACCTAGCTGTTCTGACCCCTCTTTCTCTGACTAATACAAGACTGGCTGCTTGCCACTGACTCTCTTAGCTGCTTGCCTGAATGACTCTGAACAGATACGAAGCTTCCTAACTTGACTAAACACGAACCTGAAAATCAACACGAATAAACACGAACCTAGAAATCCAACATTGTTCTCTACAAGGACTTTTTTAGCAAAGACTTCCTTTTAAACCCTCTTGGGAGGAGCCAGTCATTAGGCATCTGGGACTAATTCAACTCCTTCGAGTTCGCTTCTGATGCAATTGAAGCCTCCTTTTTTCAGCCCTTCTCAACCTAGCATCAGGGACAAACTGGCCTTGATCCTCCCCACTACTCCAAGACCCAGGTGCCTCCTGATGACCAGCCGGGCTCTCTGCTCTCTCAAGGTTGCCCTCCTCCTCCAGAGCAGACTCATAGGACTCCTCACTAGAGGAGTCCATCAGCAGCTCATCCAGAGCCGGCTGGGCCACAACACTTAGCATATTTCTCACTAAAATCCTGTAAATCATGGGTGTCAAACTCAATCGCATCACATGACATATCACTATGTTTTTTGCCTTTGCAGAGCCATGGTAGGCAGGGCCTGTGTGTGACGCATCTGGCTTGACAGGCTTGCATTATATAAGCAGCCCTTCCCAGAAGAGCCCAGCTTAACTTAAATAGGGCTGCTAGGCAACTACCAATACAATAATGCAATAATAGCAAAGAAATGATGACATTTCACTACCCTTACCACCACCAGATAGGCCTTAGTAGCAGCTCTAATATGCTCACGTTCATTCACTGCTTGTTGTCCCCCAGCAGCACTCTAGGTGTTTCTTCTCTCATGTCATCTCTCTCAGATGCTCTGTAAAGTAAGTTGATAAGATCATGGATGAGGGAGGCCATATTACAGACTGACCTGGCATTGAATCGCATCAGCAGAAAGTAAGAGTCTCAGGAGGTTCACTGAATAGGAAATATGGTTGAGTGCAGGGAGGGCTAGAACCACTGGCTTTTGGCATGAGGGTGGGGGTCACCAAATATATCCTGCCCCCTGCCTCCCAACTATCTTTCCCTATCCATCACAACAGCAATGCCCTTAACTCCATAGCCCAATTCCTATACCTGCTGTACTAATTAATACATGCATAAAGGATATGCTTATGACACTTCTTTGTCGGTGGAGTACAAAACTGAATGAATTTTCACTGCAAAAGTCTTGTAAACACAATGTGCAATATTAATTTTAAAGACTATGTATTGCATCATGTTTGAAATCCTTTTGTAGCAATAACGAATATCTTGCAAATTGTACAGCATCATTTTGCGAATGACAGTGATGTCATCAAATAGCACTGGATGCTTGAACATTGATGTGGCATTTGGTCCATGGCTCTCTGCCAAAGCACTAGTGCAGATGCTACTTCAAAAGCAAGTTTGTATAAATAATATAACCTTTTATATGTACTTATGAGAAACATCTTGGAATCTTCTTCCATTTCCATCTATAAATACATTTAAGTCTATGAGGTCTGTTTTGCTAAAATGTTTGAAGGAAAATTAGCAAAGATGTCCTCAATTCTAGGCAGAGAACTTTGTCCAGTCTAAAATGCCTTCATTTTAATTTATTGGTAATAACTTTAAATCACCACAAACCCTGAAATTTCTGGTGAGTGCTAGACAATTCCACAGCTCCAAACTTTCTGTTATGTAGATTAGTAATAATGTTTGAGAAAGTCAGTATCTTGCAAATCATTTCCCAAATTGTACAAGTTTTTATATAAGGAGAATTAGGCATGTAACTTCTGTTCCTGAAGGGAAAGATAAACAATTAAATGGGAACTGTAGGATTAGAAGAGGGAACTGTTTCTATGTCACCTTTAAAATATTTTGCATAAATTATTAGTCCACAATTATCATCTGTGTGGGGTTCCCGGAAGCAAGGTGGTCTGGCTTGGTTGGTTGGCTAGATGGTAAAAATGCTGGATGTCAATTTGACGTTGGAGCCAGGTCAATATCATCTACGCTTCCCATATAAACACAGTTGTTGTGAGACATCCTTGGTAGACCTAAAGGCCCCCCAGTCTTCAGATGACTACACTGCTTAGTACACCCTCCAGAAAGCTCAGGAGCTGTTGGAACTCAACCAAGCCCTCCCTCTGAAGGAGGCCATGGCTCGGAAGCTCTCCCAGAGCAACCGACAGCTGGAATCCATCCAGTGCCAGTTTCAAATCAACACCCAGAACTTGGAAGGACAGGTGGCCAAGCTGAAGAAGGAGAAGGAAGACTTGGTCCTCGCCCTTCAGATGACCAAGAAAGGGATCACCCAAGCCAAGCTGAGGGAGCATCGCCGGAAACGCCTGAAGAAGCTTGAAGGGGAGATGACAGAGCTAAAGAAGAAGCTGAAGGATCAATCCAAGCTGCTGAAAATGAAAGAATCCAGTATGCAGACCATCTCCAAATTCCAAGAGATCCAGGCCATGAAAAACCAACGGGTTCAGCTCATTTGGAAGATGAAAGAAGATGCTGAGAATTTCCAAAAGTGGAAGCAGCAGAAGGTCAAGGAAGTTATCCAGCTGAAGGCCCAGGATTGCAAGTGGCAGTACAAACTGGTCAAGCTGGAGCAGGACTTCCAGATACAGGCCACAGTCCTTTGACGGAAAACAGAAGAAGCAGCGGCAGGTAACACGCGCTTGAAGGAAGTTCTCCAGAAAAAAGATGTTCACAACCAAGGATTTGAAGCCACCACCTCTCAGGTGAAGAACTAGCTGGTGAAAGTCCTCATGAGCATAGAAGATGCTTGACATCACCTGAACGACTTTCTGAATGACCGGAAAATTTTGGTCAAGGAACTTGCTCTGCTGAAATAGAAGCAGGAACCTGGGGAGGTCCTCCCATACAAATACAGGAGACGTACATTTTCCTACAAATCCATGGAAATCAACCATTCCATTACCAAGCAGATCAAGAGTTTGGAGATCGAAATGGAACTCAGGAGCACACAAATTGCAGATCTGCAGCAAAAGTTGCTGCATGCCGAGACCCACATCCAGGCCAAAGAGCACTGGGAAAACATAGCCACCATGTCAGAAGCCAAGTGTGCCATCAAGTACCTAATTGATGAACTAGCTTGGCCTCCAACATGCGGGGGATCTCACCCAGAGCCCTAGAAGACCCACAACTGGCAACTGCAAGATTCCAGATTCCATAAGGCTGAGAAAAATCCAGGACTCCCCAGCAACCCCCCACCCATCCAGCCTGGTAGCTCACATGCTTATTTGTTTTATATAATATGTTGTTGTGGCCCAGCAGGGACTGACTGAGCTGCTGATGGACTCTGATAGTGAGGCACAGTCTGAGTCTGCCCAGAGTCTGCCCGGAAGCTGAGGAAGACTCTGGGGTGGGGGTGGGTGTTCAGGGTTAGAGCAGGAACCAGAGAGGCTGGTTGGCCACCAGGAGGCACCTGAGGCATGGAGCAGTGGGGAGGATCAAAGGCAGTTTGTCTCTGATGCTAGAGTGAGGAGAGAGCTGAGAAACGGAAGCAGCAACTCCGTAGGCAGGCTCACAGAAGGTGATTAAGCACCAGGTGGTTGTTGATTGGCCCCTCCCAAGAGAGCTTATAGGTGAGGCGATGGGAGGGGACATTTGCAGGAAACAACAGTTCAGTTGCAGTAGCCGTTTAGTGAGACAATCATGAATATTTGTATGGAGAGATTTCTGTGAGTCAAGCCTACTGTATGTTTTTAGTTTCTGGGCTCTCAGCCAAGGGGGTTTGCTTATCTCTCACTCATTAGTTGTGGCAGACAGCCAAGCCTGTGTTCTTGTATATTTCGGGGCCTGGGACAGAACAGTATGTATTCTTAAATTTAGGTGTATTTATTATACATATTCTTTGTTGGTTTAGTATAGCATATTATTTATTAAATGTATTGAATGTATATTGTTCTTATTTATTAAATTTAGATTTTATTCATTAAAAAAATATTAGTCCATATTGTAATAGTTTTGTAGTCTTACTCTATCATAAATGTGTAATAAACCTAATGAAATATTTCCTATTTCAAAAAAATCATGAATAAAATATACAGCTCTATCAATAAGATTTTTAAAAATCACATAGATATTGAAAACATTACTGTTTATTCAATATATTTTCCTTACCAAATTCATAACAAGATACACATCTAAAAAGTTGGAAAGCTTCAAGAATCTTTCTGACATTAACCCTTATTTAAAATGTAATTGTTGACCTCTGACAACATGAAAGTCTGTTCTGAGTCCAAGAATCTTGAAAAATTGCTTCCTTTCAAATGTGTCCACTGAGAAAATCATAATCAATATGTGGTCATCACAGTTGGCAAGCTAAGGCTAGTAACGAATCCTTGTGTTCAGCTTAGTTGTGGCTTTTTGGAGGGCTCATAACATCAACATTAAGCTATCCTGTGCAAAAACATTTGAAGCATATAAATTTGACAAAAATCATTCATTTTTTGAGTTGAGTGGGATATAAATTTTATAAATAAGATAAGTACATTATTTAATATAGATATTCAACAGTCAGGCAAGGTAGGCTAATATGCTTATGTCTGTTCTTTGATCACTGTATTTATGTATCCATAAAGGTACAATTCATTAAAAAAAACCATATGTAAGACACAAACTAAATTACCCAATTTTAAACAAGGCTGCTTTCTGTTGATAAGTAATGAATAAATGAATGAATGTATAGCTTTTATTGGTAAGTTAAAATAGGGGTCACCAACCTTTTGGAATTCAGGGACCAGTAAATTCATAATTTTAAATCCCGCGGACTACTAATACGATTTAAAAAAAAAGATAAATAGCATTTAGTGCAATATAAAAAATGCAAATAATTGTTTTGCGGATCCCCAAAATTTTCTCACGGACCACCAGCTGATGATCACTGTGTTAAAAAGTTTATCTTTAGACTTCCGCTTCCGCCCTCCAACGGCGACGGATGGGTCCTTGACTTGTCCGCCGCTTTGTCCTTTTTTCTGCCCCCCCATGGGGGCGAGACGCCCCATCTTGGGGGTCTCCCGTAGGGTTGGCTTGCTAGGGACGCCCCCTTCCCACGGCGGTGGGAAAGCAACCCTTGTCTTCAGCCTAGGTGACGAAAGGCTGGCTGCGGGGGGGGAGACGCCTGTCTCCACCTTCGCCAATGGAGAACGGAAAAGCTGCTTAATTTTGGAGTGAGCCAGGCGTCCGGGTCGGAAGGCTCTCCCGAGGCTCGGCTGCAAGGTGAAGAGTGAGTGTGCTTTTATCTGCTATTTTATCTCCGATGGCAGCGCTGGACTAAAAAGCTTGGAGGGGGGTGTTTTTTTCGTTAAACCCCCTCTCGGATTTAAAGCGGCGCTTTGAAATGGTTCCTCATTGCGAAGGACGGATTTTTCTCTATGCAGTTTGCCTGGAACTTAGTGAAAGCGAGTGAAAGTGATCTGCGGCTTGCAACAATGTTTCTAAGTTCGATTGGCTTGTTACAACTTATTTCTTTGTTACTTTTTCCGGCTGGCTCCCAGCTTGGGCGGTGGAAGATGGCTTCTCTCCGCTCCTGAATGACTATTTTATTTATGGAAAACTACCAGCATCTTCTTGTAATTTGGACTTCCTCTTGCTATTAATGAAGAATTTTTTTTGGATTAATTGATTCCCTGTCTGGAGTGCCTTTTTTTTATTATAACTATTGATTTGGGAAAGTGTTTCTCTACTGGTTCCTGAACTTTTTTACAACCTTGATTTGAAACTTTTACCTCCTGATTTGTCTCAACGGCTCCACCCAAAAAACGCCATTTTAGTGGCATTGACTCTAACAGTTAACCATGGCACAAAAATCAGAATTGGCAGGATTGGAACAAAGATTGTCTTCTCTGGAATCTGTTATACAAACTTTGGTACAGGAAATCAAGGCGCAGAGAGAAGAAAATAACAACTTTAAGAAGGAACTCCTGGAAACTCGTAATCAAGTGAAGGAGAACATACAGAAGACTGAAGATCTGGAAGGGGGGCTAACTGAGGCAAAGGGAGAGCTTAAAAATGTCAACAGTGAGGTGGGGGAATTAACTGGGCATATGTCTAGGATGGACTTCGAAAGGATGTCATATTTTTTAAGATTTCAGAACATTTCTGAAGAATCTGGTGAATGCTTGCCTGAACTCATGAGCACAATTTTAGTAGACTATTTACATAAACCTAAAGATGAGATCAGGGGGGACATTGACCTAGTCTACAGAATAAACTCTGCATATGCCAGGATAAATGAAGTACCCAGAGAGATTCACATTAAATTTGTCAGAAGGTCAACCAGAGAGGGAATTTTGAGGGCACAGAGAGGGGGTCCCCTAATCTACCAACAAAAGGTTGTCGCTATCTTGAAGCAGGTCCCAAAAAAAATCAGAGAAATGAGAAGGAAATGTTCCTTCTTATCTAAAACATTGTTTGACCACGGGATCTGGTTCAAGTGGGCGATGCCCGAAGGGATGCTGGTGTTCTGGGAAGGAGGAAGAGTGAGAATTAAAACAGTTGCTGAGGCGGAAGCCTTTATTAAAAAACATTCCTCTGTCCTGGGTGAAGATCCAGGGGGGGCAGAGGGGGCCACGGCCTCGCCCACGGGGGACCAAGCAGGAGAAAAAGAAGATACAATTGCCAAAAGACTTAGATCAAAAAAATGATTTTTCTTGCTTTTCTTTTTTCTTATTAACTTTTCTTTCTATTCTTTTTTATACCAGGATGTTTGTACATGTCTGCCATCTCAGAATTGGAAATGTAATATGTAATACGTATACACTGGTCTTTATCTTGTAGTATTTTTTTTTGATAAATTTGTTTACTATTGTTTTATTATGTAGCCCGGGATGGGCCAAGGACTCTGATGCAAAGGTTCTCAAAATGTTTCTGTAACCCTTACCCCACCCTTCAGAAAATTGTTAAAACTCAATAAAACTTTTTCAAAATCAAAAAGTTTATCTTTACAAAACTAATTAAAGACAGGTTCGAATTTTTGGTTTCTTGATACAACATGCAAATATTCAGACATGGCCTTCAATACATGAAAAGTGTCCATATAGAAATTTGTGTAAGCTATATAGAAAAGTTCACAGTTGTTACAACAGCAATCGTAGTCAATGTGTATGCACAGCAGTTTCATAAAAAAGGCATTTGAGAAACAAATATTTGCAATACTACTCTAGATTTAGTGGCTCACCAGTCTTCAACAATTCTAGATCACAGAATGTGATTATAAGTGTGTCCAGCCTCTACTCAGTTTAAGAATTCCACAAATCATTCTTGATAAGTAGCCATGTAGCTCATCTAAAAATATCCAGCGAGGGGGACTCCACCACTATTCTGCATTTCAATATAATGCAGACACAAACAATAGAGCAAAAAATTCAAACTAGTGGCTTAGACTTAAAAAGAGCTGATTTCAACAAACTTAGAGAGAGCTTGGGAAAGATTCCGTGGATGAAAATCTTAGAGGGGAAAGCAACTCAAGAAGTTTGGTAAACTCTGAAAAATAAGATTATAAAAACCCAGTCCTGCACAAAAGAAAAAGAAGAGATCCAAGAAGAAACCAGCATGGTTGCATAAAGAATTCTCGGATAGACAGAAAGACAAAAAGAACAAGTATAAAAAATGAAAAGAGGGACACATCCCACATCCCTTAAGAAAGGCAATCTTCTGTCTGAAATGGTATAAGGTCATGATGACGAACCTATGGCATACGGCCGTGATGGCACATGGAGCCATTTTTTAGGGCACGCAAGCTGTTGCCCTGCCAGCTGACTTCAGCCTTCTTTTGAGGCCATTTTTCACCCTCCGGAGGCTTTCTTGAAGTGAAAAACGGCCCTGCGGACAAACCAGAAATTCAGGAATGGACTTCCAGTTTGCTCGTATAACCACTTTTTGCCCTCTGGAGCCTTCAGTAAAGCCTCCTGAAGCCTCCTGCAGGCTCTGGAGGGCAAAAAACGGCCTTACGACCAAACCGGAAGTTTGTTCCTGAACTTCTAGTTTACCCATAGGGCCATTTTTTCTCATTCCGGAGGCTTCAGGGAAGTTCCTGAACCATACAGTGGGGTGGGGGATGCTGTTTTCGCTCTCCCCAGGCTCCTAGAAAGCCTCTGGAGCCTGGGGAGGGCAAAAAAAGCACGCCAAAAGTGGGGGGACACTGGTTGTGCATGCATGCACGCTGGGTTGCATGCATAGCATTGTAGGTGTTGCACGCCCACGCACGACCCCCCTTGCTCTCCCACCGATTCAACACTAGTAACTGTGAGAGGGATCTATAAATCCTGGTGGACAACTACTTAAATATGAGCCAGCAAAGTGCTGCAGTAGCAAAAAAACCAACAACAACTAGAGTCTATTGAATTCTATTAAATATAAAATCAAGTTCACGTAAAATGTATGTTCTGTGTTTTGTTTTGTTTTGTTTTGCACTCTTGATTTTTTTAAATTATTTATACTTGTTATGTCTTCTCACTGTTTTTAAAGATTAAAACATTTAATAAAAAATATTTTTAAAAAAGATTTCTCCTAATATGCACCCTGAATTTCCTTTCTTTTACTTTCATTTAGTTTGTCCTTTCTACCCTTTATTTTAACAGAGAAACAATCCACCCCATTTTCAAGTGCCAGTTTTTTATATTTATAGGCAACTATCATATCTCCCTTAAAGTCTTCTCTTTTGCAGGATAAATTTGTACAATTTCTTTAATGGTTATTTATTGGACTTGATTCACGCCTTCTCGGTGTACTGAGAGAGAATCCAAGGAATGGGTGTTAACTCTACTTCTCTGCCTGGAGACTGAGTCTGTCATCTTTTTGGTCATGCCTCCCTTGCCCGGTGTCCACTCAGTTTCAATGAAGGCACAGCAATGACTAGACTTGTTACCTGTGAAGAGATTAGCCCCTCCCAGATTCTGGACCAGACGGTCGCTAGGGTGGAACAAAAGGAGTGCCCCCGAAAATAGGGCAAGGGTCAACTCACCTGTACAGTCAACTTGCCTGTACAGGGAAGGCAGGGTCTTACCCCCAGGATGGGGTCCAGAGGCTCCCCAAAGAGCTTGCTGCCCTTGAAGGGAGCAGAGGCCATATTCCACATTTCATGTGTCAGCCTGCCAATGGCAAAGCCAACCCGTTCGGGGACATGACAGAACCCACCTCTGCACCTCTATCAGCTGCAGGCAGATTGGAAGTTACAGTAGAAAAGGCCTCATTCCTGTCAAATGTCTCCATTTGAATATGAGAGACCTTCTTTCTGACGCCATCTGGTGACCAGGCTCAATAACAGAAAGGCTGCATAATTGCTACGCAGAAATGGAGGCACTTCAAAGGGGTGGGAAGAATTGACAGCTTCTCCCTGGGGAGAGCTTCCCAGGGCCTGACATTGTGCAGCTCTCTCAGATTTGGCCATTTCTTTTTCTATGGCCTTTTGGCACCTTCTGGTGTCTTTTTCTGTTGCCTTGGAGCCCTTTCCTCTCAGCAAGGATTTAGTTTGCACTCGAGCCTATGCTCTTTAGCAGCCATTTTCTGGCCTGAAGACCTCTGCTTGCTGCTTGGGGATTGGATGGGACTTACCCTGTCCTGCCCACTCACCTCTTGCGCTTGGTGGCCGGTTGAGGGCCGCCATTTTCCAGACTGGTATTTGACAGTGATGAAGGCAGACCTGTTGTAACTTCAAGTAAAGACAGGGTCCGGAATCAGGTTTGCTCAAAAACATAGCTTTTATTAGCTAGGCAAGGCTTACAGAGAAGTTAGGGTAGTAAAAGAAAAGGTGCGGTAGACAGGGGCTCCCGCGCTTTGACAACTCTTTATATTTGGAGCTGTCAAAGGGGGAGCCAATCAGGCTGCAGCAAGGGCCAGGCGCGCCTCAGCCAATCAGGCGCGTCTGTCGGTTGGCCGCCTTGCTACAGCCTGTTGCCAAGGCTCCAAGAGGCAGCCTGGAAGACCTGCGGCCGGTCGTAACTCGAGACCGGTCGCAGGTCGAGGACACAACACCCCTTTCCCCCCTCCCTCTGTGCGTGCGCGAAAACTGTCCATCAAGTAAGTGGAGCATGCGCAGTCTGTTCTGATCGCTCCAGAGTCACTATGGCAGCAGAAGGAGAAGGACGTGCCCGTTGAAGCTCCTCCCTTCGGGGTGTAGCTCCGGGCGTCGGCGTCGGAGGGCCTTCCCGAAGAGGCGGGGTCGTCAGGAGTGGTGAGTCGGGCGAGGAGGCGTGGTCATCGGAGTGGGGCCTGGTCTCCTGATCGGCTTGAGTCAGGCCGATGATGGTAGCCGGATCTCACGGCGTGATGGCTGAAGCTGCTACTGCGGTTGCAGGCGGTGGCCTGGCATCTCGGGGTTCTTCATTTCGTTGGTGGCGGCGGCTGGGACTGCCGGTTGTCCGGAATCCGCCGCGGAGTCCATGGGATGGCCGGCGCTGGTGCCGGTGGCCCCTATGGCCGCAGCGGCGACCGATGGGGCCCTGAACGGGTAATCGCCCCGGGGAAAGGCTTTCCCCACGGTAGGGGGTCGAGGTCTCGGCCGTCTCGCAGGCCCTGATCGAGCTTCCTGGCCTGGTCGTCGTGGCCGGCAGGAAGGTGCTTGAGGTGGCCCGTGGTGAGGCCCAGCGGCAGGTAGCCGAGCGTCCTGGCCCGTGGGGAGGCCCAGGTTGCGGTGTCCCGCGGCAGGTCGTCGACCGCTGCCGGGGTAGCTACAGCGTGCGCGGTTTCAAGGTCTCGGCCGCCGCAGCTTGAGAGGTCGTCGAGCGTCCTGGCCCGGTCATCGTTGGCCGGCAGGAAGAGCTCGAGGTGGCCCGTGGGGAGGCCCTGGTTTCTGTGGCCGCGTCGATGGGCTGAGCGGAGGAAACGATCCGGTTGATCGTACCGCGAACACAACAGGGAGGGTAAAAAATCTTTTCGCTGTTTCTTGATGAGCGCTGCCTGATCCCACCTTCGTCGCCAGTGTTGTAACTTCAAGTAAAGACAGGGTCCGGAATCAGGTTTGCTCAAAAACATAGCTTTTATTAGCTAGGCAAGGCTTACAGAGAAGTTAGGGTAGTAAAAGAAAAGGTGCGGTAGACAGGGGCTCCCGCGCTTTGACAGCTCTTTATATTTGGAGCTGTCAAAGGGGGAGCCAATCAGGCTGCAGCAAGGGCCAGGCGCGCCTCAGCCAATCAGGCGCGTCTGTTGGTTGGCCGCCTTTCTACAGCCTGTTGCCAAGGCTCCAAGAGGCAGCCTGGAAGACCTGCGGCCGGTCGTAACTCGAGACCGGTCGCAGGTCGAGGACACAACAAGACCGGTTTGCAATGAAGTGCTGCTGCCAAGGCTTGGAAATGCGCTAATCTCTTCACAGGTGACAAGTCTAGTCATCGCTATGCCTTCATCAAAACTGGGTGGACACCAGGCAAGGGTGATGTGCCAAGAAGACGACAGACTCAGTCTCCAGGCAGAGAAGTAGGGTTAACACCCATTCCTTGGATTCTTTACCTTAGCTCATTGGAGAATATGTTGGACTGAACCGCTTCACCATGACAGCATATTGCCCGCAACAATCTGGGTCCTCATTTTACCAACCTCAAAAGGATGACAGGCCAAGTCAACCTTAAGCCTATCAGGATCAAACTCCAGACTGTTGGCAGAGCAAGCCTAATTCTAACCATTGGATCACCAGGTGCCACATACTGTACATACATACAGTACATACAGTGTGTACACACACACACACATTATTTACAAATAGTTCTTGTCCCTAAAAATCTACTTTTCAAGATAGCAATTGCTGCCACTTGGCTTGCATTATAAACTGACAATTTAAAAAGCTACTACTGCTGCAAGTCTACCTGACAAGGATATCTAGAAAAGCAACTTGTCACAGCCATAGTTCCAGCTTTCTCCTTAAGTCTACCCTAAATAGAGAGGTAGCTTTATTCAGTCAAGTCCAGAGATGCTTCCATCCATCCTTCTGATTTTCTAACTAAAGTAGTAAAACTGTAACTACTGAAGATACTGTAATGATTGTAGAGCATCACTGCCGAGATAGGTAACTTTTTTGACTTTGGAGAATAAGTTTCTCTTTTTTTTTCTGGTTAGCATGCTAAAAAATCAGCTACAGAGCTTCAGACCTGCCTTATTTTTGAAAGCTATAAATCTATAACCCTCAGTACAGCTGATTCCCTTTTTAAGCTCTTGTAATTAGTTTTTTGCATCCCTGCCCTTCTAAGATTTAGGAACTTGAGCTAGTCAAACAGGGGCTCATTACTCATTTTCAGTGTGCTACTGAAGAAAAGAACTGAATAGGCCATAGCCCTTGCCATCATTGTCTACGGCAACTCAAGTATCCCTGCAGATGGTAAATACTAAATCAAAGTCATATTAAATAATTATATTTAATAAGCTGTGCATTTCAGTCAGATGAGTTTCAGCAGCAGTTATTTGAAAAAAGCCACCTGAAGCTTTTATTAGCATATAAAGTCAGCAATATGTGTGATATATATAGATAACATTTAACTGCAGATAATTCTTACAATTGGAGAGTTACAAAATCATTACCTGGATGTGGTATGAAGAATGATTTTTTTAGCTTTGCTAGCTGAACTTAAAAGATTTGATACATTTTGCTGCTTCTGAGCCTTCTAGAGTCATTGTTAGGGAGTAGATGGCCATATAAATTTCCAAATAAATAATTGTGAATCTGAAAGAATAGCAAGGCACGTATCAGGGACATTTTTCAGCCAATCTCCCTGCACCTTTGTAGGCTCAACGTTTAGACTACAACGAACCTAACTTTTACAAAACTAGTTGGCTGGTTATGCAATTAGAAAAAAAGAAGTTATTTGCCAATAATAACTAATTGATTGCAAACCAAAGGTTAACATTTGCTCTAAAAATCACGTTAATTCACTGGCATCCATGAGTTTTCCGCTAGCACTTACCACTCATCTACAATTATTATCTTCAATTAATTTGATAATTAAATATTCATTTTATTGTCCACTCCCAAATGAAATAACTGTAATTTTGTGGCCTCATTCAAAGCTATCCAGAGATCAATACAGCTTGATCTTCTTTATTATCAGTGTAATCATTTGGATCTCTCCAACCAATATGGCGTACAATATTTGAAAGAAACAACTGTTGTCCATTTAGCATAACATATTTCTACTAGTAGTAAACAGCAATAAGACCAGTGGTGGGTTGCAGGCGGTACACCCTGGTACGGGTGTACTGGAGCCTGCCCAGAGCACCGGGTACTGTTCCAGTACGGTGCTCCGGAGAGCCCACCCACCTGCCCGAGCTCCTTACCAGTTTTTTAAAGCTTTTGGTGCTTCCGCACATGCGCATGGCACTTACAGTGCCTGCACAACACTCCGCCAAGCAGCTGGAGCATCACAGAGGCTTGCAGAAGCATCAGTGGCAGCTACAACGCATGTGTGTTTTATTTTTGTTAATATAATTATCAAGGATTTTAATTAAAATAATTAAAACTAACACAAACTAAACTTAGAAAATCACAAGGGAGTGGACAAAAACAAAAAGTGCAGGGAAAAAGAAAAAGTTGAAAAGAAAAATTATAATAAAGAAAAAGAACAGTATATACTATTT